>OY728167.1:558940354-559571721 GCA_963277665.1 Viscum album | reverse complement strand
GATACTCCTAGTAGTAGCGTCGAGACCTTATGACATCATCTTGGGTCTAGAATTTTTATCTATAGTACATGCATAGATTGACTGTATTAGGCGTAATGTTTGGTGTGTCTGGATAGAAGAGACCAGGTTTACCTTCTCCCGCGAGAAGGGAGCCTTTTCATCACAGGATGGACGTACCTATAGGAGAGTGTTGCTGATCACTCATCAATTAGCTAGCCTTACCCTCAGAGCTATTTATGTGGATAGTCCGAGTTTTCTTGTGGTGGTATATCAATATGCGGATGTTTTCCATGATGATGTCACTTGTCTACCTCCTCACAGAGAGGTGGACTTTTACATTTACTTGTACCATGGGATGCCAATGATATATACAACTGCATATTGGATTGCTCCCGCGGAGTTTCGTGAGCTGTGGGTACAGTTGGAGGACTTGCAGGGTAAGGGATTCATTCGGACCAGTTTTTCACCTTGGACCTCTCCGATTCTATTCGCCAAGAAGGTGGATGGATGCTTGAGATATTGTGTTCACTATCGGTGCCTGAACCAGGTGACCTTGAAGAACAAGTACCCACTCACGATGATTGATGACCACTTTGATCAGCTGAAGGAAGCACAGTAGTTCTCAAAGATATACCTAATTTTAGTCCATCACCATCTCAGAGTACAAGATGAGGATGTGCAGAAGACGGATTTCAAATTTCGGTACGACCAATACGAGTTCATGGTTATGCCATTCGGCATGAACAACGCTCCAGTAGTGTTAATGGGACTCAAGAACAAGATCTTTCAGCCATACATTGATTGCTTCATAGTAGTCTTCATCAATGAAATTCTGATCTACTCAACTACTGAGGAGGAGCATTCCTATCATTTTCAGGTAGTACTGGACACACTCTGAGAGCACCAGCTTTATGGTAAGCTCTTGAAGTTCCAGTTCTGGATCCGAGAGGTTCACTTTTTGGGACATGTCATATCGGAGGTTGGTGTTTTAGTAGATCCCGTGAATATTGAGTTGGTAATTTCTTGGGATCCACGTAGGTGTGTGACAGAAGTATGGAATTTCCAAGTTTTGGCTGGATACTATCAGTGGTTCGTGATAGATTTCCCTAGATTTACAGCACCACTTCTAGCGTTGACGAAGAAGGGGAAACCCTTCATGTTGTCAGAGAGATTCGAAAAAATATTTCAGGAGCTAAGGTAGAGGCTGACTAGTACCCCCATATTTAGGCTTCTGGAGGAGGGGGTAGGGTACATAGTTTACTGCGACGCTTTAGGAACCAGACTCAGATGTTTCCTGATGCTGGATCGAGCAGCGATCGCATATGGTTCCCGACAACTGATAAAACACGAGAAGAACTATTCTACCCATGACCCGGAGTTTGAAATAGTGGTCTTAACCTTAACGATGTAGAGACACTATCTTATTGGAGGGCATTTTATGGTGTACTATTTTCACAAGAGTCTCAAGTATATCTTATCTCAGAAGGACCTAATCCTGAGAGAATGACATTGTCATGAGTTTTTCTAGGAAAATGACTTCAATATAGTCTAAACTCCAGGGGAAGGGAACGTTGTTGCATATGCACTCCATAAGAGATCTGGTATATAGCTGTTAGGCGAGGTTACAGAGAAGTTGTCTGCTTTGCAGATATCCTTTGTGGATAGGAATGGATCATCTTTTCTTCAGTCTCTTACAGTCACTCCCCCACTTATTCAGTGGATCTGGGAGGCGCAACGTGGGGACGCTAACTGTGAGACTCGACGTGCTCAAATATCCACAGGAAAGGCACCTGATGGACTTTCTGAAGGTGGGGACCATGTCATCCTCTTCCAAGGACGTACCATGGTACCAGTGTCATTTCAGGAGGATGTTTTGAGGGAGTTCTACACTTACCCTCTAACGGTACATCCATGAGTGGCGAAGATATACCAGGATCTCCAAAGACAGTACTGGTGGCTAGGAATGAAGAAATAATTTTCATAGTTTATCTCACAATGCCTCACTTGTCAGAAATTGAAGGTGTAGCATTAGGTACCAGCAGGCTTGGTTCATCCTTTTGAGGTCCCAGAGTGGAAGTGGGATGTGAAATCCATGGACTTCATGATATGAATTTTGCGTAAATCCAGGTGTCATGACTCAATTTGGGTGATCGTCGACCGACTCACCAAGTTGGCCCACTTCATGCCGATTAGAGAGAAGGGTTCAGTAGAGATCTTAGGAAGCCTCTATGAGTATAATATTGTGCGGCTACATAGAGTACCATCGATGATTGTCTCAGATCATGTTACACGTTTTACTTCCCGGCTATGGAAGGGGTCACATGAGGATTTCGAGATGTAGATTCATTTGAGAACTGCCTGCCATCCTCAAATGGATGGCCAGACTGAGCGGACCATTCAGAACCTTGAGGAAATGCTGCGTGCTTGTGTCCTCGATTTCGGTCGCAGCTGGGAGGATCACTTACCTTTGGAGGAGTTTGCATAGAACAAAAAATATCACTCCACCATAGATATGGAACCTTTTGAGGCGTTGTTTGGGCTACCCTGCAGATCAACTTTGCGCTGGACTCACCGAGGGGAGTCAGCACTCATGGGACCATAGATGGTATGGGCTACTACAGAGAAGGTTCATATCATCTAGGAGCGGATGAAGACTGCATAGAGTAGGCAGAAGTCATATGCCAACAAGAGACGAAGACCTCTTGAGTGCGAGGATGGTGACCATGTCTTTCTATGGGTCTCACCCTGATGAGGTTTGCAGAGATTTGGTTGAGGTGGAAAGTTTTCTTTAAGGTTCATCGAACCCTTTGAAGTCTTCAACTGAGTTGGCGAGGTGGCTTACCACATAGCTCATCGACCTCAGTTACACTGGGTGCACGATATCTTCCATGTATCCCAGTTGAGGAAATACGTGTAGGACCATTCACACATCATAGACCCTGGAGAGCTCGACATCGACAATGGGGAGACTTTTACGGAAGTTCTAGTTGAGATTGAGGATCGACAGGAGTGGGTCCTTCATAGATGATAGATACCTCTGGTGCGTGTTCGCTGGCAGCATGGGAACCTCCAGGAGAGCACATGGGAGCGGGAGGCTTAGATGTGTGCTCAGTACCCTCACTTTTTTACCTAGATGAGGTTTGGATTATGGGGACATAGATCCGTGAGGTTGGGAGAATGTAAAAACCCAGAAATTTCATGCAATTTGTTTTAAATATATGGGAATTTTACAAGTGCATGAAAATTGACGGCACGTGATTCTGTGGCCTGACGATCCCAGAATCAATTTCTGAACTTTTATTTGGGTACGTTCAGTAAGCGTACTAGCGTGTTTTTAAAATATTGAACTGGTGCACAGAATTGAAATCTTAGGGCACCGTTGAACTCGTAGCGCCGATATTCGCTTAAAGTGACTTTCACCTTGACGACTGTTGGTCGAGGGTGGAAGTTAGTTTTTGGGTTTTCTGTGGAAATAATAAAATAAAATAAACACATGTTTTATTTTATTTTTTTGTAACCACCCTCCCTTGTGGATATTTTAGGTGGGCACCACCAGACCTAAAACTCCCATGATAGGTTATGGTGGTGGGGACCACCCGAATTAACCTCCCTTTAGAGGTTATTGTGGTGGGGACCTAACGAGGTTAAAACCTCATGAACTCCATATTAAGTGGGACGAAACCTCTTGAACTCCCCACTTAATGGGTCTACCACCCCCATAATTTATTATGCCAACCCTTGGTATCATCCAATTAGAATTTTATGCCAATGCAACCCATTTATTACTGCCAATTAATTAATCCAACTATGATTGCAAACAAATTAAATTGGTAAAAATATTTTATTTGGTTGGTTATTCATTTGTTGAAAAAGTATTGGTAAAGGAGGACTGGGAGAACATTGGAGAAATATCTCCGACGAAGAAAGTTCTCCAACAAAGAACACTCCCCCAATGAAGAACGCCAGACTCCTTCGACCTTCTTCCTCGAGACATTATCGAACATGGGACGTCCTCATCTATGGCGAATAGATGACCGTACTACCTTCTTATGGAAATGTCATCAGCGAATAAGGTAGGGGTTTATTCCTAAATTTTTATCACATTCAATGTATTTCCTTCTTTTTTTTTTGTACGAGATGGGAACAAATATTACGGAGGATTATGGTTTGGTGTTCATCGTTCATGCTTCGTTCTTTGTGAACCGCTTTCTACCACTCTAAACGTGGAGGGTGATGGTAAAACAAACATGGCCGGACCCCTCCATCATTCTTCCTTGTTGTGTTATTTGAAATTGTGGAAGGCGACGAAGGTGATGAAGGAAACAACACTGCCACCAACGGCCTCCACTAGTCCTATTGAGGTATTCCAATGAAGAATGGAATTATTGACCATACCATGTATGTTTTATGTCATATTGATTGTTGGTTGGTTCTTATAGATCATTAATTATTTGAACATCATTTCACCAAGTCATAAATCGAATTAAAAACTGTTATATCATATTTTCCCCATATTTATAAGAGTTTATTAAGTGTAAAAAGAATAATGTTTTAAAATTGGAAGATTCACATTTAAAATTTATGAAATTACACAGTTGTTTTCAAAATGAATTGATGTTTTAGTTAAAATAATTCCAAAAATGTTAGTGTATCATGAATCCCCAAAAATTGAGGGTAATAACTTCTTACTACTATAATCATCTATAGTAATGAAAGGCTAGACATAAAGATGCTTCTTGGTGGACCAAAAAACTAATGTTTCACTTAGGAAGTGACATTTTCTAGTAGTAATTTTCTTATACATTCTAAAACCAATGAATTCAAAATAAAAATAAATTTTTAAAAATAAATTGTGTTTTAGAATAATAGAAAATTCAGTGGGAGGACATAGGGTTAAACCCTGAATTAGTTACACTTTTTACATGGGGGATCAAAATATTTCACCCCAACTCCAAAGATGCATATGTCCCAGTAGTTGAAATAATGCCTCATAGTGGTCGACCTAGTATAGACCATAAAAAGAGGCTTCATCTTCAGGGGTCTTATCAGGATCACCAAACCCAGTAGCCATCCCTATAATATGTAAAATTTTATTTCAACCAGCACATGATCTTATGTTCACTGGGTACACATCTATAACCCTATAAAATGACCTCTTGGATGTTGGAATGTTATCTACAAAAACATCAAGTTATCATATATGAAATAAATAATGTATTGTGATTCAGGAAAAAAATGATCCAAAAGATATCATTTTTGAAAATAAAATGAATTCAACTTTAAATGGTGGTGAGTGCTGTCATGTAATCATCAATATAACAATGAATCTACCGTGTTATCATAACTAAGAGGGGGTATTTTATATCTTTAATAATTCATCATCGTACATCATGATTAAATTTAATTTTAATTAAGGTGAATTGAATTAAAATTAAAAAAATAATAGAAATAAAAATTATATTATAATCCCAAATTAAAAAAATAAAAACATATGAAAAATAGACATCAAGGTGTTTAATAATTATAATATATATTATTCATCTTTTCTCACTATAGTTCTTATGGAACCACCTCTCCATGAAGGGGTCTCCAAGGGGTATAATATAAAAAATTCAAAATTTTCATTCTATAAAAAACATTCTACTCAATGTAATACTACAATATATATTTCGAAATACGATCTCTTATTTGAAATTTATTTTTATTTTTGGTTTAAAATAAATTTTTCATTATAGTTTTAATAATTAAAATAAATTATTTTCATTAATTTTAATATCCCTGATTTAAGAAAAAAAAATGTGATCACCAAATTCCACTCTTATTATATGGTGACCATATATATATTAGGATATTTATGGTCACAAGAATAAAATATATATGAAAAAAATAAAATTTAAATAATAAAACCAATAGAAAACACAAGATATAGAACGAGAAATAAATACAAAGAAAGAGGTTGTAATAAATATAATAGATATGGTAAAAGATAATTGATAGAAGGAATAATATAGAATATATAAGCATGTTTTGGAAACAAAAATTGAAATATAATGTATATATCTATATATGAACATGAATGTAATGAACTAGATTGAAATGAAATTTTCTATGATATATTAGGAGGAAATGAAGAAGTAATAATAAATGATTGAATGAAGAAGTGGAAGGGGAAGGTGAATTTGAAGAAGGTAATGAAACCTTATCAATATATGAAGAAATAATATTTTCAAAAAAATAATATACATATATAAAATAATAAGATAAACTGGAATGAAATATAGATTCAAAATATGGATTATGATCAAGATGAAAAGAATTAATCAATGTTTGAAAGAATATGTTGAAGATATAGGATAAGTCAAAGTATACATAGATTAATTTTTAAAAGATGAAATGTGAATATAATATAAAATGATAGCCATATGCATATTCAAAAGTAGAGTTTAGAGAATAAACAATAACCCTACTTATAGTTGAATTAAAATCATAGTTATCATAAATAAAAAGTCAAATAACTAATAAGATATGAATATAAAATATGAAATCTAAATATGATGACAAAATATGATTGTGGGGGAAAATTTAGAAAATAGAAGATGTAGAAAAATTTAGAATATACAATGAATAAGAAGGTTATAAAAGAATTAAATTGTTTTAAAAGAGAAAAAACCAAAAATCAACTATTAAAATAGAATCATAAGGTATAATATAAATGTAAGATCAGAATTTTGAATAAATAAATAAGTCATGATACATTATCAAAACTATAAGAAGAATTTTATTTAAAAAAACAAAAGTAGAAGAATGATTTTATATAAATGTAAAAGGTTATCTAGAATCAAATTTCATATAAAAGACATATTCTATAAAAATAATAAGAAGGAATAAGTCAAAAAAATCACAATGTTAAACCAAAAGTGGAAATTTATGGTGAAGAAATAACCAAATTCCAAAAGTTAGAAGTAGAAAATCAAAAGAATACTTGAAGAAGAAAAATAAATTTATTAGATTTATATAACAGTATTAAAAAATACTTATACAAAAAGAATAAAATAAAATAATTAGAAACATGAAAAGATGAGGACATCATGTTGAATAATTATAGAGTAGAATTGAAGAATCATACATAGAAGTAAATTTATAAAAAATTAGATATAATAATAAATAAAAAAATCATGGTTAAATAAAAATATATATTGACTCAAATGTAGGATGAAAAAATAAAAAAAAATAGAGAATAAGAAACAAGAAAATAGAATATAAATAGAAACATTTATAGAATTAAAATTTGAACCAAATATCAGAGGAAAAATCCTGGAAAATAATTCATAATAAATATAAATACATGTAAAAGAAACAAAATGAAAATAAAAATAAAAAAATATAACAGATGAAAATATGAGATTCCGAAACAAGTTTTTGAATTTGATGTAGGAAATAAGCCTGAATTAGTTATTAGATATGATGTAAAATTAAAATCTAGAATCTAAAGTTATAAAATAAATCAAATTTGATATTGGAGAAGAAATAGTGGTAGAGGAAGAATAAAATATAGATGTTGAATACAGAATAATAAAAATAAAAAGCATGTGAATATTAGAAAAATGCATAAGTTGAAGAAAATAGAAAAAGTAAAATTAATAAGGAGCACCAACAAATACTAGGAAATGAAAAACAGTCAAAACCAAGAATATTATTTCAAATTAATGTAAAATTATTCTACTATTAGTATTGAATGAATATTTACTTATAAGAATGGTTAGTCCATCAATATAATGTTCGATGGGATAATAATAACTAATGGTTAATTTTATAAGAATTAAAGGTCCTTAAAAATGTGCTTTAATGTTTGAAGACCGATAAAATTACATTAAACTATTTATAAATCATAAAAAACACCATTTAACGTGAGATATATCGGAGTAGAATACATTTCATTATGATGTACTATCAAGTTGGAATTATTGAAAAAATATATTATAGTAGAAAATTATTAATAATAGGTTATATAATAAAAATATAACATTCCAATATTAATCTTCATGAAATTGTAGAAACACAACCAATGATTTATTTATAACATGTAGGAGTAGACCACATGTCAATCCATCATGCAGTTTTCTCCAAATGATAAAAATTTCATTTCATTTATTTAAAATGTAAAACACATGGATAAAAGTTTAAAAACTATGAAAATGACTTTGTATTATAATTAAATAAAAGTAAAATGATCACTGGCTTGTTTAAGAAATAATTTTATATACCATATACTTATCAATCGTTCTATGTGGTTGGGTTGTTTAGTAAAGTTGTTTTATTAGATTTATTTGTCTTTAAAAACGTGATTCAAATGAATAAAACTTATTAAATGATCTTTTTTTATTCTATAAATTATATGTAAAATACCTCTATTTAATTCGCGTTATATAGGAATCGATAACACATCAGTATGTCATGTGTTTTGCTCAGAATAACAAAAAGTCTATTTTTATTGATATAACATCAAATCATCTAAACCAAGGAAAATAAACCTAGATTTTCATGAAATCATAGGAAAATAATCATTGATTTATTTTTTACATTTATTAATTGGTTACATGTCGATTCGATGAGTGTTTTGGTTGAAATGACCGAAAAAGAAATGTTAACATATTTATGTCTTTTAAAAACATGAATCAAGGTTCAAAACATAGGAAATAACACTGAATTGTCCAATAATTTCCTAGAAACAAACTCCACATTATATTTTATTTGTTTGAATAGAGAACACATCAGTTCAATATATAATTTTTTTGTAATTAAAAAGTGTGTTTCATGGATTTAAATGTCAAAATATAAGCATCAATGGGTCAAAATATATCAAATAAACTGAAATTATTACATAATCCTAAATGACTAATAAATCCGATGTGAGGTGTGATATGAATCATTTATAGTGATTTTTAAATGATGTTATTTTTTATAAATCAGTTTTCCAATGTCTAAAACCTAAAAAATTGCATGGGGATGTCCGAAAATAAGGGGAAAATACCACAATTAAATTTATAACAATTTGGCTTAGAAAATAAATTATTCTATTGAACTATGTAGTAAAAATGATCTATGAAAAAATTCAATAGTAAAAACTGATTAAAAATAGGTTATATGATCAAAACATAACAAACAATATTAGAATATCTAGGTATCATCAAACAATAATCAATGTTTATTTTTAGATAGAATAATACAAAATAAAAAAAGGGAGAACCATAGTTATAAGTTAATATATAAGATTTTATACATATGACATAAGTAGAATTATAATTATGACAAAATTAAAAATCAAGAATAATGGAATAGAAAATAAAAAACATAAAAAAATTAATAATAAGGAAGAGAAAAAAATACCATAAAAATTTAAAATCCAAGTATGAAAATAATTTGAATAAAATAAAAAATAATTAATTAAAAGAAAAAGTTGAAAGTCAAATGCTAAAATCTTATATCATAAGTATAAAGATGTAAAAATATTAATAATTGAGAATGAATGAAAAATAAAAAGTCAAAGGAGGAATCTAGATGCATCCTATGAAAAAAACATTATATAGAAGAACTAAAAGAAGTGAAACTTAAACAAAAAATTGATGGAAAAATACCATAGAATAATTCTTATGAAATATAAATATAACTATAATTAGAATATTTAGAATAAAAAACACAATAAATAAAATTAACTTCAGTCTACACTGATGAAAAATAAAAAGAAGTGAAATCAAAATCAATGATCATAAAGCACAAATTCAGAACTGAGAAATAGATGAAGATAAAATAGTATGACTAGAATAGTTTAGAAAAATAAATATTATATAAAACATAATAAAAAATTAAAATATCAAATAACACCAAAAATAAGTAATGTTTAAAATAAAATCAGAAAACAATATTCCAAAACACGAAATGATAAGAAGCCAAAAGTAATAGTATAATTTGAATTAAACAAGAACAAAAAAGTTGTAGTTGATCCAGAAGAAGTAATAGAAGGTATAAACTACAATGATAAATGATTATAAAGATGATGGTATATAATAAGTAATGTTATAAATAGAAGAAAATATATAATTTGAGTCTAAAAGAAGAAACACAAGACATAAATATAGGTATATTTTTAGAATGCATACACATTACCTAGAAATAGAAGCTTATGAATAAAGGATAAAAACCTAGAAGTTGATCTTTGATTATCATGAAATAAATGGATATCAATTTTTTAATAATTTTTTACATATTGGAAGAAATGAAACATTAATTTTACATGTGGTGAGATCACAATATGATCTCTTTTATTAGGTCTAAGTCTTTAAAAAAAATTTAAAATACTTTTAAGTCTTATAAAAAAAATTTTTTCATTACAACCATAAATACTTTTGGATTTATGGGTGGTTAATTAAGTCATGTAAAAAAATAATCAATGATTGGTTTTCTTGTATTTCTCAAAAATTTGAGATCATTTTTATGTTTTTAAACCCTTTAACATATTTGTTTTCTTAAACAAATTAAAACATGATTTATTTCATTTTACACAAATAGTCGATTTGATTGAGGTGATTTATATTAAAACATTTAAAAAATTAGATGACTATTGTTTTCATAAAATTTTACCAAAATATTATGTTTCAATAAGGTTTTAACAATTTGAAAAATATTTTTTGACTTTCAAATCAATAAATTTTAACTTTTGGATATTTCAAACAATCCCAAAATCATATTGTCATGTTATATTTTATTATATGTGAAAAATTAAATGAAGAATGTTTTAATTCAATTTAATGGAAATATGAAATTGGTTTTTTATTAACCACAAATGCATCTGTTTAAAGACTTTTCATGAAAATAAAACATTATTTTCACTCATTATGACATAATTCATGTTGGATTGACATGAAGTATTTTCATACATGTCATAGATTTTCTATTTAATTTAAACTCTGTTTCTTAGTTTTGACCCCTTTAATATGAATACTATGGAAAAATGGAAGAATCTATCATACTAAGAAATATTGATGTTTAATTTATGTTTGGTTGGTTGGTATATATAAAAATAGATGGAATATCATTTTTATATGTTTTGTACTAATATGAGATCATTTTTTGTTTTCTTACTCACTTTTATAGATGTTTTTAAATTTATATTGAATTAAATTTAAATATATGATTATTCAAATTTAAATGTAATGAAGTTACATTTTTTTATCACGAAGAATAAGAGGTTGTGTGAAAATAATTCCAAAATTAGTGATTTTGTATGGTATCTATAATGGTTGGTCATAATAACATCATATCACTACAATAATCTTTTCAAGTGGAATGTTTTATAGGACATATCTTTTAATTATAACAATAATTTTATGTTTGTTTTATGAATTATGATGTTCTATAAGTAAATTTTCTATCCATTCTATAACCAATTAAATGTATAACTACATAACTCTTATAAATAAACTCATATGAAAAAATTAATAAAAGAAAATAATAGAATATATGATTTTAAATAGAATTAATTTTGTATATCATAGATATGATCTACATATTTCAACCCCCAAAATATTCCTCTCACCCGGGTTGTGTGATAATAACCACGATGGCCCAACCAATAAAAATCATCGATATAAACATCATCTGTGTAGGTCCTATCCAAATCAGAATGAATAACAACCTTTTTATAATATGAAGGATTGAAATTCCCTTTACCCTTGATCCAGAGTTCATGGGGAACACATCTAGAACCCACATCAACTAACATGTAGGTGGTTATAATGTTAAATTAAAAAACTTCATGTAAACTTATGTAAAACGTAATGTTTTTTGTGATTCATCAATTATTAAAATGCATGGGATATATTGATATTAGTTGGTTTAGTATTCATATCTTATATGATTCATTTTTTCTCGATATAATTATCTTGGAACCACATCCCCTTGAAAGGATCTATTATAGTTTCAAAATAGAACATTTTGAAAATATTTTCGATAAAAAAACACATTGCTTTAAGAAATAATAAACTGATGAGTTTTAAATATGATATTTCATTTTCATGACATTTTTATTTTTTTCAAAATTAACTATTATTTATAATTTTATTCATTAAAAAAATTAATAATCATGGTTTAAATGAAAAAACAACAATCAACCAAAACCACTCCCCTCTTAGGGAGATCATTTATAAATTAGAGCTTTAATAGAAACAAGAAAAAATGTAAAATTATAAAATAAATGGATCAAAAATAAAATTAAAAGAAAATGAAAGGTAGGAAAATTTAAATGGACATAGAGATAAATTTATTATCAAATACAGTAGATGAGGTAAAACATGATAGTTAAAAGTTTAATAGTAGAAAAAATAAAAAGTGTTCGAAGTAAAAAATTGAAAAAACATATACATATATAAAAGAATAATATTAAATAGATGTCAATGTAATTGAAAATTATTTAGTAGGATTAAACTAGAAGAAGTAGGATATTTTTTAATAAATGATGTTTAAGATCATAAAACATATTTATCCTTATATTAATAAGAACAAAAATTTTTATAAAACATTTAATAAAAATTAAAACTCAAAATGTAGATATCGCAAATCAAAATTCAATCTACCGATCAAAGATGAAGGTAAAATGTGAAATCTGAAAGTGATGAATAAATCATGAAGTGAGGGAATAGGTGGAAATAAAATATAAATCAAAATCCAAAATATATAAACAATATGTAATTTATAGAAAGATGGTATTAAAATAAAATATTTAATAAAAAACAAACAACAAATGTAAAAAAAATTAATCATAAGTTCGAATAAATGAATTATAAATAATACATGATCAAAAGTAGAAGAATAATTTTATGTAATGGCTTAAAAAATATAAGTATTATTCTATGTAAATTTAAATGAGAACTATAATATAATTTAATATTAAGAAATATATTCTAAAAGTGACAGGATAGTTAATCAAAAACCCATTGTGAATGTAGCACTAAAAGTGGTAATAGAATGTTAAATAGAATCAAAAATCCAAAAAAATGAGGGAATCTCAAAATAGTATTATAGTAGAATAAAAATGTACTAGTAAAATATCTCAATAAAAAATAGTTAAAATCAAAATAATGAAAATAATTTAAATAAAATAAGGAAAATATAAAGAAATTAGATAGAAGAATGATTTCGGAAAAATAGAAGAACCTGACTTAGAAAGAAAATCATAATATGAAATATAGATGAAAAATAAAAATAAGATGTAAATTAAAAATATATAAGACTCAAATATAACAGAAAATATAATAACTAGAAGAAAACTAAAATAAGAGACTAAAAATAATCTAAATAAAAAATTCAAAAATAGGAAAACCATATGAAGAAAATAATTAAGCAAAATAGTATGAAAATTAATTTCTTGTAGTCAAAATTTTAAAATGATAAGTAGAATAACAAGTAAGAAATAAAAAAAAATTATTGGAGAAAAATAATGAAAAATCATATCTTAAAGGAAGAAAAGGTAATAATAATTTTAAAAAAACATGAAATGGTTGCATATGTAGAATTAAATTTTGAACTAATGAGTAATGGAACAACCATTGAGAATAATTCATAAGAAATAAAAATACATGAAACTAGAGAACAAAAAATTTAAAGGAAAAACATTATTTACAACTATAAACTCACAAATAAATATATGAAAAATATAATTAAGAAAATTTAAAATCATGAATCCAGAAGCTTGATGTCAAAATCAAGAAATAGAAGTAGATAAAAAAGTAATAGAAAAATAGTGTAAATAAAATAAGTGGTATAGAAACATAAGAAGAATCAAAAATAAAATCATAAATAAATTTTAAAAAATAAAAAACCAAATTCTATAAGAAGAAAATTAATGATGTTAAACCTACATAATAAAAATAAATGAGGCAAGAATCTAGAATTATTCTTTGATTCTGAAGTAACATCTAGATACTAGATTTTTTAAATAAATGGAAGTCCAGGTTGGGAAACAAGAAATGGTATATTCATAAGAAAATATAAAATTTGAATCCTAATTTTTAAACATAATCCATAAACTTGAGTATATTAGTAGAAGTAATATGCCGAAAAAAATTATAATTAAAAGTTATATGGAATAATTACAAATAGATGCATATAAAAAATAATAATAAAATAAAAATAATCTTGTATTATAGAGCAATATTTTGTTAAATATTTCTGAATAATCTTTGACATGTTTGAATAAATGACTCATAAATATAACATGCGGTGATATCACAATTTGATGTTGTTCTTTTGGTCATAACACTTTGATTCATGTTTTTTAAGACTTTTATGTTTAAGATAAATACTTTATATTTATTTTGAAAACACTTAATGTTTAATTATTATAGAATCATTTCAAACATTCCAAAAATTATTCACGTATTGATCTGTTTCTATTTTACAATACATCAATTTCCTTTATAGTTTTTAAAAGTTGACAAATTTTTTATACATTTAAATCAATAGAAACATGATTTTTTGGATTTTAAGAAAATCAAATGTTATATTGATGTGGGGTATATTAAAATACATAAAAAACAAAATTATTATTTTATTTCAATGATTTAATTATAATCAATGTTTTTTAGGTTATGGCCCAATAATGCATATTTCTAATTATTAAATTATTAAAAATGATCTTTTGGTCATTTTGAACATAACACATTATTGATTTACTTGTCGTCTATTCCTTCATGTAAAAAATCAAATGATGGTAATTTTATTATGATTGAAGAAAAATAATTGGTCATTTTATATGTTTTTAACATTTAAAACATGTTTTTTGAGTTTTAAATCAATAATGATGCATTTTTGTTAATTTCATGAAATGCATATGTCAGATTCATAAGTGTTCTAATCCAAGACGTCAAATAATAAATGAAATTAATTTTCTTATAACTTAAGGAAAACATGAAGTCATTTTTAATGTTTTAACACTTTGACACATGTTGTTAGTTCCTTTTATATCTAAAAAATATTATTTTATTCATTTTGATCACACCACTCATCTTATTTATGTGAAATTTAATCATTTATGTCACAAATTAATGGAACATTATTTTCAAATGAATTTTTGATATTATATTTTTTTTGGGTGGACCAATTGATGCTCATTTTTAATTTATTTAAAATTTAATAAAATTGTTTTTATGGTAATTTTGATCGCATCATACATTAGATAGATAATAATTCAATAAATACATGTCAAAAATTTTCCATATATAGTTTTCTTATAATTTCATGAAAATATAGGGTTGTTTTCTAGGTTTTTTCCTTTTGGCATATATTTTTTGAAATTTAAATAAATAAAAATATGTTTCGATCATTCCAAGAAAAATATATTTTTGATTGATGTGTGACATATTCCAAAATGTAATAATTTAAACTACTGTAACTGTCTAATTATTTCATGAAAATTATATATCATCAGATTTTTACACATTGATGAATGTTTTTAATGATTTTTAAATATAAAAAATACTTTTTTAGTCATTACCACCACATTGAACATTAAATTTATGTTTATTTTATTGATTAAACCTGAAAACTAATCAAGGATCATCCTCTATAGATTTGAAAACGTTATGAAATAATTTTCTAGGTTTTGACCCTTTGATGAGTGATTTTTAAAACTATTAATGGTAATAAATAATTTTTATATCAATTCTGATCATATAACACATCAAATTGATTTCAGTTTTACCCATACTTGTAAAAAATTAATCAATGACCAATCATATTAATTTACTATAATTGGAGGTCATTTTTTATTTTTGACACTTTGATGCGTGTTTTTAAAGACTAAAAAATAAAAAAATATCTTTTTGGTCATTATAAAAAACCAAGATAATAATGACATGTAATGTGTTGGTAATATTCAAAATGAATCATTGGTTGTTTATATGTCTTCATGACAATCAGAATTCATCCTAAATGTCTTAACCCGTTGACGAATATATTTTTTAATATAATTCAATAAAATTAAATAAAATCATTATGTTCACACTGTGATCATAATGATATGTGGTATGTACTACATTTTCAAAACAAAATAGTGGTCATTTCCTTATGATTTCACAATAATATGAGGACCTTTGATATATTTTTGACTCTTTGAGGGTTTTTTGTAATTATTTTAAATCAAATAAAACTATTTTTTGGTAAATCATGACACACCGTATGTCAGATTTATGTAAGATATACTTGTACAAAATTTTTAAAGTTATTCTTCATTAATATGTATACGATATAAATATATATTTTATTTCATGATAATCCAGAATATATTATGTACTTTATTTAAAATTTAACAAAATTAAATATAAAAAATGAATGCCCCATTTTTTGATAAATTTCTATGTTTAGTTAGAATAAGAATAGAAGAACAAAATATGGTCATTTAATGTAGAAAAAATGGAACTGCAATTATCCCAAGGAATCATTGTTTTAGTAAAAATCATTCCAAAATCAATGATTGACTATTTCATCCTCCTCAATTTTGTGTAATAACTACAAGCTAATATGATATAAATAATTATTAATATAAATTCTTATAGAATGATGCTTCTTCCTTGAATAAGAAACTTAATCTTCGCCTACGATTTTACAATTTCTGTAATTAATTTTTTTCTATTTTAAAATCTATGAAATCTACATCTAAAAAACTAAGAATAAACTATAATCTTAAAAAATAGAGAATTCCAAATTAGAAGATTATATTAAACATAGTAATAAAAGAATAATTTATGTTTATCAAATTAAAATATAAATTTTAGTTCTGTTCATCAAAAAAATGATCCAAAATTTATCAATTGTAGAAATTAATATCCACCACCATCTAATGATGGAAATGGTTTTACAAGCATCATTTTTCTAACAAAAAAATTATCATGTAATTATATATGCGAGGGGAATTTTAAATATTCAACAATCCAACAACCTTTAACTTTGTTAAATTTAATTTCCATTAAGATAAATTATATTAAAAAAATTTAAAAAAACGAAATTTATATTATTATATAAAATATAATATTAAAATTACTATGAAAATAGAAATTATGATGTTTAGGAATCATATCTTATAATATTTTTCTTTTCTTACTACAATTCTTTAGGAACCACCTCCACATGCTAGTGTCTCCAAAGAGCCCAAAAAGAAACAAAACTAAATTTATTTTCATAAAAACACATTTATCTAAAAAATACTACACTAGTAATTTTAAAATATGATATATTTTAATTTATCTCTAAAAATATATTATTCAATATAATTTTAATAAATAAAATCAAATAATATTTTTAATATAATAAAATATGATTTAATTAACAACTAATCACCAAGAACCACACCTCTTTCTAGTTGAAAATTTATATATCAAGATAACAATGTTCATAAATAGATAATATAGAAGAGAAAATGAAATTGGAAACCATAAAATCAATTCACATGGTGTGAAATAATAAATGGATTTATAGATATGGTTGATATATAATGTTGTAAATGATACCAGTAATAAATGTTGGAAGGAAAATTTATAAAAATAAAACAAGTGTTACCAAAAAAAATAGGGAAATAATATATATATATATATATATACAGCTGTATATGATGAATGTGATTTAAATAAATTTTCCAAATCCAGAGTTGTAGAAATTGATTAATTAGTAAAAAATATTTTAAGAAATAAGCATAACTGAAATGGGACGTTGTTGTCGATACATAAACAATAGAAAACGATGACTCAATATCATAAGAAAAAATTAATTCCACAATAATATTCAATGGTAATGGTGGAAGAAAAAACATGTATACTATAAAAGGTTTAAGGAAAAGTAAAATTATAAATAATGACATCATAATTCAAGTTTAAACGAACCAACCACATATGATGATATATTGTGAAATAATAAAATTATTATCAAATGTGAAAGTTAGAGAAAAAGTTGAGGAACTGATGAAGTAGAATAAAAAATCTATAAAATATATGAATGTGAGAGAAGGTGGTATAGAGATTGAAAATAAAAAAAATGCATGAAACAAACCATAAAAATTAATATATAATAAAAATGAGAAGTAAGAATAAATAAATAAGGCATAATAAATGATAAAAAGTAAAAGAATAATTTGATGTTGAAAAAACCAAAAGTAGATTAATATATGGTGTAAATGTAAATGGGGGACTATAATCTATGTTCAAATAAAAAAATCAAAACCCTACTGGAAAACTAAAAGTAATAAGTAAAAAATAATTCTCAATGTAGTAATAAATG
Source organism: Viscum album (assembly GCA_963277665.1). Taxonomy (NCBI): domain Eukaryota; kingdom Viridiplantae; phylum Streptophyta; class Magnoliopsida; order Santalales; family Viscaceae; genus Viscum; species Viscum album. Next base: position 559,553,400 of record OY728167.1, on the reverse strand, counting down.
TGGAAATAAAAAGTGAATTAGTATCCAAAATCCAAAGATGGAAGGATAATCTCATCAGTGGACTATTAGTAGAAGAATAAATGATTTGTATGGACATAAAAATAAAAATAAAAGACTTATGAAAATGGAAAAAAGATGTCCACGAATAATGAAATGATTTAGAAAGTAGGTGGGAGAATGTTAAAGATAAAATGAAGAACCAAATTATTATTTTAATATATAAAAGTGAATACATTAAATAGATGAAAACTGAAATTATGAGTAAATGAAAAAGCTTGAATACTAGAACATAAAAAAACAAAAAACACAATGAAAAAATAGGAGAAAAAATCGAATTTAAAAATAAAACTAAAATTATAAATATAATTTGAATAAAAATTAAATCTTAACTAGCTTAAAAAGGTAAAGTATTTTCAAAATAAAAAAAGAGAAATAGATGAATAATAATGATGTAAAAAAATTAAGTATAAAAATGAATGAAAAAAAGTCAATAGAATATTATTTAATAATCCAATGAATAAAATAATTAAATAGAAGCAGAAATAGAATTGACAGTCGATCCAATGTAAAGAGGTGAAATGAAATAGAAGAATTTATAAGAAATATATATTTATGAAATATAATAGAGGAAATTTAAAATAAAAAGACATATGTAATAAAAAAATCATGTTCACATATAAGAAAAATAAAAACCTAAAAAATTAAAGTAAAAGAAATCTAGAAACTATAGGTAATAATCTAAAAATAGAGGTAGATGAATATGTAAGTGAATAAATTGTTGAAACCAAATTAATGAAATAAAAAATATTAGAAAAAAATCAGAAATAAAAGGATAAATAGGGAATAATGAAATAATTTAAAATAAAAATAAAAGACTAATATTCAGATGATGTAAATGTAAGATGATAAAAGTATTAGTTAAATTTGAAGTTGGCAAGAAGAAAGAAGTAGTAATTGAATTTGAAGGAAAATTTCAAGATATTATCTAGAGTTATAAAAGATGCAAATGTTTCTGTTGGGGATGAAGCTATAGTATATGTAAAAAATATATAAAAACTTATAGAAAAATAGTACAATCATAATTGATAAACATTATAAAATTAGAATAAGTCATATGCCAAAGAGAGAGAGAAATATTTGTAAGTCATAAAGAATACCTAGAACCAAATACTAAATATAATGGCTCAAAACATAACAAATGTTCGTGGATTATCATGATATCATTAAAAATTGACTATTTAATAATTATTGATACATATGTGTAGACATAATATCAATATAATTTGCAGTGAACTCACAATATGAGTCCGATTTTTAGATCATCAATATTTGATGCTTGTTTTTATAGAATATTATATCTAATAAAACAAATTTTTAGTCATTAAGAAGACAATACATATAGTATTGACATGATTTTTATACAATAATGTTAAAAATTAATGATCTTCCAATGTTTTGGGATCTCATGGTTTACACTAAAATAGATTTTCATGACTTTTAAATCAATATAAAAGAACTTATGTGCATTTTTGCATAAACACCTATGAGATTAATTCGAATCGATTATAATAATTAAAAAATTAAATGATGATAACTTTCTTATTATTTAACTGCAAATTAAGTCATTTTCTTGGTTTTCACACTTTTACACATGTCTTTTGAATTTGAAATCAATAAAAATTTAATTTTAGCTATTTCTATCAAACCATAAGTTGGAATGACATGTTGTCTATTCCTACATGTCAAAATTTAAACAAAAAATGTTTTCCGTTAATTTTATGACAATTTTTGGTAATTTACTAGCTTATGAATATAATACATGTGTTTCTAAATACATAAATTTAACAAGACTATATAATCTGTTATTATGACCAAACTGCACGTCAGAATTCCATTATGTCTATTCATGAATATCAAAAATGATTATGGAAATGTGAACATGTTTTCATAGTATTAATCCCCATTAATTAGGAAATGGTTTTAAATAAAAAAAATTAACCATACTGAAAAATTCCAATTCGTTATAGATGGTTGTTTGATTATCATAGATCAAATTTGACTTAAATATTTTTCCTATGTTTTTTAATCAATATAAAGCCATTTTTTTGGTTTTGAGCCCCATTTTCATGAATTATCTCAATCTACGAATAATAAAAACAGAAAATTTGATGATTCATATTTAAATTATATGAAATATAACTGGTTTATAGGAAATAATTTGTGTTTGAGTGAAACTCATTCCAAAATCATTGATTGTTTTCCACATCTACAACATATGGTCATCATAATATTCAAATTTTACAATTATGTTCTATTGTGAAATGTTATATATAATAATGTTTCTTACTGGTCCATGGAACTAAATCGTTTTCTAATAATTGAAATGTTATATTAGTACTTTTCTTATCAATTCTACAAACATTGAAATTGATATATGAATAAATTTTATGAATAAACATTGATCTAGATGAAGAAGTCAGTCCAAATGAAAAGATATTATTCTATAAATAATTAATTTTACAGTTCATAGAGAGGATTAACAGACCCCCAATATGCCTCTGAACTGGTAGGTGTGAAAACAACTCAATATGGACTAGATAGTAAAAATTACTAAAATTTGCTTCATTTGTGTCGTCATATTATGATTTGAATGACCCAATCTCCCAAAATAATAATAATAATTCAATTCCCCCCAGCATTCAAAATCGATTTCACTGGGAATGCATCTGTATCCCCCAACAACTAACATTCAAGATGTTGGAATGTTAACTTAAGCACACACTTAAAGATAAATTATTTAAAATATAAAGGGTATAATGACTCATAAGAATATTGATTTGGAAGATATAATTTTGGAAAATGAAACCACAACACAAATAGCAGTGGTGGTTTCCCCAAAGTCATCAATGTAACCAAGAATCTATCATGTCAACATAGCTGAGTGATGGTAGTGTAAAGATTCAAAAATATATTCTCCATTAAAATTTTTATATGAAAAATTCATATAGAAGAACATAAACTCGTTTATATGTATATAAAAATCCATATAAGTAAAATAAATATTCAAAACCCATAATATTGAAGTGAAAATCTAGAACTAGAAGTAAATGCATAAGTAGAAGAATTAATATTCAAAAAATTAAGTTAAATAAAAAAACATAAACATAATAATAAATAAAAATGAAAAATAAATGAAAAAATAAACAAAAATGGAAATAGAGAAACCAACATAAAAAACGGTAAAAATCCCAAAGTAGTTTTTGAATCCAAATTAGGCAAGAAACAAGATGTGGTAGTCAAAAGTAAATTAGATGTGGAAGGCCAAAACTAGAGTCATAAGAGAAGATAAAGTATATATTGGTGAACATGAATATTTTATTTTCAATAAAATATATAAGATGATTCAGAAAGTATAAAAATAATCCTTAAACCTAAGAATATTAGATGAATTCATGAGCTGATGAAAAAGAATACGAGACATAAGAAGGGACTAGAAATAGATGAAAATTAAAGAGGATAGAAACCTATAAAATGATCTAGATTGAAAAAATTATTGTCCAATATTTTTTTACATGTAGAAATAAAGTATTTGTCAATATAATATTTGTTTAGCTCAAATCTAGACTCATTTTTTCAGTTTTTGACTATTTTACACATATATTTAAAGACATTTACAATTTTATCATTTTTTTCTGATAACATTGACAATTGTAATGACATGTGGTCAATTTATTAATGTAAAAAATTATTTATCAATATATGTTATTTTATATCATGATAATTCAAGGTTTTTCATATATATTAACTAATTAACACCCATTGTTTTACATTTACATCAATAAAAAATGCATATTCATTAAATTTGGGGAAACCACCAATCAGATTGATGTGTTGTTTATTTAAAAATGAAAAAAATTAGACAATGGAAATTATCCAATTATTTAACTTAAATATGATGTATTATGTAATTTTTTCTAACTTTGATGCATGTTTTCTGTATTTTGAATTAATAAATCACCTTTGGTTATTTCAAACCAAGCATAAGTAACAGTGATGTATAGTTTCATCCTGTATGTAATAAATTAAATGATGACTATTTTAATTTTATTTAATGAAAATAGTATGTTTTTTCCTAGTTCATGATGAACATACATGTGTTTTTATGTAATTTTAAATCTATGATAATTGAATGTTTACTCAACTTGACCTCACCCCACATCGTATTTACCTGTGGTCAATTCATCATTGTCAAAAAAATCAGGGAAATCTGAAGTAATTTTCTTATTCTCAACACCATCGATAATAATTTGAAATCCAATTAGAGGTTTCAATAAAACATAGAAATTTAGGTTTTTTATTGACATGCAGTTTCATTTTACAAGTCAAAAATGCCTCTAAAATCATTTAATTATGCCTTTTCACCAAACCAAGATTGTTTTATCTAGTATTGATCCTCATTTACTGGTGTTTTCAATGATATAAGACAGAATTTAGAAAAATAGAACATACTTATTTTAATATGATGAAATGGTAATGTTTAAAATTAAGGAATGAGTTGGAGGGTAAGAGAATGGGTCCTTACCACCCATACCACTATGACATATCCCACTAGAAGAATACTTGTGAAATAAACCCCATTCACCAACCTATTCCCTTGTACGTAACACAACCATGACGCTACTACAATCATGATGACGTCCACTTATAAATTTTATTCTTTTTATAATTCAGTTTATTTTTTTTATTTCATACTGTATATAAATACATTATTTTAAATATTCACCATTAATATAATAAATTTTATTTACGTATCTTTTAACACTCACGTCCCATATTTTTTATATGCTGAATAAAGATAAATGACCTATCAATGGAGTTATTTCAATACTTTTAACTTAACAATAAAAAATATAATCTTGGAATTTTAGAGCATAATAAATCTTCACTTTTAATTTTATGGATACGTTTCACCCAAAAAAACATCTTAAAACATTATAGAAGTAATTTATATTAAAACTTCCTTCAATTGAAAAAAATATGTCCATATAAATTTATCATAATCCAATTTAATGTTATTGATTTTAATTTTTCTTTCTAAAAAGAATAAAATTAGAAAAGTGGAACATAAACATAAAAATTAAATGATATGGATCTACTATTATCATAGAGAATCAAAATTTGAGTTAAAATCTATAAAAATACAATGAGTGTGTGTCGCATCGACAATAATTGGTAATAAGAACTATAAAATACTACAATCTTCTTTAGTTGTGTGATTTGTTACAAAATGATTCATCTTGGTTGATAAAAAAACAGAACATTCTCCTTAGAAGTAACAATTTCTGGATGTACTTTTCTTATTCATTATATAACCTATGAAATGTACATATAAATAAATCTTATGAATAAACTCAATCTTATAGAAATATACTTGTAAATTTCAGATGATATGAATATGAAAAAAATTATTTTAGATCGACAAGAAGGGATCAAAAAAAATTTCCCCTCTCACAAATAATTATTTGACCTTAGAAGTTATTATAATTCTCAAATTTGGATCATGAATTATATACAATTTAATGATACAACATATTTGTGATTCCTACCACGATAATTAGACCCACCAACCCTCCCCATAATAAGCATAATTGTGTTTCCCCTAGTAATCAAACTTGAGTTAACTGGGAACAAATATATAACCCTAACTAAGTTTCTGGTATTCTAATAGAAGGATTACATAAAAACACACTTCATGTTATAAATATATGGTGTATTACAATTTATCAAAATGAGGATCTATAAGAAATCAATTTTGAAAATGAATAGTAGTCCCCCCTAATGGTGGTGGTGGTTTTCCGGCCATCATTAGTGCATACTAGAATCAGCCATGTCATCATAATAGAGATATGGCACTTTAAATATATGACAATCCATTATTATTTTATCCTTGTAAAATTTGATTTAAATTCAAATAAATTAAACTAAAAAACATAATTCGAAAATATTTTATGATCTGGAATGAAAATTTTAAATACAACAAGTATATAAATTACGTATTTTAGTAGACATACCTGAGTTGATTCGTTATTTTTATCTATAGTGATCTATTAAACACATACCCATGAAAATGTACTTATGGATCCAAAACTAAAAATATATAAATTTATTTCAATTGAAAAAACATTTTTCTAAGAATCACTGAACCTATGATTTTAAAATTTGATATCATAATTCAATGTTATTTTCATTTTTCATTCACAATCTATTTTTAAAAATAATTACTATTTTTTGAATAAATTGGTGTTATTAATTTTAATTACCATGGTTTAAATGAAAAATTTCACTTTAAAACACTATTCTCTAAGGTTTACTATTTATTTATCATCACATTAGTGATCAAAACATCTAAAAGAAAAAGGAAAAATTAATAATTAATTAAAAAGTAATATAATAGACAAGTAATGAAAATGGATATTAACACAGAGATTTTATTAGTAGAAAATACTATATATGAGTAAAATTATAAGAGTTATAAAAATAAATTTATAATAAATGAAGAATAGTTTTAAATGAAGAATATAAAATCATTTACTTATGGACAAGAAAATTATGTACCAGATGAAAATGATGTTTTCAAACCTAGAGAAGGAGTAAGAGAATAACTAGTAAGAAAATATTCAATGAAAACATGTAAGTGAACGTGTTAGTCTATGTAGAAACACAAAAATTAGTAAAAATGATGCAAGAACATAAGCCAAAATAAAATCCACAAACATATTTAAAAAAGGTATAAGAATAAAAGAAACACTATAAAAAGATGAATTAAATATGAAATAAAAAACATAGATATAATTACATAAAAAATCAAATCACTAACTATATATGAAGATAAAATGTGAAATTTGAATGTGATGATAAAATTGAATATGGGGGAAAAATTGGAAGGGGAATATGCAGCAGAATATGAAGTCTAGAAAAAGGAAATCGGTGTTAGATGCTAGTAGAGAAATTATAAATAGAAGAAAAAACACAAAAAATGTAAAAATAAACATATAATGAATAATTTAAATGAAAAATAATAAGTATCATAAATTCATAAGTTATAATACATGATAAATAGAAGAATATGTGTTTGAAGTGAAAATAAAATATAAATCATAATAATGATTTGATTAAAAAAGTAAAAGGATAACTTGAATCAATGTTCAAATAAAAAATGAAATTCTAAAAGTAAAATTATAAGAAATAATTCAACAAAATTATATATGTACAAACAAAATTTAAAATAGATTGTGAACGAGAATCTAAAATTTAAATTAATAATGATAAGCTGAAAATAAAAATGAATGTACCTAAAAAAAATTTATTGGTTGGATATTAAAATAAAAATAAATTACCTTTAAAATATTAAAAAATGAATGTAAAAAATAATGAAAAGGTCAAGAAATTAGGTAGAATAATTATATATACAATTTAAAAAACTAGAGTTAAATGTTAATATTAAAAACTGAATACTAAAGATATTATCAAAATTATAAGTATGATTAGATGAAAATGTTATAATACATGAATGTAAAATAAAAAAACATGAGAAAAAGTATAATTAAAAACAGTAAAAATAATCAAATAACAAATAATATAATAAAATAATAATAAAAAATTTGAAAAAAAACAAGTATTAAAAAAACATTATAAATATAGTAATATGAAATCAAGATGAAAATGATTCAATAAGTTAAAAAATGGATGTGAAAATGGATAGAAAATAGAAAATAAAATGTGGTATCTTATGGAATTATTTGGAAAAAATTAAATTAAATAATAACTAGAAGTGAAAGAAAAATAAAAAAGAAGAAACACATGCCAGGTCATGAATTAATAAATATATCAATAGATATAATAGTGGAATGGAATATTAGAATAAAAAAATAATAATTACATAAAGTAAATTAAAAACATGAGAAAAATGGAACTAAAATTAAAAACAATAACCCAGAATAATGAATTTAGAATTTTGAGATAGAGGAAGAGATATATATATATATAAGAGAAAAAATATCTGGAAAAAATTTAAAAAACCTGAAAATATAAAATAGAAAATAAATTGAAATAAAATATTAAGATAAATGAAATCCAAAAATAAAAATAAGAAAAGGTTACGAGACAAAAGTAGTATTTGAATGTAATAAATAAAAGAATCCATACGTATTAGTCAATCCTAGAGTAGAAGATCATGTTATAAAAAATATTCATAAAATTAGTGAAAGTAAATAATTTGGAAGAAGATATTGTGGAAATAAACGAAACTATAAAAGATGAATCCAAAAGAATAAAAGTAAGATTTAAACATCCGCATAGTAGAAGGGGAAAAAGTGGTATATAGAAATACATGAAAATGAAAAGGGAATAAACCTATCAAATGTTATAAGATTATAATTAAATAATTAGATTTTAATTTTTGATAGTTTTAAATTTGAAGGAAAAGATGAACTTCCAATATAAAATTCAATGATCTCAGAATATGAGGTTATTTATTAGGTCTTAATTCATTTGAATATGTTTTATAATACTTTTAGGTCTTGAAAAATTATTTTTCAATCATACCTACCATAATGAATGTGGGATTGATGTGATGACATTTCATAAATGTGGAAAACAATCATTGATTGACATTCTATGTTTTTGAGACAATTAAAGATCGGTTTTTATGTTTTAACCCATTAATGCATGTTTTTTACTTTTATATATCTAAAAACACAGATTTATTCATTTTGGGAAAACCATATATCAGATTAATGTGGGGTCTATGATTACATGTCAAGAATTTAATAATTTTTTTTTCAAAATATATTAACTAAAATCCTAGATATTTTTCTAGGTTTTAACCTTTAGGGAAGGTTTTTTTATGTTTAAATCAACAAAAAAACAATTTTTGTCATTTCAAAAAAACCACATGTTGGATTGATCTATAATCTATTCCAATATAGTTAAAATAAAATGACATAAATTTTTATTCGATTTAATGAACATCATTGTCGTTTTCTAGGTTATGACCCTCAGACCCATGTTTTTAAAGTCTTTTAAATTCTGTGTTCTATTATTATAACCCGAGTACACATCAATGAGAAATGAGGTATATTTATAAATTTGAAAATTATTCAAGACATCTAAAAACATTTCTTTAGTTTTGACTTCTACTAATATAATTATGAATTTTAAATTGAACATTCGATATTAATATGTAATCTTACTGTTGGAATTACATTTGGTCGGTTCGTAAATATCATAAATGACATTATTACCATTTCCCATGTTTTCACACCCATCCAAGAATAATTTTAGGGGTAATAACCACATTTAAAAGATATTTTCAATGTACTAATAACATTATATTTTATTAAATTCATATCTAAATTTGAAGAAATTCATTTTGTGCTAACCTAAATAATAAGAGTTTGAGTGAAAATCATTAAAAAATCAATGTGTTTGGGATGGATACATCACAATTGGTTGTAATAACTCCATACTGTATCAATACACTACAGTAGTGGATTGTTTTATAGAATATTTCTTATTTAGGGTCAAAGAAACTAAATCTTGTCCTTCAATGTGTCAAATTATAGAATTAAATTTCATATCAATTATACAACATATGAAATATTCTTATACATATTTATTTTGAATAGAATTATATCCAAAAGAATAAAAATTTCCATATCTGATGATAGGATTCTATAAATGTATAATTTTATATTCTATGGAGATGGAAAATATATTTCACCCATCCCCCAAGATGTCTCTGACATGGTAGTGTGATAATTTCATTAGTGACCTAACCAATATAGATCACTAAAAATAAAATCATCTATAGGGGTCCAAAAAGGATATGTAGACCAATATTCCCACTTCAATATAGGCATAATTGAGTTTCTACAGTTCTTCAAACTCATGTTCACTTGGAATGCATATGTAACTCCCACTAACTCACCTAATTTCTATTGTAAAATTACATTAAAACACACTTCATGTAAATCTAACTAAAATATAATGTGTATTATGATACATCAAAACAAGGATATGAAAGATATAATTATGAATATTTTAATAGAAAATTCTCTCCAATGGAAGTTTTAACGTCCCAAGTAAGTAATGAATAATAGATATTTTTATCTATGTCTATTAATGAATTAGATAGTGTTTTAGAGGCTTAAAATGAAAATAAATCCAATCTTAAGCATGGAATACACTAATATTTTTTAAAGGATTGTTTTACTGCCTTTTGATGGCAACCCATTTTTAAATATATCTTTTGACAATTTTATAAGATATGTTTATCAAATAAACTTATTCTTTATGATTGGGATATCAAAATTTACTTTGTGTGAATTTTTGGTATTTTTCCGATAAAGTTTATATTTTAAGGAATAGTGAAAAATGTTGTATTTTAATTCAAAACCTCTTTTTAAACTAATTTATTTATATGAATAGATTATCTTTTGAATTGGTTTTTAAGTGAAATTAGAATATATTTTTACCATTTAATCCAATGGTGGTCATTGGAATCAATTTCACTTTGAAATTGGACTTAAACTGGTGTCAATCTTTTGATACTTATTGTTTCATAAAAACACGCTATATGTCATGACAGCGGGAATTAATTATTAAATTAATTAATGTGACTTATATGTTTTGAATTTTTTAATATAGACTTAATTTTTGAATTCGGACTATCAAATATCGCTTAGGGTGAATTTTTGGTAATTTTCTGAAAAACTTCAATTTTTGATGAATAGTGAAACCACTAAGTGGTACTTATAAAAACTGATTTTTCCATTTAAATGAAATTTTGCCATTATTGTGTTTTGAATTTCAAAAATCCGACATACATGGTTGTTATTAAGAAGTAAAATGTGGTTAAATGGGATTAAAATAATTTTTTGGTGAATACTAACTTATTAAGTTCTTAATCGCGATTAGAGGTAATTACTATAGTTTAAGGTAAGAATAATATTTTAATAAAATGAAATGACCTTGAAATATGTCCTACCCTCATTGGTTGTGTCATGTAAGACCAAGAAAAGCCATGGGTCAACTTGGGGACCCCATGGAGCCACTTTGGTTGGGAAATGACATAAATAACTTTTTATTTAATATTAAAGTAAAAGTGACACAAACATGAGTTATGTTACTAAAACAATTTTTATATGGGGTTAAACAAGTAATATGTTTGACTATAAATATTCATTAGAAAGATAAAAAGATTTCCTACATCATAGTATTTTTTTATAATTTCTAGAGATTATATAAATTAAATTATTTATGACATCATGATGATGCAGCGATGACCACATTATTTAACGATTTAAATAAAATGGAAAGATGATGTAAAATATAAAACCTACACATGGCCAAAAAAAATTAGATGAGTGGATTCTGAACCCTTATCACCTTATCCTTGAATTATATCAATGTGGGACCTTTTGAATCCGAAACTCTTTTTAAAATAAAGTAACTTATCTTTACTTTCCAAGAGCGCCCCTCCTCTCCTCTTATAAAGGCCCCCACCTCTACCTCCTTATCAACACTCCCAAAGCCTTTGTCTTGGCCAACCCCTGCCCATTTTGTCTCTCCACTTCCCTCTCTTACTCCTTGAAGCCTCAATTTGGGCAGAAGTCTTCCCAAGGAAGCCTTTGAGCTCAAACCAAAGGGAGTTACCCGATTTTAAGGTAATGTCTTCTTTTGAGTCCATTTATTTTATTTTGCTTCTCCAACCCCCTAAACTCTTTTTATTCTTTTCTTTTGTAAAAAATATAGTATCCTCAATATACTAGGATGTTGTTATAATATGGATTCGAGCTACACTTACACACACCTACATCTAATGGTTAATGAACATACTGTTTCCTTGGATGGTGAATTTATGCCTCCCGAAACGATGATTGTTCAACATTCTTTTAACACCTTCAATGGCGGCCATTAAGATGTCACTATATTTATATATGATATATAATATGTTTATGTTTTCCTTAATCTTCTGTATTTTCCTTTTTGGTCATACCTTTATGGTTTCCATTATGGGTAAACGTGATATCTTCATTTAAGGAAGTGCGGACTACCACCCCCTCAAAGTGATTTGATTCGTTAAGTACCATATGTGGGACGTATAAAGGATGGAACTATGATATTGTATATGATATTATACTGGAATTATAATATACCTTTATATCATTATGATTCCATTCTATAAAATATGAAATAGAAATGAAAGTAGCATTCATGCGTACGTACGGCTTACCGTCTCCATGAACGGTGCATTTCATTTCTTACCTATAAATGATTATGTAATATTATAAATGCATGAATTTAATGGATATATATGAAATATATGATATCTATATCATGAATACCATTCTGGATATAATGGATACATGAAGAACTTGTAATTATAAAGGGTTTATTTTTGACTGAAGTACCAATGATTGTTAAAATGATCGTTATTAACTTAAATAATTACATAGTGTTCATGACATGGTAATAAGTTATATAAAAGGAATAATGATCTTGAAAAATGTTCTTAAGAAAGTATAAATTAACTCAAGTTTATTATTCAGGACATTAAAGAACGATCGAGTCAATTCGGACCCAAGGTATGGGACTTCGTCTCAATCTCCTTTCATTGAGGCATATTTTGTTTTATGCACAACCTTCTTTTATAAGGTGTATAAACCCCTTTGAATTTTACGTCTATTCAAAAGGAATCTTTTTTATACGAAGCTTTAACTAAACGACAAAAGGGAATGTTTTTATCGTATGTATGCGGCGGCAACGACTTCTCCGCCGCCGTGACCGTTATTTGAGTTTCGGCTTCCTCTACAAGTCGTACATTCTTTTTAAAAGAAAAATAAATACAATGTTTTAATTTTCTTATATTTTGGTATTGAAAATGGTTTTCATAATATTTTTATATCAATGTGTGGTATTGATATCTTGTGATTGAAAGGTGGAAATGTTATGTTTCCTTTATGCATGTTTTATGTGATACGATTATGTTGAGGTTCTTGGGAATTATTATGAAGACGGCTGGTTCCGTGATAGACTAAGGGCGGGTGAGCCCGATATAGCTCTCCAGTGCATTGGGTAACGTGAAGGAGTGAAACGTTAAGGTTTCTCCGAAGAGATTTAGGGAATATACTATAATGGGTATTCCAAACGTAACCAAGAGGGTTACTCCCTACGTAAGAATGTTATGAATGCCTCAAGTTACCTTTATGTCTTATGATTTCTATGAATTATTCATGATTTGATGAGGTATGTTAAAGTGCATATGTTTTATGGGTAAATTATGATTTCATTCTTATATATATATGTACCCATGTTTCCTTTCCATATTTTTATATCCCTTACTGAGATTTTTATGCTCATCCCAATTTTTTTTTGAAATGTTTCTCACAGGTCAAGGGAAAGGTACATGATATGATGATAGTGTCAAGGAAGTGTCAAGAAATAATCCATGTTTTATTTTAAATGTGTTTCCATTGATGGGAATGAAGAATACTATCTTTATGTAACCACTTTGTTTATATGTGGAATGTAATGCATGTTTTACGATCAAATTCTCTAAAACTCTAAACCCAAAAATATCCTCAATGTGTAATCTTGTAATAACTCAAGATTAAGTAAGGATTAATGCTGGGGCCTTATAGTTGGTATCAAAGGTCGGTTTAGATAACTTTAGGAGTTATAATTCTATTAAATTATTATCCAAAAATATATATTTTTTGAAATGATATAGCATTTGAAGATTACCATGTTGCTTCATCTAAGACATGTTTGTTTAGGATGGTTTTCCGCAGAGGAAACATGGAAGAAGTGCTAGGAAGGCATACATAAGGAAATAACCTTCCGAATCAGCATCCTGAGATGGTCGGAATTGGAACAGAACAGTTTGTTGCAGTAATGGCGCAGTTGACTCAAGCGATAAATGGTGGTGATATCCATACACGAGATCTGCCAGATCAACCACAGAGGAACATGTCAGTAGTGGACCATTTCATGAGGCAACAGCCCCCATCATTCAGAGGATCATCTGACCCTGTGCTAGTTGAAGGCTGTATTAAAGCACTGGAGAATATTTTTGATGTCATGGGGTGTTCAGACAATCAAAAGGTTAGTCTTTCTATTTACCGTTTGGAGGGTGAGGCAGATCAGTGGTGGTCTATGTTTAAAAATATCAGGGACGCTGATGAGATTGATGCTCTCGACTGGGATGAATTCAAAGGTATGTTTCTTGAGAAGTATTTTCCTAAGGCTGTTCGACTTAGGATGGAAAATAAATTCTTGGAATTGAGGCAAGAGGAAGACTCAGTGGCTACCTATGAAGAAAGCTTCACTCGATTGGCAAGGAATGCTCCAAATTTTATCCGAGAACTTGATAGTAAAATCAATCATTTTTACTCAGGATTAAAGCCAAAATATCGAAGGGCATTAGCTTCTCATGAGTTTAAAAGTTATGAAAAGCTTGTTCAATGTGCTGAGAAGGTGGAAATGGAGTTTTCCGATGATCAAGTGTTCTATAACAACCAACAGAAGAAGAGACCGAGGTGGTAGGAGAAAGGTAAGAATTCTTCAAAAAACTATGATGGTAAGAAAACTAAGTTTCCAGTTTGTGATAAATGTGGAAAAAGGTATGTTGGGGAATGTCTTCTGAATACTGGAAAGTGCTACCGATGTGGTAAGATGGGACATAAGTCTCGTGACTGCACTGAAAAGGATCCAGGTAAAGGTAAGACCAAATTTTATTTATAGTTAGTGAAATGTTTTAAGTGCAATGAGATGGGTCACTATGCAAATGAGTGTCCGACAAAGAGCTTGAGTGATGGGAAGCAGTTAGACTACAATCAGAAAGGGGTGGTGAAAACCTTTGCAACTACTTCAGCAGATGTCGGGCCATCAAATGAAGTTGTATCAGGTACTTTTTTTGTTTTTTCAGATTATGCAAGTGTGTTTTTTGATTCGGGGTATACACATTATTTCATCTCTGAAACCTTTTCTAGTAAAATGGGAATACCATCTCAAGAAATGACTCCTGAACTTTTGGTAAAAACACCTGGGGGAAATGTTGAGGCAAAAAGAATTTATAAGAATCTTCCTATCCTTATCTGTGGAAAGAACCTACTTGCAAACCTTATTGTTCTACCTCTAGTAGAGTTTGATGTTATCCTGTGTATGGATTGGCTCTCAATTTACCATTCTAAGATTGACTGTAGAGCTAAATAAGTTTCTTTTCATAAAGACTTTCATTTTGTTTACAAGAATGAACCCGTATTGTTGATAACTTATCAAGAGGCTGAGAAACTTGTAAAATATGGAAATGATTGTTACCTTGCACACATCGTTGAAAATAAATGAACTGTTCAGATTAATGATGTGCCAGTGGTAAATTAGTATCCTGATGTTTTTCTTGATGAGTTGCCTGGAATAACACCAGATCGGGATGTTGAGTTTACTGTTGACTTAGTTCCTGATGCTAAGACAATTTCAAAACCCCCTTATCAAATGGCTCAAATTGAACTTTTAGAGTTGAAGGATAAATTGCAAGATTTATTAGAGAAAGGTTTCATTCGACCTAGCACATCACCATGGGGTGCTCCTGTCTTGTTTGTTAAAAAGAAATATGGTTCAATGAGACTTTGCATTGATTATAGGGCCTTGAATAATATCACTGTTAAGAACAAATATCCTTTGCCTCATATCGATGATTTGTTTGATCAGCTCCATGGAGCTCAGTATTTTTCAAAGATTGACTTGAGATCGGGGTACCATCAGCTGAAGGTAAAGGAAGAATATGTTCCGAAGACCGCGTTTCGTACAAGATATGGCCACTATGAATTTGTAGTAATTCCTTTTGGGCTAACCAATCCACCTGCTGTATTAATGGAATTAATGAATAGAATTTTCCATGAGTTCTTGGATAAGATTCTAGTGGTTTTTATTGATGATATTTTGGTGTTTTCTAAAAGTAAAGAAGAGAATGAAAGTCATTTAAGGGTTATCTTGCAAACCTTAAAAGAAAAGAAATCGTATGGGAAATTCAGCAAGTGTGAGTTTTGGTTGCAAAAAATTTCTTTCCTTGGTCACATTGTTTCAAAAGATGGCATTACTGTTGATCCTGCAAAAACAAAAGTTGTTGAAGAATGGCCAAGACCCACAAATGTAACTGAGATTCGTAGCTTCCTTGGTTTTGCAGGCTATTACCGATGGTTTGTTAGAATTTTTTCACGGTTATCAAGTCCAATGACTAAGCTAACTCGGAAGGGTGTTAAGTTTATCTGGACAAATGAATGTGATGATTGTTTTCAGGAATTGAAAAGAAGATTGATGAATGCTCCAGTTTTGGCACTAACTTCCAGGAATGGTGAGTTTGTTATATACAGTGATGCTTCATTGAAAGGACTTGGTTGCGTCCTAATTCATAATGATCAGGTAATTGCTTATGCTTCACGACAGTTGAGAAATAATGCGGTAAATTACCCTACACATGATTTGGAATTAGCTGCTGTTGTTTTGTCTTTAAAATATGGAGGCATCATTTGTATGGAGTAAAGTGTGAAATATATACTGATAACAAAAGTTTAATGTATATATTCACTCAGAACGAATTGAACGTGAGACAAAGGAGATGGCTATAATTAATCAAGGATTATGATTCTACAATTCATTACCATCCGGGAAAAGAAAATAAAGTGGCTGATGCTTTGAGTCGAAAAATTAATGCTTCATTAGCAATGTTGCATTTGGAACGTGATGCTTTGGTTAAGGATTTGATGAACTTTGGCATAGAAGTTGTGGGTGCAGGAAGTTCTTCTGTTTTGTTTCAGGTATCAGTGAGATCATCTCTATCAGATAGAATCAAGCAAGCACAGAAGCAAGACAGTGAGTTACAGAAAAAGGTAGAGCTGGTTCAGAAAGTTAAGTTGCATGAATTCAACATTGATAATGATTGCGTTTTGAGATTTGGGAAGAGATTGTGTGTGCCTTGTGATTCACAGTTGAAAAGAGAGTTGTTATGTGAAGCTCATAGTTCTCTGTTTTCAGTTCATCCTGGCAGTACTAAGATATATAGAGATCTGCGGGAGTATTACTGGTGGGATGGAATGAAAAGAGATATTGCTGATTTTACTGTGAAGTGTTTGACATGTCAACAGGTTAAAGTAGAGCGGTAGTTACCGAAAGGGATGCTTCAGCCTTTACCAGTGCCAGAGTGGAAATGGGAGAATATATCCATGGACTTTGTTGTGGGATTACCGAAGACATCTCGAGGTAATAATGCAATCTAGGTTATTGTTGATCGCTTGACCAAATCTTCTCATTTCCTTTCTATACGTGATACTTTTTCCCTAGATCAACTTTCCCTTTTGTATCTTAAAGAGATAGACAGGTTACATGGAGTTCCTCTCTCCATTGTATCTGATCGTGATCCTAGGTTCACTTCTAACTTTTGGAAAGGCCTTCAGAAGTCGTTGGGTACTAAATTAAATTTTAGTACATCTTTTCATCCTCAATCAGATGGGCAGTCAGAACGAACAATTCAGACATTGGAGGATATGCTACGTTCTTGCTCTATGGATTATCAGGGAATTTGGGACCAACATCTTTCTTTGGTTGAATTTTCATATAATAACAGTTTTCATTCCAGTATACAGATGGCACCATTTCAGGCATTATATGGGAAGCGGTGTCGAACTCCAGATTTCTGGGATGAATTGGGTGAAAGGAAGTTGATGGGACCAGAATTGGTAGAAGAGATGGAAAAAAATGTTCAGCTGATACAGAAGCACATGAGAACAGCTCAGAGTAGGCAGAAGAGTTATGCAGACAACAGGAGGAAGGATCTAACTTTTGAGGTAGGTGATCATGTTTTTCTCAAAGTCTCACCATGGAAAAGTGTGATGCGATTTGGTAAGAAAGGAAAGCTGAGTCCAAGGTTCATTAGAACATATTAAATTCTGGAGAGAGTTGGATTAGTTGCTTACCGAGTGGCTTTACCTCCGAGTTTATCTCAGGTACACAATTGTTTTCACGTTTCGATGATGAGAAAGTACATGCCAGATCCATCTCATGTTTTGAGTCCAGAGGTAGTTCAGTTGGAAGAGAACGTATATTATGAGGAACAACCAGTCCAGATTCTTGACCACCGGGATAAAGTGTTACGGAATAAGGTGATTAATCAGGTAAAGGTTTTGTGAAAAAACCACATGGGAATCTGAAAATGCAATGAGGGATAAGTACCCCCATTTATTCGATAAGTAAATAAATTACGGGGACACAATTTTATAAAGGGGGGAAGGATGTAACATCCCAAGTAAGTAATGAATAATAGATATTTTTATCTATGTCTATTAATGAATTAGATAGTGTTTTAGAGGCTTAAAATGAAAATAAATCCAATCTTAAGCATGGAATACACTAATATTTTTTAAAGGATTGTTTTACTGCCTTTTGATGGAAAACCATTTTTAAATATATCTTTTGACAATTTTATAATCTATGTTTGTCAAATAAACTTATTATTTATGATTGGGATATCAAAATTTACTTTGTGTGAATTTTTTGTATTTTTCCGATAAAGTTCATTTTTTTAATGAATAGTGAAAAATGTTGTATTTTAATTAAAAACCTCTTTTTAATCTAATTTATTTATATTATTAGATTATCTTTTTAATTTGTTTTTATGTGAAATTATAATATATTTTTACCATTTAATCCAATGGTGGTCATTGGAATCAATTTCACTATGAAATTGGACTTAAACTGGTATCAATCTTTTGATACTTATTGTTTCATAAAAACACGCTATTTGTCATGACAGCGGGAATTAATTATTAAATTAATTAATGTGACTTATAGGTTTTGAATTTTGTAAAATAGACTTCATTTTTGAATTCGGAATATCAAATATAGCTTAGGGTAAATTTTTGTTAATTTTCTGAAAAACTTCAATTTTTGATGAATAGTGAAACCACTAATTAGTACTTATAAAAACTGATTTTTCCGTTTAAATGATTTTTTTCCATCATTGTGTTTTGAATTTCAAAAATATGACATACATGGTTGTCATTAAGAAGTAAAAAGTGGTTCAATGGGATTAAAATAATTTTTTGGTGAATAGTAACTTACTAAGTTCTTAATCGCGATTAGAGGTAATTAGTGTAGTTTATGGTAAGAATAATGTTTTAATAAAATGAAATGACCTTGACACATGTCCTAACCTCATTTTTTGTGTCATGTCCGACCAAGACAAGCCATGGGTCAACTTGGGGACCCCATGGAGCCACTTTTGTTGGGAAATGACATAAATAACTTTTTATTTAATATTAAAGTAAAAGTGACACAAACATGAGTTATGTTACTAAAACAATTTTTATATGGGGTTAAAAAAGTCAGATTTTTTACTATAAAAATTAATTAGAAAGATAAATAGATTTCATACATCATAGTTGTTTTTTATAATTTTTAGACATTATATAAATTAAATTATTTATGACATCATGATGATGCAGCGATGACCTCATTATTTAACGATTTAAATAAAATGGAAAGTTAATGTAAAATCTAAAACCTACACATGGCCAAAACCAATTGGATGAGTGTATTTCGAACCCTATCACCTTATCCTAGAATTATATCAATGTGGGACCTTTTGAATCCAAAACTATTTTTAAAATAAAGTAACTTATCTTTACTTTCCAAGAGTGCCCCTCCTCTTCTCTTATAAAAGGCCCCCACCTCTACCTCTTTACCCACACTCCCAAAGCCTTTGGCTCGGCCAACCCCTGTCAATTTTGTCTCTCCTCTTCCCTCTCTTACTCCTTGAAGCCTCACTTTGGGATGATTTCTTCCCAAGGAAGCCTTTGAGCTCAAACCAAAGGGAGTTACCCGATTTTAAGGTAATGTCTTCTTTTGAGTCCTTTTGTTTTATTTTTCTTCTCCAACCCCCTAATCTCTTTTTATTATTTTCTTTTGTGACAACTCCTGTATCCTCAATATACTAGGATGTTTTTATAATATGGATTATAGCTACACTTACACACACCTACATCTAATGGTTAACGAACATATTGTTTCCGTGGATGGTGAATTTATGCCTCCTGAAACGATGATTGTTCAACATTCTTTTAACACCTTCAAAGGTGGACATTAAGATGTCACTATATTTATATATGATATATAATATGTTTTTGTTTTCTTTAAGCTTATTTATTTTCCTTTTTGGTCATACCTTTATGGTTTCCATTATGGGTAAACGCGATATCTTCATTTACAGAAGTGCGGACTACCGCACCCTCAAAGTGATTTGATTCGTTAAATACCATATGTGGGACGTATAAAGGATGGAAATATGATATTATATATGATATTATACTGGAATTATAATATACTTTTATATAATTATGATTCCATTCTATAAAATACGAAATAGAAATGAAAGTAGCGTTCATGCGTACGTATGGCTTACCGTATTCATGAACGGTGCATTTCATTTCTTACCTCTAAATGATTATGTAATATTATAAATGCATGCATTTACTGGATATATATGACATATATGATATCTATATCATGAATAACATTCTGGATATAATGGATACATGAAAAACTTGTAATTATAAATGGTTTATTTTTTACTCAAGTACCAATGATCGTTAAAATGACCGTTATTAACTTAAATAATTACGTAGTGTTCATGACATGGTAATAAGTGATATAAAAGGAATAATGATCTTGAAAAAGGTTCTTAAGCAAGTAGAAATTAACTCAAGTTTATTATTCAGGACATTAAAGAATGATCGAGTCAAGTCGGACCCGAGGTATGGGACTTCTTCTCAATCTCCTTTCATTGAGGCATATTTTGTTTTATGCACAACCTTATTTTTTACGGTGTATAAACCCCTTTGACTTTTACATTTATTCAAAAGGAATCTTTTTTATATGAAGTGTTAACTAAACAACAAAAGGGAATGTTTTTATCGTACGTATGCGGCGACAATGACTTCTCCGCCGCCGTGACCGTTATTTGAGTTTCGGCTTCCTCTACAAGACATACCTTCTTTTTAAAAGAAAATAAATACCATGTTTTAATTTTATTTTATTTTGGTATTGAAAATGCTTTTCATAATATTTTTATATCAATGTGTGGTATTGATATCTTATGATTGAAAGGTGGAAATGTTATGTTTCCTTTATGCATGTTTTATGTGATACGATTATGTTGAGGTTCTTCGGCATTATTATGAAGACGGGTGGTTCCGTGATAGACTAAGGGTGGGTGAGCCTGATATAGCTCTCCAATGCATTGGGTAACGCGAAGGAGTGAAACGTTAAGGTTTCTCCGAAGATATTTAGGAAATATACTGTGATGGGTATTCCAAACGTAACCAAGAGGGAAACTCCCTACATAAGAATGTTATGAATGCCTCAAGTTACCTTTATGTCTTATGATTTCTATGAGTTATTCATGATTTGATGAGGTATGTTAAAGTTCTTATGTTTTATGGGTAAATTATGATTTTATTCTTATGTATATATGTACCCATGTTTCCTTTCCATATTTTTATATCCCTTACTGAGCTTTTTATGCTCATCCCAAGTTTTTTTGAAATGTTTTTCACAGGTCAAGGGAAAGGTACATGATATGATGATAGTGTCAAGGAAGTGTCAAAAAAATAATCCATGTTTTATTTTAAATTTTTTTCCATTGATGGGAATGAAGAATACTATCTTTATGTAACCACTTTGTTTATATGTGGAATGTAATGCAAGTTTTATGATCTAATTCTCTAAAACTCTAAACCCGAAAAGATCCTCAATGTGTAATCTTGTAATAACTTAAAATTAAGTAAGGTTTAAGGATGGGGCCTTATAGAAGTGGTGGGTGTCCCACCATCATCTTCAAAACCACGAATCAATCCTTTCATCATAGCTGAGAGGAGGGAGTGTAATACTTTGAAAACCTTTCCACATTCAAATTTATTAATTTTAATTTTAAATAATATATATTAATTTAAATGTAAACTATTATCCTAATTAAACAATATATTGTGATCTCAATAGAAATATTAATATGCATGATATACATATATATTAATAGGATTGGTAATTACATCAAAGATGATTAGTTTTTCCTCACTATAGTACTCATAAAACCACATTCCCGTCAATGTTTCTAGTAATGGTTTGAAACTAAAATTTCATAAAATTATTCCATTAAAAAAACATAGTTGTAAGAAATAAGACAATGATTATTATCAAATATTATATCTCATTTTCATGAAATTTTCTTTTTTATTTTATAATAATTTTTACATTATAATGTAAATTATTTAAAAAATTATATCTATTTTTAAAATAAACTATATATAATCGCCCAAAAATCTTCTCTATCAGGGTGATCATTTATATATCATTTTATTAATTCATAAAAGAATATAATGTATAAGTAATAACCAAATGGAAGAAAATAAAATCAATATAAATCTCAAGTCATGAAAATTGAAATGGATATATAGATATATTTATTATAAAATGTAGTAAATAATTAAATTGATTAAAGATACATGGGAAATAGTAGAAAAATATAGAAGAGTTTGAAATAAAAATTGGAATGGATTTGAAACATATTGAAGCATAAGATGAAAAATAGGGAAAATAAATTTTCCCATGATAGAGTATGAGTAAGTGCAGAAGATGTAAGAATTTTTTGTAATAACTGAAGTGGATGGTGATTTCAAAACAGGAACAAAATATTTATCAAAATATTAAGAACAGAGAGAAGAAAAAATTAAATCTATAATAATATTCAAAAAATAGGTATAAGAAAAAACATAGACACTAGATTATGTTGATGAAAAAATAAACTCCAAACATATATATAATAAATAAAAATTCAATGAAACAACCAAAGTTGAAACTAAAATATGAAATATAAAAGTGATGAATGAATGTGAATGTGGGTAAAAATTTGATGAAAAATATATAGTGTAATCCATAAGGCATAGAAATAATGGTATTTTAGAAAGGGATTATTGAGATTGAAAAAAAATGTATGAAAATCTGAATTGTAAATAAAATAATAATTCTAAATACATTATCAAATGTAAAAGAATATTTTTTATATAAAAAAATTAGTGGATGGATATGGATTAAAATTAAATGGAAAACTACAATAAAAGATCAAATAAAAATATAATCTAGAATTATAACGAAAAATAAACCAAAACCAATTGTTAACGTAGTGACCAAAGTTGGAATAGATGGTGAAAAAGAATCTAAAAACCCAAAATTTAGAAACATAAGATCAAAAAAATGAGTAAAATAAAAAAATACATTACTAGGATATGAAAATAAAAGTATATATATAAGAAAAATAAATAATATATAACAAAAAATAAAATAATAATTTACATAAATTGGGTAGGATAATTCTAGAGGAAAATGAAGAGAAAAAAAGATAGAAGTGGAAGAATAGTCTAGAATAGTAAAAACAAAAGACATAATAATTATGATAATTAAAATTAAATGAAAAATATGGAGGACTCTATTTAAAAAAACTAGTATAAAAGGTATAAGAAGAAATTAAAACAATGCAATATAAAAATAAAAAAAATTGAAAATGTATTTAAATTAAAATAAAACAAAACTAGAAGCAAAATCATATACTAGAAGTCAAAAGAAAAATATTAGAAGTTAATGAAAATGGAAGGTGTAATAAATAAAAGTTTAACAAGAAAAATGCATGAAAATTCAAAATATAAAGTTAGAATCTGGAAGAATCAAATTAATAAAATTATACAAATAAATAAATATATTTGATTTCTATAGCAATTATTAGAGTCCAAATTAAAAATAATAATTTATAAGAATTAAAAAAATCTAATTGGAAAAAATTTAAAATAAAAAAATATAAGTAATGGCATAAAATCAAGTATAAACACACGATAAATAGAAATATGTAAAATAAAATAAAAAATCCATATTATCTAATTATGAATCTGGAAATTGAATTAGATGAAAAATTAATGTGAAAAATATTTGAAAGAAAATAAATGGAATACAAAAACATAGGAATAATCAAAAATATAAGGAATAATTTATAACGAAATAAAAAAAATCCAAAATTCAAAAGAGGAATGGTTAAAATCCAAATGTATTAGTTGGATCAAAATAATGAATATATTTCATAGTAGTGGTAGAATATGATGTATAATATTTAAACTAGAGTTATACAATAACTTAATGTCAGTGTGGGGGGAAATTAATTGTGAATGAAAAAGAAATTATAGAAGTTTAGGATAAAATTAAAAACTTAATTCATAAAGATGAGAAAATTAATTTGAGGCCTAAGATGAAGTAAAATATGTAAAATTAGAATTCATAAGATGTTCTTAGAAATAAAAGAAAAATATAAAAGGACAAAACAAAGCATATCGTCTAGGATTTTCATCAAATCATTTTACAGTAATTTTTAAAATGTATAAATAGATGATCATTCAATCTAACATAAAGTGACCTCAAAATCTAAGTTTGTTCAGTAAGTCTTGAAAGATTGTTTCTTTTCGTTATATTATTTTATGTATAATAATATTATTTTATAATGAATTATGACCGCACTATATATTTTATTGGTGTAGTGTCAATTCATAAATGGTGAAAATTTGTTGAGGGTTTATGTCTTGGAATTTCATGAAAATTATAGGCCATTTTCTATATTTTAATCATTTGATGCATGTTTTTTTATATTCAAATGAATGAAATAATAAATTAATACATTTATGAACTACCAAATTTCAGGTTGATTTGGGTTCTATTCTAACATCAAAAAAATTAAATGATGGTAATTTTTTAATATTTTCATTAAAATCTGAGGAATTTCTTTTACTTTGCAATCCTTAAATGATTTGTTTACATTTAAATCAATAAAAATTGATTTTTTTCATTTTAAATAATATATAAGTATGATATACCTTTTATTAGTTAATATATCACAATAAATAAATGATGGTTGTTTTTATAGAATTTAATTACAATCAGAAGTTGTTCTCAATTCTTTTACACTTTGGCTCGTTTTTTATTAATATTAAATCAAAAAATGTGATTTTTTGGTTTTTTTAAGGAAACAAAAAGTTGGATTTATGTGTCGTATATTCTTACTTTCAAAACATTAAGAAAATGTAGTTTTTTAGGATTTAACCATAATATGAAGATTTTCATTGGTTATAATCCTTCAAAGTTTGAATTTAATGAATTTTAAATATAAAAAATCTCCCTTTCATCCATTCATATATTACTACACATAAAATTAATTTGAAATATATTTATACATATCATATATTAATTGAACATTTTTTCCAATTTGTTTAGGAATGTCAACGGTCTTTTGTTGGTTTTTTCCCTTTTGATGCTCATTTTTAGTTTTCATATGTTTTCATAAATATATATGGTAATTTTCTAAGATTGAACTTTTGGTGAATGTATTTTTTAAAATTTAGAAAGACTCTTTTGATTATTCTATGAAAACTGCATATTGAATGAAAATTATGTCAACTATTACATCTAAAAATTTAATGGTACAATTTTTCCAAATATTTCATGAAAATATCAGCATATTATGCTTTTCCACTTTGATGTATGTTTTTTATAATTTTATAACATAAAGAATCTACATTTTTCGACATTGTGACCACATTGCACATCAGATTCACATGTTGTATATTTATAATGGACATAATGTTAATCAAATATCCTCACCCAATGATTTTATTAAAATTTGAAGTCATTTTTTAGCTTTTGACAATTATATCAATGTTTTTAAAGACTTTTAAATCTAATAATGTTCTTTTTTTAGTCATTCAGATCACACCGCACATTGGATTGATGTATGATGTAACAGTACTTTTCAAAAAATAATCCATATTTGGCCTAATTATTTCACTATAATATGATGTATTTTATAGGTTTTTACACATTGACACGTTTTTTAAGTTAATTATAATAAAATATATTCTTCAATAATTGTGATAAAATCATGATCATACTGACATGTGGGGTATTCATAATGCCAAAAATTAATAAATTATCAATCCTATAATGTCACAATAATCAAAATCCATCTACTAGTATTTAACCCTTTGATTTTTTCTTTCACAATTAAAATAATGATAAACTTATTTTAGTAATTATGAGAATAATTAGATCGAATTCATTTTTTGTTTGTACCTATATGAAAAAATTTATGTGTTGGCATTTTACTATGGGTTTATGACAATCTATTATTCTTTGAAAGATTTTGTGTCTTTGTGGGATGACTTTAATGATGTTTAAATATGATTAATCTGTTTCATCTATAAATATGGCCATACATCTTGTTATATTATTATGTGGTATATTTCAACATTTTATAAATTAAACAATGAACATTCTCTACATATTTTACGTCCATTTGAACAAAAATTTTAATGATATTAAAATTTTAAAAAATACACAGCTTGTTAATCTGAGATAACCACACATTGTATTTAACTATGCTTTAAATGATAAAATTCATATATATTGTACTGATCATCCTAAGTGATTGAATAAGAAAATAATTTAGGAATTATATTGTATTCCATAATATATCTTCCTATGTGCACTTATAAAATATGATTTCAAATGGTGTGGTTCTAGATTATTTGTTAGATACATCTTTATATTTCATTTTATGATATTCGAAAATATATTTTTTACTTTCATAAAGAGTACACACAATTCCATATAACAAAATTTTGACCACTATTTCAAGTATTTTTTCTATATAATGAGAATAATGTCATAAATTAGGATGTTTTTCATTTAATGTTGAAGAAAAGACTCTGTTGTTTTCATAATGAATCATAGTATGAGTAATACACATTCTAAAATTAGTGATTCTATACCAAATCCAAAAATACATAGAATACTAACATCGAACGACTACAATATTCAGCATTATCAAGAGAATTTTTTACACAATGATGCTTTTTCCTTGATGATGGAACTAAAACATCACCTTATAATGACATGTTCTGGATGTACTTTTCCTATTCATTTTACAACATATAAATCTACATCTGAATAAATCATATGAAAAATATCAGATCAACAAGAATTGAAAATATTATTTCACACGATAGGATTCTACACAGACATAAAAATATACTTCATTCTTACCTAAATAAAATATAATGTGTATTATAATTCATCAAAATAAGGATCCAGGAGATATCAATTTGGAAAAAGGATAGTAACCACCCTCTAATGATTGTGATATTCGACCCTCCATCATCATTGTAATTGACAACCATCATGTAACAAAAACTGATAGGGGAATTGTAAAACATTGATACTCCACCCCTTTTTAATTTAATAAATTTAATTTTAGTTATCATATATTAAATTAAATTAAAATTATTAAAAAAAGAGAATTTATATTTTGAACTCAAATAAATTATTCAAATATAGAAGAAAAATATAAATTAAATGGAATAATAATCATATGTTCGATTATTTATTTTTCCCACTACAGTGCTTCGGGAACTAACTCCCTATGTTAGGGTCTCAATATAGTCTGATCAAAAAAGTTATTAATTTATTTCCAATAAACCATAATACTCTAGATAATAATAAACTAATGAATTTTAATTTTGATACCTAATTTTCAAGATATTTTTGTTTTTATTTTAAAATATTATCTAAATTAATATGTTAATAAATAAAATAAAATAATTTTATTAATATATAGAACTTTAATTTAAATAAAAACTCGACATCCCTGAAACCTTGTAATCTCTTTGGATAAAAAATTTATAAATCAAGACATCAGTTCTCACAACAATAAAGTGTTTTAAAAAAAATTAAAAAATATATAATTAATAGAAAAATTAATTCATGAAAATAGAAATGGATATAGAGATAGAGTTAATATAAAATACAATAAATTATTGAAATAAAAAAAATTGAAGAAATAAAGTAGAAGAAATAAATAATAATTTGGAACAAAAAATGAAGAAGTATATACAAATGAATAATTATAAGACAAAATTTATAAAATATAGTTTTAAAGGATATAATATGATACATAATAGAATAATTAATAAAAAATTAAAATAATAAGTGGAAATGAAATGGGAATTTAGAGTCAAAATTGATATAGTAGAAAAACATGAGTCAATAATATAAGATAAATAAAAAGACATGTGCATATTCAAAGTAAATTTAGAAGTAAGAATAATAACACTATAAAAATTTGAAGCAACAGTGAAACTCTAAACATAGATGACATAAATCAAAAGTCAAATCACTAACTAGAGATGAAACAAAAATTTGAAATCTAAAAATGATGTTCTAATTTAAAATAGGGGAAAGAGTGAAACATAAAGATAAATCATAACCCATAATCTAAAAAAAATAACAATGTCCTAGAAGGCAATATAGATATTGATATATATTGACAAAAATGTAAAATAATTAGATGGTGTAATATAATATAAAAATCAGATGTACACATAGATACATAAGTAAAAATAAAAGAAAAAAATTATAAGAATAAATTTATGTACAAAAAATAAAAGTATATATATAATTATAATACATTTTCAAATAAAAAAATCATAATAAAAAACAGAATGATAAAGAATAATTAAAAACCAATTGATAATGTAGTGATAATAATTGATATAAAATATAATGGAGAATCAAAAATCTCTAATCCAGAAGTAGATCCTGAATTGTGAATTAGATATAGAACAAAAACTGTATTCTAAGGATATAAAAATAAAAAAAAATTAATTCTATAAAAGGAATAAAAAATATGTCTAAGAATGAGGAATAGTTAAATAAATTAAGTAGAATAATGCTAAAGTAAAACAAATGAATAAATATATCAAGAAGTCAATCTAGAATAGAGAACACATAAAAAAATCAAAATCAGAATTATAAGTAAATGAAAAATATAAAAAACATAAATGTGAAATAAAAAAAATGAAGAAAATGAAGTTGAAGAAGAATAATGAATCCCATATAATAATTAAACCAAAATTTGAAACATAATTTGAATAAAAATTATAAAAAACTAGAAGTAAAAGAATAGGTTATTCTAGAAGTCAAAATCCAAAATTGATAAGAATTAAAAGATGAAGGGAAAAATTAACAAAAACCAAATAATAGAAATTAATTAAAAATAAAATATCAAGGGAAGAATTTGGAAAAATTAGATGAAACCATTAAATATAAGTAGAACGTGAAGTGAAATTTGATCCAATGAGTAGAGGCAGAAGCTAAGAGAATAATTAATAAAAAAATAGAAATATAACTAATATGATAATGAAAAGTTAAAAGTAAAAAATAATAAGTAATTATATAAAATCAAGAATGAAAATAAATCAATTAAAAAAAGATTAAAATCAAAATTCTAGAAGATAAAATCTTGAATATATAAATAAAAGTAGATACACAACTTAGAGTTAAATTAATAGAAAAAAATAAGTTGAATAAAAACAATAAGAATAATTATAAATAATGAATAATCATTGGAAAAATAAATAAAAATGAAATAAAAAACAAATATAAAAACTCCAAAATAATATATTCTAATAATCCAAAAGATTTAGTATAATCTAAGAAAATAAAGAAAGCTGAAGTGGTAGTTGAATATGAAGGAGAAGTAGAAGCTTGAAATTTGAGTCATATAAGAAGGGAAATTATATGTTAAGAAAGAAGTAATTGTATATAAGGAATAAAATATATAATTTTAAACTAAATATAGAAACATAGGCTATAAAATGAGGATATTAGAGAAAGGCATAAACCCAAAGAAAAATAAAAAAAAGAATTAATATGATGATCCTAGAAATGGAAACAAATTACAAAGAATCAAAAACTAGAAAACGATATCGTGTAATCATGAAATAATTTGGAAATTATTGTGGAAGAATTTTTTACACATGTATGAATAGAAATTTTTTCAATCCAATGTGTGGAGAGATCAAAATATCAAGTCATTGGTTAGGTAATAACTCTTTAATGAAAGTATTTAAATACTATTACTATTTGCATGGAATCTTACCACACTGTGTTTTGGATTGATGTTATATCTATTAATACATGTCTGAAATTAATCAAGGATAAATGTCCTATGATATTTGGATAATTATATTTTTCTTGTATTTATTAACCATTTTATGCACAATTTATGACTCTTAAAAAAACAAAACACACTTTTGTTTGTTTCATGAATGTAATTTTCAGTTTGATGTGCGGTTTGTTGAAACATTTCAAAATTTAAATAATGTTAATTTCAATATTATATAAATACAATCACATATATTTTTCTTGTTTTTCTACAAATTATTAATGTGTTTCTAATTTTCATAATCAAAAAAATTAACTTTTGGTCATTTTGAACAAACCACATACCAGATTGACATGTGATCTATTCCTAATTTTAAAAACTCAAATGGCCATTGTTTTTCTTCTATTTAATGAAAAATTTAATCTTTTTTCTATTTTATGACCTTCATTAAATTGTTATTAAATCATTTTAGATATAATAAAACATTATATTTGGGCAGTAATACCAAACAATATACCATATTTGCATGCAATCTATTAAAACATGTTATAAAATTCCAATGTAATTGAAACTCATTTGATACTTATTTTTATCTAATTTAATAAGAATTTCAAATAAAAACCACAATTTTTATCATACAGAGTAATTCAATTTTTCAATTGACAAATGGTTGGTCGATAAATGTCTGTAATGACTCAAATATCATTGTCATATCTTTTTCATGTATATAAGAGCTCATTTCTATGATTTTTACCCCCCCTTATAATATTTTCAATGTATGATGAATAAGGATAAAAAATTATAACATACATATATAGAGATTATAAAATGGAACTACTATAAAAATAAAAATTTAGTATTTGAGAGAAAATTATTTCAAAATCAAGGATTTTGTGTTAGACTACAATAATTTTTTGTAAAAACATTCAACTAGTAATATTTTCATTGGTAGTTGAATTTTTTATAGAATGATGCTTCTTTCTGGAATAAGAATATAAATCATCTCAAAATAATTGATATGTCCTAGTTGTAATTTTTCTATCCATTCTAAAATATATGAAATCAATATCTAGATAAACATTTCTAATAAACTCAAATCTATAATAATATAAAAGTAAAAGTTAAAAGAAAATAGTTTACACATACACAATATTTAATTTCATAGAGAGGGTCTTTGAATTTCACCCATCCACCCAATATTCCTTGGATTGGATATTATTAATAAATCCCATAGTTGGGATAGACAATATAGATCAAAAAATGTGGATTTATATACATGGTTCCTATCTGGATCATATGGCCCTATTGGCCCTCCCATTAGTATAATGAAATATGTTTCCCTCAGTATATAAACCTGAGTTCCCAAGAAACACATTTGGAATCCCCACCAAATATACTACAAGATATTGGAAATTTAACATAAATACACACTTCATTTTTAACAAAACTAAAATATAAATTTACTTTTATTCGTCAAAAAATGATGTGGAATATACCATTTTGGAAAATTAATATAAAAATAACTCTATTTGTTGTGGGCGTCATCCCGCCATGATTGCCACAACCAATAATGGATAATGTCATCATACCTAAGAGGAGGTAGGGTAAAGCTTTAGAAATACATTCTCCTTCAACATTATTAAATAAAATTTTAAGTAAGATATAATTAAATAAATTTAAATTAAAAAATAAATGTCATATTATGATGGCAAATAAAATAGTAAAATTCATGAGGAAAAAATAAATTAAGAGTTTTAGTAAACATATCACAGATGATCCAACCTTACTCACTACGTTACTCTGGGAACCACCACACCGTGCAAGGGTCTCCCATGGTTTTGAATAATAAATTTTTTAACAAATTTCCCTAAAAACACATTACCCTAATATATAAAACAAGTATGATTTTCAAATATGATATCTCAATTAAAAGGTATTTTTATTTTACATCCAAAATATATTCATCATTATAATGGAAATTATTTAAATAAATTAATTTTTATAATATAAAAAATTGGGATTTTATTAAATAATATAAAATTACATAAAACAACACTTCTCCTATAATAATAATATATATATCAATACATAAGTGATAAAAATAAGCTTATGTATATGAAAAAAAAGGAAACCACAAGAAATCCAATTTGAAATAGAAATAGAGATAAAGGTAGTATAAAATACAATGGACGGTAGAAATTGTAAGAGTTTGAAGGAATAAATTAGAAGAAATAATTATGAGTTGGAAAAAGTATTCAAAAATTATATATATATGCAATAGAATAAGATGAATAAGATGAAAATTTAATTTCCTAATATAAAGTAAGAGAAGGATAAGAATAAGTATGAATATATTGGAATAAGTGGAGGGGGAAGGGGAAGTAGATTTAGACATAAAAACATTAAAAAAGTTGATGTAATAACATAATAATAATAATAATAAATCTAAATATATATTATAAAAGGTAAAAGAAAATAAATAATATCAATTGAAAAAATTTAAGCAAAAGTGAAACTAAAAACAATCATATTATAAATTAAATGTAAAATCAGTAAAAAAAGATAGATCTAAAACATGATATATGAAAAAGATGATTGAATGTGAAATTGTGGTTAAATGTAGAAGAATAAGTTGAAGATAAATCCAAAATCTATAAAAAATTATGTGATAGAAGGTAGTATATTGATTGGAAATCAATGGTTAAACAAAAAATGAATGTAAAAAACAAATGGTTGATTATTAAATAATACTAAAAATTATGCATTAATGAATAACTCAAAATACACGATAAAAAGTAGAAGATTAATTTTATGTTTAAAATGGTTATGTATAAGAAGGAATTAATGGAAAAATAAATAAGGTACTAGAATAAAAGTATAAATAAAAAAAATAAAAAGTATAAGGATAAGGAACAATTCAAATCCATTTATGATTGTAGCACTAAATGTTGAAGAAGAAGGTGAAGTAGAATAAAAATTCTAAAAGTCGGAAGGAGAAAAATAAAAGAAGATTATAAGTGAAGAGAAAATGTAACAGTTGGACATATCAATAAAAAGAAAATACAGAAACAATGGATGAAATTAAGAGTACAGTAATAAAGAAAAGGTGACAAAGATTGTAAGAATAATGATAATGGTAAAATAAATAACCAGGGTAAGAAGTTAATATACTAGAGAGATGTTAGAGGAGAAAAATAACATTATAAGGAGGATTAAATGATGTTTCTAAATTATTCCAAATTAAAAGAAAAAATAAAATATATAAAAATATAGAATTAGGATAAAAATAAGAATATGTAAATCAAAATAAATAGAATAAGATGAATTAAATGAAAAAGACAAAGACAAAGGTAGAGGATGGAATCATTAAATGTAAATACATTATTTTTATGCATAACTAGATATGAATGATGAACCAAAAATTATAACCACATCCTTGGAGAATAATTCATAATAAAGTAATAAAATTAAAATGAGACAAAAAATATAAAAGAATAAAACAAAAGTATAATTTAAGCACATGTATAAACATTTTTCAAATACAATGAAGTAAAAACTGAATAAAAATATTAGAGGCTAAAAGTAAAAATCCAAAAATAGGAGTATATTCATGTGTAAAAAAAATATTTCATGTAAAATAAGTGGAATAAATAATATAATAAGAATTATAAATAAAATAATAAATAAAAGGAAAATTTAAAAAAATATTATAAATAAATATTCAAAATCAAAAAAGAAGAAAATATTAGAATTGAAATGTTTTATATTAATTTAATGTTGTCAAGAAGAAAAAAGAATTAGTTAAATCTGAAGTATATGTATAATCTTGAAAATTGATTCATAAATTAAGTGAAAGTAGATAACGTGGAATAAGTAATAGTATTATAAGAAGTAAATATATAAGTTGAATCCAGAATTAGAAACAAAATCTATAAAATTAAGCATATTAGCATAATCCATAAGACGAACCAAAATAGATAAATTTAGATGTCATAAAGATTTAGTACAAACTAAATAAAATGGAAAATTAAGAAAAACTGAAAAGATATCATTGAAAATCATGAAATAACAGGACGTAGATTGCTAAAAAATGGTTGAAATGTTGAAATAAATTAACCATTCATCTGATGTGTAGTGATCTTAAAATAAGAGATAGTTTTCTAGATGTTGACTCTATAATGCATGTTTTTAATGACATTTAATTATAAAAAATCTATTTTTTTGATCATTTTAAAAAAACTTATTATTTGACAAATGTGGTGTCTGTTCAATCACGTAAAGACTTAATCATCACCAATGTCCTGTGATTTTATGAAAAGTTGTGGTTATTTTCTATTTATTACCCCAATAAAGAGTTTTTTTTATCTTTTTAATTAGTTAAAACATACTTATATTCATCTTGGGAAAACCACATATTGGATTGATTTTGTGTTGATTTTAACAAGAAAAAAATTATATGATGGTCACATTCCCATAATATAACTATAATATGAGTACTTTTTCTTATTTTCACACTTTGATGTTCATTCCTTATCTTTTATGTCATTAAATATTATCATTTTATCATTTAAAAAATACAACAAGCAATATTTATTTTAATTATATTTGTATATGTAAAAAACTTATACAATGAACATATTCCAATGATTTAACAAAATTATGTGGTTTTTTCCTATGTATGAGCCTCGAAGGGTATTTTTAGATACATTTAAATTTAATAAAACTGTATTTTCAGTAATTATGACCACATCGCACATTATATAGACATATGGTTTATTCATACATGTCATAAAATTTTCCTTAAATATGAAGTTGTTTTCTTGGTTTTGATTCCCTTTAATAATATTATGAAAGAGAAATGTAAATTTCAATCATACCGAAAACATTGATTTTATATTCATGGTTGGATGGTTTTTGTAAATCGAAGAAGAATAAAATGACATTTAACTATATTTTCATAGAAATGAATTCTTTTTATTGGTTTTTAACCCCCCCCCCCTCTTTTGTTTTCAATGTAAATAGAATAATTTTACAAAATTGAAAGATCTGCATTTATTGTTGATGAAATATCACAAGTCTTATACCAAAGAATCAGAGCTTCAGTGAAACTAATTTAAAAATCAGTGACAATTTAATACATCCACAATAATTGGGTATAATAACTTTTAACTACTATAATCAACTTCATAGCAGATTTTTCTTTAGAATAAAGATTCTGATTTGCCTAAGAATCTAATTCATTTGATTAGAAGTGAAATTTTATATAAATTATTTTCTTATACATTCTATAGAAAATGAAATCAGTATTTGATGAAATATAAAGAGTAAACATTGATCTTGAATAATAGAAAATTATACATCAGAAGACATGATTCTGCATAGACATAATTTTACATTTCATAGTGTGGACTAATAGATTTAAAAATTCCCCAAAAATTAATTTGACATAGTAGTTAGGATAATTCATATAAGTTTCCTTTCAAGTATAGATCACCGAATTTGGATTCATATGTGTGGGACATATCATGATCAATTCTCCCACCATACCTCACCATAATAGGATGATTTTTGTTTCCTTAGTACTCGAATCTGAATTCACTAGGAGCACATCTGTAACCCCAAACAACTGACCTATATTCTATTGGATATTTAACTTAAAAACATCAATATACCTTAATTAAAATATATTCTGTATTTTGATTCATCAAAAAGTAACCCAAAAGATATAATATTGGAAAATTAATAGAAGCTTCCCTCCAATGGTAGTGGTGGTTGTCCCACCATCATCAACCTAACCAAAAATCTATTATGTCATCATAACAAAGAGGGGGAAGTGTAAACATTCAACAATACATTCACCATTATCCTTATTAGAATAAATAAACCTAATTAATGATATAAACTCATGTGTAGACACAAGGAAAATAAAAACATGTAAAATCAAAATAAAAATTCTTGAATCTCTAACTCTCAATCGAGAAATTGATATAGACTCATAAGAAAGATATTAAATTCTTTAATGTAAATATGTGGAATAAAATAAATAAAGAAATTCAAAAATAAAAGTATAAATAGTGGAAAAGGAAAATAAAAATTTAAAAAATCCAAAAGAATAAATGTTATAAAGCTGATAGTTGGATTTGAATCTAATGTAGGAATTAAACTATTAGTGAATTTTAAATTTTCATTAGAAGAATATTCTTGAAACTAGACACATAAAAATTTGAAGGTTGTTGTTGGGAAATTTGTAATGGTAGATGCTGAAAAAATATTGAATTTGAATCCAAATGATGAATTATAAGTCATAAACAAAAACATATTAGTATCAGAAATAAGCTGAAAAAAATATTTAAAAATAAAAAGCATATGTAGTACATAGAAATAGAAGTAAACAACAATGGTTAAAGATCCATTAAACAATATTATATAATAAGGAAATTTTTTAACATTGATTGTTGAATAAATTTTAACATGTAGGAATAGATGGGTAATTAATTTAATGTGTGGTGAGATCAAATTTTTATGTCGTTTTTAGGGCTTGTCTCTTTGTCACATTTTTCAAATAATTTTTCTACTTTCTCATTCATTAAGTTCACACTTTTTTTTGGATTTTTGTATTGTCTATTTATACATGTCAAAAATTAATCAACTCTTGATTTATAATAGTTTCATGATAATTCAAGGACGTTTTCAATTTTTTAACCATTTGATGATTTTTTATAAATTATAAATAAAAATTGTACATTCATTTATTTTTAGAAAACCTCTTATCAAATTAACATGGGTTCTATTGAAATATTTTAAAAATTAAAGGATGAACATCATAAATCTAATTCCTTTCCTAGTTCATCTCCCATTGATGAATTGTTTTTGAATTAAATCCATAAAAATGTTATTTTAGAATTTAAATAAAACTAAAAGTTCAATTGTTTTGTAGTCTCTTCCAACATGTCAAAAATTAAAGCACTGGTGGTTTCCCTGAAATTATAGAAAACTCGAGGTTGTTTTATATATCATGACCCCCATAGACAAAATTTTAATGAATATTAATTATAATAAAACATTATGTTAGTTCATTATGACCACACCACATATCATGTAGATATACAATATATACATAAATGTCATACATTTTCATGAATATTTAATGTATTTTCCCTATTATAACCCTATTTAATATGAATTTAAAAGTAAAATGAAAATTTTGTTCATATATATAAATTTTTGTCTCATATTGTCATGTAGTTGGTTCATATAGACAATACATTACTCTAATATCATTTTATAATGTTTTTTCACCACTCTTAACATGTTTTCTTGGTTTTTACCACACCAATTTTAGAAATATTTATATGTAAAATAAATAATGATAGAAAATTTGAACATGAACGTTTATTTTGTAGAAATTAAACGGGTATTTCAATAATGATATATAATTAAAGTGAAATACATTCATAAACTAGTGAGTGTGTGTTTTATCAATAATAATTAGTTGTAATATCATTCACCTTCCATAATCAACATTTACAATGGAATGTATTATTGTATGATACTTCATGTTGGATAAGAAACTAAATCATTTCCTAGGAAGTTACATGTTTTAATGTTATTTTCCAATATATTCTGTAACATATAAAATATTAAACTTAATTACACTGAAGAATTATCTCTCATCAAGGAAAATAGAGAAGTCCAACTGAGAATATAGTTTTTTGTAGAGACTTAGTAATAGAAAAATTAATGAGGATACAAGGATTTGGCTTTCCCCATTAATGATTCTAACCTAATAGTTTTTATAACACCCCATATGGTTTAACCAGTAAAAATAACCAAAATGGGATTTATCTATATGGGTCTTATTCGTCTTAGTAGGCCCACCTTCCCTCCCCATAATAGGAAGAATTGTGCTTTCCCCCAGAACATGAATATGATTTAAATGGGAACACCTTTTTAATTCTCAAAAAATTATCTTAAGTTTTATTAGAAAGTTAACAAAAAAACAAAATTCATGGTATGTTAACAAAAATATATGGTACATTGTAATTCATTAGAATAACGATCTGAAAGAAATCTTTTTGAAAAAAGAATAACAATTTTAACTCTAATGGCGGTGGTTATTTTCCCATTGTATTCATCATAACTAAGAACACTACATATAATCATATCCAAGAGGGTGTAGTTTAAAGCTTAGATAGTCACCGCAACTTTAACATTATTAAATTTAATTTTAATAATGAAAAATTAAATTAAAATTAAATAAAAATGACTAATAAAAATAAAATGATGATCTCAAATAAAATATTAAAAATCCTGAGACAAATATAAATTAATTTTTTTGATTAATCATATCTAAAATTATTTTTCTCTTCCTTCTATAGGTATCTTGGAAAAGCATCCCCCTGAAAGGGTCGCTTTAGGGTCTGAAAATAAAAATTTCTAAATTTGTTTCCATAAAAATCTGCATTTGGAAATACTATAGTGATGAAAATCCAATATGATATTTCATTTAAAATATATTTTTATTTTAAATTCAAAATATATTGTACATTATAATGATAATTATTAAAATAAATTATTATTATTAATTTAAAAAAATTATTTGATAAAAAACTAGAAAACGTAAAACCATTTATCTCTTAGGGTGATCATTTTTATACCAACACGTTAGTGCTAATAAGATGAAAATGAGAATATAATTTAAAAAAATAAATATGAAAGAAAAATAAAACAAAAGGAAAATTTATATGAATAATGAGATATTGTTAGTAGAAAATACACTATATTTGGGAAGTGATAAGAATTAAAAGTGAATAAGTTGAATAAATAAAGTTGAGTTTGAATTAATGATTCAAAAAACGTATAGTTATACATAATCATAACGTGAACTAGATGAAAATTTATTTTCCAACGAATGGATTTCTAAAAGATAAGAACAAGTATGAAAAGTTTGAAATAATAATTGGATTTGAAAGAGGAAGTCGATTTATATATAGAGACATTATCAAAATATGAAGTAATAACATAACTACAAAAAATTCCAAAAACATATTATAAAATGTATAATATAAACAATAACACATGAAAAATTTTAAACAAAATTGATTCTCAAACATATAGATAAAATATCAAAAGTTAAAAAAAACAATATAGAATTATAAAATGTTAAATCTAAAAGTTATTATCAAATTGGAATATAGGGGAAATGTTGAATTGGAATATAATGTATAATCTCAAATAAAATAAATAAATAGGTATTGGAGGGTTATATATTGATTAAAAATTGATGGAGAAAATGAATGAGAAAAAAAATTGATGGTAGAATATAAAATATAAAAGTAATAGTCACGAATGAATAATTAATAATAAATTGGCTAAAATTAAAAGAAGGTTTTTATG
The DNA here is from genome assembly GCA_963277665.1 of Viscum album. NCBI lineage: Eukaryota > Viridiplantae > Streptophyta > Magnoliopsida > Santalales > Viscaceae > Viscum > Viscum album. The sequence continues at coordinate 559,513,862 of OY728167.1, read as the reverse complement.
TAGACACAAAAATAATTGTTTAAAAAGGATTAAATCTAAAAGTAAACGGAGAAAAGGAAGTAATATTCCAATAAAAAAATTAATCTAGAAGTAGATGGAGAAGGGATAAGTCAAAAAAAATTGGGAATAGGACCCCAAAAGTGATAATAGACGGTGAGCAAGAATCTAAACTCCAAAATGGAAAAGAGAATCTCAAAAGATTATTGGATATAAATAAATATGTATTAGTTGGATATAATAATAATAAAGAAAATACTTAAAAAATGAATAATGTATAAGTTCAACAATAAGGAAAAGTTGAAGAAATTAGGTTTCATAATGCTTGGGGAAAAAGGAAGAACTGGATAAATAAGTTAATCTATAAGAGAGAAGATAAAAGATATGACAAAAATCATAAGTATTGGTAAATGAAAAATCTATAACACTAAAAAGTAAATTTAAAATAATAAAATACTAGAAAAATTATAAAAAGATAAAAAATGTTAATACAATAAAAAAATGTAAATAAATAATTAATGAAAAAAAAGAAACAAAACAAGAAGTAAAAGGGAATTGAAGAAGTAAAATAAAAAACAAGTTTTACACCTAGAAATTATTCAAAAAAACATATGATAAAATTTAAAAGTAAAAGGGAGAAGTTAGAAGCATTAGATAAAAAATTAAATGTATGTATAACAAGAATTGACTATTAAAACAACAAGATGAAGTGCAAGGAAAAATATGAATTAATATGAAATAGAAATATAATTAAAACAGACGAAAAATGTTAGAAGAAAAAAATGTAATTACATTGATACATGAATAAAAAAGGATAAATAAGAATAATTATAATTAAAATCAATGATCTTGATGCATGAAGTCAGATTCTAGAAATATAAGTATATTAATATATTTGAGAATAAATAGTTAAACAAATACGTGTAATAAAAAAAATAAGAATCAAAAGTAAATTATAAATTACAGTAAAATGTATAAATGATAAATAAAAAATCCAAATTTCAAAAGAAAAAATGGTAATGAATCCAATAATATTTTTCAATCTAATGTAGGAAACAATATAAAAATAGTAGTTTAAGATAATGTCAAAGTAGAAGATATAAACAATAATCATAAATAAATTGAAAGTGGATGTTGGGAAAGAATTAATGGTAGATACAGAATAAAATACAGAATTTGAATCCCAAAGAAGAAACTTGAGACATAAAATTGAGCATTTTGTAAAAAAATATAAGAATTACATAGAAATAAAATAAAATAGAAGAGTTTCAAAACCGAGAAGGTGGTGTAGGATTATAATGAAATCATTATACATCGATTGTTGAATAATATTTGAAATGTGGGAATAGATGTCATATTTATCTGATGTCTGTTGGAATATCAATATAATGTTTTTTACTATGTCTCAAATCGTTGACGCCTGTTTTTAATGGCTTTTATGTCTTATAAAAATGTGTTTCAATCATTCCAACCACTTTTCATGTGGTATTGGTATATTTCATTTTCATATGTTTTAATAATTAATCAAGGATCGATGTTATGTTATTTCAATAAGATTCGTGTATGGTTTTATGTTTCAACCCTTTAACAAACACTTTTTTCACTTTTAAATCAATAAAAACATGCCTTCATTTAATTTTGGAAAACTATTTGTCTATGAATTTGGGGTTTTTGAAACATGTTAAAAATAGAACAACCTACATTTTTCTATGAGATAACTTCAATATGCATCTTTTTTCTGGTTTTAACCCTGAAGGGTATTTTTTTGACTTTTAAATCCATAAAAATGCACTTTTGGTCATTTTGAAAACAACATCTGTTATAAGGACTAGTGATATTTTCCAAAATTCCAAAAATTAAATGATTTATGTTTTCCATTAATTTAATGACAATCTCATACCATTTTCTAGGTTATGACCATCAGAAACTTGTTTTTAAAGAAATTTCAATATACAAAAACTATATATTCAGTCAGTATGAACACAACACACATTATATTGAAATTCTATTTATTCATACATTTTATAACATTTAATATAAATTTGATGGTGTTTGCTACTTTTTTATCCCCTTTAGTAATAATTTCAATTCCAAACAGATGTGGTATACCGAATAGCAACATGAGCCATATCTTAGTCCAAAAAAATGTAACCAAAACACCAAAAATAACAAAAGTGTTATCCTGAATAGCATCATGGGCCATAGCTTAGTCCCATGCTCCCCTTCCCTTAAGCATGGTACAAAATCCTAAATCAATCAATGGGTGGTTTCCATAGTCCCTACCTACATCCAAGTAGTCTACTCATGCACCAAACAGCAACCTGACAATGGTGTGAGATACAATCCTAGTAGGTAACCACCCAAATATCTATACAATTACATACTGTGATATATAACAAGTTGGTAGTGTGTAGGAAAATAGGTAAGTATTAAATTTAAGTAAAGGTTCCCATGGAATTTAAGTACTACATGTGATAACAAAAAGCCTCAATAGGATCCCTAAAAAACAAGTGCCAACTTCTAAATCAAGGAAGCAATATAAAAAAGAAATAACCCAGATGGACATACCATACATCCATACATATACTGTCATGACCCGTCCTCGGGGCCCGTGCCGTGACTACCCCAAGCCCGCCTTCCATAGGCCAGGGGCTGGCGACTAGCACCAAAGGCGTAAAATCCCGATAACTGGGAAGGCATTGCCTTTACAAAAGAAAACAAGCACCACAGAGTACAAGCGGAAGCAAAACACTAAGTACAAAAGAAATGCTGAAAATTAAATGGGCCAGAATACAAACCCAAAAGAAAGTACGACTACAACTGAACAAGGTACAACAGCAAAAAGACAAACAGCTGGAAGAAGGAAGAAGCTCCCGGGTCGTCCTCCTCGGATCCTACCTAAAGGGTAGGTACAGATAGCGCAGCTTCTGGTCATCCACCACGGATCCTACCTGAAGGGTAGGTACAGATAGCCTCCTCCAGGCTCTCGTCCATCAACCTCCTCTGTGAGTCGTCACGTCGTGTAGTCCACCTCCGGGTACTGACTCGTCGTGTAGTCCACCTCCGGGTACTGACTCGTCGTGTAGTCCACCTCCGGGTACCGACCTTTCCTCGAACACTCGGCCTCCGTCAGCACTGCCCGTCGTCTGCAACCAACACAATGAGGTGCGGGCATAGCCCGTGCAGGGGTGAGTATAACGATACTCAGTAGGGACCCCGAGACCCTCAAGGTCTCACTAAACCAACAAGGATAACCACAAGAAGATCTCAAAAGATATCCTATACTTAGATACATGCCCATTCATATACCTAAGTTATCAAGTAACCCATCTCAATCATGGGGAAACACAAGGATTGTGAAATCAACGGATAACCACTACCCAGGTATATGCCCATACATATACCTAAGTTATCAAGTGACCCATCTCAATCATGAGGTAAACACAAAGGTCAAAAGTCTCAGCTAAACCAGGATTTCCATTATCGAAACTGTAACTCCTGAAGAGCTCCGTCTCTGGAGTGTACAGTGGTCCTGTCATGACTCCGAGGTACTACTCACTAACCAAAGACGGGTGAGGTACTCCTCCTGTCGAGTACCGTGGGCCTGCCACCTCACATAGTAGTGCTTCCCGCCGGGGTCTTCCACCCAATCACAGTAGTGCTCCCCCCTCATAGCCTACAGAGGTACTCCTCCTGTCGAGTACCACAGGTCTCCCACCTCACATAGTAGTGCTCCTCCACTGTGGGTCTGCCACCTCACAAAGTAGTGCTCCCCACTGGGCTACGTAAGTCACTCCTAATCGAATCGGACAAGCAGTCTTCATGTCTCTGCCGACTACACGGTCTCTATACTCCGTACGCTCGTCTCTGGAAGGGTCCGCTCCATGATCTACAAGTCGACACTCCAAGTATCTCAAAGCCCCACGAAGAAGTATCTCAAAGAACCGCCTCGTCATAGGGGTCTCAAAGTAACAGATGGCCCGTCAATCGGACGCCCAGTCTGTGAGTTATTAGCCTCTTCGTCCTAGGGGCCCGGTTGGTTTCGTAAGAGAACCAACCCGGCCGTATCTTAACTATACCCCGAACTCTCATATGGGATACTCATAGGGACAGTTTCTCGACGAGATCAACAACGCCGCTGACGGTTTGTCAAACAGAAGTCCTGTCTGAAAGATATCATCTTTTTCCGTTCTAGGGGCCCGGTTGGATTTCGGGTACAATCCAACCCGGATATAACCCAACTGCATCCAAAACTCAGGCAGAGGATGCCAAAAGTTCCGTATCGTCAACAGGAACGCAACGCAATAGACGACGCATCAATCAGACGCCCGGTCTGGAAGTTATTGGCTTTTTTGTTCCAGGGGCCCGGTTGGTTTCGTGAGCGAACCAACCCGACCGCACTCCGACGACATCCAAACCTCGAGCAGAGTAAGCCAAAAGATCTTTCTCACTTAGAGGAATCCATCAATGTCGACGGCATGTCAATCGGACGTCCGGATCTTAAGATATAAGCATTTCCGCTCCGAGGGCCCGGTTGGTTTCGTATCCGAACCAACCCGGCCGAACCCAAAGTAATCTGAAACCTTGAGTGCGATATACCGAAACGACCGTCTCGATCCAAGAATCGTGTTTCCGCTGACGGAGAGTCTTTTGGAGGCTCGAAGCTCATGTTACGGGCATTTGACCGAAAGTGGTCCGAAAACGGGGGTCTGGGCCCGGGCCGACCCGGGCCGACCCCCCATGGGTCGGCCCGAACCAGGTCGACCCGACCCGGGTCCGACCCAGCTGGGCCCGGCCCGGTCCTGCGTGGTCCGGTTCGGTCCGGCCCGACCGGCCTGCCGTGGGTCGGCCAGCACGGCCGAGCGGACACCGCGGGCGGGGTGCGCGGCTCCCCCGCCCTTCGCCACTGATTAAGGCCGGCGGCGAACCGCCGGCCGCCTCCCTTCCGGCGGCGCGCCGCCGCCGCCTTCCGCGGACCACCGGACGCACTCCGGTGGTCCGTTTCTCCTGTCGTCTTCGCCTATGGTCCTCCAGGGACCCGACCTTCACTGTGGAGGCCTCAAAATCACCTTGCGGCCTCGTTTGTCGTCGCCTGTCGATCCACACAACAATAAACAATCTGCAGAGGGTTGTCGGGCCGTGTTCGTCTGGGCCGCACCCTCCGCGTTAGATAATAACAACGAGAGAATTATTCAACACATGAAACAACAATTTTAATAAATTAAAATTGTTCATATGAAAATGGTTTTTTAATTTTAAAGAAACGTTCACGGGAATAAAAAGGTATTTCCAAAATAAAATCCTTACCTCGTCAAGTCGTCGCACACGCGTTCTTCGCGGATTTGATCATCGCGGAAGGAGGCGATCGTCGCGTTGTGGAAGGGCGTCGTGTCGTCGCGGAAGGGCGTCGCGTCGTCGAACTCTGAGATTCATGAACAAAAAGATTTAATTAAAAATAATTAAATCTATGCGTTGATTAAAACCACAAAGGAGTTCTAAAAGGAACCAGAAATCACATACCTCCAACAGATGATTGAAGATTTTGTTGCGGAGGAAGGAACGTCACAGGAAAGGAAATGTCGGCGTCGCGGCACACGGCGTCGCGTCGTCGATTTCCGCGGTTTCGGCGTTCTTCGTCGGAGGCCAGCGTTCTTCGCGTTCTTCGCGTTCTTCGCGAAGAAGCGTGAAGGCACACGAATTCTATCAAAGGTCTCCCAACGTGTAATCCTCAAGATGTGGCGTTGGTCTTATTTTATTACTACGCCAACAGATTTCAAACCAGTTAAGAAACGAATAAAGAGATATGTAATGACCCACTAATTCATAAAATTAATTCAACAAAATAAACCGCCCAATTAATTCAACGACGAAAACCGCCCAATTAATTGGTGCGTTAAGAAATTAAGAAAACGCGTCAGTTGACTTTCATAATGACGAGTTTTCGCAGGTGCGTTACTTAGCGGAAAAGAAACGGTGGGGCTCATGCGGGTCCCACCTCACAAATATCCTACCAAGAGGGTAGGATATTTTTGGATAGCACCCTATCCGTAATAACTCCACTTAAGCAGCTTTAAGTGGCTTTTAGGTGGCTTCCATGTGTCTTAAGTGAAATAAAATAATGTTTTTCGTACAATTATTTTATTTTTTAACTTTAAGCCTGAAAATAAAAAACCACACCCAAGAAAATGCAACACCAGAAGAGGAATTTCTATGAAATTACCGGCGCTGTGATTCCGTCGGTGCCCTCAGAATTCGATTGCGAGCACCGGTTCAAAAGTTAGAAAAACTCGCTCGTCCGTTCACAAAACGTACCCGAGCCAAACTTCGGAAATTGATTCCGGGCACACCGGGCCTCAGAATCAGGCGCCGTCAGAAACTGCGTTCTTGTAAAATTCCAAAGAAAATTAAGAAAAAAATTTCCTTGGAATTTTCGTGTCTTTACATTACTCCCACCATAGGGCTTTACGTCCCTGTAAAGCTTCACCACAAACTTATGGATACAAAGGCGGTACTGAGCATGCATATGAGCCTTCCGCTCCCATGTGCTCACCTGGAGGTTCCCGTGCTGCCAAATAAAGTGTACCAGAGGAATAGATCGTTCCCATAGGATCCTCTCCTGTTTATCCTTGATCCTCAATAGAACCACCATGGAAGTAACCCCATCGCCATTGTCCTGCTCCTCATGGTCGATGATATGCGAAGGGTCGAGCATGTATCTCCTCAGTTGAGATAACTAGAAAACATCATGCACCTAGTGAAATTGAGGTGGATGGGTCAAGTGGTAAACAACCTCGCCTACCCAGATGAGGACCTAGAAAGGTCCGTTGAACCTCGAAGATAACTTGCCTCCCTGGCCACATCTCTGTAAACCTCGTCGAGGTGAGACCCGTAAGAAGACGTGGTTGTCATCCTCGAACTCCAGAGGTCTCCATTTTCGGTTAGAACTAAAACTCAAAAAGACTGCTCCAACGAGGGTAAGGTTGACCGACTCAAGAGTGATCGGTCGCACCCTCCTGTGCAAGAGTTACCCTGCGCTGCCTGGGGTTTCCTTTTTCGCCGACCAAGGAAAACCCATCCCGACGTCGTATTTAAACTACAACCTTTTTGCCTAATACCTTCAATTTGTGTATGAACTGTGATTGCCCAGTCCATACTCAAATAAAAGTCATAAGGCCTCAACGCTGCCACCAAGAGATTCCAACCGAAACTCTCGCCTCGAGGATCTGACCACACCGTCGGTGTAAGTGTGATTATCAAGTCTCCTCCCAAGGTATCTCCAGACGTGAGGGTCAAGTCCACGGATTACCGGAAACTCTAGGTCTGGAACAAGATTTGTGAAAGCAAGGAATGATTCATGTCGACGTCCGTTACTACAGCAGCTAGTAGTGGACACAGACTGTCCCTTGAATCATTTCTAGAGCCATTGGGTCACACTCCTTGACTGCAATCAGCCACACTCCTCCACCTCCCTCCAGCTCCCTGAGCCTGGCGGGAATAACTAAGGCGGGTGGTTGTAGCATGTTAAGATGTACACCACCTCATACTGCTCTCCTAGCTCTGCCTCCACGTCTGCTGCTTCGCAGACTCATCTATCCTTAATGCTTCCACTTCTTGAAACATTTAACACGCCTGAGTCTCTAATACCGGCACCGGTTTCCTATTTCTTACTGCATTGTGCAGTCTTCATCCGCTCTTGAATGACCTGGACCTTCTTTAGTCTCCCAAGATCTTCTATGATTTCTTCTTTTCTGATAAGAGAAATCCGGTCTCATCCCCTGGATGAACCACATTCGTTGCCTAATACAGTCAATCCTGACATGAATGATGCATTCAGGCCATGGATGACGTCGTAAGGACTCGACGTAACTACCAAGAGATCCAACTGTCACTCTCGCCTCCAAGGGTCGAGTCACACTGTCGGCATCAGTGTGAGGTCACTGGGTCTCCTCCAGTAGAAATCTCGAAAGTGAGGGTCAAGTCAACAGTTTAACCGGGACCACTCAGTATCAACCAAAAAAAGGACAGGAAAGCAAACAAAGATAAGTGTATTTTTATTATTGCAGCTCATAGTACAAGACACAAAGCAACTACAGACAAACATCAACAAAACCAGAAGCAACAGGATCAATAGCCTCCAGGTCGGAAGCTACTCTCGCTCATGTCCAACTGCTTCCGGTGCTCCATGACCATAGGCCTCAGCCGCCTGAAGCTGAGCTCTCCCTTGTCCTCCTGTCCCCTGCGGTCGGGGTGGGCCTCCTGGTGGTGGTGGAAACATCCCGAAGCGTCATGCACCACCAGCTGCACGGCCAGCTCCTCTATCATGGCTGCCTTCTCCTTATGGTCCACCCTGATCGAACCTCTGCCTCTGCCTCGGAGGTTCTTCATTTAACTGCTGGTCATTTGCAAGGAAGGTCGGACAGTCACGTGCTATGTGACCAATTCCGCCGTAGGAGTAACACTTCATGGAAGGTCTGGCTCTATCACTTCCCTTGGTGCCTCGCACTACCGACCCTGAGTCACGCGGTCGACCACCTGTAGGTCTGGTCCTCTTGGACCCCTGCGTCATCTGTCTACTGCCCGCTACAGAAGACTCTGCCGCATGCCGGCTAGTGGTGGGTCCTGCTGTTGGAGACTGGTCAGCAAGGAAACTCTCCACTAAGAGGACTCTCTCCAACACTCCTGTCTGCGTCGGAATGTTGTGCGATAAAACCGAAGATCTGATCTCCCGCCTGAGCCCCTACTCGAAGGTTCGGGCCCTGAAGAACGGGTCTCGTACCATATCTATGGAGTAGCGTGAGAGGTCTGTGAATCTTGCTGAGTATTGCGCCACTAACATGCTGCCCTGTCGTAGCTAAAGTATCTCCTGTATTCGCACCGCTCGAAGGGTGTCTGGTACAAACTATGCCTGGAACAGGCTCTCGAAGTCCGCCCATAGAAGTGTTGCCTCATCATGCATCTGAAGCATCAGGCTCCACCATCTGCCTGCTGCTGCCTGAAGAAGGATGGCAGCAAGGATCACCATGAAATCTGTCAGCGTCCCCACTAGCCTGAAGACTCTCACCACAGCCTCCATCCAATCCTCAGCCGCCTGCGGGTCTGTCCCTCCCTGAAACCTGGGTGGCCTCTGGCACTGGAACTCATGCAGTGCGCTCAAGCAACGTGCATCCTCTGTTACTGGGGATGGTGGCATCGGTGGCCCAACAGGTAGTAGTACCACTGGTGCCTCCGATGGTGCCTCAACTGGGATAGGGCCCTGTACTGAGGCCTCGTCGCTCGGCGGGCTGTCAGTATGTACCACTCTCGAGGCTCTAGCTGGTCGTCCACGGGGAGGCATCCTGAAAGAAACAACGTGACACAGTCAAACGTTTATACCTAGTGAGCTGAACTGGTTTGAGCTGAAATTTAAATAAAACTTCTGGAAAACACACACGCAATCCGCGTTTTCGTGCACAAAGTCGGAAATTAGTTGTCAGGGTCCTGGTGTATGGATACGTCGGCCGCCCGCACCAACACTAGACTCCCTGAACTGAAAACCACACTCGGTACTCTTAACACTATTGCTTCACAGAAAGAAACATCAGAGTTATAAGTTCTATGGTAGAACCGAACTCCTCTGATACCAATTTGTCACGACCTGTCCTCGGGGCCCGTGCCGTGACTACCCCAAGCCCGCCTTCCATAGGCCAGGGGCTGGCGACTAGAACCAAAGGCGTAAAATCCCGATAACTGGGAAGGCATTTACTTTACAAAAGAAAACAAGCACCACAGAGTACAAGTGGAAGCAAAACACTAAGTACAAAAGAAATGCTGAAAAGTAAATGGGCCAGAATACAAACCCAAAAGAACGTACGACTACAACTGAACAAGGTACAACAGCAAAAAGACAAACAGATGGATGAAGGAAGCAGCTCCTGGGTCGTCCTCCTCGGATCCTACCTGAAGGGTTGGTATAGATAGCGCAGCTCCTGGTCATCCACCACGGATCCTACCTGAAGGGTAGGTACAGATATCCTCCTCCACGCTCTCGTCCGTCAACCTCCTCTGTGAGTCGTCACATCGTGTAGTCCACCTCGGGGTACTGACTCGTCGTGTAGTCCACCTTCGGGTACTGACTCGTCGTGTAGTCCACCTCTGGGTACCGACCAGTCCTCGAACACTCGACCTCCGTCAGCACTGCCCATCGTCTGCAACCAACACAACGAGGTGCGGACATAGCCCGTGCAGGGGTGAGTATAACGATACATAGTAGGGACCCTGAGACCCTCAAGGTCTCACTAATCCAACAAGGATAACCACAAGAAGATCTCAACAGATAACCTCTACTTAGATATATGTGTAAAGACCCGTAAATTCCAAAGAAATTTTTTTCTTAAATTTCTTTTGAATTTTACAAGAACGCAATTTCTGACAGCGCCTGATTCCGAGGCTCGGTGTGCCTAGAATCAACTTCCGAAGTTTGGCTCGGGTACGTTCAGTGAACGGACGAGCGGGTTTTTCTAACTTTTGAACCGGTGCTCAGAATCGAATTCTGAGGGCACTGATGGAATTGCAGCGCTGGTAATTGCTTAGAAACGCCTCTTCCAGAGTTGTGTTTTCTCGGGTGTGGTTTTTAAATTTCGGGCTTAAAGTTAAGAAATAAAATAATAGTACGACAAACTTTATTTTATTTCACTTAAGCCACTTAGAAGCTACCTGAAAGCCACTTAAATCTGCTTAAGTGGAGTTGTTACGGATAGGGTGCTATCCAAAAATATCCTACCCTCTTGGTAGGATATTTGTGAGGTGGGACCCGCACGAGCCCCACCGTTTCGTTTCCGTTAAGTAACGCACCCGCGAAAACCCGTCATTATGAAAGTCAACTGACGCGTTTTCTTAATTTCTTAACGCACCAATTAATTGGGCGGTTTTCTTCATTGAATTAATTGGGCGGTTTATTTCGTTGAATTAATTCTATGAATTAATGGGTCCTTACTTATCTCTTTATTCGTTTCATAACCAGTTTGAAATCCGTTGGCGTAGTAATAAAATAAGACCAACGCCACATCTTGAGGATTACACGTTGGGAGACCATTGACAGAATTCTTGTGCCTTCACCCTTCTTCGCGAAGAACGCGAAGAACGTGAAGAACACGAAGAACGTCGGCCTCCGACGAAGAACGCCAAAACCGCGGAAATCGACGACGCGACGCCGTGTGCCGCGACGCCGACATTTCCTTTTCTGCAACGTTCCTTCCTCTGCAAAGAAATCTTCAATCATCTATTGGAGGTAAGAGATTTCGGGTTCCTTTTAGAACTCCTCTGTGGTTTTTATCAATGCATGGATTTAATTATTATTAATTAAATCTTTTTGTTCTTGAATCTCGGAGTTCGACGACGTGACGCCCTTCTGCGACGACGCGACGCCCTTCCGCGACGCGATGATCGCCTCCTTCCGTGGCGATCAAATCCACGAAGAATGCGTGTGCGACGACTTGACGAGGTAGGAATTTTATTTTGGAAATACCTTTTTATTCTCATGAACGTTTCTTTAAAATTAAAGAACCAGTTTAATATGAACAATTTTAATTTATTAAAATTGTTGTTTCATGTGTTGAATAATTCTCCCATTGTTATTATCTAACGCGGAGGGTGCGGGCCAAACGAACACAGCCCGACAACCCTCCGCAGATTGTTTATTGATGTGTTGATCGATGGGAGATGACAAACGAGGCCACAAGGTGATTTTGAGGCCTCCGCAGTGAAGGTCGGGTCCCGGGAGGACCATAGGCGAAGACGACAGGAGAAACGGACCACCGGAGCGCGTCCGGTGGCCCGCGGAAGACGGTGGCGGCGCGCCATGCCGGCGTGGCGGCGGCGGTGACCGGCGGTGGTGGCGTGCCGCCGGAAGGGAGGCGGCCCGCGGTTTGCCGCTGGCCTCAATTAGCGGCGAAGGGTGGGGGAGCCGCGCACCCCGCCTGCGGTGTCCGCTCGGCCGCGTTGGTCGAGCCGCGGCCGGCCGGTCGGGCCGGACCGAACCAGACCGCGCCGGACCAGGCCGGGCCCAGCCGGGTTGGACCCGGGATGGGACGACCCGGTTCGGGCCGACCCAGGGGGGGTCAGGCCAGGTCGGCCCGGGCCCAGACCCCCGTTTTCGGACCACTTTCAGTCAAATGCTCGTAACTTGAGCTACGGGCCTCCAAACGACTCGTCGTCAGCGGCAATGCGATCCTGGGAACGAGACGGTCGTTTCGGTAATATCTCAATCAAGGTTTCGGATTACTTTGGGTTCGGCTGGGTTGGTTCGGATACGAAACCAACCGGGCCCTCGGAGCGGAAACGCTTATATCTTATGCTCCAGACATCTGATTGACGTGCCGTCGACTTTGATGGATTCCTCTAAGTGATACAAATCTTTTTTCTTACTCCGCTCAAAGTTTGGATTCCATTGGAGTGCGGTCGGGTTGGTTTTCCCACGAAACCAACCGGGCCCCTGGAACGAAAACGCCAATAACTTTCAGATCGGGCGTCTGATTGACGCGTCGTCTGTTGCATTACGTTTCTGTTGACGATACGGAACTTTTGGCATCCTCAACCCGAGTTTTGGATGCAGTTGGGTTATAGCTGGGTTGGATTGTACCCGAAATCCAACCGGGCCCCTAGAATGGAAAAAGATGATATCTTTCAGAAAGGGCGTCCGTTTGACGAACCGTCAGCGGCGTTGTTGATCTCATCAAGAAACGGTCCCTATGAGTATACCCTATGAGAGTTCAGGGTACAGTTAAGATACAGCTGGGTTGGTTCGCTTACGAAACCAACCGGGCCCCTGGGACGAAAAGTCTAATAACTCACAGACCGGGCGTCCGATTGACGCGACGTATGTTAATTTGAGACCCCTATGACGAGGCGGTCCTTTGAGATACTTCTTCGTGGGACTTTGAGATACTTGTAGTATCGACTTGTAGCTCGTGGAGCGGACCCTTCCAGAGACGAGCGTATGGAGTACGGAGACCGTGTAGCTGGCAGAGACCTAAAGACTGCTTGTCCGATTTGTTTCAGAGTGACTTACATAGCCCAGTGGGGAGAACTACTTTGTGAGGTGGCAGACCCACAGTGGAGGAGAACTACTATGTGAGGTGGCAGACCTGCGGTACTCGACAGGAGGAGTACCTCTGTAGGTTATGAGGGGGGGGCACTACTATTTTTGGGTGGAAGACCTCGGCGGGATGCACTACTGTGTGAGGTTACAGGCCCGCCGTACTCGACAGGAGGAGTACCTCAGCAGTCTTAGGTTAGTGAGCAGTTCCTCGGAGTCATGACAGGACCACTGTACACTCCGGAGACAGAGCTCTTTAGCAGTTACAATTTTGATAATGAAAATCCTGGTTGAGCTGAGACTTTTGACCTTTGTGTTTCCCTCATGATTGAGATGGGTCACTTGATAACTTAGGTATATGTATGGGCATATACCTGGGTAGTGGTTATCCTTTGATTTCACAATCCTTGTGTTTCCTCACGATTAAGATGGGTTACTTGATAACTTAGGTATATGTATGGGCATATATCTAAGTAGAGGGTATCTGTTGAGATCTTCTTGTGGTTATCCTTGTTGGTTTAATGAGACCTTGAGGGTCTTGGGGTCCCTACTAAGTATCGTTATACTCACTCCTGCACGGGCTATGACCGCACCTTGTTGTGTTGGTTGCAGACGACGGGCAGTGCTGACGGAGGCCGAGTGTTCGAGGACTGGTCGGTACCCGGAGGTGGACTACACGACGAGTCAGTACCCGGAGGTGGACTACACGACGATTCAGTACCTGGAGGTGGACTACACGACGTGACGACTCACAGAGGAGGTTGACGGATGAGATCATGGAGGAGGCTATCTGTACCTACCCTTGAGGTAGGATCTGTGGTGGACGACCAGGAGTTGCGCTATCTATACCTACCCTTCAGGTAGGATCCAAGGAGGACGACCCAGGAGCTTCTTCCTTCGTCCAGCTGTTTTTCTTTTTGTTGTTGTACCTTGTTCAGTTGTAGTCGTACTTTCTTTTGGGTTTGTATTCTGGCCCATTTACTTTTTAGCATTTCTTTTGTACTTAGTGTTTTGCTTCCGCTTGTACTCTGTGGTTCTTGTTTTCTTTTGTAAAGGCAATGCCTTCCCAGTTATCGGGATTTTACGCCTTTGTTGCTAGTTGCCAGCCCCTGGCCTATGGAAGGCGGGCTTGGGGTAGTTACGACACGGGCCCTAAGGACGTGTCGTGACATATACCATCAACAATGACATTCCCATATAACCAGAAGAGTCATAACATCCATGGTCGAGTTATAAAATGAAGAACCTAAGGGCATATCTAACAGGTAATATTCCATTTAATTCAATTAATAAATTTAATTTTATGGTTTCACTGTAAATTACACTATGTGGAACAATGTTAGTTAGCCTAATAAATCACCAAAATAGATAAAAATGTATAGAACACTTACTTTATCTCGACAGTAGAGTGATCATACAGTATAAACTCTTAATTTAACTCATATCGGGAGAAAAATAAAGAACTAACGAAGAACCTAAAACTTGGGAATATTAGCTTGATCCTAAATACAACATCTGATACCCAGAAGAATGAGTATTGACTAAAATGGAATCATATAGTCACTGATGTGGATCCAATAAGATGAGTGTTGATTGAATTGAAAATCATAAGGAGTGGAATCCTTAAATCAATGAATATACATCCAAGAGGGATCTTGAAATGTTGAGTTTTAGTACATAGTAAAAATAATGAAATTTTGGGGTTAAATTATATTTTTAATTTATTTAAAAAATAAAAAATACCCCAATTAAATAGGTCACATGTTTTAGGTGCATGGTTTAACAAACCATGCTCCAACCGTGTATAGTTAGCTATAAGAAAAGGTCACCCACATGATTTACCATAATTTTTACACTAACCATGAACAATTCTTTCCAAACCCCATTATAAAAGGTGTAGAACAACCCAAACAGTTGTATCCCTCCTATTACACAATTTACTCAAACAGTGTGAGATCCTCCTACTCTCTTCCCATGCCTCGCCCAGTTTATCAAACCATGTAGCATACATAAAATGAAGTGAAATGACCATGTGCCAAGAATTTTAATTACCCTTTAACATGGGTTTTAGGATCCTAACAAGCCCCAGACACCCCCAATACACCCGTGATCAAGTTGGGTTTTCAATTAGGAAATGTTTAAACATTTAAAGTACAAGAAAATGATTCGTACCACATATAAAAAATCAATTTCTTATAATATTCCTTTATTAAAGCAATATGTCTTCAAATTTCCCACTCATGGGTGGTCAATATTCTTCTGAGAAAAACTCTGGCCACTGATTAAATATATCAACCATCCACTCCCAAGTCTCGTATTATAAATGGCCATGATTCAATAGCACTCATACTAGAAGAACTAACCAACCTCAATGAACATTTGTTCTCCTGTCAATGATTCAAAATGTATTTTCCTCAAAGTATTCATAAACCTATAACTCAACATCTTGGGGATGAAAATAATAAGATGAGTCTGAGTGATAAAAATATAATTGAGATACATGGAAGATTTCATTCATGACATGTTACCTATGAGGTAACTTCAACCAATTGGATAATAACCAATATCTCACTGGAATATTGAATAGCCTGACATATTACAGTGAAATCATACCATGTATCTTAATTCTCTTGTCCCCAGCATCAGTGAAACACTTAATAAAACCTGATCCCAAAACACAAACTCAGGAGGTCTTCTATGATGATTATCATATGATTTCTGTTGACACTGTTCCATAACCATCCACTTCTGAATCAACTAGACATTGTTAGAAGTCTCCTAGATAAAACACAATCTTAGTAAAGCTCATTTTCTTTCCTCTAACTTTCATAAGGGTGATCTGCATGGCCTATCATGAAAATCTGCATAAGATTCCATTTTTATTAGAGCATGATAACTAATTTTTAAGAACATTTTTCCAAGAGAATATGATTCCCCGTGAGCCCCTAAAATCCAATACACATGCTTGAAGAATTTCCTCAAGAACCTTGAATCATCCATTCTGAATGGCCATTAGTCCTAGGGTGGTATTCTATTCATAGAAGAACCTGTGTACCTTGTAATATCTAAAAAGTGTTACAGAAATGAGATTTAAACCAAGAACCCATATTAGGAATGATAGTTCTCGGGACATTGTTGTGTAAAACAATATCTCTAATATATAATCTCCCAGTATAATACACACTGAAGTTATACATTATTAGAATGAAATGAGAAACCCTCTTGATCCTATCTATAAAAACCAAAAAACTTTGTTACCTCAAGGTGACCTCAATAAATTAGTCACAAAATCATTCATGAAATCATCTAATTTCCTCTTAAAATTATGTAACTACTGTAAATGTTTGGTTGGTCGCTGATGTTCTACCTTCCCCTAATGATAGTTGGAACACCTCTTAACAAAACCAGCTACCTATCTTTTCATACCCAACTAATAGTACAACTGGAACATGTCATGGTACATCTTGGTGACTCTGGGATCCACTTCCTGATACGATGAAATAAATTCATGTATCTGCTCCATGCGTATTTCTACTAGAACCAAATCATGCCCACAGATACACAGGAACACATCATCACCTATGGTCCAACCAAGAGTTCTATCCTCACCTAACACACTATCCCAAAGGAATATGCCATCAGAATTTTATGACTACCTCATATTCACAATATCCAGCAGGGTAGATGTCACAGATAAATATGATAAAAAAATTTCTAATAACACACTTTCACCTCCATGTAAATCATAGATAAAATTCCATAAGCTTCCACTCACTATTGTCTTGTTAAACTTCTTGTATCTAATCCCTCCTACTCAGTGCGTCGACCACTACATTGCCTTTACCAAGCATGTAGGAAAGAAAAAAGTCAACAAACTGTAGATATTCCACACACCTTTGTTACCTCAAATTTAGATCACCATATGTAAATATTTAATTGGGTATTTTGTAGAAATATTACACTACAAAATTTTCTCCTAGAATATAGTGTCTCCAAAAGCGCAAATCATAAATGATTTTAGCTTACTCAAGATCATGTTTCATGTAGTTCCTCTCCTGCGGCCTTTGCTTATGAGAAACATAAGACACGAATCTAACCCCATGTATCAATACATACCAATTACAATACATGATGCATCGCAACACAACGTGTAGCTACAAATCTAATTGGGAAGTATTAGGACTGGTGATGAATTAAATCTCCCTTTAATATTGTGAATATTATCTCATAGTTGAATGACTATAAAAACATCATACCCTTCTTAGTCATTCCATGTGTGGCACTGCTAACCATGAGAAGTCCTATATAAAATGCCTATAATATCCAACTATCCCCAAGTAAATTCATGTATCAAATATGTTTTTGGAGTTCAACTTGGAAACTATAGTTGTCACCTTCTATGGGTCGATAGATACTCCTGTCTCCAAGAAGATGTGACCCATGAAGTGAATCTAATCCATCCAGAAGTGGAACATTGCTAGCTTAGAATATAACTAATTCTCTCTCAGTGAATCAAATATGGTCTCAAGATGTATGTCATGGTCTCTTCGATTGTGGGATTACTTAAAGTCATTACCCATTAAAATCACCACAAATGAATCCAAATATCGATTGAACACATATTTTATCAGCGCCATGAAAATCATTGGCATGTTTGTGAGACTGAATGACATAACAAGATATTCAAAAATATGATACCAACTACGAAATGTTGTACGAGTTTTGTTTATAGTTCTTACACACACCACGGGATATTAAAACCTCATTTATATTTTTGAGAATACCCAAGGTGCTTGAAGATAATCAAAAAGATCATATATTTGTGGAAGTGGAAATTGATTAATAACCATCCGCTAGATCAAATTTTGATAATACATGCATATCCTAAGGGTACCATATGACTTTTCACAAAAAGGAAGGATGAACCCCAAATATATGTACTAGGTTGAATAAACATCATTGTCTCTAAATCCTCTAGATTCCTCTTCATCTCATATAATTACATTGTATCCATCCTATAAGGAGGAATGAAAACTGGTGCAACTCCTAGAACTAGATCTATGGAGAAATAAACATATTTTGCAAGAGGGATACCAAAAAATTACTTTGGTAATACATCCCTATAATTCTCTACCACTAGAGGAAATTTCACCTAATGAGCTCCCTAATCATCCAGATATAAACAAGTAATTTGGGTTGCCATCCTGCCTATCCCACAATGGTTTATTACATCGTGGGTCACCTGGAAATCTCATTCACCCTTGTGTGTATACATGCCACACTATGGTGATGTGAAAGTCACCCTCTAGTGATGGTAGTCAATGTAAGAAAGATAAGCTACTAGAAATTCCATTACAAGTATGAAATCTAACCCAATAATCTCATGGATATACAAATTCCATAGTATGTGACATCCACCAACCTCAAAGGGACACTTCATGCACTGGTGCACATCCTCCGTTCTAATTCTAAATAGAGTGTCTAGAGTTATAACGCCTTCAAAAGGAAAAACAAAGAGTCAAATTCTCTTCAACACTGGTGTATATATTAAACTAAGATATGCAACTATATCAAAAAGGGAAGATTCAATAGTATAGGATAATAAGATCATACCTCTCGCCATAGAGGGTTTTGTGCCTTTCTTTTCATGGGTAGGATTTACAGAATAGAACTAGCCTAAACCACGACCCCATTACATATCCCAACTATCTGTTGTAGGCCCACTCTGATGTCTCTGTGTAATTGGATTTTGGATTCCCCAACCACAAAAAAAATCCTTAACCTGATCAAAGGAAAATACTCCAACACACTTACTAATGTGGAGCTGAGAAACAAGCTTCCAAACCTGGTGTCGAAGCTGACCCCCTACCACTCACAGTTGGAGGGAAGCACATTTTGAAATTTTGTATGTCACCCATACTACCAGAATCTCAGTAGTCGACTAGGTCGCGATCATACTGGCACTTCATGCTGACCCATTTTCTGCACTGATGACAATAAATTGAGGTACTAGTACTCATAGCATATCTATTACTCATCTCCCATGAAGCCTCAAAAAATTGATTCCAACCCGAAGACTCTAAACCACTGGGTCGAGAGACTGTACTACTTTGATTTTCACCCCCTTCTTTTCTCATATTCTACTATGTAATCAGTTTCTAATTCATAATTTCTGTAATAGATGTCAATATCAACACATCGACATAACATCTGATAGCATATCAGTGGCTAACCTCAAGGATCCTCTTTCTCGATATCTCATCTATAAGGTATGTCAACACATAACATTGCAACTCTATAAATTATACTAAGTGTGACATAACTAGAATCATCTCTTCTCTAGATGCATGAATTCACTATCCCTCTATAACCAAAGATTATCAAGGTAAAAATAAATCATTAAACCAGCTTTGAGAATGAGACCCACCAATTTCTCACATCCTATCAGCCTGGTTTAGAAGATCCCACTAGTTCATTACTTCCCAATATAGCATATATGTCATGAGATTCAATATCCTCTCCTGAAATGTTTCTAGATGCTCTATGATAATAGGGGTAGTCTCAAGACATAACTTTGTAGCATGTGGACCACTATCCACTGAATACATGAGATAATGTTGATTCTGGAACACACATGTCAGCTCATCCATAGAAAACCAAAGCTTTGGTGCTACCTGGAAAGTCGATAGTACAAAATGAAACCACGCATGGAACTGTGCCCTAAAACACATGTCCAAAACAAAAACTGGTAACATAGATGGAACAAAAGAAGGATCCAATTGTAGTCCATGTCCATCCACCACCAAATTTTGGTCATCACAACAGTCTAGGTGTACGACTGGAGGTCGTCATGGTGAAATGCCTATAAAATTTCAAACCCATGTCTCAGAAAGATTCAATATCAATGATCACATCTCAAAAGTGTAGGAAATATTAAAACCCTAAAAAAACCAATTCATACCACACAACCAGATCCTAATTTTAGGAATGTAAAAAATAACTTTCACAAACACCACTATAAACACCACCTCTTTCTCACTCAAATGTCAGGTATATGTCACGTATCTATTTTCCATTTCAATGATTCATTTTAGGTCATGTCCATTTTACATTTATTTCCCATAATTCATTCATATAAAAGATTTATCAAATGGTTCTCCATGTTCAAATCAATGGTGGACCATAACACCTCATGAACCAAAATATGATTCTCATATAATCCATACCATATCACATTAACTTTAAATGATTAAATCCAAAGGTGTGTCAATTTACAATCTATAATGGCCCATAAACATCATGAACTGAAATATGGCATCACATTATATATCCAATACATAAAATCAATCACAATATCTGGAACATCTATCACAACAGCTATCACAATATAATGTAATAAGTAATTTATCTAAAATGGAATGGTAAAATTCATTGTGTGTGATTTATAAAATTCACCTAATATGATGCATAAAATTAAATTCCCTCAAATCATCAGGTTGAAAAAAATATAAATCACCATTATATCAATAATAAGAGTATTTATTCAATGTGTCACCAAACACTAAAATCAATTCAACTATAATAGCCAAAATATAGTAAAAAATAATTTAAATTGATGACATTTGGGTTTTTTTATGTACATGGTTTAGCTGTACATAGGCTCAACTCATTACCAATTTCAAATTCATTCCTACCCCTATCTATTATTGTCAAATAAAAAACTATAAAAATAAAAGATATATGATTCTACTTTTTAATGTCCTGAACCCGAATAACACTCAATAGTGCCGCTTGCCAGGTTGGCCACATGGCCTCAAGCACCTCTAACCAAATGTGAGAGGGTGAAAACTAGTAGAAAGGACCTTGGTTGTTTCCCTGGGGAGACTATTCCCTCATCGGTATAGTTTAACTCTATGGAATCAAAATAAAAAAAGTAGTGAAATCAGATATAACAACCAGTTATCTTATGATTAAACAAGACATGAATATACCAATACGAATTCCAAAAGTATCTCTTATAAAAAGTGATGATACATTTCATTAATATAAGAAAACCTAAAAAATATTTACGTAGTAATTGAATAAAATAAATGTCAAAAAATACCAAGAAGGAAAAATTTTATATCTAAATAGAATAACGAGCCATGGATCGTCTCAGTTCACCCTTGATACTAATCATGGTACAAAATTTAGCATCTAACTATGGGTGATTTCCCTGGTCCCTACAAACATTAATATTGTTTATTTGGGAACCCAATGGTGCCTGGATAGGGTCTGACATACAATCACAGTAGGTAACCACCCAAATATCTATTTAATTCTATACTATTCAATATAACAATATAAAAATGTAATGGTAAAAAAGAATATAGTAAAAGGAAGTAAAGGTTACCATGGAATGTATTTTCTACAAGTGATACCACAAATCCTCATGAGGCTCCCAAAAAAACACATGTTATCATATAAAATGAGGTATCTATATAAATATAAATAACTAACATGGGCTTGTCGTACAACCATACATATCTAATAAACCATAAAATTATTTAGAACAAAAAGTTTAAGAAAATCCATGGCCAAGCTGTATAATCAAGAATATAATATTTCTCACGACTATAAAATATAATCAAAGTGTCAGACAATGAAGGCCTAGATCCAAGGTGTAGAATAAAAAGGTTTTTTCATCAATCCTAAAGAGCATCTCGATGGAATCTCGGATTGGAAAATATTGGATTCTTAGGATCATGTCAACCGAACATGTCATATGTTAGTCCTAGAAAGCCATATCCCAGGGGTTGGAAGGCCGAAGTCATCCCACATAATCAAGAACAAGTGAGAATACTCAATACAAGGCTATTACTACTACATCAAGACCCACAGAATAACATTAAAGGCATCTAAGAATCATTCATCATTCCATGCCATGAGTAAACCCAATCATGTATCCATTTAACATTAAATTACATTTCTTCTATATACCCACTCAATTATCACATTTCACATTCAAGAGTAAACAATGAGTATACCTACTCATTTATCCCAACAATCGCAATTCATACATTAAAAAATTCAATTAATACACATTCCCACATGGAAAAGGAGGTAACCCATCTCCTAAAAATAACATTCACCTAAATTAATTTATTAATGGGATTCCATTATCAAGGAAAGAATCAACTCACACCATTGGTGATTTAACATCGCTAAATCAAGGTAAATTCATAAGGCACACCCTATGCGTGTCCATGGATCGGGAAACATCAACTAGTGCATCAAAACAAATCCAATGGGAATACCTAACAAGTACAATTCAATTTAATTTAATTAACGAAGTAAAATTCCTGGCTGCACCTGATATTACAATGGGAGAAAAATGGTAGGTAGCATAATAAAGAAAAAAACCAAAGTAAAAAAGTATATACCACCTACCTTATCTTGGTATTATAGTGATCATCCAATATCAACTCTTAATTTGACTCATATTAGATGAAAAATGAAGTATGAATGAAGAAACTAAAATTAGGGAGTATTAGATTACACATAACTAGCCAAAAATATATCTAGACAAATGAGGAATAGCTAAAAAGGAACTGTGTATTCACAAATTCATATCCAATGAGATACGTGTTGCTTCAATCAGAGATCGGATGAAGTATAATTATCAAATACAAAAAAAATTCTTTTTAAGAGGGATCTCTAAATGGCGAGTTGTTATGTGTTGAAAGAAGAATTAAATTTTAGGTTTAAATTATATTTTATATTTATTTAAAATATAATTTCAACCAAATTAAAGTTTCCACATAGTTTAGAACAATGTTTGAGAAATTTTACTCCAACCATGCATGGTTATCTATATAAAAAGGGAACCAACATGGCTTTCAAACATGGTTTGAATAACCCTTGGAAAATCATGCCAAAACCCACTGTCAAAATTAGAGACCAAACTACACGGTCATACGCCTCCTCTTTCATGGTTTACTCAAACCATGTGGGATCCTCATTCTCTCTGCACAAGCGTCACATGATTTTCCAAACCATGTGGTCTACCTCACACGGTTTTAACTGACCATGTGACAAAAATTTTCTACCTTAAGATGGATTTTGGGCTCTGAACAATACTCAGATGCCTCTGAAACACCCTTGATCAAGTTGGATACTCAAATTGGTCCAAATTTAATCATTTAAATTTAATAAAAAGGATATGAAACTCATATGGGAAATTTATTTCTTACTGTAAGAATCAGGAACATCGTGATGATATTTTCCCAAGTTACTCATGTTTTGATGAAAAATGAAATCCATAGGAATTTCGAAGTCCCCCTATGAATGAAAATGTTCAAATTGTATCCTTTATGTGATAAAGGCCTATATCTTTAAATTAATCTTCTAACCTTTTCATCATAATATAATGGAACAAATATGTTGAAAATATTTTCTTTATCCTTTAATGGTCATTGCATGTGAAGATCATACTGGTTGTTTATCATATGGATGGACATATTGACCGATGGTGGACATTGGAAAAAATAGAATACCTGTGGATAAGATCAAAGTGTTTGAGTGGAACAAATTCTAGAAATTCTTTATCAAAAAATACTTTCCTTACACTCTCCACATTAAAACAAAATTGTATTTCCTTAACCTAAAGAAAAAGGACTATGAATCCATCAGGGGATACAATGAAACCGTCACAAGATGTGACTGATACACCTATAACTTTATCGTCTTTACCAAATGTAATGTTGTACAATTATTTTGTGTGTAAAGTTGATTCTAAAAAATTCATTGGAAATTTGATACTTTAGTAGGTTTGAGGAAATTTTCGGTTGTTCTATCAATGTAGATAATCATATTAATTAATATATTGGGTCTCACAAGTATAGAGATAGGAATTGAGTGGTGTATTTTAATTCCATTTGTAAGATAGAAAAATATAATGGGGGAATGAATTTACAACATCCAACTTGTCCCAAATTTACGAATATGTATTAAAAAACTTCCTGAAGGGGAAAGGGAAATGATTTTGAAATGGGACGTGAGTGCACCTCGCTAATGAATATCGATGAGAGAAACCCACTAGTTCATTGGAAGAAAGGAATTCTCTTATCATCTCTTGAAGATAAATCTAATGATTAAATAACATTTAATAGGGAAACTATAAGAATCAATTCCTTAAAATGATTTTTGATAACAAACATCGAGTCCACTAGAGATATAGTGAGCCTATGCCATCATAACATCTGTAGTGTACCCCAAATTTTTTTTGAAATTAATTTAGTTATTAATTCACATATAATGAATGTAGTGTTTTATTATGGTTCTTTATATTATTTCATATCACATAATATTAGTGAAACTATTCATATAACACAAAAACAAATTAGGAAATTGAGTTGTTGGTGAAGATGGGAAATTAGGAAAATATTCCCTCCCATGCATACAACTCATCGCAATAAAAATTTGTGAGATGAAATTAAATCTGAACATTGTTATTCCCCATTTCAAATAATTTGACACTATTCCAGGAATGTATTATCTTTCCTTGTATGATCCAACATAAATTGACGATAGAGGGAAATAACCATCCCTATCAAAATTAAAGATTTCATTCTATAAAACTATAAGGAGGTGGATGGATCTCTTTTTGTATCATCATATAATGAATGAATATTATTACATTATGAGATTTCATATCTAACCCATCTGATTGAGACTATGGATAATACCATCCTTGATAACATGACTATTTTTAGGGATTACATTGATGTGTTTGCCAATGAATTTATTGGTCTTCCACCTAACCGAGATGTTGATTTATCAATCGAGATAATACATGGAGACTTTCCAATATCCAATACCCCATATAGAATGGTCATTGTTGAACATCAGGAGATGAAGAAGAAATTATAAGATAATCATGTAAAATTTTTAATACACCAAAGTGAGTCACCATAGGCTTCACCGGTCCTCTTTGTCAATAATGAAGATATATCAATATTCCTGTGAATCCATTATTATGATCTCACCATGATCACAATAAAGTATAATTACCCTCTTCCATAGATTTATGAATTGTATGATCAGCTATGTGGTGCCTAATATTTATCAATGGTAGATATTCGGTCAAGATATTGGATAGTAAATATAAAGAAAGACGATATGCCCTCAACTTTTTTCATAAAAGGTATGCTAATTATGATTTCATATTGATGCATTTGGAATCACTAATTCCCTATAAATCATAATGTAACTAATGAATATAGAGTTTAGGTATTACCATGAAAAATATTTTCCAGTCATTATTGATGTTATTCTTATCTACTCCAAAACCAATAAAGAACATTAAGAGCATTTAAATACTATATGGAAGACAATGAGAAAGGAAACATAATATGAAATATATAGTAAAGGTGTGTTTTGGTTGGAGAAGGAAACATTCCTGGTGAATGTTGTCACCAATAAAGGAATATCTGTGGATCCTTCAAGAACATAGAAAATTGAATGAAATCTCAAATCAATATATGTAATGTAAATTCATAGTTTCCATGGATTAGATGTAATAACGCAGACCCCAGTAACCCAGACATGGTGGTAATTTTATTAAAATCTCATAGATACAGGAGATTAAATAAACAAGTATTGACCAATTTAGTAGCCTTGAATGAAACTAAATATATACATGGTTACCTTATATCATTGGTAATTTAAACATTGTAAAAAAAAGAAAATAAACTGCGTCTTTTCAATTATTAAAAGATCTCATCAACATAACCTGGGGATCAAAAAAGGTGATATCAAAGACATAGTAATGGTAACATATAGCATAATCATGAATCAATTATCATTGAAACACAAACAATTATATATAATAAATATGGCATGGTGAATAATTGAAAAAACATTCCATCAATAAATAGAAAATGAAGATGAATCCATAGATTTTTTTCATTTTGAAAACCTTATAGAAAGTAATAAATAAATGCAGAATAATGAAAATTCATATGATTTATGAAGTCATGTATCGGGAACATGAACAATCATACCATTAAGATGTTTTATATCTGGGGGTATATACCAGTCTGATTCTTTTCGGAAAAAAACAGGAAGGGTTTTTTGCCAACTTTTTTGTCTAATGAGACATGTTGATGCATCGAGGGACTATAATGAGATTTTACCATCACCAATAGTCCCTATAATTCTTCATCCATATACTTAATTCAAGAAAAATATATATTATAATTATCCTAATAGATTAAAATATAAAAATTCATCAATATCTCCTCAGATAAAATAATATTCAAAACAAACATCGTATGTTAAATGGTATACGGCTAAGATAATAATCATATCCATCTTACGAGAATATGGATATTGAGCATAAATATATTTTAAAACTAAAAATGATATCAAAGGGTCTATAGATACGACACATAAATATTATTAGGTGCACAATACCATGTAAGTCTCAATGAACATGAAATTGAGACAAAGTCTATTACCTTAATTCCTCTTAACTATGTCGCTTTTTTGTTTCCTAAATAAAAAACTCATATTTATTAAAAAACTATTAGAAAATGAATTATATTAATTTATAAAACTATTTTTAAATTATAATTATTAAATTATATTTATTAATTTTTTTATGAAATTGAAGCATTTTGATGTCTTGTTTTCTATAAAAATTTCATATTTTGAGTTGACTTCTCTATTTTTTTAAATGTAACTAATAATTTATTATAATTAATTATAGATTCATATAATACATGTAATTAAATATCTATAGGTTATATATAATTAATACTATATATTAATGAAGGAGGTTATAAGAATTTTTTTGGAAATTCCTCTGTATGCTGTTAACTGACCATTAATGGGACGTTGTCGTAAGAGCCGGAAAAATGGAGTAAAAAAATTATATATGTCGTATATATATATTATTATTATACGTTAATATCATGAATATAATTTTCTCATACTAAATTATTAATTAATATGGTATATGGTTTTTAAAGGATATGGTAAATGAAGAAGGAGGAGAAGAAATGAGGGAGGAGTTAATTGAAACCTACTTTTTTCTCAGTGTGGCTTCTCTTGCACGACACTAAAAATACCATGGTGATAGGAGTTTTCTATCTCCCGAACATCCCTATGTATTCTAAGAGGATTACGAAGGAATATTTTCTTTGATATTTGGCTTCGTAAATAGTGTAATGATTGGTTTTCCCAAGGAAGGGATAGGGGTTATTTATTCTTGATAAGAGGGGTGTTTTAGCATAAAATATCAAATAAAATATGACATTAAATGTGATACTTGAAATAGTGTCTTTTTAAAAATATAAATTATATATTAATATAATTTAATTTTTTTAAATAATTTTAAATACTTTTATAATTCTAATTGATTAATTTATTGATTAGAAAAGTGGAATGATATAAAATTAATATTTTATGGAACCCTTTTGACTTTAGGTACTGGAAAATAATTTTTATATTTGAAAATTTAGTTTATATAATTTTTGTGAATAAAATTTAAAATAAAATATATGAAAAACGAACATTAATTTATAGAATATATTATGTCACAAATACATCATAAATGGTTTAATTTACGTTACACAGATTAAGTGAAAAAAATATTTTTTACTATTCATCAGAGTGATGAAACATTTCAGAAAATTACAAGAAAAAAATACTTGGTTAATTTCAATGTGATGAACTCATTAAAGATCAATATTTTGCGAAAATAATTTTATAAATTTGAGAAATTTAATTTTTAATTAAAATCATAATTTATTCAGAAAATATCAATTTTAAAATTATACCTGATTTTATAACACATTGAAAAATTAATTAAGCTCTAATAAAATTATATTATAATAATAATACTACAAAATATTTATTTATGAATAAATTTTAAGAAATTAATTTTTATTTTTAATAAATTATTTAATTATTAAATTGTAATTAAATCTTTTTTACATACAAAAATAACAAATCATAATTAATAATTTATAAAACAAATTACTTATACAATGATATAATTATATCATATTACAATTTATAACATGCCAAAATTTTATTTAAATTTTCACAGGTGAGGTTACTATTAGATTGGACGAATTACTATTCATAAAGGTCGCATTACTATTTCAAAGGTAAATTTACTATTTCATTGGTGTATATTCCTTAATTTCTAAAAAAACACCTCCTATTTCATTAATTATTTCTTATAGAGATTTATATATGTTCTATATGTGATTTTATATGATTTAAACTATATGAACTAATTTTGTATGCAATATACGCTATTGAATGAATTTAATTTATTTAAGAAGATACATACCGTAAATCATGGGTTGTTATATTATATGTGTACATTAATTGATTTTTGAGAAAATTCTGAAAATTATAAATACCAATTACCAAAATTTCTAGGAAGGGAGGAAATTTTTTATTGGCTGATTAATGTGAGGAGGGATTTAAAAATATAAATAACTGGATAATCACTACACCTATTCTAACATTACCCACCGCTGTGAAAGGATTTTTGAAATACAATAAAGTTCCCAATAAGGGATTGGGATGTTACCCATGAAAAATTAAAATGTAGTATCCAACACCTCTCATAGATTAAATATCCATGGAAAATAATAGCAAATCCATGATCTAGAGTTGGAATTAGTAATGTTCGCATTATTGATATGGTGGAATTATCTATATAGGGAGAAGTGTGACATATATACAGACCATAAAATAATAAAATCTATTTTCATATAAAAGAAATTAAAATTTTCTTATTAAACATGATATAACTGATCAAAGATTATGGGTTTTCAATCCATTAACATCCTATTAAGGTGAAAAAATGTGGCATATTCTCTTCGAAGAAAAGATCCCTCAACCCTATCCATTATGAGGAAATAATGTGATCAAATTGTCTTGGTCATGAAAATAAGGGGCATGCGAATAATAAAAATTCCATTATCCATCAATGATCAAATAACATCTCAACCAAAAATTCTTAGAAGATTCAACGATTCCCAAAATGACGATGAGGTGATATAGAATAATGTTCTGAATAATACAGTGTTAAAAATTTCAAAAAATGGAGTTATATGTTTTTTAATGTGAATATGTTTCCCATTAAAAAATGAACTGATGAGGGATGATTTTAATGATGATCATTGATCATACTTCTCTATTCATCAAAGATTCACTAAGATATATTGAGATCTAAATAAAAAATCTTGTATGGTAACATAAAGAGTGATATTTTATAATTTTTATCTCAATTATTGGTATTACATAATGTTATGGAAAAATGATATAAGTATAAGGGTATGAATAAAAAATTACCCATATTTGTATTGGAATATGATAACATAACAATGGATTTCACCATATGACTCACCATGACATATAAGGTAAATAATTCCATCTTAGTGATAACTGATCACCTTACAAAGTCATCACATGTAGTTGAAAATAAGGAATATGTCCCTATGAACTAACTCACCAAGAGATTCATTAATGAATTTTTAAGACTCCATTGACTACCACTCCCCAATGTATCTGAATATGATATGAGGATTACCGTGAGGTTCTAGAAAATCCCTCAATTAGAATTGAATACAGTTATGAAGTTTATTATTATTGATCACCCTTATATGAAATGTTAGTCTAATAGAAAAATTTAAACATGAGACGATATGTTGATTACATGTTCATTTAATTTTCAATAATGTTGATATTAACTCTATCCCCTATTAAGGTTCTCATATGAAAAGTTTTTCCATTATACAATTAAAATGGATCCATGTGAGTCTTTATATAGGAAGAGGATACAGAATCCAACATTCTAGAATGATGTTGGACAATAGAAGATGACATGACTTGATCTAGTTTATGATATGACAGAGAAGGTTCAAACAATTTAACATCATAAAAAATCCATGATAATTCAACAAAAATAAATGCTGACAAATATCGTTGTGATCTAGATTTTGATATCTGAGATAAATTGACCATTTTTATATCACTATGGAATAATGTCATGATGTTTTGGAAGAAGTGCAATATTAGTCTTACCTACATCAAACTATTTGATATCCTTGATCGCATTTGAGATATGGAATATCGACTAACACTCACAAATAACCTATATTAATTATAGGATGTGTTCCATGTATCCATATTAATGAAGTACATACTAGACCCTGCATATGTACTAACTATAGAGGTAGTTCCATTGGAATGTATTATTTCATATGAGGAGTATATGGTAAAGAAAATAAATCAGAAATATAAAATTCCACAAAATTAGACAACTCGCCTAGTCAAAGTATTGTTTGGAACCATGAGTTTGAGTAAATTACATAGGAACCAGAAGTGATGATGTAATAAAAATAACCTCATATATTTTAGTGTATGAAATAAAAAAAATGTAGAAATTTATGAAGGTGGGAAGATTATAAAGTTTCAAAACATCATAAATAAAAAATTCCTTTCATGGATAAATAAATGTCTTATTATGTAATGTCGTTATAGAAAAAATAATCCCAACATTTTTTATTTTAGAGTGATTTAACATTCCATATTTGAACATCCATTAAACATAATAACCATTGATAATATAGAAATTATATAGTGAAGACTAAGATTATTATATATTAAGTGTTAGGATAGAGTATTATTTACACATATGAAATAATTGATGGACATAACCAGTAGGTTCATACCCTATGATGACCATTTGTCAACTATTTTGAGGGGGATATCCTCACTCAACTTTTCCCTTTTCCAAGACGAATATAATATTGAACAACTAAACCATGAGAGAAAATATTTACATGGTATTTTTTATAATATTTATATCACTTCCCAAAAAATATTTTTCAAACGACCCAATGAAAATATCATCGTTGTGCACTATAAACATAAGGATTTTTATGGTTTAATAAATGGTTATGTATTGAGACAATAATAGTATGAATTTTTATATTTAATTATATTATTTAATGAATATATTCATATTTTATTTTTACATTATAATTACTAAAGAATAAATTTGATAAAAAATGTTTTTATATATGATGTAAGATAAATTATATTTTTTTTTGAGAAATATATAGTTTCAATTAAGAAACACATTTAATGAAGTTAATTATTATTTTTGAAATAAATTATATTTTAATAAAATATTATTATTAAATGATATTTATTAAAAATAATTTTTAATATAATTTAATGAAGTCAAATGTAATATTAAAAAGGGTTTTAAAACAATTATTTCCTAAAAAACCAACATTTTTCAATAAAAATTGATTAATATTAAAAAGTGTAAATTATTATATATAGATAATTATTATTATAAATTATATATTATTTTTTAAATCAGAATGCCAAAACATATCCAATGGTTATTTTTTCATAAATTTTTTAAGATAGCCAATTTTCTTGGGAAAAATTCAATTTCGTATAACTAGACAGTATATATTATGGCATCATAAATGTCCAAAAGTGATGTAAAAAATACTATAAATATTACCCAAGAAAAAATTAATCTTCCCCTTTAATATAATGTGTTTCTATGTTTTTTTATTAATTTTACAAATCCATAATGAATCCTTCAAAACATATATTATATTTCATGGGTTTATAATTAATTCTATATGAACATTATTCACTTTGACATCACCTGGTGTATTATTTTAATAAGGTCGATTCTTGGGCAAATAAAATAATGAAAACCCTCCTATTTGGATGATACCTTTGGAAAAACATGGGAAGGATTTTTGTTTTGGATATTTTATTATAGATTCCAAAACCTATGTTCTGAAATTAATTAAGAACTCCGGTATATTTTTATCTAAAAACCCCCCAAAAATCCAATTCATCTACAATCTAAACCATTGGAACATGAAGTTAATATGAATTTCACTCTATGGAGACCAAAAATGGTGTGCTTATCCTCTCAAAAGTGCCTCTTATTATTTTTTCAACGCCCTTTCAAGGCAAGGGATCTTTACCTATTTATTTTTTAAGTAATTTCATATACACAACCTTTTTACTTCCAATTATTCATGTTGTAATGTGTTTTTAAACACATTATTAATTTCTCCACAATTCCATATAATGATAAATCACTATTCACTCTCCTTAAAACCCTCCCATAAACCATTAGTCACTATCGTTATGCTGCCATAGTTATTCTATGAATTTCCAACACAAATATTTGTGTTGTAATTACTCATCTTATTTCAAATAAATGGTATTTACCAAGATTTTCTTATCATTCATTTATTTGGTAATTCCATGTATGTGACCCACACTCCTTGATTGTGGGAAATAAAATTGGTAAAAGGGATCTTTATGTTGTGTGATATATATGGAACATATATTCCTATACAAGAAATAAAAGTGATGGGTTCACCCAAATAACACTCCAATACATTGGAAAATGTTTTTATTTCATGATATTCCATGTTTGGCGTAGGGTAGTTTATCCTATAGACATTATGTCATGTTTTCCCAGTGGTTATCCTTGACTTATGATTATAATTTCATTTTTTCTTTTGTTGTCACATTCTATGGATGACATTATGTCATCATATTATATCTTGCCTCATTATTGAAGATTATGATTCTCAAATCCCATGTTACCTTATATTTCACTTAGATTACATTTAATACTTTAAATGATGCTATTATTTTTTTATTACCACACTGGGATTTATAGATCACCAATTTCATAGGTACTTCCCTCGGTTATCCTATACGGTTTTAGAAGATCCATATAATATGTAGACATGTTATGGTGTTTTTGAATAATGTTGTTGTATTTCTGTTCAAGTTTTTTATGATATGTACTTAATTTGTAAATGAAACTAGGAATTATGATCTTATAAATTATACCAATATTGACTTTATGTCAAAAAAAATTAATAAATTTAATTAAATATATGTGTTTTAATAGTTGATATTAATATCATATGGATGTCTAGTTATTTTTGGGATTTGGATAAGAAAAACGTCGTGAAATGCTTTGGGATAATACTAAACATAGAAAGAAATCCCTATATTTTTATAAAGTATATATTTTGTGGTTTATAGGAAAAAACAATCAAACTAGATACTAAAAGTGGTTGTGGCTCTGATACAATTGTACATAGGGGTAATAACCCTAAAATAGGCACACTGGTCTTTGACTCGATCATCATGTAGTGAAAAAAGGTTTTTCCTTCATACCTATATTGTAACTCCCTAGTGATATAATTTGATAAATTCCCAAGAACATTATAAACAATCATTATGGGAATAAATTCCCAAAATATTTTTTTTGGGAAATATATCATGCATAACGTAGATTTAATCCTAGAAATTCATATGTTATAAAATTCATTAAAGAGTTATACCATTAATTTACATGGTTTCCCATTTATGTTTTTAGAAATTAACATCAATAATTTTCCCTTTATTAATGTCTTTAGCTGGAAATCGGATAAATAGAGTCAATAACCAATATGAGGGGAATTTTGATGACTTCCTAAAAGAAATACCAAACCCAATGGTAGTAGGAATCATGAAAAATTTTATGATACATTCCCAATTTACTCATTTATTTAATCAAAAATAAATAATGAATACTACCCAATCCCCCTAATAATGAACAAGTTTCAATTGAGACATGTACGTGATAAATGCATTTTAAATTCAATGAACCTTTTTATCCCTTAATCGTAGAGAAAAGGATTAACTCAATTGAAAAGATATTTTCCATCCTTTAAGGTTATTTTTTAGATATTTTCATTTTGGTTGATTTTCATATTGAGGTAGAGGATGATAAATGGTGGTAATTGATCAAAAATATGAATCTCTTAGAGGATATTAGTTCGGTGGAGAGGAACAAATTATAGAAACAATTTGATAAATATATTACTTTCACTATCCATCCTAAAATGGAAATTGATTTCCATGAAGTGATGAAAAATGGAAAATGAATCCATTAGGGTGTATGTAGAAAACATTAGAAGACATATAAAATGTGCCTATAACTTTTTCTTCTTGACCGAATTTTATGTTAACAGCTTCTTTAGTGGACTCATGCTAGGTCTCCAAATATATATAGAAATTGGAGACTTTGGATACTATGAGGAAATTTTACAATGTTCCATCATTGTTGAGATAGATATCATTGAATCTAAATGGTATCAAGGATATAGAGACAAGAAAGGGATAATGGATTTAAATTTCTCTACATTGATGGAAATACATCATAGGGAAATGAAATTACAATTTTCCACTTATCCAATATTTTGGAAGTGGAATCCCATAAATTGTCTTAAGGGGAAAAAAAGATTTAGTTATAGGAATGGAGCGTATATAATGAATTCTAATGGAAGAAAACAAAAAAATATGATGAATGAAATGAATTATCTAGTTATCATTCAACCTTTTTTCCAATCTTTTAGCTTCAAGGAAGAGGGAAAATAAATGAATCAATTCCATAATCCAAAGGTTTTCAATTATAACTAATTACAACAACCTATGAGGAATTAATATTAGGGGAACGCCTATTCCATCACAACTACAATGGTGGACCCCAATAATCTAAGGGTAAAATTTGCACTCGTTAATCATTAAAGGATTGATAATAAACTATTTGATTCTGTTTCAATGTATTCATTTATATCACATGAGATTAGTGGATCTATTCAAACACAACTTCAAAACATTTAATTCGAGTTGTCGATGATGATGAAAATTGGATAAAACATGACATTCCAAGTATACAACACCACATCAAAATTTTTGGTCATATATTACTTATAAACCATGTGACACTCCCTTTAGAATAATTCAAATATATGTTTGTTATTTATTTTATAAATTTGTTTAAATCCAATGAAAATTTACAGATGAAGGAATTCAAACATTGTATCACAAATCGGCATCTGTTTATATACATGTTGAAAGAGGTGGATGAATCTTCTCTTGTATCATCATCTTAAACATGGATATTTTTACACTATGAGAAATTATACATAGATTAAATTGTTTAGATTATGTAAAATACCGTACTTGATGATATGACCATTGTTAAGTAATAATCAAATATTTTTCCTTTTATTTTTCTAGTCTTCATATCAACTGAGAGGTTTATTTCTCAATCTAGATTATACCTAGATCATTGTCAATATAAAATACCCCATATGTAATGTTCATTATTGAACTTCAGGAGCGGAAGATGTATCTATAAGATAATATAGATAAAGGTTTTATACACCCATTTGTTTAACTATGGGGTGCACTAGTTCGCATCATCATGATTAATGATGGGTCAATGTGCCTCTACATTGATTATCAAAGGATGAACAAGATCATGATAATGAACAAGTAACCTCTTCAACATATTGGTGAATTATTCAATTAGATACATGGAGCCTTGTTTTTCACCATGATGGATCTTTATTCGAGATATTATCGAGAAAAGGTGAAGAAGGAGGTTATCCCCAATACTTATTTTTAGATAAGTTACGGGAACTATGTGTTAACAGTAAATCTGTTTGGACACACTAATTCTCCTATAATCTTCAGGGGAATAGGGAATATTGACTTCAGGAATTACCTTGAAAATTTTGTGGTACCAATTATATATTATATTCCTATATATTCCATATTTAATAATGAAAATTAGGATATTTTAAATATAATATTGAAGACATTATGGAAGGAAAAGTTATATGTAATGTACGTTAAAATTGAGTTCTGTTTGGATCAAATAATAATCATGTGGAATGTTATCACCAACAAAGTAATATCCTTAGATCCTTCAAGAACAGTGGAAATTTAAGGATTGACTAGACTAAAATTTGGGAAATAAATCCATATTTTCCATGGATTATATGGGTACAAGGAATAATTTTTGAGAAACTTTCCTTAATTTTCAATCCCACTAACAATGATTTCTAGGAAGGGAGTAAAGTTTATCTATATTGATGAATGTGATGATATAATTAAAGAGATAAATAAGAAGTTAATCATTGTACCTATACTCAAATTACCAACATATAAGGATGGATTTGAGATCTAGATTGATGTATCTAAAAATGAAATTGATTTTGTACTCATTCAAGATGAAAATGTGACAACATACACCTCCCACCAATTAATGATCTAAGATAAGAACTACAAAACACGTGATCTTGAATTGACTACAATAATAGTCACATTAAATATTTGATATCATTTCCTATATAGGGAGATGTGTGACATACATATGGACCATAAAATCCTCATGTATATATTCAGACATAACTATTTCAATATGAATCAACGTATCTTTTTAGACCCGATTAAGTATTATGATTTTTCAATCCATTACCTTCTTGGAAAGGTGAACTATGTGTTAGATTCTCTAAGTATAATTTATCCCTAACCATATCAATGATGAGGGCTGAATGGAATACAATATTCATGGACATGAAAATTATAGACATGGGAATAATAAAAGGATCTTCACCCTACCTTTCTCAAATAACTTATCATCCATCATTTTTTGAAAGAATCAATGAATCCAAGAAAAATAATGGGGTTTTATATAAAAAAGTAGGTAATATTCTAAATTCCAAAATTACAAATATATAGTTATATGTTTTTGAACAATGATAAATATCCTAACCAACCATGAACGGAATAGGTAACTAATAGGAAATGTGAATTCATGGTATACCCACAAGTTAAGGCTGAAGGATTGAAGTATAAGGGTATGATTGGACCATTTATTATACCTGTATGGAAATGGGAAAACATAACCATGGATTTCATCCAAATATTTCCTATTTCATATAAAGGTTATAAGTTCATCTAGGATATTATAGATTACCTTAAAATTTTAGTGCATTCCAATGTTATCAGGTAAGATTTAACTCTCCACCAAATCACCAAGATATTCATTTGAGAAGATGTAAAACTTCATGGATTTCCTCTCTCTAATGTATTTGATCGTGATCCAAGGTTTACACTATGTAGATGGAGAATCCATAAATAATAATTAAATACATATCTGTGTTTCAATAATACATATCACCCTAAAAATAATGTTTATTCTAAATGAACCATTAAAACTATAGAAGATATGTTTGGATCGTATTGAAAGTATTTCCAAGTATGTTGGGATCAACACCATCACTATTAGTGTTCTACAATAATAATATTTTTAATCATTCATTCAAATGGTTCTTTATGACTATCTATTTTGATTGAAGTGTCAAACTCAAACATACTATGATGATGTTAGAGAGTGGAATCTTATGTTAACATATAATATATAAGATATTATAGAGAAGCATCAAACCATTCAATTTCATATGAAATCTAAAAAATGTAGATATAAAAACTATGAAGAAAATAATTGATTTGATTTAATTTTTATGATTAGTAATAAATTTTTATTTTCTATATCACTATGGATAAAATTCATGATGTTTTGGGAGAAGGGGAAGCTTAGTCAAGGATACATCAACCCCTTTGTGATGATTGATCGCATTGGAGATTTAAAATATCAACTATAACTCCAACCTAACATATCCCATATACATGTTGTGATCCATGTATCCCACTTGAGTAAGCACAAACCACACCCCCACATGTACTTATTCCAGATGTGTTATCATTGGAAAGTGATCTTTCATATGAAGATTAGCCAGTGAAGACACAAGATCAAACAGACATTGTTCCATGAAACAGGACAGCTCTCCTGGTTAAATTGTTGTAGCGGAACTACATGTTTGATGTAACATAGTGAAAATAGGGGGAGAAGATGAAATATAAATACCCTCATTTGTTTAATTCTATGAAATGAATTTCTCAATATTCAAATTATTTAATCTATGAAGAATGTAATGACCAGAACATCCATAAAAAATTTTATTCCATGAATGAAAAAGTGTCATATTTAGTAATCTAGTTATAGAAAATACATACAATACATTATTTATTTTGGAATGGTATACCATGACATATTTAAAAGGCCATTATACATTATAACCAATGATAGTATAAGTTTTTATATTATCCATTAATATTTATTTATAATATGGGTTACGATAAACTATAATTCACACAGATGAATGCATTTGTGGTGTAAATGAGCCTCAACATGGTTGGTGAGGACTCTTAATTGAATTCTAGCGACCTGAGTTCAAATGCAGGATGAGGCACAATTTCAGGGGGGGTACTGTAGTAGGTACTGTTTTGTAACTGTAGCACGGACTATATGGAACTGTAGCAGCCGGGAAGTTTCCCCCGTTTTGGCCTTTAGGCCACTGATTTGGTCCTCGAGTCCTTTAAGGCCTTTGTGCCACCCAAGCCTTCAGGATGCTAAGGCCTCCGGGCCACCTCAGGGCCTTCGGAGCACCTTAAGTGTAGATGGAAAACAGACAACCTACAAGGAACAAGCTATATAAAGAGGATGAGCAAGGAGATATCACCATAACAGAAGCTACAAGAATTTCAAGAATGAGAGGTTATGAAACCTGGCATCAGTATAAGCCTATACATGCATGGGATAGCCTATCCGAATAGCCATGCGAAGGTAGAGAGTTGATTTCACGATGAAGATGTTGGGGAGGAGCAGTTCCAAGAAGTTAGTCTGGGTTTTATGTAATGTTTGAAGCCTATGAGAAATGAATTCATCTAAGGCCTACATTCCATGTAATACTTATTCTTACAATACTTGTAAGGGTTCCACCTCACCCCTTGAAAGGGGAATTATCAAAAATCAATAAAAAATGAAGGGCTTCGGGCCATTGGAATGTATTGGTGGCATCAACTGGAAGGATCGTACAAAAAAACCAATTTATTAGAGTTTTTTATGGGAGATAGCATCACATTGACTTCCCCATGTCCTATCCCAATTTGATATTCAATAACACGAACAAACGTAAAACCATTTATGTGAGAAGTTCAAGCTCGTTGAGATCACCTCGCAAACTGTGTTCATCAAACCACCGTAAGAAATTATCATCATTGAAAACCTTACCCTAAAGGAATGTTATGGTGTAATTAATTACTATATATATACACCCTAATAATATGATTTTTTAATTTAATTATATAAATTGCTAAAAATATTTCTTTTTTATTATTAAATCATAATTAATAAATAATATGTTTTACAAGAAATAAATTTTATATGAAGAAACACATAATACATTTGTTAAGAAATATATAGTTTATATCAAGACACTCTTTTGATGGATTCAACAATATGTTAAATAAATTTTATTTTATTAAAATATTATTATAAAAAACATATTAGATATAATTGATAATATGTTTTATGAAGTCCATAATATTGAATATAAGGGTCAGAAAATTGTTATTGTAAAAAACACTAATATTTTTCACAAACTCTATATTCTTTATTTAAAATTTTATTTTCTCATATTTAGATAATAAGTTTGGTAAAATAAATATTATTTTTGAAATTATAACATAAAAATTAAATAATGGTGAACTTTTCATAATTTTCTAAGATATTCTATTTTTTTGTAAAATTTATATTTGGAATAATTATGCGGGATATTATAAATCATAAAATCCCAAAAGTGATATAATAAATAATATAATGAGTTTTCATGGCTAAAATTATGTTAAGCATTTCCAATAATATTTTTTTGATGTTAATTTATTTATTTTATGAAGCATTAATTAATCCTACAAAATATATATTAATATTTAATGTTTTAAAATTAATTCTTAATGAACATGTCTCGCTTCCACTTAAACATGGGTAATATTTAAATGATTTTGGTTCAGGTAATTTTTAAAAAATTAAATACAATCCTATTTGTAAACATCATGGGAAAAACTATTGGAAGGTTTGTGTTTTTTGTTCTATAATTATATAGAGTTTAAAACCTTTTTTACAAATTAATAAATAACTCTGCTCATTTTTTCTATTAAACACCACCCAAAATCCAATTCAACTTCACTAAAAACAACTAGATAATTAGGTTAACATATTTGTTCGCCTCTATTTCCCTCCAAATCATTCTTAATTATCTTACGATGTTCATATTATGATTTTAGAAGCACCCCCTCAAGGTAAGGGATCCTCACCTCTTTTTATTTCTAGAATATTCTTATACATATCCATTTGATTTAAAATTACTCATGTTGTAGTGTTTTTTTAAACATATTCTTATTTTTCTCATAATTCCATTTAATTTTGAATCCCTGATATCACACATTGATATCCTCCCAAAAACCAATATGCACACATGTTATGCTTCCAAAATTATTCAGTGATTTTTGAAGCAAAACATTTTTGTTATGAATATCCATTCTTATTTTCACTCAAATATATTCAAATATATATACAGAGTCTTCATTTATTTGGTTATTTCATGTATCTAATCCATACTCCTTGATCATTCATTTAAAATTTATTAAAGGTATATTTATTTTGTATGATCACCATGGATCACTTATTCATGTTAATGATAAAAAATTGATGGGTGCACCCAAATAGATATACCAAGCATTGTTTGTTGTTTTATCAGTAGAGAATTCATGTTTAGTGCAAGTTAGGTTATCCTAAGAACATTATGTTATCTATTCATATTATTTTACATTAACATAATGTTATGATGTCATTTTTTTGTTTCCATATTCCGATATTGCCTTTATGTTATCAAGTTATATCATGTATAATTGTTTGAGATTATATTTCTCAACCCCCTTATGTTACCTTGATATGACTATTGGATCACATGTATTGATTTACCTTATGATATTCTCTACTTCTACTCTTAATGGGTGTTATATCTCACCCCTTTAATTTGTATGTCCCCAAGATATCCTATACAGTTTTAGAAGATCCCTGGAATATAAGTGCATGTTATGGATTTATTAAATAATATTTTGGTATTTATATTCATTTTTTTATTCCATTATCATAAATTATCAATGATACTAGGCTTACTGATCTTATGGGTTGTATTATGTGTGGCTTTATTTAAAAAATCATGAAATAATGTGTGTTAATGATACGGGTTGTCATATAAATAAAACTCCAAAAGTGGAAATACAAGGTGATGTAGAATAAAAATTAAAAATATAAATAAAAGAAGATCAGAAATAGGATATAAAGTAGAAGAATAAATATAACAGTTAGATACAATAATAATGTTAAATTACTTATGAAGAATGGTAGAAATAGAAGTAAATGAAAAAGAAAAATTTAAATACATACGGTAGAAGAAAAATAGATGCAAAAGGATGAACCAAAGTGAGAACATAATCTAGACTAGTGTATAATGAAGATAAAAGATGAATCATTAGTATGACTAAATGAAATTCAATAAGAATCAAAATTAAAAGAAATATTACAAACTAGGATAAAATTTATATAAAGAAAGATAATAATTAATCTAATATAAAAATAATAAATAAATTATAAAATGAATTTGAAAAAACAAATAAAACAAAACAAGAGATAAAATTTAAGGCTCAATATTCAAAATCAAGCATAATAAGAAGAAATATGTCCAAAGAAAAAATAGAAGATAAAATTAATGAAAAAAAAGTTAGAATCATTATCCATTGTATGAAAAACATTAAATGGAAGGAAAAAATAAAATTGAAAGCTAAACCAATGAGTATATGGGAAACCAATTTTAAAAATTAATAAACAACATAAATATACGTAATAGGAGAAATAAACATTATAAGAAAAAAATTAAGTATAAACCTAAGAAAAATCAATAGAAATAGAATCCATATAAAAATTCTCAAAAATTAAAGTTAGAAAAAAAATGAAAGTATATTCACATGTAAGAGAATAAATACTTCAAATAAAATAAGTGGAATAAAACATCATAAGATGAATTGAAACTAAAATAATAAATAAATGATAAATAAATAAAAAATAAAATAAAACCAAAAAACAAAAATAAAAAAGAAGATAAGATAAGTAGTCAAATGTAGTATTTGAATCTGAAGTAATAAATAATCCAAAATAGTAGTTGATTCAAAAGTGGAAGTTAGAGTATGAAAAGACAGTTATAAAAGAAAATTAATATAGTTTTATGGAATAAATATGGATAGATGTAGAATAAACTATATAATTTAATGCCAAAAGTAGAAACCAAAGCCATAAATATGAACATGTTTGTAGAGGAATAAGTCGATCCAAAATAATTAAAAGTAGAAGTCATGGTAAATACCTAAAAAGAGAAACAAATGAAAAAGGGTCAAAATAATGAAAAGAATCCTATACAATCATGAAATAATTATAAAGTGATAATTGACTAAATTTTTATAGGTACTTGTTGGTGAAAAAATTTGGGATGACAGAGAGGCCAAATTGAAGGCACCACGGCCCCCCTCGCGACACCCCTTTGTAGAGTTCTCCCCCCCAACACCACTCCCACCGTGAAGCACGAAGGCGAGATGCTCAGCGAATTATTTTGACCTTCGCATGGCCGCCGTGAAGCAAGGAGGTGGGATGCTCCGCCAACATGTTTGAAGTTCACGCGCCCGCTACGGAGTGAGGAGGCAGGAGGCTCCGCGATGTCCGTTGACGTTCGCGGGCGTGCCGCGAAGCAGCCAACCCCCCCCCCCCCCCCACCCGTCGTGCCGCGTATGCTCTGCTCCATGGCACCTATTACCTATAAATACCGGGCTCCCCCTGAGCGCACACTACGGACAATCCGAACCTTCAACTTCCAAGCTCTCGAATCGCGAAGCATCATTTGATCTGCGAACCATGAGCTCCATGATGTACTTTTGATCAGTGAAGTGCCTCCCCTTGGTCATGTTTTCACCCCCTCTTTTGATAGGGATTCCTTTCGTGAAGCCTAAGGGACTTCATGAAGGAAGAGGATCCCAAAGGGGACCCGGGTCACCGCCAAGCGTTTATGCTTCGTGAGGCACCCTTTACTTATACATGATCCACCTACTATGGTAGGGTCACTATTCTTTGCGAAACGCATTTCTTCGCGACACCTTTCTTCACAAGGCACCTCTTCCCCGTGAGGCTATGCTCTGAGAATTCCATTCCACTTCACGAAGCACGCCCCTTTGCACGCACCCTCCACTACATGGATCGCCAGATCTCCACATGGATTCTTCCAATGAACCACTATGCTTTGCAATCCATCTTCCCGTGCGACCCTTTAGGTTTGCATGAAGTTATTTCAGGGTCCCTTGGGAAACACCTATGGTTGCGTTGCTCTGCCTTATGCTTCTTCTCATAGGTACGCGAACGGCTATAGCTTCTTCGCATAGACATGCTAATGTGGACCCCAAGGGGATCTCCTTAATACACCCCGCCCAACTACAGCATTGTCGGTGCTTCCCCCCCCCATAAGGAGAAGAGGGTACCGGTTATGTAATCCCTAGAGGTGCTGAGCGTACCCGCCTCGTCCAAGCTGTAGTGAATTAAACTTCCAAGCGCCTTCGTCCCCAACAGACGACGTTAAACTATGACTTTCCCCCCACGCATCCTATGCGGGGTCCCCTGGCTCAGGAATTCTCTACGCCCACTGGTCTCCATGGGGATGGGATCACACATCATAGGGTATGATATCTTCCTTACTAGAGTGGCATTTGTCCGTGGGGTAAGGGCATCCACCTCGGTGTAAGACCGTGTCCTTCCATGCAGAAGGTAGTACCCCTACTCCTCTCTTATTCCGTGCCAAAGTCCAAGAGGGAAGAGGGGAATAAGGGATTTGTCCCCCTTTCCATCTCTCACTTGGCTTTCCTGCAACTAGTCCTCCACCGTGGAGTTAGTCCCAGTCTCCATCTTCTTGGGCCATGAACCAATGTGTAAGCCCCTGTTTCCTCTTTGGGTAGCGCAGAGCCTAAGCCCCATTCTACTTCCCACAGACGCAACGTTCGCGATGTGATCTTCAGGCCCTTGCTGCCTCTTGTTTCTCAAACCGAGCACGACTCATGTGGGAATAGAGTAAGCATCGACCATGACATCCAACACTTCGTCCTACATGACGTTAAACTATATGTCATCCCGGTTGACGTTAAACTGTATTTCATACCATATGAAGTTAAACTGTATGCCCCCCTTTCATCCCGCATGACGTTAAAATGCACTACCCGAACTACGGGGTCTTTGATCCCTGTCTCCTAGGCAGGCTATGTAGGAATCCTCTAGAAGGTTCAAGCCCCAACACCATGTTCCACCTCATAGTGTAAGCCCCATACAACCATGGGATGCCTCATAGTTTAAGCCCCATACCACCTTAGGCCACCTTAGAGCGTAATCCCCAACCCAACCCGAACTACGGGGACTTTGATCCCGATCTCCTAGGCAGGGTACGTAGGAAGCCTCCATGAGGTTGAAGCCCAACACCCAGTCGTTTAGACCCCCTTTCACGTTGGTTCACCAACACCATGGGCCGCCTCATTGTGTAATCCCCATACCAACCCGAACTATGGGGACTTTGATCCTTTTCTCCTAGGCAGGGTACGTAGGAAGCCTCCACAATGTTCAACCCCACCAACCAGTTGCTCCGACCATCATCACGTCGGTTCACCCCCTCCCCACATGAAGTTAAACTGTATTCGCCATCTGAAATACATGGACTTTGATTACCTAGAATAGGGATATGTAGGAATCATACAAAAGGTTCAATCCCACCACCAATGTATTATCCTAACCTCTCCATCGATCCCATGTGTCTCAGGAATCTCATGTCCTAACCCGGAGGTTCCATTTCCTCCAGTTCCCATCCATGTGTCCAATCTCACGAGTCACCTCCTTAGGTGTCCCTTGTTCCATCTAACTACGTGGAATTTGATTCCCTTCCACGAGGATACGTAGGAAGTCTCTTCCAGGTTCAATTCCAAAACCTTTAGTCA
The DNA here is from genome assembly GCA_963277665.1 of Viscum album. Lineage (NCBI taxonomy): Eukaryota > Viridiplantae > Streptophyta > Magnoliopsida > Santalales > Viscaceae > Viscum > Viscum album. The sequence goes on along the minus strand of OY728167.1, from coordinate 559,468,909 downwards.
CCCATACTGATCCTTACCCGAACCGGCACATCCCGGTGACATCATGCCACTTGATTCCCCATTCCATTTAGCAGCATTCGGGAAGCCACTCACCCATCGGCCCCAACATCAGTGTCCCCTTCGGGGGTTGCACCCATCTGATCCAATGTATCAAGGGTTCTGATCAGTCTAATCCATCTCTGCTAGACGTTAAACTTGCGGCATACCCTGTGTTAAACAGGGGAAGCTGAGGAAAACCTCAGATGCATGCCTATGGAATATAATTCCCCGCACTTGACGTGGGTTGCCTCGGGCTTCTGCTCCATCGAGAAGCCCAATAAAAAGGGATAGAAGTCAGACATGCCAACCCCCCAGAGTCAAGACATGCCAGTGATGCCTCAAAGTGACTGCTCTTCTATCCAATGGTTGCTGCCCTAACTAGACCCTTTGGAATGTCCCAGCAAAAGCAGTGTAATTAACTGATGTCCATGAAGATATGGAGCCATGAAGGGTTTCATGATCAATGTATTAAATCTATGATGGATACCCAGACTATATAACATGCTCCGATGAGGAATACACGGAAGGAAGAACCGACATCCCATCATCCTGTTTTGATCAAGGAGAAAACGTCCCTGAAGAAGGAGTGGATGCCGCAGGCCATTGGATAGCGGGAATGTGGGGAAACAAAAGCGGCATGTGCGTCTGCCAAAAAGAAGTGCATTGTGCGCACCCCGGCAAAAGAGTAGGAAATAGAAATGGTGAACCCAACATGAATATCTTCTCCTCAAAATGGAGACTAGTAGCGTTCGCAGCATCGATGGATTAGCATGTCACCAGATTCAAATATCTGGTGCTAGGTCCTGCTAAAAAAATAGTGGTCCTGGTGTGAAACTCACTAGAAGTTTGGGCAGTCGGGACGTTGAGCATCCCATTTTATGATGTTGATGGTGTGGATCCCTCATACAATCCATTAAAGTCATAACGGAACTAGGGCACTGGTTATCAATTTATTTTCTTGAAAGTACTAATGAGTTGATCTCCCTTCTTTGAGGAACCTAGTTGCTACACCAGGAACCCGATCACTGTCGGCCCATCGACATAGGGGAAGGGGAAACATCGATACTAACGTCACACATGGCTTTACCTCTTCCACGAAGGCTTCTACTTCCACGATCCTGGGGTACCCAAGTCCCATCACCCCATCTGAGGTCATTCAACAGAGGGTTATCAACGACCTCGTGCGGCACTATGAGGAGGAGGGGATCATCCCCACAAGGGATATGGCCTGCTTGGATCTCGAGGCCGGTGCGCCTCACCATCAACGCCGCCCCCTAGGGCCACGCAAGGAGCCACTACTCCCCACCCCGACACACAATAGCTTCAGAAGCCTGTCCCCAGAGCACTTTGATGACTCCCCGCCTTACGTAGATGAGTTCGGTGATGTCCGGCCTAGCTGGGTCGGAGTCCCGTTATAGGGACTCCTAGCGAGCGCTCCCACCCATCCACGTCAGCGTCACCATACGGTATTTCTGGATGAGGGGTATGTAAGCGGTACACCTGCACTTCTGACCCTGGTTCGCCCGACCCGACGCCAGTGTCAGGTCAAAGCTAATGAGGATGGCCACCAAGAAGCATCGATGACACGGCTACAGTATCTCGAGCCACTACTGACACATATCATCAGGTCCCTGCATACACTGAGCAGGGGCCCTTCTATGCCCGACCGGGATCGAGGCCCCAAATGACCCATTATTAGGCCGGGTCGACTCTGATGGCCATCGGCACGAATAATGGTCGCCACGAACCAACCCTCAGTGATTCCACCCCAGACGGAGGTCCTCCCCATTCCACCACTATACAGAGCGTGGGCATGCCCCACTTTGAGGCCCAGTCGAGAGGGCCACCTCATTCCACCCATATCTGAATGAAGTTCTGCCCCACGACAGTAATGATCAGCATGTATACCTCTCCCGTGCCAATTACACTGGGCATGGAGTCATTCCTCCTACCCCCGACCGCCGGTGCAGGGGAATTGCCCATCCGCTCTCCTTTAAATATGGGGATCCTCCCTACGTTCTATCAGCGGCCGGTGAAGGTCCTCCTCACAACATCAACCAGAGGGGAGAAGGCCAGCCTCACTCCACCCACACCAAACATAGAGGTCCTTCCCATGCTCATTCCTGTCCCTGAAAGGTTTTTTCCCGATCTAGTGCCATCCATGGAGGTCCTCCCCATGTACTATTCGACATTTATCCCGGTGCTCCCTGAACCCCTGCTTTCTAGTGTGGAATCCCTCTTCGCCCTAGCACTAGTGCGGCCAGAGGAACCTATGTCATAAATCATCCCTGTCCTGAGGAGCCACCCAAGGGAAGGAAGGAGGGTTGTTGCTGCCGCAAGAGGAATTATACGGACGGCTGGATAGGAGTCCGACCAGTCTGCTTCTCAGACTCTGATGTGGAGTAAGACTCAGCTCGAGAACCCGCCCCTCTCTCACCCAAATAAAGGGTCGGGGTAGGTATGAGGCGCGTCAGTTTGGTGCTTCCAGAGTATGAGTTCTATAGGATCCCTACCTCCCTCTACAAGTATATCCAGGAAGATGAAAATCAGGCGACATCACAGGTTACGGTCGTGAAATCACCACAATCTTCACCGAAAGCGCTCTATACCTCAACAAGAGATCACAAAGAGATATTCTAGGGACTGATGGCTGGTGAGAAGTAGCACGACCCACCATAACTAACCTTGGCCCCTATGCTAGGAGCGGTGGCTGTCAACCCCTCCTATTGCGACGTAGCGGCTAGGTCGCTACACTCTTCGGAGGACAGCCTGAGAGCCAGTAGCCAGTCAGCTCACTCGCCGTATTCACCACCATCCAATCTGCCATCTCTGAAGTCTTCTTTGGTACCGCTATCGGTTCCTCAGCCACCCCCGGTTGGAGAGTGGGGAAATCAAGCTTCAGGCCCTAAATATGATCCGAGATGCTTTTGAAGCATTCTTGTAGCAGACCACTTCCCTAAGAAGTTTTGGCCCGTGGCAGTGAGGGATTTCTGTACACTTCAGTCCCTCCCCCCTGAAGAATTTGAGTGTTTTTTCTACACCCTATAGGTGACAAGATTTAGTCTTCTCCATCAGTGATTTATTTATCCAAGGAGTCGAGCAAATTTTGAAGACATCAGCAAGCAGTGTCATCTGGTCGATCTGGCAACAATACCTATGGCCCAGTGCCCCGAGTCACCAGGTCGTCATGATGCCCTTTAGTAGCAATGCATTTAGAGATTCAAGGTACTCCGAAAGATTATAAGGGAGGTCACCCCCCGTGTACAAATCTGTGGTTGGGGACAGTACGTTGCCCTCCTTTTCAGTCCTATCCGGCGGCAGCCCGGCTCGTTATGCGATATCGAGGACATACCCCCAGGAAGGGTCATGGTCAACATGGTCAATATAGTGAAAGAGGAGGACGTGCTTGAGCTTCTTGATGGATTCCTACCCCCTAAGGGTGTACCGCCACTGTTGGACCCATCGGGGAGGATCACTCATCATAAGACAATCCTCCTAGGTCTCCCTTCACCCAATGAGGCATTGGTGCTCAGTCGGAACATTAGTAAGGGAAAGGAGCATGTCGGATTTGCCAATCCCTCTGACCTGTCTGCCTGAGTGCAGAAGACAGAAGAGGACCCCAAGAAGGCCACACTGTGCTAGCAGCTTGCTGAGCATAAGAATTTGGTCGATGAGCTTCTGGCAGAACGCATCGCAGAGCGACAACCCGACTATGGTGATCCTTGGCCGGGATAGCCAGCGTAGGAATAACTACAATTTGGCCAGCTACCCTCGGTAAACTCTGATCATGATGCTCGCACAGACAGGGAAGAAGCTGGAGCTCATGGAAAGACGGCACGATATGTCTCACCAAATTCTCCTGAACGGCGTGAAAATCCATGGAAACCCTCTCGGGCTCCCCCGACCGCCCAAGGGTCGCTCCACCAGCCGCTCCACGAGCCGCTGAGCTAGTCTATCGTGTTGAAGAACATTGCAACGCGCTGGTGATTAGGGACCCATGTAAAGACAAGGTCCCCCGCCCCGATGACCTGATAGCAATGCTCATTGCCCGCCTAGAGGCTTTGGAAACACGGCAGGTGGCAATACCACCAGATGGCAAGCCATACCCGGCATTGGTGGATGACATGCCAGCACCCCTGGGATTCGGAAACCCCACGTCCTCCTCCTTTAATGGGATGAGGGACCCGTGGCAGCACTTGGCCCACTTCAACTCAAGGTGTGGACCCATGATAGGGAACCCAGTGCAGCAGGAGGCCGCCAAGATCCACTATTTTGTTCTGACACTGGAGGGAAAACATACATTTCGTATTGCCAATTCTCCATCGGATCCATGACCAGCTAGGTAGAACTTCGCAGGAAGTTCCTTTACTAGTTCAGCTCTACCACCCAGAAAACGAACATCTCATACCTCTTCAAGTGCAAACAAAGGCATTATGAGCATGTCACGGACTTCATTGCCCGGTGGAAAGGGCTCACATACTCCATGGACATGCCACTGACTTAGGAGAAATTACTGACAATGTGCATTGGGAATTTCTAAACAGAGCTGGTCCCCTCCCTAATCACTCAGAACTATCGCAGAGGGTTTCGACACATATCAGATAAGGCCCAGCACCTCGAAGAATCCCTGAAACAGGACAGTCAAGCACGTCTGATGTCCCCTGTAATCTCAGAAAGGAGGGATACAAGAGCCTAGCGCACCACGGTGGCCCAGATAGATGCCCCTAAGAAACTGGAACTACTACATGTGGAGCCATCTCCGCATCCCTTTAGAGTTCCACCACTACGGGCACAACCTCCAGCTCAGCAGCTCCCGCCTCAGAATTGGCTGTTTCCACCGCGTAACGCGCCGCCACCTCCTAGGTGAGATAATCAAGTTCCTCCTCCTCGACATGCTCCTCCAGGACCCCGATAGGGTCATGTTCCTAGATCCCCCTTTCCGGATAAAAGTAATTGGAGCTACTTGTTCAATGAGGCTCAGGTCCCCGGTTACATCTACAGCACTTTAGAGCATAGAATCATACGACTACCTGAGTGCCGGAAGCCAGAAGAGGCACATCTCACCGATCTCCCCAACTAGTACCCTTATCACCAGTCCCTGGGGCACACCGTCAAGTGATGCTATGTGTTCAAGGACAGGCTCCAAGACTAGATTGAAAATAACATAGTAAGGATGGACCCAGCCCTGACACAAGTGGCGGGTGTCTTTGTGAGACCAAATAGCAGTAGCAAAGACAGAGGTGAGTGGAAGTATGTTTATGACTGTGGGTCCAGATGTACAATGACTGGGTAGAACTCAGGGCATTCGTCCACGCCCATGGAATCAACCTTGCACACCTGAGTCATTCAGAGCCCTCAGAAGCTGTAGTCACCACATCTGCATCATCACCTCATCCGGCCTCTTCCCAGAAGAGAAAGCGGCGGCGGCGCAAGAAGAAGCAATGTGCCCTGCCAATGTCGTCGTCGTCCCACACTCTCAGTGACTTCATTCCCCCTGAGATGGGAATCCCCAAAGGATCCACCCAGTAGAGGACGATTTGTGAAGTGATCACCAATGGTACTATTCGGTTAACACCGTAGAGTTGGCAAACCCCTATATGACTCTCGATGAGGGGGAGCGCCAGGAGAATCTCCCCAACGTCCCCTGTCACCATCAACGTCGGCAGGGCCGTGACCACATGGGTGTTTGAGGCACATAATTTGGTACATACTGGAAGGTCGTGCATGCCGCTGAGACAAGACAGCATTCCCATTGCAGAACCCAGCACGCGCAACCTCTTCATCTGGCATTGACAGGACTGTCTCCACCGCCGTTCGTGTTACTGGATCAGGAATACACACTTTGGCCATGCCACGACCAGCTTTAGCTAGCAACTGGCTGACCCTAGCTATTCGTTCCTCACTCAAAAACTCTGAGCTTCGACTAGTGAACAACAGGATATTCCCAGTACTAGTCAGTCGTCGGTCCATCTAGTAGGGCCTGCTATGCATCCGATCATAGAGTGAATTCTTTCAAGCATAGGTTCACGCCTGGCATGGATGTACAATGTTCTCAAGCACCTCACCGGCATCCCAGTGAGGCTTTCCATCCTTGAATCCTTTATCTTGTCGACATAATTGCACGAAGCACTCGTCAAGGCATTAAGAATCCCCTCCAGTTTGAAACAGAGATAGCGACTGTTGAGGCTTTCCACGCTAAAGTGCTTGAGGATGCCGAATGTCAGTCCATCATTTCATTCTCTGGTGAGGATGAAGGACCCCCTATACCATGGAACATCTTCCCGCTGTATATCATCGATCAATTCAATGACATGGAGGTTCACCGTTGTCTCGTTGACACTGGCTCCGGGATCAACCTTATCCCGAAATGGACACTGCGAAAGCTAGGGTTCTCCAAGGATGACTTGACTCCCTCTGATTTTTTAATCCAGGCTTATGACAGGATAGAGCAGACCCCAGTCAGAATGATCTGATTGAAGACCCATTTCGGTGGCTTGGATGTCAGTACCAAGTTCATGGTGGTCTCCCAGGACACTGCGTGTAATGCATTGATGTGCTGGTTATGGATCCACCTACATGCAGCGGTCCACTCATCATATCACCAATGCCCCAAATACTCTCTTAATGGTCGAGTGGTCATCCTCTAAGGTGATGCACCTCCTTTTGCCTCTTGTGAAGGCCGCTACATGGATTTGTATTATAATAAGAGAAAGGATAAACATGTCCAGGCAAGCAAAGTTGGGTCTATCGCCGCTATGACCGACCCCTGGGCAGGCCTAAATGACCCCTACGTCTTCCTAATCAACCGATTGGAGGAAATGACACCCGACATGGGGTAATGTTTCATTATTTCTGGTACAAGGGGGAACCATACTCCCAACTCTAGGTGGATTCCAGATATCACTTCGTATTCTTATACGAACTGGGATTCAGTGACCTTGAAGCCTCCCACTCCGATCAGGTATCGGTACGTCTGGCTCATGGAAACAGCAGAATGTCATAATTGTCTGTTTCGCCAGGATAGAAGAAGTCGACTTCAACCAATGTGCCAACACTTCTTTGATTTCATCAAGCGTGGACCCATGGGCTAGAGACCAGATGGGATCGAGTCGACATCATTCATCGCTACGGTCTCGACAGTGCCAGAGTTCCCTGGCGCAACAACCACTACCGCTCAGGCTGGCACCAGTCTCTCATCGGGGTTCGATAAACCAGGAGAATATTCCCTCCTGGAATCTACCTCCATAAGTGGAGAACAGTACATAGAAGACGCCCCTTGCCTTTGACAAAGCGTTTACAACAAGGTCGACGAGTTGATACAGGTGAACCTCGAAAGTGAGGTGGACCCGAGGCCCACATTGGTCAGTGTCTCCATGACCCCCGAGGATCAACAACAGTATGTGGAATTCTTAAAATAGCACAGTGACGTGTTTTTCAGGAGTTACAATGAGATTCTAGGATTAGATCCTCATGTAGTCATTCGCCATATCAGTCTTCCGGAAAATCATCGCAGATTCAAGCAGCCTCCCAGAAAAATGCACCCTTCTCACGGTGCCATGGTCGATGCCGAATTTGAAAAGGTCATCAGAGCCAAATTCGCCACAGACATCCAGTATCCAATGTGGGTATTCAACATTGTACCAGTAAGGAAGAATAATAGACAGATCAGAGTCTACATTGACTTTCGAGATCTCAACTGTCACTATATGAAGGATGATTTTCCCCTTCCAGTGACAGAATTACTGATCGAAGCTACGACTATATTCCAAGCCCTCTCCTTCATGGAATTTTACTCTTCTAATAATCAGATCTCGATGTCCTTGAAGGATGAGGAGTCCACAGATTTTAGAGCTCCCCATGGTACTTTTTCTTACCAGGTTATGCCCTTCGGCCTGAAAATGCGGGTGCCACCTATTAGCGGGCCATGAATCGCATATTCAAGCCGATCCTGGGAACATTGGTGGAATTATATGTGGATGATCTGGTGGTCAAATCTCCCCAGCTCCAGGACCATCTCGTGGACCATAAGAAAGTGTTCGACTTATTCTTTTCCCACCGCCTGAAGATGAACCCATTGAAGTGTGCTTTTGGGGTCACCTCCGGCATGTTTATTGGCATTGTTGTCAGGTATCAGGGCATCTAGATCAACCCAAAAAAGATCAATTCCATCATCCCGATACTTCCCCTGAGTAATATTTAGAAGCTTCAAGGTCTCTATGGCCACATAGCCTATATACGCCGATTCATTGTGAATCTGGACGGCAGTTGTAAGCCCTTTTCGCAGATCATGAAGAAGGGCACTACCTATGGATGGGATGAGAAGTGCCAGACCACCATTGAGTAAATCAAGAAGTATCTGCTCCATCCTTTGGTCTCGATGCCACCCATCTCCGGGAAGCCGCTGATTCTCCATGTCAACACCCTAGAATGATCCCTCGATGCCCCTCTCTCCTAGAAGAATAATGAGGGGATGGAGAACAACCCCTACTACCTCAGCCGCTTCCTCCTTGTTACGGAATCCAAATAATCCGTCGTAGAGAACAGCTGCTGACGCACGCCTGTCACGGGGCGTGGATAAAAACAATTATATTTTTCCTAGTGCAGCACAGTGGCTGACCAAGGTCATCTCTATTGAGGAGCCTTCTCAATTTGGTTCACATACTTTATTCTATATCACCTAATCTATCTCTTTTTGTGATTTTTTAATTATTTAAAACAAAGAAATGAAAAGTAAGAATTCTAAATTTATACTTAGATGCAATTCTAAACAGAATGACGTTAGGAAGAAAGTACTTGGTTTGGGGTTTATCCAGGGATTCAATCATTATTATCCTTTATATGTTTGATTATAATTCGATAACTCAAACATGAAATCTCTTATTTGAATCACTACACTTTTCCAGAATAGAAATAGTTTGAGTTTCATTTCATTGGGGGTCGTCACCCAATCGGGGACATTCGCCTCACCAATGAATTCTACTCAAATCTACCACAAACATAAAATAAACATTAAAGAAAATTCAACAACACCTTGACCTCCCCCCGAGCCATGTCTCGGGGTTAGCCACTCATTTCTAAGAGTAGAAGATCACAATGGTGATGGATGGGAAGAGAGGGAGAAATGAGAGAGAAATGAAGAGAAGAAGAGTGGGTCGAGAAACACAAAGGCATGGATTGATTAAACTAGAATTTAAATTACAAATGAAAATAAATCTAAAATAAAACAAAAATGAAAATAAAATAAAAATAATAAATGATGGGGGAAGAGACGAGCAGCAGTGGCCCGTGCCCCGGTGGGATCCCTCCCTTGCTTTGGGTGTCGAGATGATGATTTTGGAAGGAGGGGAGGGCCTCCTTTTATAGCCAGCATTTTTTCTTCCGAAAGATTGTGCGTTGTTGACCCAATAAATGGCCAATTCACACGTGGAACCCTTCTTAAATATTGTTTCTAAATGTTTTGGTCATTCACCCTCAAATATTCAGCGCATTTGGAAATAGGATGAAGAAGTTATGAATTTTTAATTGAAGGCTTCTGTTTCTGGACGAAGCTTCCTCCAAAAGTTTATCATTCACTGGCTGCCTTAATGGATTCCAAATTCCATTTAATTTATTTTACTGTTGGCCCTATCTATCCTAGTCCTATCCCATGTTGAATAACCTCAATTAGATGTTTGAATGTCATGTTTTGGTTCTGTTACGGTGTTGGTGTCCATGTTGTCCGCCTGATAAACTCTCCAAATTCAATGGATTTTTAGGCCCTTTTGATGGCCGAATCAGCTCCTATTTCAGAATAAAAAGATGAAGGAAATAAAATCAGGATTCTAAAAAATTAGATTCACCAAATTTAAAATTATTATTTTTAATAAATGAAAAAAATACCCTTTTGGTAAAAATCAGTCCAAAAATCCAGAATTATGCACTTTTCCCAATTCTGCTCCTTTTCATTCAAAAATAAAAATTTAACATTATTTTAATAAAACATGTAAATAAATGGGTTTTATAATCTAAAAACATTAAAATATAATCATTATACGATCAAAAATATGCATGTAAATTTGCCCTATCAAATACCCCGACCTTAAACTATGTTAGTCCTCAAGCATAAAATCTCAACATGGAATTCAGAGGACACCAATGTTACCAATAATAAAATTTCAAAGCAATAAAATAAAACACTTTTTAATTTAAAATCAAACTTTCAAAAATATGCATAAAATATCAATTTAAGTTCCCATTTTTCAAAGAAACCAATACTTCACATATTTTACATTTCCCATTTGAAAATTGATGAAACTTATCCTTTCATTCATTCAAGCTCCTTGATTCATCATTATTAAACATTACATGTCATGATTTACCTCACTTTTTTTTCTCTCATCACTCATGATAAAATTCAAGTAGAGTTATGCTCATATCATGAAAACATGATTCTTATCCATAGGCTTGCAAATGAGCTACTTTCCCCACATTGTAAAGACAAAAGACACATAAAATCACGAGGACTTGTAATAAAGGTTCAAATGACTCTGAGGCTTAAGGTTGGTAGGATTTGATGCTCTAAAAATTAATGCTCAATAAGGAGGATAATCTCTGAAGTACAATGCGTGATATTAAATGGAAATGTGTAATGAAATTCTCTCCTTCAAAATAGCAACACCCACTTCCCAAAACTCAAAGAAGGTTACGATCATGTAAGCATAATAGATGATTTATGCACCCTCTTGAATTTTTTTATTTAGTACTTTTTTTCATTTTTCGAAAGTTATGATTAGATCAAACCTCCCATCCATAACCTAATCACATACGATCATAAGATCATCGGTTTGGAAAATGGTGATTTTTGGTTCTCCCAAATCAAAACACATTTTTCTATTTTTTTGGATTTTTTTTGTCAATTTTTTCAGTTTTTTTAATCAATAGGGGAAAAAAATACAGTATAATGAATGATTTCACAACCTTTTACAATTCCCACAATAACACCCCCACACTTCTTCCTTACAATGTGTATTATCCCATCCACCATGATTTCCTTTACCCCCACACTTCAGCTTTAAAATTTCATGCAAATACCAAGAGTAGGGTAGGAATGGATAAAAATGGCTTGAAACAAGGCTCATCCCTATAAAGGTCATTCATAGTCTCTATGGGATAAAAGAAGGATTGATGTAAAGGTGGTCTTTTAATGAAATGTAGCTTTTCAATGGATGCCTCAATCATTTTAAATGTGTTTTTGCGTAGTCATAGCTTTGACAAGTTTCAATAAATGTTCTGGTCGGTTACAGGTCCCGAGATCACTCAAGAAATATGCTCAAGAATAAATCGGAAGTACTTGGTCTAGAAATCCTATCGGGAATGAGAAATATAACATTGGACAATCACTCATTTCATGACTAATAATAACAAATCAATTCACATAAATTTCATAAATTCAAAGCATGAAAGATGGTAGTGAATTTTCATTTACATGAATTAATTAATTCCTTCAAATCATGAGTTATCATTTCAGTATCTAAGATTTATATTTAAAAATTCAATTATGAATTTCAGTCATTTAATCATATCAACATTGAATTCTAAAACTTGGCATCACTAGGTTCGAAAGAAACTCATGTATCCTAGATAAGTTGAGTAAAACATTAATTCAAGTGTGGGCATGATATTTCATTATTAAATCTCACAAAATTTTGTTGACTAAAATATGGAGAGTTTTAAAAGATAGAAAATGAAAATGAACTCCCTTTTGAAAATAAAGATTTGGTCCTTCCCCTTCACCGTATGGGGCTACCTTCCACCATTATGAAGCTATAAAAGAAAAAAACTCAATTAAGCATAAGGATCATGTCATTTAAGCTCAAAAAGATGGAGCGAGTGGGTTGCATGCTAGAATAATTCCTAATAAATGAAATTGAAATCTAAATTCCTAGAAAGCATGTAATGATAAATCGTGGTATGATCCCCCAAGTGGGCCCTGAATTTTTACTGCCTCCAGAGGGAAGTACCATCTATTATCCAATGTCATATGGTGGATGAAGCTTCTTTGATTTGAACCACCACATATGGCTTTTCCAAGCTTGTGCTTCATCCTTGTTCTTGAGGAATGATCCATGGATATAGTACACCATATCCTCCCCCTTAACAATGAGGTATAACTTGAATGGTTGGGGTAGGATGAAGTATTAATCATCCTCCATATTGGTTTCTACTTCTGAAACCTCTTCTTCAGTGTCCTGTGATTCATCAAGGTATGCTGCATCAAAAGAATAGTCAATGGGAAAGTCGGAATTTAATTCAATTAGAATAAAATTAAAACATGAAGTATCAAGATCAAATTCTTCCCCATAAAAGTAAGCAGATTTTGTCCTGGTCTCCTTGGGGAAATCCTCTAGCATATCTTCATGAGATTCCTTCAATAAATATTCAACTTGTCCAGGGACCTCCATATGTTCCTCAATAGGTGCACATCCAGGTTCTTCATCATTCTCCAAGGAATAGCTGAGATTGTCTGATTTTGTATAATCAAAACCACAAGGAGTGATGTAGAATTAGGATTCAATGAAATCATAAGAGATAGAGTCAATGAATGGTTCAACTCCCTGAGTCGGTTTAGCTTCAATTTCTGCCTCAGTGGGAAGTGCCACTTGGAGTAGACTCTTAGAACATGGAGGCAGGTAGTCGGGATCCTCCATCTTAACATCAAATTCCACCACATTGGTTGTGTCTTCCTTCGGTGGTGCAGGCTCTTCTTCCTTTTATCGTATGGGGAGATCAGGAAGATCCTCGCATTTATTCATGAATTCATCCAATCATTGTGGATCTACCACTTGTAGCTCAGCATGCATGTCTTCCTCCTTTTCCACCTCAGGTTCTTGATCCTGCTCAGGGTTGGGATGCTCCATAAATTCATGAACATAGTCAATTGCTCTTTTAGATTTTCTCGTTAGTTGTCAAATGCTTTATCTATGTTCTTGAACCTGAGTCCTTCTAAAATATTCTTCTTATTGTTGGTGTTGATGCACCTCTGAATAATTTATCCATGCATAATAATCTGGATTTGAATCCATTATGAATTTTTTTAGTGTTTTTAAAAGAAAAAATGAAATCTACCAATGATGTGAAAATAGAAAAAATAAATGAACAATTGATTGGCTCACTGGCAATGGCGCCAGTTTTGGCACATGCCTATCGCGGGGCGTGGGAAAAAACCATTATATTTTTCCTAGTTAGCACAGTGGATGACCAGGGTCTCTCTCTTGATGATCTTTCTCAATTTGGATCACTTACTTTATTTTATATCACATAATATATCTCTTTTGGTGGTTTTTTAATTATTTAATACAATGAAATGAAAAGTAATAATTCTAAATTTATACTTATATGCAAGTCTAAACAAAACGAATATAGGAAAAAAATACTTGGTTTGGGGTTTAGCCAGGGATTCAATCATTATTCTCCTCTATATGTTTGATTCTGATTTGATAACTCATTCATGAAATCTCATATTCGAATCACTACCATTTTCTAGAATATAAATAGTTCGAGTTTCATGTCATTGGGGGTCGTCACCCAATATGTGACATTCGCCTCACCAATTAATGCTACTCAAATATACCACAAACATAAAATAAACTTTAAAGAAAATTCAAGAACACCTTGACCTCCCCCCGAGACAAGTCTCGGGGTTAGCCTCTCATTTCTGAGAGTAGAAGATCACAATGGTGATGGATGGGAAGAGACAGAGAGATGAGAGAGAAATGAAGGGAAGAAAAGTGGGTGGAGAAACACAAAGGCATGGATTGGTTAAACTAGAATTTAAATTACAAATGAAAATAAAGGTAAAATAAAAAAAATGAAAATAAAATAAATAGAAGAATTGAGGGGGAATAGAGGAGCAGTAGCGGCCTGTGCCCCAGTGGGATCCCTCCTTGGCTTTGGGTGTTGAGCTGGTGATTTTGGATGGAGGGGAGGGCCGCATTTTATAGGCAGCATTCTGTCTTCCGAAAGTTTGCACGTTGTTGAACCAATAAATTTCCGATTCACACATGGACCCCTTCTTAAATGTTGTTTCTAAATGTTCTGGTCGTTCACCCTAACAAATTCAGCGCATTTGGACACAAGATTAAGAATTTATGAATTTTTAATTGAAGGCTTCTATTTCTGGACGAAACTTCCAGGAAGGTTCCTCCAAAAGAATATCATTCACTGGCTCCCTTAATAGATTCCAAACTCCATGTAATTTATTTAACATCCAGAACTATCTATACTCGTTCTATCCCAGGTTGAAGAACCTCAATTAGATGTGTGAATGTTGAGTTTGTTTTCCGTTACGGTGTTGGTGTCCATGTTGTCCCCCTAAAAAACTCTCCAAATTCATTGAATTTTTAGGCCCTTTAGATGGCCGAATCAGCTTCTGGATCAGAAGAGAAAGATGAAGGAAATAAAATCATGATTCTAAAAAAAAGATTCAACAAATTTGAAATTATAGTTTTTAATAAATGACAAAAATACCCTTTTGGTAAAAATCTGTCCAGAAATCCAGAATTATGCAATTTTCCCAATTTTGTTACTTTTCATTCAAACATTCAAATTAACCATTATTTTAATAAAACATGTAAATACATGGGTTTTATCATCTAAAAACATTAAAAAATACTCATTATTTGATCAAAAATATGCATGTAAATTTTCTCTGTCAGCATCCATGCGCCAGTATTTTCTATGCAGAAGTTGCGACATTACCTACAGCACCCCTTGGTTCAGCTAGTGTCTCAAGTGGACCCGTTGAATTACATTCTGAATTTCCCCATGTTGACTGGCTAACTAGCTTGGTGGGTGGTAATCCTCCAACAATTCGACATCATGTTCGTCCCCCAGAAGGCTATCAAGGGACATGCATTGGTAGACTTCCTAGCTGCCCATCCAACCTCTGCGAACCAGTCCTTGGACTTGGATTTTCCTGATGAGGCAGTCCTCTCAGTCGATCTGGCTATCCCATGTTGGAAAATTCACTTCGATGGTGCCTCCCGGAGCCCCGCCGTTAAAAGACTCAACGATCCTTGGCTCAACAGAGTGGGCCTAGGTGTTGTCTTCATCAGCCCGACGCAAGCCGTTCTACCATACTCATTCATGTTGACAGATGGCTGCACCAAAAACAAGTCAGATTATCATGCCCTTATTAATGGTCTCGAGCTGACCCTTGAGATCGACGTGCACCATTTTCATGTGAAAGGGGATTCTGAGCTAGTTATTAATAAGGTCTATGGTGAATATATATTCAGGAAGCCAGAGCTCATGCTGTTTTTAGAACACACTCTATAGCTAATGGCCCAGTTCCCTTCTTGTCTAGAGGTTATCAATGTCCCTCGGTCACAGAATTGTCTAGCAGATGCTTTGGCCAGTTTGGTTGCATCACTTGTAGAGCCCGAACAGGATGACCTAATTGTCCATGTGGCGCACCGGAGAGTCATATCTCCTATTACCCCGGTTTGTGATGATGGCCCAAAGTTATGACATCTTACTGTAGGTGCCTCCACATTAGGACCCTCGGGTTCCACAGATGCAGTGATCGAAATTATTTCCAATTGGAGAGCACCCGTAGTCGAATAACTCCAAAACGGTAATCTCTCGTTAGACCGGGCTGATCACGAGTGAATCTGATGCCACATTCTACAGTTTACTCTCTGGAGTGGTCCCAGCATAGAGAAGATCATTTATAAGAAATGATTTGATGTTATTCTCCTCTATTGCATTCAGGGAGTTGAGATTCCCCAAGTCATGTTAGAGGTCCACGATGGTTCCTAGGGTGCCCAACAGGCTGAGTCAAAACTGTCTCACAAGATCCAGAGATTAGGGTAATTTTTTCCCTCCATGATCCACAACTGCATCGAGTTCGCCAAGAGGGTCCATGCATTCCAGGTTCATGCTAACATTGTGCATCTACCACCTATGTTTCTCCACACCAAAAAGTACTCTTAGCCCTTTGCAGTCTGGGGGTTGGATGTCGTAGGACCATACTCACCGGCAATGGCTCGCCAATGCCGATTTATTCTGACAGCCACAAATTTATTTTCCAAGTGGGCAGAGGAAATTCCAATCAAGGAAGTCAAGGCCTGTTCTATCGTTGATTTCTTGAGTTCCAATATCATCTATCGATTTGGATTACATCATGTTATCCTCACCAATAACGACACCAACTTCTGAGTAGCTGAGTTGAAGAATTTGTACGCCAAGTACAACATTTTCTCCAAGCATACCTCCTGCTATCACGCGCAAGAAAATGGGAAAATCGAGGCATTCAATAAAACCCTCTCTAATATTCTGCAGAAGATGTTTGGTCAAAACAGGCAAATTTGGCCAGATAAGCTCCCCAACACCCTCTGGGCTTATCGGAAGACGACTCGTAATTCCACCCAGGTGACCCCATATTCCCTGGTGTACGGAACGGAGGTCATCCTGCCCATCGAGATTCAGTTTCCATCATTGCACACAATAGTCTATGACCACTAAGAGCCGGATAGAGTGGCGGAAATCTGTCTAGCTGAATTGGAAGCACTGGACAAAAACAGGCTTCGTGCCCTGCACAACCTAGATAAGCCTCAGGGAAGGATGTCTCGAGATTTCAACAACAAGGTTTTCCTCCTATCATTCCTGTAAGGTGAATTGGTACTAGCCCTCAGGGCGCAAATGATCTTTGGTAAGAAACAACCCAAGTTAGAACCCAAATTGGAAGGAACTTTCATTGTCCATAAGGTTTCTCCCAATGGTGTATACTCTCTAGTGATCATGGATGGTGAGCGTATAAATCATCCCACCAATGACATGTTCCTTAAGCAATACCTTCCTAACCCCTTTCCTGGAGTCCTCTATGACCTTAAACTAGATGATGTATCGCATGACGTTAAACTGCATCATCGTCCCACATGATGTTAAACTGCATCATCTTCCAGCATGACGTTAAAATATATTTCATCCCGTATGACGTAAAACTGTATCATCATCCCACATGATGTCAAACTGTATGTATTATCTCATGATGTTAAATTGTATGTCTCCCCGCATGATGATAATTAGTATGTCGTCCCGCATGACGTTAAACTGTATGTCCACCCACATGACATTAAATTTTATTTCGTTCTGCATGAGGTTAAAATATATGTCCTCCCGCATGACATTAATCTGTATGTGGCCCCACATGATGTTAAATTGTAACTTCATGAACTACGTGTGGCTTGACTCCCATCCTTATGGGATATGTAGGACCACCTGAACACTGCGATTTCCGGTCTAGCCCCATCTTTTAGGGATTTTTCTGTTTCTTAGGCCCCTTGGCCCGCCCTTCCCCAAGGATAAGAACATATGGTGCGGTACTGGGCTACACCCTCATTCACATTGGGTTTTTCTGGACCACGCCATTTACTTTTTCTGGAGAGTCCCGTGTCCCCCGTTATATACCCCTCTTTCCAAATCGTCCCCTCTTAGGTCAAGCCCCCTCGACCCTTTACAGTGGTCTGTCGATGAGTTCACGAGTACTCTGGTCTAGGACCTGGTGTGTCAGATTCAACATGGGAATGTTTCCATCCACTTTCTAAGCTTCATGTTCCCCTTCATTTGGGCTCTCATCATATTTTACACCTGCAGGGACCCCAAAAAATGATATGGATACCACACCTAAGGTCTCTCCTACTATTACGGGCCAAGCCCCCCAAGGGTTTCATACAAAAAATTGATACAAATCCCATGTTGCGAACATGGTCAGTGGTCGATGCTCATTTGTTTTTCCTCACTTCAGGTTAACACGACATGATGCTGTGTTGCGAACATGGTCAGCAGTAATCCTCTGTATCCACGCCCGCCCCTTTAGGCATTGAATGTTGGTTGCATGATTCACATTATGATCCACCCCATAATGTCTAGGTGGAATCTCGATGGTCTTGGCACTATCTCTCAATGCACTTCCACATGTCAGGTGGAAAAAGCTGTAATATGGCATCCTTTGGGGATCCCACGGTCCGAGCTCGAAGACCATAAACTAAGAAATTCATTAAGGGATATGTGTGTCTCGATCCTCATCCCCATGGGATACATGGAATCAACCAGACATCATGCTTCTGGGTCCAGCTCAATTGGGAGATAGTTTCTTCGGCCCCACTTGCAAAGCCCCTTTGTAGAGTTTCCCCCCAACACCACGCCCACCGTGAAGCACATAGGCGGGACACTCCGTGAATACTTTTGACGTTCGCATGTCCTCCGCGAAGCAAGGAGTTGGGATGCTCTGCGAATGCGTTTGATGTTTTCGTGCCCACTGTGGAGCGAGGAGGCGGGAGGCTCCGCGAAGTCCTTTGACATTCGCGGGCACGCCATAGAGCAGCCAACCCCCCCCCCCCCTCGCGTCGCGTGAGCTCCACTCTGCGCACCTCTTGCCTATAAATACTGGGCTCTCCCCAAGCCCACACGATGCAAAATCCGACCCTTCATCTTTCGTGCTCTCGAATAATGAAGCATCCTTCACTCTATGAACCATGAGATCTGCGATTTACTTTTGATCTGCGAAGTGCCTCCCCTTGGTCATGTTTTCACCCCCTCTTTCGATAGGGATTCCATTCGTGAAGCCTAAGGGATTTCACGAAGGAATAGGAACCCCAAGGGGGCCTGGGTCACCGTAGAGCTTTTATGCTTTTCCAGGCACCCTTTACGTACACATGATCTGCATGCTATGGTAGGGTCACTATACTTCGCGAAGCACATTGCTTTGTGACACCATGCTTCACAAGGAACCTTTGCTCCGTGAGGAAGTTCTCCGCAAATTCCATTCCACTTCACAAAGCACGCCCATTTGCAAGCACCCTCCACTACATGGAGTGCCAGAGCTCCACATGGATTCTACCAATGAGACCATATTCTTTGCAATCCCTCTTATCGTGCCACCCTTCAGGTTTGCATGAAGTGATTTCAGGGTCCATTGGGCTACACCTACGGTTGCGTTGCTCTGCCTTCTTCATATTTCCATAGGCATGCTAACGACTATTGCTTCTTTCGCATAGCCACGCTAACTTGGACCCCCAAGGGGATATCCTCAAGACACCCTCCAACTACGGCGTTGCCGGTGCCTTCCCCCCCACAAGGAGAAGAGGGTATCATTTTTGTATGTCCTAGAGGTGCAGAGCGCACCGCCTTGTCCAAGATGCAGGACGTTAATTTGACAAGCACCTTCATCCTCAACACACGATGTTAAACTGTGAATTTTCCCCCCACGCATCTTATACAGGGTCCCCTGGCTTGGGAATTCCCTACGCCCACTGGTCTCCACGAGGATGGGATCACCCCTCATAGGGGATTATATCCTCCTTACCAGAGTGTCATTTGTCCGCGGGGGAGGGGCATCCACCTCAGTGTAAGCCACTGGCCTTCCTTGTAGAAGGTAGTACCCCTACTCCTCTCTTATTTCGAGCCAATGTCCAAGAGGGGAAAGGGGCACATGGTATTTGTACCCCTTTCCCTCTCTCGCTAGGCTTTGTTGCCACTAGGCCTCCACCCCGAATTATGTCCCAGTCTCCATCTTCTTTAGCCATAAACCAATGCGTAATCCCCTGTTACCTCTTTGGGAAGCTTAGAGCATAAGCCCCATTCTATTTCCCACGGACTCACCTTTTGCGATGTGATCTTCAGGTCCTTGCTGCCTCTTGTTTCTCACACTGAGCATGACTCATGTGGTCCTAGATTAAGCATCGACCATGACATCCAACACTTCATCCCGCATGATGTTAAACTGTATGTCATCCCTCTTGACGTTAAACTGTATGTTATCCATTATGATGTTAAACTGTATACCCCCCTTTCATCCCGCATGACATTAAAATGCACTACCTGAACTACAGGGACTTTGATCCATGTCTCCTAGGCAGGGTATGTAGGAAGCCTCCAGGAGGTTCAAGCCCCAACACCACACTCCACCTCAGAGTGTAAGCCCCATACCACCATGTGCCGCCTCAGAGTTTAAGCCATATACCACCTTGGGAAACCTCAGAGCGTAAGCCCCTACCCAACCCGAACTACGGGGACTTTGATCCTTGTCTCCAAGGTAGTGTACGTAGGAAGCCTCCATGAGGTTCAATCCCAACAACTGGTCGTTCTGACCCCTTTTCACGTCGGTTCACCAACACCATGGTCCGCCTCAGAGCATAATCCCCATACCAACCCGAAATATGGGGACTTTGATCCCTGTCTCCTAAGAAGGGAACGTAGGAAGCCTCCATGAGGTTCATGCCCACCAACCAGTCGCTCTGACCATCATCACATCGGTTCTCCCCCACCCCGAATGATATTAAACTGTATTCTCCATCTGAAATACATGGACTTTGATTCCCTACCATGGGGATAGTTGGAAACCTACACAAGGTTCAAGCCCATCTCCCATGTCCTATCCTAACCTCTACTTCGATCCCATGTGTCTCAGGAATCTCATGCCCTAACTCGGAGGTTACATTTCCTCAGGGTCCCATCCATGTGTCCATTCTCACGAGTCACCTCCTTAGGTGTCCCATCATTCCATCTAACTACATGGACTTTGATTCCCTTCCACGGGGATACGTAGGAAGTCTCCTCCCGGCTCAATTCCAAAACCTTTAGTCACCCATACTGATCATTACTCGGACTGCCACATCCCAGTGACATCATGCCACCTGATTCCCCATTCCAATTAGCATCATTAGGGAAGCCACTCACTCATCAGCCCAAACCTCTGTGTCCCCTCTGGGGGTTGCGCCCATCTGATCCACTGTAACTAGTTTTCCGATCAGTCTGATCCATCTCTATTGGACGTGAAACTTGTGGAATACCCTGTGTTAAACAGGGGAAGCTGAGGAAAACCTCATATGCATGCCTATGTCATATAATAACCCACACTCGACGTAGTTTGTCTCGGGGTTCCATGCCCTCGAGAAGACCTATAATAAGGGACACAAGATAGACATGCCAATCCCCCATCATCATGACATGCGAGTGATGCCTCAATGTTATTTCTATCATATCCAATGGTTGCTGCCCTAACTGACTGACTGAAAATTATTTTTTATTTTATCAAATAACTTTTATGGGAAAGTGAGAAACTTAAAGTCCATCAAACCACCAAATAACCGCCAAAATAACAGCAAAAGAAACCCAAACAAAGACTGGTCCTGCCTCTTCTATAAAACATTGCATTAAAAGGCCTCCACCAAAACATGTGAACTCGGCAAACAGTCTCCTCCAAAGATGCACGGGCATGGAACCAATGGACAAGCCATACACTCTCAGTCTTCTGATCCAACTGACATGCAGTAGTGACGGTATTGTGCTCTAAACCTCATCTAAGGAAAGACTATATCATTGTTGGGATTGAAACATCCAAAACCACCTATAGACACACAAACTGAAGAAGAACTTCCCCATAACCAAATATCTCAGGAAAAGGTGAGAACCCAAACATTAATTAGAAACTGGTAAAACATTATCATTGAAAAACAATTGAATTCTACATGATACTGTATCCCAAAACAATCTCTAGGATATATAGGATACCTGAGTATGCGGATCTCCCCTTACCATGAATTCAAGTGAAGAAGTAAACCTATCCCAGACTTGGATGTACTCCTCGAGTCTGATTATCCCCTTATTGAAGCCCCCAACCAGGATCGAGTCCTGTTTGTCAATCCAAATATATTTTTCCTCATTAAGATTCACTTAGATGTCCCGGACCATCATTTTGGTCGCTTCCACTTCCGTGGCATTGATAAATAACACCTTCTCTGTTACCTCAACATCTGATCTTAAAATCAACTCCAAGGTTAGTTCAATTTGTCCAGTAGGATCCCACTGGATCTTGACCTCACTGTCCAACTTCTCCTCCATTTTATTTTTGGTTGACCGAGTCTTCATGGGAGGTGGTAAAGAGGAGTAATCCTTCCTACCCATCCTCCTCCTATTCCCCCTATTGCTCCTTGGACTGGACTCCCCTGCAGATAAACTCTTACTGCCTTCAAAGTGTTCCTCCACCCTATTTCTAGTAGAGCAATCTGGGAAATCATGATCCATGTTCCCAATTTCCATGCTTAGGCCATTAGGGGTTTTCCTGGTAAATTTTTTTTCTCTTTCTACCCTAATTGGACCCTTTGGAATGTCCCAGTAGAAGCAGTGTAATTAACTGATGTCCATGAAGATATGGCTCCAGTAAGGGTTTCACGATCAATGTATTTAATCTATTATGGATACCCAGACTAGGTGATGAGCTCCTAGGAGGAATACACGGAAGGAAGAACCGACATCCCATCATCCTGTTTTGATCAAGGAGAAAATGTCCCTGAAGAAGGAGCAGATGCCGCCCGCCTTTGGAAAGCAGGAATATGGGGCAATGAAAGCGGCAACTGTGTCTGCCAAACAAAAGTGCATCACGCGTGCCCCAACAAAAGAGTCGGAAACATAAATGGTGTACCCAACGTGAATATCTTCTCCTCAAAATGGAGACTAGTAGCATTCACAGCATCGATGGATTAGCGTGTCACCAGATTCAGATATCTGGCATCAGGTCCCGCCATGTAAATAGTGGGCATGGCATGAAAGTCACTAGAAGTTAGGGCAGTCAGGACATCGAGCATCCCGTTCTACGATGTTGTCGATGTGGATTCCTCTTGCCATCCATGGATGACGGAACGAAACTGGGGCACTGGATGTTGATTTCTTTTCCTGACAATACTAATGAGTTGATCTCCCTGCTTTGAGGAACCCAGTTTCTGCACCAGGAACGCGATCACTACCCTCCCATCGACATAGGGGCAGTGGAAACGTCGATACGTCCGCCCCACATGGTTTTACCTCTTCCACGACGAATTCTACTTCCGCGATCATGGGGTACCTGAGTCCCATATCCATATTTGAGGTCATTCAATGGAGGGTTATCAACAAACTCGTGTGGTGCTATAGCGAGGAGGGGATCATCCCCACCAGGGAATGGCATGCTTGGATCTCGAGGCCGCTACGCCTCACCATCAAAGCCACCCCCAAGGGCCGTGAAGGGAGCCACTGTTCCCCACCCCAACACACAATCGCTTCGGAAGCCTGTCCCCGGAGCGCTTTGATGACTCCCTGCCATACTCAGATGAGGTCGGTGATGTCCGGCCCAGCTCGGTCAGACTCCCAATATAGGGACTCCCAGCGAGGGCGCCCACCCGTCCACTCAGGGTCGCCATCCTGTCTTGCCAGATGAGGGACAGGTAAGAAGTACACCTACACTACAACCCCTGGTTCGCCCGACCCGATGCCAACGTCAGGTGAAAGCTAAAGAGGATGGCCTCTAAGCAGCATCGACGATGACAGCTATAGTAGCTCGATCCACTGTCGACACATATAATCAGTTCCATGCATACACTGAGTAGGGGCACTTCTACACCCGATAGGGATCAAGGCCCCAACCGCCCCATGGAAGGCCGGGTCGACCCTCATGGTCGTCGGCAAGAATATTTTTCACCACAAACCAAACCTCAGTGATTCCACCCCGTACGGAGGTCCTCCCCATACCACTACTACACAAAGTGTGGGACTTCCCCACTCGGAGGCCGGGTCGGGAGGGCCACCCTGTGCCACCCCCAGTCCAAATGACGTTCTTCCACACGACCGAAATGCATGGCATCTTAACCTCTCTTGGGAAAATTACAATGGGCATGGATTCATTCCCCCTGCCCCCGACCACCGGTGTAGGGGAATTGCCCATCCGCTCTCCTTTCAATGTGGGGATCCTCCCTACATTCTCTCGGTGGCCGATGAAGGTCCTCCTCACCCTGGCAACCAGAGGGGCGAATCCCAGCCTTGCTCCACCCACACCAAGCATCAAGGTCCTCCCCATGCTCATGACTATCTCAGTAGGGGTTTTTCCCACTCTAGTTCCATCCATGGAGGTCATCCCCATGTACCTTTCGACATTAATCCCGGTGCTCCTTGAACCCCCGCTTTCTCGGGTGGAAACCCTCTTCGCCCTAGCACTAGTGCGGCTAGAGGAACCTATTTCGTAAATCATCCCTGCCTTGAGGAGCCACCCAGGGGAAGGAAAGAGGTTTTTCGCTGCCGCAAGAGGAATTATAGGGAGGGTCGGATAGGAGTCTGACCAGTCCGCTTCTCAGACTCTGAAGTGGAGTTTGACTCAGCTCGGGAATCCGCCCCTCTCTTCCCAAGTCAAGGGCCAGGGCAGGGATGAGGAACCTCAGTTTGGTGTTTCCAGAGTATGAGGTCCATAGTATCCCTGCCTACCTCTACTGTTATATCCTGGAAGATGAAAATATGGATACATCACAGGTTACAGTCATGAAATCACCACCATATTCACAAAAAGCGCTCTCTACGTCCACAAGTGATCACAAAGAGCTATTCTGGGGTCTGATGGCGGGTGAGAAATAGTGCAACCCACCACCAGTAACCCTGGACCCTATGCCAAGAGCGGTGTCTTTCAACCCATCCTATCGTGATGAAGCGGAAAGGTCGCTACACTCTTCGGAGGACAGCCTGAGAGCCAGAAACCAGTCAGCTCGCTCACCTTATTCACCACCAGCCAATCTGCCATCTCCACGGTCTTCTTCGGTACCACTACCGGTTCCTCAACCACACCCAGTTGGTGAGTGGGGAAATCAAGCTTCAGGCCCTGAATTTGAGCTGAGTAGCTTCTGGAGCATTCTTGCAGCGGTCCACTTCCCTGAGAAGTTTTGGCCCGTGGCTGTGAGGGATTTCTGAATACTCGAATCCCTCACCCCTGAGGATGATGAGTGTTTCCACTACACCCTCTGGGAGAAACACTTTAGCCTTCTCCATCAGCAATTTATTTATCCAAGGAGTCAAGCGCATTTAGAGGACATCAGCGAGCAGTGATGTCTGGTCGATCTGGATGCACTCCCTATGGCCCACCGCCCCGAGTCACCAGGTCACTGTGAGGCGCTTCAGCAGAAATGCCTTCATAGATTTAATGTACTCTGCAAGATTATAATGGAGGCCACCCCCATGTACAAATCCATGGTTGGGGACAGTATGCTGCACTCCTTTTCAGTCATATCCGGTGGCATCCCGACTCATTATGCGATATCGAGGACATGCCACCAGGAAGGGTCATGGTCAAAATGGTCAATATAGTGAATGAGGAGGATGGTCTAGTGCTTCTAGATGGAGACTTACCCCCTGAGGGTGTTCCACTACTATTAGACCCATCGGGGAGGATCACTCGTCAGCATATGATCCTCCTAGGTCTCCCTTCGCCCAATGAGACATTGGTGCTCATCCGGAACGTTAGTAAGGGAACGGAGCACGTCAGAGATGCCATGCCCTCTGACCTATCCACCTCAGGGAAAAAGACGAAAGAGGAACCCGAGAAGGCCACGCTGCGCCAGCAGCTTCATGAGCAGAAAAATGTGGTCGATGAGCTTCTGGCTGAACGCATCGCAGAACGACAACCCGACTATGGTGATCCTAGGCCGGGACAACCAGGGCAGGAACAGGTACAATTTGGTGAGCTTACCCCAGAAAACCCTGATCATGCCACTCCGGAAGACAGGGCGGAAGCCGGAGATCACAAAAAGAGGTCACGGTATGTCTCACCAAACTCTCCTGAATGGCGCAAAAATCCAAGGAACCCCTCTTGGGCTCCCCCGGTTCCCCCAAGGGTTTCTCCACCAGCCACTCCACAAGCTGCTGAGCTATTCTATCTTGTTGAAGAACCCGGCAACATGCTGGTGATTAGGGACCCACATCAAGACAGGGACCCCCGCCCCGATGACCCGATAGAGGCGCTCATTTCCCACATAGAGGCTTTGGAAACACGGTAGGTGGAAATCCCACTGGATGGAAAGCCATACCCGGAGTGGGTGGATGACATGCCAGCACCCTTGGGATTCGGAAACCCCAACTTCTCCTCTTTTAATGGGAAGGGGGACCCACCGCATCACCTGGCCCACTTCAACTCAAGTTATGGACACATGATAGGGAACCTAGCGTAGAAGGAGGCCGGCATGCTCAGCTGTTTTGTTCAGACACTAGAGGGCCAACATACGTTTGGTACAACCAACTATCCATCGGATCCGTGACCAGTTGGACGGACCTTCGCAGACAGTTCCTTTACCAGTTCAGCTCTACCACCCAGAAAACGAACATCACAGACCTCGTCAAGTGCAAACAAAGGCATGATGAGCGTGTCACGGACTTCATCACCCGGTGGAAAGGGGTCACATACTCTCTAGACATGCCACTGACTCAGGAGAAATTACTAATGATGTGAATAGGGAATGTCTAGATAGATCTGAACCCCTCCTTAATCACTCATAACTATCCCGGAGGGTTTCTAAACTACTCCGATAAGGCCCAGCGCCTCGAAGAATCCCTGAAACATACCAGTCGAGCATGTCCACTACCCCCTGTTATCCTAGCAAAGAGGGATGATAGAGTCGAGCACACTGCGATGGCCCAGATAGAGGCCCCCAGGAAACTTGAACTGCTACCCGTGGAGCTAGCTCTGCAGCCCTATAGAGGTCCACCGCCACGGGAATAGCCTCCAGATCAGTAGCTCCCACCTCAGAATTGGCTGTTTCCCCCTTGTAATGTGCCGCCACCGCCTAGGCGAGATAATCATGTTCCTGCTCCTCGACAGGCTCCTCTGAGCCCCCGATAGGGTCAAGTTCCTAGATCCCCATTTCCCGATAGAAGGAATTAGACCTACTTGTTTGACGAGGCTCAGGTCTCTGGTTACATCTGAATCGCATTAGAGTAGAGAATCATACGACTACCTGAGTGCCGGAAGCCAAAAGAGGCGCATCTCACTGATCATCCTAAATACTGCCCTTATCACTGAACCCTAGGGCACAACATCAAGCAATGATATGTGTTCAAGGAATAGCTCCAAGACAAGATTGAAAATCACATAGTCAAGTTGGACCCAGCCCCGACACATGTGGCGAGTGTCTTTGTGAGACCAAATAGAAGTAGCGACGAAGAAGGTGAGTGGCAGCAGGTTTATGACCATGGGTCCCAGATGTCTAATGGCTGGGTAGTGCATAGGGCAGTCATCCATGCCCATGGCATCATCTTTGCACACCATAATCAATCGTATCCCTCAGAAGCTATGGACACCAAATCTGCATCATCACCTCAGCTGGCCTCTTCCAAGAAGAGAAAGTTTCGGCGGCTCAAGAAGAAGAAACCCGCCTCGCCAATGCCGTCGTCGTTCCACACTATCGGCGACATCATGCCCCCTGAGTTGGGAATCTCCCCAAGATCCGCCCAGTAGTGGATGATTCATCAAGTGATCACTAAGGGTACTCTTCGATTAACACCGTCGAGTTAGTAAACCCCTATATGACTCCCGATGAGGGGGAGCACCAGGAGAACCTCCCCAATGTCCCTAGCCACTGTCAACTTCGGCGGGGCCACGACCACATGGGTTTTCGGGGCACATCAGTTGGATCCTTCAGCCAGGCTGTGCATGCCGCTGAGACCAGACAGTAGGCCCATTGTAGAACACAGCACGCGCAACCTCATCATCAGGAGTCGACTGGACCGTTTCCACCATCGTTCGTGTTACTGGATCATGCAGACCCACTTCGGCCATGTCGTGACCATCTTAACCTAGCCACAGGCTGACCCTAGCTATATGTTCCTCACTCAAGAACCACACTCTGAGCTTAGAATAGTGATCATCGGGATATTCCCAGTACCAGTCAGTGGTCTGTCCATCTGGCAGGGCCTGTTAAGCCTCTGATCACAGAGCGACTTCCTACAAGCAGAGGTTCACGCCTGTTATGGAGGTACGATGTTCTCAAGCACCTCACTGGAATCCCAGTGAGACTTTCCATCCTTAAATCCCTTCACTTGTCGCCAGATATGCAGGAATCACTCATCGAGGCTTTAAGAAGCCCCCTACAGTTTGAGACGGAGATAGTGGTTGTTCGGGCTTTCCACGCTAAAGTGCTTGAGGATGCAGAATGTCAGTCCATCATTTCGTTCTCTGTGGAGGATGAAGGCTCAACTATATAGGGGAATATCCGCCCGCTGTATATCAGTGATCAATTCAATGACGTGGAGGTTCGCCGTTGTCTCATTGACACTGGCTCGGGGATCAACCATATCCCGAAATGGACTCTGAAAAATTTAGGGTTTTCCGAGGATGACCTGACTCCTTCTGATTTAAGAATCCAGGGTTATGACAGGATAGAGCAAACCCCGGGTGGCATGATCTGCTTGGAGACCCATTTCGGCAGCCTGGTTGCCAGTACCAAGTTCTTGGTGGTCTCCCAGGACACCGCATATAATGCATTGATGGGCTGGCCGTGGCTCCACCTACATGCGTCGGTCCACTCATCATATCATCAATGCCCCAAATACTGTCTTGATGGTCGAGTGGGAATCCTCCAAGGTGATGCATCTCCATTCACCTCTTTTGAATCCCGCTACATGGATTCCGATTATTATAAGAGCAAGGATAAACAAGTCCAGGCAAGTGAAGTTGAGCTCGTCACCTCTATGACTGACCCTTGGGCCAGCCTGAATGACATATACATCTTCCCGATCCACCGATTGGAGGCCACGACCCCCGACATGGGGTAATGTTTCGTTATTTCTAGGACAAGGGGGAACCATGCTCCAATATCTAGGGGGAATCAGGAGATCACTTCGTATTATTATATGAACCAGGATTCAGTGACCCTAGAGCCTCCCACTCCCATCGGGTATCGGGACATCCGGATCATGGAAATGACAGTATGTCATACTTGTCTGTTTTGCCAAGCCGGAAGAAGTCGACTCCGGCCAATGCACCACCATTGCTTTGTAGTCATCAAGCGTGGCCCCCTGGGCTAGAGACCAGATGGGATCAGGTCCACATCCTTCGTCGCTACGGTCTCGGCAGCGCCAGAGTTCCCTGATGCAACAACCACTACCGCTCAAGCTGGCACCATCCTCCCATCGAGGTTCAGTAAACCAAGAGAAGATTCCCTCATGGAAGAACCCTCCATAAGTGGAGTCGAGGACACAGAATATGCCCCCTGCCTTTGAGGAAGGTGTCTCCAACAAGGTCGACGAGTTGATACAGGTGAACCTCAAAAGTGAGGTGGACCCGAGTCCAACATTGATCAGTGCTTCCATTCCCCCCCTAGGATCATCAGTGGTACATTGACATCTTAAAACAGCACTGTGACGTGTTTTACTAGAGTTACAATGAGATTCCATGATTAGATCCTCAGGTAGTCGTTCACCATCTCAGTCTTCCGGAAAATCCTCGCGGATTCAAGCAGCCTCCCCGAAAGATGCACCCTTCTCACAGTGCCATGGTTGATGTCGAAGTTGACAAGCTCATCATATCCCACTTCATCAAGGATGTCTAGTATCCCATGTTTCTAGACAACATTGTGCTAGTATGGAAGAAGAACGGACAGATCAGAGTCTGCATTGACTTCAAAGATCTCAACCGTCAAGGTCTGAAGGACGATTTTCCCCTTCCAGTGACATAATTGCTGATCGACGGTACGACTATATTCCAAGCCCTCTCCTTCATGGAATGTTACTCCAGGTATAAACAGATCCGGATGTCCCCGGAGGACGAGGAGTCCACAGCTTTTAGAGCTCCCCATGGTACTTTCTGTTACCAGGTTATGCCCATCGACCTGAAAATGCTGGTCCCACCTATCAGCAGGCCATGCATCGCATATTCACGTCAATTTTGGTAACATTGGTGGAATGCTATGTGGATGATCTGGTGGTAAAATCTCGCCATCTCCAGGACCGTCTCATGGTCCATGAGAAAGTGTTCGACTTTGTAACACCCCGAGATTTTATGAAGAATATTCTCTTTAATTTCATTAATGTCTTGTGTTGTATGCTACACCAAAAGGAGCTTGCACAACATGCATCATTGACTTTCCTTGCATTACACGCAATCGCGACCTTCCTCGATAGCGTGTGTAGTACGCAATACCAAGTTTTACTAAACAACGATATGCTATTAAAATGTTATTAAACTTGCCGTTATTAATAGTAATAACCACTTTTTGAAATTTTTTAAATTTTAGTTTTCAAAATGAAATTCATTTTTGGATTCGGAATATCGAAATTAGCTTAGCGTGAAATTTTGGTACTTTTCGGATAACTTTCATTTTCTGATGAATAGTGAAAATTACTAAATTTTAATTAAAAACAACCATTTTAATAAAAATAATTAATAGTGATAAATTATTAATTTTAGTGGTTTTAAAGTATATTTAGAATATATTTTTACAATTTAATACAATTTTGGACATTGGATGTAATTTCACATTTAAACCAGACATAAACAAGTGTCAATCTTTTGATAGTTATTATCTCTTAAGAACACGCTATTTGATTTGACGACGGGAATTAATTTTTAAATTAATTAATGCAACTGATATGTTTTTAATTTGGTAAAATAGAAATCATTTTTGAGTTCATAATATCAAATATATCTTAGGCCTAATTTTTGGTATTTTTATGGAAACTTTCATTTTTTGATAAATAGTGAAACCACTAAGTGGTAGGTTAAAAAAATGAATTTTTCCTAAAACATAATTTTACCGCTTCTGTGAGGGGAATTTCAAAAATCCAAGAGACATGGTTAATTTCAGTAAGTAAAATGTGGTTCAATGAGATGAAAATAATTTTTGGTGAATAGTAACTTTTTACTTTTTTTTACCACGGTTAAAAGTAAATAGGGTAATTAAGGGTAAAAATGATATTATTATTACCCTAAAACATGTCTTAATTCTATTGGATAAGTGTAATTCTACCAAAAACAACCTTAGGAATAAAATATGATCATTTAGGCCCACTTGGATTAGATTAGGACATTTATTATTAATTTATTTAAAGAAGGGTTAAATAGTTAAAATCAAAGTTTAATAAGTAAATAATTTTTAATATAGGGTTATACATAAGATAAATTCGACTATAAATATTCATTAGAAAGATAAAAATATTTCATACATAATGGTATTTTATTTTTAATTTTTAGACATTATATAATTTAATTTATTTATGACACAATATGATGCAGTAATTATCTTATTAATGAAATATTGACTTAATTGATGTTAAAAATACCCAAATAAATGTAATTTGAGACTTTTTATGAATTCCACTAATTTTCTAGGTTAATATGACATGTTAGTATTGATTTAATTAACTTTTTTCGAACTAATAATTCTGTTATGATTTACACAACAATCAATTACAAAATAGTGTCAAAATTGACATAAAATAGTATTTAAAACAAATATTATATTATTAATTGTTATTTTATTCCTAAAAATATAAGGTTCTGCCAAATGACTTAGATAAGGTTATATAAATTAATAATAAACAACTTTGGGTTCGTTTGTCTTCTTATAGTAAGTTTATTAACCTTATAGTGTAAGAATACAAAAAGACACGGTAAAAGTAAAATTATCTAACTTAAAGTTAAATATAAATGATGAGGTTAAAATAGGAACCTAAACTTGTTTAAATTCTATTGTATGAGAGGATTTCGACCCATCCACACCTTATATTCTAAATAAATCAATTTGGAGCAATTTAAAACCGAATTTTGCTTTATAATAAAATAATATTTTTTGTTATTCCAAAGGTGCCCCTCTCCTCTCTTATAAAAGGGCACCTCCTCCCTCTCTTCCTCACACCAATTTGAGCCTTAAAGCTCAGAAAACCCCTGCCAAATTCTCTTCTCCACTTCCCTAGAAACAACCTAGAGGTCCTGGTCTTCTTCAAAGACCAATTTTAGTGCCCTAAAAGGAGGTCTCAAAGAGGTGCTTCAAAGAAGAGGTAATGTCCATTACCGATTCTTTCAACATTATTTCTTCTTCCACTTCTTCTTCTTAGGTTGTTTCATTATGAAGTAATAACATCAGTATCACTCATATACTGATATGTTATTATAAGTATTAAAAAACCCTATTTCACCATCTATCCATCCTACGGAAAATGAAATCACCGCGCGTGCGTACGTACGGAATACCGTCTCCACACCATAGTGTAATCTATTTTCCACCACCACCTTACTTGGATGGGTATAATGGTGGAAATAATAACTATATATGATTATTTTAATGTGATATTTATTCTGAAATAGTATATATACACTCCAATACAATTCCAGGATCATGAGAACGATATCATCGCTCGTGTGTACGTACGGACTACCGTCTCCACGACGCGATGAGATTCATTCTCCACGTTAACCATTCATGAATGATTATAAAGTATATATAATAAGTAATAATGACATATATGAAATACTAATTATATTGGATTTATGTGTATATATATGTATGTCATCTACTTAATTCCATTCAACTCAATAAGGAAACGAAAACAGCGTTCATGCGTACGTACGGCCTACCGTCTCCATGAACAGTGTATTTCATTCCATTTAATGATCTATTATATATATGTATATTCTGAATATATATTATATATAAATCATGTTTTACATTATGTATTTAATTAATCATGATCTAAGTAATCATATTAATAATTACAAGTTAAAACACGAACGACAAATGAGACGATTTTACCCAAAACGCTTTTTAACATGGAATTTACAAAAGAACGGGTAATATAAAGTCATAAGTGAACCATATATGATATCATAACAATGATTATGATTCTGGAATAAGTCAATGACATTATTTAAATCATTATACAGGTGGTTCAGACACTTACGAATCAAATCGGACCTAAGGTAAGGGAAAATCCTCCAATCTCAATTTTTATCCGAGATGTTTATACTTCAGAATTTACTGGGGAGTATTTTATCATCCACATAAATGTTTCCTCAATATGTAATATTATTTACATCCACCTAAAATTGTTTAAATACGATTTTACCCTTCGGTGAGTTTTTAGTAAAAGATATGAAAGGAATCTTTTGTCGTTTTTCGTATGAGGTAATTTTTGACTTTTCTGAAAACAGTACAAGAAGAATGTTTTTTTAACTTATACGGAATGAATGGATTTTTAAAACATTATTTACAAGAAGATTCCTTTACAAGTTTTCAAGTTTATTTTTAATCAACTTCTTTTATTTTATAATTGTATTACATGTTAAGAAAAGAAAATTGTTTTTGAATAAGAAAGGATATTTTCCTCAAGAATTCATTTCAAGTGTTTTATCAAAACCATTTTCCATCTAAGATGAAATTATTTCAAATGTGTATGTTTCAAGTATCATGTCTCTATGATTTACTTGGTTTCACTTTTCTTATTATAAAATGATATCCAT
This sequence comes from Viscum album, assembly GCA_963277665.1. Classification (NCBI taxonomy): domain Eukaryota; kingdom Viridiplantae; phylum Streptophyta; class Magnoliopsida; order Santalales; family Viscaceae; genus Viscum; species Viscum album. Next base: position 559,435,590 of record OY728167.1, on the reverse strand, counting down.
TTATTTTATATGGATTATGTGATAATGGGATAATGTTTATGAAACCCATTTTATTCGTTGGGTTATTATGAATGATGTATGTTTATTTTGTGGCATAATTAAGAATGATTTCATTATGAGATGGGTGGGACCTATATCTCCCTCCAATGCATTGGGTAACGATTTATATCTCATGAGATAGACATGGTTGGAACGGCAAGTTAAACCGGTTCAGTAATATAGGACTGGAACGAGGAGTGAACTCGATTCAGAAAGGGACTTTGTCCACTAAGATGGTCTTGGAAGCAATGCCTCAGCTAATATGGAAATCAAGTCATGTGCTTAATGGTTTCCACAATTACATGTTTTATTCCCATGCTATTTTATCATTATTAATGTTTCTTTATGATCTATGCCTTACATACTTCCATGTTTTATGTCATTGCTCAAGCTTTTGATGTTTAAACATTATGTTCATGTTTTTAAGTTCAAATGTATATAGTATGTTTTATTATATCCATGCTTAACCTTACCGAGCATTTGAGCTCACCCTTTTTATGTTTTCTTTTCCCCAGGATATAAAGAAAGGTTTTAGGTAAGAAAAAAAGGGGATGATCTTTATGGGAGATGTTGAAGATCTTTCACCATGATTAGATGATTTTATTCCGAGTTTCCAAATACACTAAACTATTACGGTCATTGTGTGTCTATTTTTGTTATGTATTAAGTATTCTAGAAAAGTAATGTAATTTGCATGTACGTCAAGCTTTGGGTCTCCATAGACTTCCTCCGTTCGCACCACCTGAAGATGAACCCATAGAAGTGTGATTTCGGGGTCACCACAGAAAGGTTTCTTGTCATTGTTGTCATGTATCTGGCCATCAAGATCGACCCAAAAAAGATCAATGCCATCAGCCAGATGCCTCCCCTGAGAAATATTCAAGAGCTTCAAGGTCTCCATGGCCGCATAGCCCATATACACCGATTCATTGTGAATCTGGCTAGCTAGTGTAAGCCCTTTTCTCAGCTCATGAAGAAGGGAACCGTGTATGGATGGGATGAGGAGTGCCAGACCGCCTTTGAGGAAATCAAGAAGTATCTGCTCCAGCATCCGGTCTCAATGCCACCCATCTCTGGGAAGCTGCTGATTCTCTATGTCAACACCCTAGAACAGTCCCTCAGTGCCCCTCTTTCCTAGATGAACAATGAGGGGATGGAGAACATCTTCTACTACCTCAACCACTTGCTCCTTGATACGGAACCCAGATACTCCGTTATAGAGAACTACTACAATGCACTAGTATTTGCTTTTCATATGTCACGACATTACCTGCAGCACCACTAGGTACAACTAGAGTCTCAAGTGGAACCATTGAAGTACATTCTGAATTTCCCCATGTTGACTGGGAAAATAGCGCGGTGGGCGGTAATCCTCCCAGAGTTCAACATCAAGTTCATCCCCAAGAAGGATATCAAGGGATTGGCATTGGCAGTCTTCCTAGATGCCCATCCAACCTCTACAAACCAGTCCTTTGACTTGTATTTTCTTGATGAGGCAATCCTCTCAGTCGATCAGGTCGTCCCTTATTCGTAATTTCACTTCGGTGGTTCCTCAAGGAGCCCCACCAGTAAGAGACTCAACGATCCTAGGCTCAACAGAGTGGGCCTAGGTGCTGTCTTCATCACCCTGGTGCAAGCCGTTTTTCCATACTCATTCTAGTTGATAGATGGGTACACCAACAATGAGGCAAAGTATCAGGCCCTTCTTACTGGTCTTGAGCTGGCCCTTGAGATCGAAGAGCCCCATTTTCATGTGAAAGGGGATTCCGAGCTAGTTATTAACAGGTCAAGGGAGACTATGTTGTCAGGAAGACAGAGCTCATGCCGTTGTTAGAACACACTCTCTAGCTAATGGCTCAGTTCGCTTCTCGGCTAGAGGTTATCCATGTCCCTCGGTCACAGAATTGTCAAGCAGATACTTTGGCCAGTTTGGCTGTATCACTTGTAGATCCCTAACAGGATGACCTAATTATCCATGTGCCGCACCGAAGAGTCATATCCCCATTACCCTGGTTGGCGATGATGGCCCACATGTAAGACATCTTACTGTAGGCGCCTCAACATTAGGACCCTGGGGTTCCACAGATTCAGTGATCGAAATGATTGCCGATTTGAGGGAACCCTTGGTCGAATACATCCAATACGGTAATATCCCGTTACACCGGGCTGAGCGCGAGTGAATCTGACATCGTGCGCCACACATTACTCTCCATAGTGGTCCCAACATTGAGAAGATCCTCTATAAATGTATATTTGATGGTATTCTCCTCTGTTGCATTCAGGGAGTTGAGATTCCACAAGTCATGTTAGAGGTTCACGCCGGTTCCTACGGTGCCCATCAGGCTGGGTCAAAACTGTCTCACATGATCCGGTGATTATGGTATGTTTTTTCCTCCATGAGACACAACTGCATTGAGTTCTCCAAGAGGTTCCATGCATGCCAGGTTCATTCTAACATTGTGAATCATCCACCAGAGTTTCTCTACACCACAAAGTACTCTGGTCCCTTTGCAGTCGGGGGGTTGGATGTCATAGGACCATACCCGCCGGCAATGGCTCTCCAATGCCAATTTATTCTGACTGCCACAGATTTCTTTTCCATGTGGGTAGAGGAAATTCCACTGAAGGAAGTTAAGGACCGTTCTATCGTTGACTTCATGAGTTCCAACCTCATCTATCAATTTGGAGTACCTCACGTTATCCTCACCAATAATGACACCAACTTATGACATCCAAGTTGAAGAAGATGTATGCCAAGTACAACATTCACTCCAACCATACATCCCGTTATCATGTGCAAGGAAATGGACAAATTGAGGCATTCAATAAAACCCTATCTAACATTCTGTACGAGATGGTTGGTCAAAACAAGAAAATTTGTCCAGATAAGCTCCCCAACAACCTTTGGGCTTATCGGACGACGACATGTAATTCCACCCATGTGACCCCATATTCCCTGGTGAATGGAACGGAGGTTGTCCTACCCATTGATATTTAGTTTCCCTCATTGCGCAAAACATTCTATGACCAGCAAGCGCCGGACAGAGTGGCTGAAATCCATCAAGCTGAATAGGAAGCACTGGACGTGAACATGCTTCGTGCCCTGCACAATATAGAAAGGCATCATAGGCGGATGGCTCGATCTTTAAACAACAAGGTTCGTCTCCAATCTTTCCTACAAGGTGACTTCATACTGGCCCTCAGGGCGCCTATGATTCCCAGTAGGAAATGACCCAAGTCAGAGCCCAAATGGGAAGGACCTTTCGTTGCCTATAAGGTTTATCACAATGGTGCATACTCCCTAGTGACCATGGATAGTGAGTGTATAACTCCTCCCACCAATTCAATGTTCCTTAAGAAATAATTTTCCTGACCCCTTTCCTAGGGTCCTCTATGACCTTAAACTAGATGTTGTCCCGCATGACGTTAAATTGCATCATCGTCCCGAATGACGTTAAACTCCATTCTCTTCCCGCATGACGTTAAAATGTACGTCATATCGCATGATGTTAAACTACATAATAGTCCCACATGATGTCGAACTATATGTATTCTCTCATAATGTTAAACTGTATGTTATCCCACGTGATGTTAAATAGTATTTTGTCCCGCATGATGTTAAACTGTATGTCCACCCACATGATGTTAAATTGTATGTCGTTCCACATGACGTTAAAATGTGTGTCCTCCCGAATGGAGTTAAACAGTATGTGGTCTCACATGATGTTAAATTGTAACTTCAGGAACTACGTGTGGATTGATTTCCATCCTTATGGGACACGTAGGACTGCCTGAACATTGCGATTTCAGGTCCAGCCCCATCTTTTAGTGATTTCTCTGTTTCCTGGGCCCCTTGGCCTGCCCTTCCCCAGGGAGAGGAACATATGGGGTGGTACTGGGTTATGCACTCATTCACATTCGTTTTATCAGGACCACGCCATTTACATCCTCCAGAGAGTCCTGCGTCCCCCGTTATATACCCCTCTTTTCAAATTTTCCCCTCTTAGGTCAAGCCCCCTCAACCCTTTACAGTGGTCTGTCGATGTGTTCACAAGTACTCTGGTCTAGGACCTAGAGTGGCGGATTCAACCTGGGAAAGATTCTATCCACTTTTCAAGCTTCATGTTCCCATTCATTTGGCTATCATCATCTTTTACCCCTAGAGGGACCCTGAAAAACGATATGGATACCATTCCTAAGGGATCTCATACCATTACGGGCCAACGCCCCCGAGGGTTTCGGGCAACAAATTGATACAAATCCCGCATTGCGAACATGGTCAGCGGTCGATGCTCATTTGTTTGTCCCCAATTTGGGCTAATGCGATAGGATACTATGTTACGAACATGTTCAGTAGTAATCCTCCATCTCTATGCCAGCCCTTTAGGCCTTGAATGTGTGTTGCATGATTCACATTATGTTCCACCTCATCATGTCCAGGTGGAATCTCGACTCTCTTAGCACTATCTCTCAATGCACTTCCTCATGTCAGGTGGAAAAGGTAGCAATATAGCATCTTTCAGGGATCCCACTATCCGATCTCTAAGACCATAAACTAAGAACATCATTAAGGGATATGTGTGGATCGATCCTCATCCCCATGGGATACATGGTATCACCGAGACATCGTGCTTCCGGGTCCAGCTCAGCTGGGAGCTAGTTTATCCTTCCCCCCTCATGAAGCCCCTTTATAGAGTTTCCCCTCAGCACCATGTAACACCCCAAGCTTCCATGTTATGATTCTCTTTGAATAATACAGTAGTGTGTGTTATACGCAACTTCGAGTTCTAACACACACCACAACCAATCAAACTAGCCGTTATGAATAGTAATACCTACTTTTTGAAATTTTATAAATTTTATCTCTCACAATGGACTTCATTTTTTCATTCAGAATATTGAATTTATCATGGGGTGAAATTTTGGTTCTTTTCGGATAACTTTTATATTTTGATGAATAGTGAAAGTTACTAAATTTTAATTAAAAACAACTTTTTTAATCAAAATAATTAATAGTGATAAATTATGAATTTGAGTGGTTTTAAAGTATATTTAGAATATAGTTTTACCATATAATACAATTTTGTTCAATGGACATAATTTCAAAATTAAACCAGACCTAAACAAGTGTCAATCTTTTGATAGTTATTATATCTTAAAAACACGCTTTTTGTTTTAACAACGATAATTAATTTTAAATTAATTTCTGCCACTTATGTGTTTTGAATTTGGAAAAATATATTCCATATTTGGAATCATGATGTCCAAATTGTATGAATCAGTAACTTTTATTTTTTAAAATTTTGATTAACTACTTCGGTAAATATTTTATTTACCATGGTTAAAGGGTAAATCCGGTAAATAGGGGTGACAAAATAATATTATAATAATAATAAATTACCCTAAAAAGTGTCCTAACCTTATTGGTGGATACATGTCCGACCATGGGCATCATTAGGTCGATTTTGGGACCCCATGGAGCCACTTGTAAGTGATAGGGACACTTTATACTAATTAAGTTAAAGTAAATACAAAAATGACAAGCATATATCTTTTAGAAACACAATTTTTACATAAGGTTATATATGTTATATTTTCGATTATAAATATTAATTAGAAATATAAAAATATTTCCTACATAATGATATTTTATTTATAATTTTTAGACATTGGAAAAGTAAAAATATATATGACACAATAATGATGCAGTATTTTCCTTATTAATGAATGAATCAAATAATTGGTGTTGTAAATTTTATAAAAAATATAATTTGAAAGTTTTCATGACATACACGAATTTAATAAGTTAATATGACATGTTATAATTGATTAAATGAATTATTTTCGAAGAAATAATGTTGTTAAGACTTTATCAAAAATCAATTATTAAATATTGTCAAAATTGACATATAAGAGTTTTTAAAACAAATATTATATTATTAATTGATATTCAATTCCTAAAAATCAGAGGGTAGGCCAAGAGACTTATATCATGTTATTTGTATCAATAATGGTTCTCTTGGGGGTCTATTGGATGTCTATGGTATGTTTATTTACTATATAATATAAAAATACAAAGTGGCATGGTAAATGTCAATCTAATTAACTAAGAGTTTAAAATAAAAGATAAGGTTAATATAATGACCAAAACCTGTCTAAAATCTATTGGTTGAGTGGTTTTAGACCTATCCCCATCATAAAATTTAAATAATACACTTTTTATTCATTATAAAACGAATATGAATTTATTATAAAATAATATTTCTTGCTTTTCCAAAGGTACCTCTCACCTCTCTTATAAAAGGGAACTCCCCCTTCTCATTAATTCACACATTCAAAGCCTTTTGTTTCATCAAAACCCTACCCAAATACTCTTTAATCTTCCATAAAATCATCTTAGAGGCCTTATTTTTATCAGAAAGACATCCTAAGGAGCCCTTTTGATCAAATCAAAAGGAAGAACCCGAAGAAGAGGTAACGTCTTCACCAACCTCTTTAATGTTTCTTTTTTCTTCAACATCTTCTTTCCTTTTATTTCCATTATAAAAAAATAACTCCAGTATCTTCTATATACTATGATGTTATTATAATTATGGAACAAATTAATTAATTATTCTATCCATCCCTTGAATAACATGTCACCATACGTGCGTACGCACGGCCTACCGTCTCCACGTTGTGGTGTAATTGTTATTCAATATATTATTATTTATATGGGTATAATAATGATGTATAATTCATGAAAATAATAAATATAACATGATAATTATTCTCTCTATATGATATAACATCCAATTAAATATTATTTTAATATCAAAATAATGATATTGTCTCTCGTGCATACGTACGGACTACCGTCTCCACGAACACGATGAGATTTATTCCCCATCGTATCCATTAAAGAATGATTTTCATTTGATGGTTAAAAATAATGTATAAAGACTTAATATAATTCTGGATATGAATATTATGAAACAGATCCATAAAAAAACACGGCTTATGTAACAAAACATATAAAAGAAAACGAGTAAGTTAACACCCAAAACGAAGATAATACTAAGATTTTATTAACAATGTGATGTTAAAAGATCATATATGATATCATATTAATATATATTTATATTTTATAATTAAATAACAATAATTGCACCATTATAAAGGCGGTTAACCTACCATCAACCAAGGACAAGTACGAGGTGAAGGTTTATTTCACAATATCTTCATTATCTGAGGTTGTTTATACGTAATTATCTATTGGGACCTCTTTATCATCCACATCCATGTTTCTTAAAAATATATTTCAATTTTTTTTACTATTTACTATAAAATGGTTTAAATTCATTTATACCCTTATGTGTTTTGAAAGGATTCTTTCCATCATTTTCCAAACAATATACTTTTTTACCTTTTCGACAAATTTAAGGTAAGAATGTTTTTTTAACTTATACGGAGGGTGCGGCTATTTTCTACCATTATAAACTCATCAAAGCTTCCCTTACATGTTTATAAGAATATTTTAAAATTAAATTTTTTATTTTATAATTATGTGACTTTTAAATGACTTCAAAATAGAAAGAGATATTTCATTAAAAAGAGTTTTGATTTTATCTATGTCAACATCCTTTGATGTATTTTATGTTTATTTGGATTTGATTTATTATGATACAAAACTAACATATTGTATTGAAGGTTTTGTGATATGTTTGGCTGTGGATGTGCTATTTTTATACAATTCATGATTTATGGTTAAATTATTGACATTTCGTATGCTATTTTTAATACGAATATTTATGATATGTTTAAACCTTTTCATATGAGGAATGTATTGGACTTAGTAAGCGATGGGTGGAGCCCTCTATAGCTCCTCGATGCATCGGTAGGTCTAATGAAAAAACTAGACGTGGAATTGGCTGAGGCCGTTTCCCAATTTGATTTATGGTTTTGGCTGAGGCCTTAATCATTATAGACTTCGTGGCCGAGGCCTTGACAAAATGTTTCATAATGTCCGGCATTATACATTCCCTCATTATGGAAATAATATTTATGGTTCATGTGGTAATTCGACTTTTATAATACCCATGGTTATGTTTTAATATGGCATTATTTACTCATCTCATATTCTTTACATAAAATTATTCATTTTTATTATTGGTAAGGGCATGGGGTTTCAATTATTTACCATGCTTAATATTTATGTAATTTTCCACTGTATCACTTACCCTTACTGAGAATTTGAGTTGACCCCTTTCTTATGTTTCATTTTCCCCGGATATTAAGAAGTTAGTTATGAGTGACTTGGAGGAATTATTTAGGAGTATTAGATGTTTCCAATGGAATAAATTCTTGTTTTATTTCTTTTCAAGTTGTAATGTTGAACTTATGTATGAATCTTGCTTCCAATAATACTAAACCGACCGGTCTTTCAAGACATGATCTCCGTGTGATCATGCCAATGTTATGTAATAATGCACCGACTCTGGGTAACTAGGGTCGGGGCATTACAGTTGGTATCATAGGAAGTTTATTACAACCCTTGGAAACTATATTTAGATAAACTCTGATTAGAGCACATAGATCTAAGATGGAATTTGAGGATTATTATAGAAGAAATTCCTAGAATTTTGGTATTATAGATATTTGGTGTTTTTTCCAAGAAAAACATCCCTGTCTGGATACGAGCTAGTAGAAGCGGCTCTGGAACAGATGTACCTAGGGGTAAAACCCGAAAACACCGCTTTGAGCTAGACTCGAATGAGAACTGGTGCATGACAATGGGCCTTGCAGCACTCTTGGTTACGACACTCCCAAGGGATATGATTAGTATAATTCTCATTTTATTTACAAACCATTATGAAGGGTTATGAGTATATACTTCCTCAAAGAAAACTTTTTTTATGATTATGAATTATATCCACAAACTGTTGAATTTATTTTAAGTGTTTTAGATGTTTGGAATTATATATTTCAATTCATAAACTAATATAGTTTATGCCATTGTTTAGAAATGGCGCCTAGTGGAAGGAATGGAAAACATATCAATGCACGCATTGCATGTAGGGATTTCCCTCCTACTCAAGATAATTATAGTAGAGCTAGTGATGCAACTGGTGCTGAATAGCTAATCACCATACTGAGACAACTCACTCAAGTTATGAATAATAACCTTACCCGTATGGAGCACCCTGATCCGCAGCGTGGAGGATCAATGTTAGATGGATTCATGAGGAAACAACCACCAACATTAAATGGGAGTAAAAATCCCATATTAGCTGAGCAAGGGTTTAATTCCTTAGAGAAAATATTCCATGTCATGGGGAGTGGTGAAAGGGAAAAAGTTGTCATGGAAGTTTATCGCCTCACTGGAGATGCTGATCAGTGGTGGTCATTGATACAAAACATGAAGGAAGATGATGAAGTATCAACTATTAAATGGAGGGAGTTCAAAGAGCTTTTCATATAAAAATACCTTCCTCGAGACCATCGAGCAGATATGGAAAGGAAGTTTCTGAGTTTGAGGCAAAAGGAGGATGAGAATGTCGCAAAGTATGAGGATAACATTACAAGGTTAGTGAGGTATGTTGCAGATTATTTATGTAACCCAAGAAGTAATATTGATCATTTCTTCATTTGGTTTAAACCATTTCTCTGTTGAGCATTAGTATCACAATACTTCTCATCATACGAAGATATTGTCTCATGTGCAGTCAAGACAGAAAAGGAATTCTCTAAGTCTTATGACTTTAAATCAAAGTAAGATAAGAAGAGATCTGCTGAACACTCTAGGAAAGGAAATAAGGAAACAGGGAAGAAGGTAGAATTGAATTTCCACCCTGTGATAATTGTGGAAGGAATCACCCTGGTGCCTGTCTAAAAGTAAAAGTAGTATGCTAAAAATGTGGAAAGAAAGGTCATCTAGCTACTGATTGTAAAGGAAATAAATACGCTGACGATGTTCAATGCTATAATTGCAGTGAGATGGGACATTATGCAAATGAATTTCCTAAGAGTCAGGGGTTCTTACCTCAGAAAAGTCCAAAGGATCAAGGCCAAGCTTACGCTATCACTACTACTCAGGTAGAAGCTCCAAAAGACAAGGTGGCATGTAATTTAATGGTTTCCTCAAGTTTAGAAAATGAATTATTTGATTCCGGATCATCGCATTGTTTCATATCTTCCCAATTATCTATGAAAATTAGATATTTATAATTTGATTTAACAATGGTTTTTTCAGTCAAAACCCCAAAGGGAAGTATCATTACTACACGGTTTTGTCAATCAGTCCGCATTAAGGCACATAAATGTTCTTTATCTGCTGATCTCATCATCATGCCTATGATTGAATTTGATATAATCCTCAGTATGGATTGGCTTTCGGACCATGATGTGAAGATTTATTATAAAAAGAAATAGGTTACGATTCTTGATGATGATGATGTTAAGGAACACCTTATCTTTAGAGCAGAATCGTCGCCACCTAATTCTTATTTAGATCCACCCCCAGAAGCTCAACTAAATTCAATTATCGGGGAGGAAGAGAATGAAATGACTGAGGGTGAGGAAAGGAATGTTCAAATAGAGGATGTACCTATTTTGAATGAATATTTAGATGTGTTTCTGGAAGATTTACATGGACATCCTCTAGAACGAGATGTTGAGTTTTCCATTGATTTGATTATGAGATCATGGCCTATATCGAAGACCCCTTATAGAATGGACACTGTGGAATTATTTGAAGAAAAGAAACAACTAGAGGAATTGATTAATAATGGATTTATTCACCTGAGTGTTTCTGCATGGGGAGCCCTTGTCCTTTTTGTTAAGAAGGAAGATGGATCTATGAGGTTGTGCATTGACTATAGGGTGATCAATGCTATAACAATAAAGAACAAGTATCCTCTACCTCGCATTGATGATTTATTTGACCAAATTCATGGAGCTCAATACTTTTCAAAGATTTACCTTCAATCTGGATACCATGAGTTGTGTGGGATGAAGGAAGACATTCTGAAGACTGCATTTCAAACCAGGTATGGGCATTACGAGTTTACAGTAATGCCTTTTGGGCTAACTAATGCACCCTCTATTTTTATAGATCTAATGAACAGAGTTTTCATGGAATATCTTCATGAATTTTTAGTGGTATTTATTTTTGATATCTATGTATACTCCAAAAGATACAAAGATCATGAAAATCACTTGCGCATTATATTGAAGACTCTAAGAAGACATGAATTATATGGGATGTTTAGCAAGTGTGAATTCTGGATTCAGGAGATTTATTTTCTTGGCCATATTTTCTCTAAAGATGGAATTTCTGTTGATCCTTTTAAGACCAAGGAAATCCAAGAATTTCCTACACCAATGTGTATAACCGAGGTATGCAATTTTATTGGGTTAGCAGGTTATTATCGACGTTTCGTCCAGGATTTTTCCCGTTTGGCTAAACCATTAACAAAGCTCACCTGTAAATGGGGTAAATTTGTCTGGACAAAAGAGTGTGAAGAATGTTTTGAAGAATTGAAGAGAAGATTAGTCAATGATCCTATTTCGACTCTTCCATCGAGAAATGATGGGTTTGTTATTTATAGTGATGCATCGAAGAAAGGACTCGTTTGTGTCCTTATGCAGAATGATAGGGTTATTGCCTATGCATCATGACAGCTAAAAATTTATGAGAAAAACTATCATTCTAATGATATCGAGTTATAAACTGTGATCTTTTCTTTGAAGATATGGAGACACTTCCTCTATGGTGAAAAATGTGAGATTTATACTGATCACAAGAGTTTGAAGTATATTTTCTCAAAGAAAGAACTCAATATGAGGCAAAGGAGATGGATTGAACTACTCAAGGATTATGATTGCACGATATACTACCACCCAGAGAAGGAAAATAAGATGGCATATGATTTGAGTAGAAAAGATCATGGAGTTTTGAACATGTTGATAGTGGAAATGGATCCTATTTTCATGGATCCAGTAAATATGGATATGGGAATCACCATGGAAGGTGAAACATCAAAACTTTTTCAAATGGTTGCCAAACCATCTTTACTAGAAAGGGCAAAGAGTTCTTAGGACGATGATGAAGAGTTTAAAAAGAATATTAAAGCTATGAATGATGGGATATTGAGCTAATTTTTGTATGAAGATGGAATTTTAAAATTTTGGAGGAGACTTTGTGTTCCCGATATACCAGATTTAAAAAGGGAATTATTAGACGATGCTCATTTTTCCAATTTCTCTATACACCCTGGGAGCACTAAAATGTATAGATATTGGAAGGAAAATTTTTGGTGGGACAACCTGAAGAGGGAGATTGCTGATTTTGTGTCAAGATGTATGGTTTTTCATCATGTTAATGATGGAAAGAAACATCCTGGAGGAGTAATGCAACCTCTTCCAATACCTGAGTGGAAGTAGGATAATCTTATGTTGGAATTTTTCTTGGGACTACCAAAGACTCATAGAAGGAATGATGCAATATGGGTCATTGTTGATCGTCTTACCAAGTCAGCACATTGTCTTTCTATATGGGAGGATTTACCACTTGAACGTCTAGCAATAATATATATTAATGAAGTCGTGAAACTTCATGGAGTACCTATATCGATTGTTTCTGTTTGTGATCCACGTTTTACTTCAAGATTCTGGAAGAGTCTTTAGAAGGACTTGGATACTGAACATTGTTTGAGCACTACCTACAACCCTCAAACAGATGGAAAATCAGAACAAACTAACCAAACCTTAGAAGACATGATGAGATCATGCTCACTTGAATTTCAGGGTATGTGGGATCAATATTTAACTTTGGTAGAATTTTCTTATAACAATAGCTTCCATTCAAGCGTTAAGATGGAACCATATGAAGCATTATACGGAAAGTGATGTCTCACACCAACCTGTTGGGATGATGTTTGTGAAAGAAAACTTGTAGGCCCAGAACTGGTGGAGGAAATGATAGAAAAGGTGAAGGTAATTCAAAACGACATTAAATCAGCTCGAAGTAGGTAGAAGAGCTATGCCAATAACCGAAGGAAGGATTGAGAATTTAAGGTGGGAGATCATGTTTTCGTGAAGGTATATCCATGGATGGGAGTTATACGTTTCGTTAAGAAGGGTAAATTGAGTCCCAGGTACATCAGACCCTTTGAAATTCTAGAATGAATTGGGGCTATATCATACCGTTTGGCAATGCTGCCAAGTCTCTCCAAAGTTCACGATGTGTTCTATGTATCACTGTTGAGAAAATACATGCTTGACCCAATGCATGTACTCACCTATGAGAAATTAGAATTGGAACCCGATCTTTCTTATTATGAAGATCCCATCAGGATTCTTCATATGATAGAACTAGTGCTGAGAAATAGGATGACTCGTCTGATAAAAGTTTTATGGAGAAACCACAAGATGGAAGAGGAAACGTGGGAACCTGATGAACCTATAATGAATAACCACCCGAGTCTTTTTATGCAGTAATATTCTAGAAATTTCAAGGAAGAAATTATATTAAGGATGGAAGAATGTAACACCCCAAGCTTCCACGGTACACATCTCTTTGAATAATACAATAGCGTGTGTTATACACAACTTCGAGTTCTAACACACACCACAACCAATCAAACTAGCCGTTATGAATAGTAATACATACTTTCTGAAATTTTATAAATTTTAACTCTCAAAATGGACTTCATTTTTGGATTCGGAATATGAAATTTATCCTAGGTTGAAATTTTGGTACTTTTCAGATAACTTTTATATTTTAATAAATAATGAAAATTACTAAATTTTAATTAAAAACAACTTTTTTAATAAAAATAATTAATAGTGATAAATTATGAATTTAAGTGGTTTTAAAGTATATTTAGAATATATTTTTACCATTTAATAAAATTTTGGTCATTGGGCATAATTTCACAATTAAACCGGACATAAACAAGTGTGAATCATTTGATAATTATTATATAGTAAAAACATGATTTTTGTTTTAACAGCGGGAATTAATTTTAAATTATTTTCTGCCACTTCTATGTTTTGAATTTGGAAAAATGGATTCCATATTTGGAATAAGGATGTACAAATTTTATAAATAGGTAACTTTTATTTTTATACATTTTGGATAATTACTTCGGTAAATATTTTATTTACCATGGTTAAAGGGTAAATCCGGTAAATAAGGGTAACAAAATAATATTATAAGAATAATAAATTACACTAAAACGTGTCCTAACCTTATTGGTGGATACATTTCCGACCATGGGAATCATTGGGTCGATTTTGGGACCCCATGGAGCCACTTGTAGGTGATAGGGACACTTTATATAAATTAAGTTAAAGTAAATACAGAAAAGACATAATCTTATATCTTTTAGTAGAATAATTTTTTCATAGGGTTATATATGTTATATTTTCGATTGTAAATAGTAATTATAATGATAAAAAGATTTCCTACATAATTATATTTTATTTATAATTTTTAGACATTTAAAAAGTAAAAATATATATGACACAATAATGATGTTGTATTTTCCTTATTAATGAATGAATCAAATAATTGGTATTATAACTGTTAAAATAAAAATATTTTGAAAGTTTTGATTACATACACGAATTTCATAGGTTAATATGACATGTTAGAATTTATTAAATGAATTATGTTCGAAGTAATAATGTTGTTAAGGCTTTATCAAAAATCAATTATTAAATATTGTCAAAAATGACATAAAAGAGTTTTAAAAAAATTATTATATTATTAATTGATATTCAATTCCTAAAAATCTAAGGATCGTACAAGAGACTTATATCATGATAGGTGTATAATTAATGGACCACTTTGGGGTTTCTTGGATGTATATTGTATGTTTATTAACTATATAATATAAAAATAAAAAGTGACATGGTAAATGTCAATCTAATTAACTAAGAGTTTAAACTAAAAGATAAGGTTAATATAATGACCAAAACCTGTCTATAATCTATTGGTTGAGTGGTTTTCGACCTATCCCCACCTTAAACTTTAAATAATCCACTTTGGAGCCTTTATAAACCGAATATGAATTTATTATAAAATAATATTTCTTGCTTTTCCAAAGGTGCCTCTCACCCCTCTTATAAAAGAGAACTCCCACTTCTCATTAATTCACACCGTCAAAGCCTTTTGGTTCGGCCAACCCCTGCCCAAATACTCTCTAAACTTCCCTAAATTCATCCAAGAGGCCTTAATTTGATCAGAAATCCAACATAAGGATCCCTTTTGATCAAATCAAAAGGAAGAACCCGAAGAAGAGGCAATGTCTTCACCACCCTCTTTAAAGTTCCTTTCTTCTTCAACTTCTTGTTTCCTTGAAATTTCCATTTTAAAATAATAATTCTAGTATCATATATATACTGTGATTTTATTATAATTATGGAACAAACAAATTCATTATTCTACCAATCCCTTGAATGACATGTCACCATACGTGCGTACGTATGGCCTACCGTCTCCACGTTGTGGCATAATTGTTATTCAATATATTATTATTTAGATGGGTATAAAAATGATGTATAATTCATGTAAATAATAAATTTAACATGATAATGATTATTTATACATTATATACAATCCAATTATATATTATTATAATATCAAAAGAATGATATTGTCGCTCGTGCGTACGTACGGACTACCGTCTCCATGAACGCGATGAGATTAATTCCCTATCGTATCCACTCAAGAATGATTTTCATTTGATGGTTAAAAATATTTTTTAAAGACATAATATCATTCTGGATATGAATATTATACAACATATCTATAACAAACAAGGCTTATGTAACAAAACATATAAAAGAAAATGAGTAAGTTAACACCCAAAATGACGATAATAGTAAGATTTTATTAACAAAGAGATGTTAAAAGATCATATATGATATCATATTATTATATATGGTTATTGTATAATTAAATAACAATTATTTCACCATTATACAGGAGTTTAACCTACCATCAACCATGGAAAAGTACAAGGTAAGGGTTTATTTCACAATCTCTTTATTATCTGAGGTTGTTTATACGTAATTATATAATGGGACGTCTTTATCATCCACATCCATGGTTTTTAAAAATATATTTCAATTTTTTTTACTATTTACTAGAAAATTGTTTAATTTCATTTATACCCTTATGTGTTTTGAATGGAATATTTCCGTCGTTTTCAAAACAAGGTTCTTTTTGACATTTTCGACAAATTTAAGATAATAATGTTTTTTAACTTATACGGCGGGTGTGGCTATTTTCTACCGTTATAAACTCATCGAAGTTTCCATTACAAGCTTATTAGAATATTTTCAAATTAAATTTTTTATTTTCTAATTATGTTACTCTTAAATGATTTCAATATAGAAAGAGATATTTCTGTAAAAGGAGTTTTGATTTCATCTATGTCCGCATCCTTTGATGGATTTTAAGTTTCTTTGGAGTTGATTTATTGTGATATAAAACTACAAAATTGTATTGAAGGTTTTGTGATATTTTTTACTATGGATGTTATATTTTTATACCATTCATGATTTCTGTTTAAATTATTGACATTTTGTATGATAATTTAAATAAGAATGTTTATGATATGTTTAAACCTTCTCATATGAGGAATGTATTGGACATAATAAGTGACGGATGGAGCCCGGTATAGCTTCTCGATGCATCGGTAGGTCTCATGAGACAACTAGACATGGAATTGGCCATGGACCTTTCCCAATCTGATTTATGGTTTTGGCCGAGGCCTTAATCATTTTAGAAATCTTGGCTGAGGCCTTGACAAAATGTTTCAGAATGTCTGGCATTATACATTCCCTCATTATGGAAATAATATTTATGGTTCATCTCGTAATTAGACAAGTAGAATACACATGTTTATGTTTTATTATGGAATTATTTACTCATATCATATTTTTGCCATAAAATTATTCATGTTTATTATTGGTAGGGGCATTAGGTTTAAATTATTTACCATGCTTAATATTTATGTCATTTTCCACTATATTACTTACCCTTACTAAGCATTTGAGCTCACCCCTTTGATATGTTTCATTTTCCAAGGATATGAAGAAGTTATTTTTAGTGAATTAGAGGAATTATTTAGGAATATTGGAAGTTTCCAATGGAATAAATTCATGTGGTATTTCTTTTCATGTTGTACAGTTGAATTTATGTATGAATCTTGTTTCCAATAATACTAAACTGATCGGTCTTTCGAGACATGATATCATTGTGATCATGCCAATGTTATGTAATAATGCACTGAATCTTTGTAACTAGGGTCGAGGTGTTACACACCATGCCCACCGTGAAGTACAGAGCCAGGATTCTCCGCGAATGCTTTTGACGTTTTCATGGTTGCAGTGATGCAAGGAGGCGGGATCCTTCGCGAACGCGTTTGAAGTTCGCACGCCCGCTACGGAATGAGGAGGCAGGAGGCTCCGCGAAGTCCTTTGACGTCCTCGGGAGCACCGCGAAGCAGCCAACCCCCCCCCCCCCCCCCCCCTTTGTGCTGTGTGAGATCTGCTCTGGGGCACCTCTTGCCTATAAATACCGGGCTCCCCCCGAGCCCACACGACTGACAATCAGACCCTTCATCTTCCTAGCTCTCGAATCGCGAAGCATCCTTCGCTTTGCAAACCAAGAGCTCTGCGATGTACTTTTGATCTACGAAGGGCCTCCCCTTGGTCATGTTTTCACCCCCTCTTTCGATGGTTATTCCTTTCTTGAATCCTAAGGGATTTCGCAAAGGAAGAGTATCCCCAAGGGGACACGGGTCACCACAGAGTGTTTATGCTTCACGAGGCACCCTTTACGTACACATGATCCACATGCTATGGTAGGGTCATTGTACATTGCGATGCACATTGCTTCGTGACACCTTTCTTCACAAGGCACCTTTGCTCTGCGAGGTAGTGTTCCACGAATTCCATTACAGTTCGCGAAGCACGCCCCTTTGCAAGCACCCTCCACTACATGGAGTGCCTGATCCACATGGATTCTGCCAATGAACCCCTATGCTTTGAAATCCCTCTACCCGTGCAACCCTTCAGGTTTGCATGAAGTGATTTTAGGGTCCCTTGGGAAACACCTCTGGTTGCATGGCTCTGCCTTATGATTCTTCGCATAGGCACGCTAACGGCTATTAATTCTTTACATACCCACGCTAATGTGGACCCCCAAGGGGATCTCCTCAAGACACCCCCCAACTATGGAGTTGTCGGTGCCTTCCCCCCCTCAAGGAGAAGAGGGTACCGGTTATGTATGTCTAGGAGGTGCAGAGTGCACCCGCCTCGTCCAAGCTGTAGGATGTTAAACTGCCAAGCGCCTTCATCCTCAACACATGACGTTAAACTCTGACTTTTCCCCCCACACATCCTATTCAGGGTCCCCCGGCTCGGGAATTCTCTATGCCCACTGGTATCCACGGGGATGGGATCACCCATCATAGGGGATGATATCCTCCTTACCAGAGTGGCGTTTGTCCGTGGGGGAAGGGAATCCACCTCAGTGTAAGCCCCTGGCCTTCTTTGTTAAAGGTAGTACCCCTAATCCTCTCTTATTCCGCGCCAAAGTCCAACTGGGGAGAGGGGAATATGGGATTTTCCCCCTTTACATCTCTCGTTGGAATTTTCTTCCCCTAGTCCTCCACCCCGGAGTAAGTCCCAGTCTCCATCTTCCTAGGCCGCAAACCAACGCGTAAGCCCATGATTTCTCTTTGGATAGCCTAGAGCCGAAGCCCCATTCTACTTCCCACAGACTCTCCTTTCGCGATGCGATGTTCAAGTCCTTGATGCATCTTGTTTCTCACACCGAGCATGACTCACGTGGGCCTAGAGTGAGCATCGACCATGACATCCAACACTTCATCTCGCATGACGTTAAACTGTATGTCATCCCGCTTGATGTTAAAATATAGGTCATCATGTATGACGTTAAACTGAATGACCCCATTTCATCCCACATGACGTTAAAACGCACAACCTGAACTACGAGGACTTTGATCCCAGTCTCCTAAGAAGGGTACGTAGGAAGCCTCTAGGAGGATCAACCTCCAACACCATGGTCCACCTCAGAGTGTCAACCTCATACCACCATGGGCCGCCTCAGACTATACGCCCCATACCACCTTGGGCCACCTCAGAGCATAAGCCCCAACCCAACCCGAACTACAGGGACTTTG
Source organism: Viscum album (assembly GCA_963277665.1). Classification (NCBI taxonomy): domain Eukaryota; kingdom Viridiplantae; phylum Streptophyta; class Magnoliopsida; order Santalales; family Viscaceae; genus Viscum; species Viscum album. Next base: position 559,416,349 of record OY728167.1, on the reverse strand, counting down.
ATCCATGTCTCCTAAGCAAGGTACTTAGGAAGCCTCCATGAGGTTCAAGCCCAAAAACCTGTCGTTCCGACCCCCTTTCACGTCGATTCACCAACACCATGGGCCGCCTCATAGCGTAATCCCTATACCAACCTGAACTATGGGGACTTTGATCCCTGTATACTAGGAAGGGTATGTAGGAATCCTCCACGAGGTTCAATCCCACCAACCAGTTGCTCCGTCCATCATCACGTTGGTTTGCCCCCTCCCCGCATGACGTTAAACTGTATTCGCCATCTGAACTACATGGACTTTTATTACCTACCACGGGGATACGTAGGAAGCCTACACAAGGTTAAAGCCCACCACCCATGTCCTATCCTAACCTCTCCTTCGATCCCATGTGTCTCGGGAATCTTATTCCCTATCTCAGAGGTTCCATTTTATTCCAGGTCCAATCTATGGATCCATTCTCACAGGTCACCTCCTTAGGTGTCCCATCATTCCATAGAACTACGTGGACTCTGATTCCCTTCCACTGGGATACGTAGGATGTCTCTTCCAGGCTCAATTCCAGAACCATTAGTCACCCATACTGATCCTTACCCGGACCGCCACATCCCGGTGACATCATGCCTCCATATTCCCCATTCTATTTAGCAGCATTCGAGAAGCCACTCACCCATCATCCCCAACCTCGGTGCCCCCTCTGGGGGTTTCACCCATCTGATCCACTATAAATAGTGTTCGGATCAGTCCGATCCATCTCTTCTAGACGTTAAACTTGCGGCACACCCTGTGTTAAATAGGGGAAGCTGAGGAAAACCTCAGATGCATGCCTATGTCATAGAATTCTCTGCACTCGTGGTGGGTTGCATCGGGCTTCTGCGCCCTCGAGAAACCCTATAAAAAGGGATATAAGATAGACATGCCAATCCCTCAGTGTCAAGACATGCCAGTGATGCCTCAAAGTGACTTCTCTCCTATATAATGGTTGCTTCCCAAACTGGACCTTTTGGAATGTCCCGACAGAAGCATTGTAATTAACTTATGTCCATGAAGATATGGCGCAAGGAAGGGTTTCATGACCAATGTAATAAATCTATGAGGGGTACCCAAACTAGGTGATGAGCTCCGAGGAGGAATACACAAAAGGAATAACTGAAATCCCATCATACCATTTTTATCAAGGAGAAAACGTCCGTGAAGAAGGATTGGATGTCGCCCGCCTTTGGAAAGCAGGAATGAGGGTCAAAGAAAGCGGCATGTGCATCTGCCAAACAGAAGTGCATCGCGAACACCCCGGAAAAAGAGTCGGAAATAGAAATTGTGAACCCAACAAGAATATGTTGTCCTCAAAATAGAGACTAGTAGCGTTCGCGACATCGATGGATTAGTATGTCGCTGGATTCAGATATCTAGCACCTTGTCCCGCTAAGAAAATAGTGGGCCTGGTGTGAAACTCACTAGAAGTTGGGGAAGTCAGGGCATTGAGATTACCGTTATATGATGTCTTCAGTGTGGATCCCTCTTACAATCCTTGGAAGACGGAATAGCACTGGGGCACTGGTTATCGATTTCTTTTCCTGAAAGTACTAATGAGTTGATCTCCCTATATTGAGGAACCCAGTTTTTGCACCAGGAACACAATCACTGCCCTCCCATCGACATAAGGGTAGGGGAAAAGTCGATACAGCCATCCCACATGGATTTACCTCTTCCACGATGGCTTCTACTTCCGTGATCATAGGGTACCAAAGTCCCTACTCCCCATCCGAGCTCTTTCAAATGAGGGTTATTAATGACCACGTGCGGTGCTACGAGGTGGAGGCGATCATCCCCACCCGGGATATGTCCCACTTGGATCTCGAGGCTGCTGCACCTCACCTTCAACGTCACCCCCAAGGGCCGTGTAGGGAGCCACTTCTCCCCACCCCGATACACAATCGCTTCGGAAGCCTGTCCCTGGAGCGCTTTGATGACTCCCTGCCTTACGCTGATGAGGTCGGTGATATCTGGACCATCTCGGTCGGAGTCCCAATACACGGACTCCCAGCGAGGGATCTTACCCGTCCACATCAACGCCGCCATCCGGTCTTGCCAGATGAGGGGAAGGTATGTGGTACACCTGCACTACTGACCCCGGTTCGCCTGACCCGACTCCAGATTCAGGTGAAAGCTAAGGAGGATGGCCGCCAGGCAGCATCGATGACGGAAGCTATAGTAGCTCGAGCCACTGCCGACACATATCATTAGGTCCCTTCATACACTGAGCATGGGCACTTCTACGCCCGACCGGGATCGAGGCCCCAACCGCCCCATGAGCAGAGTGGGTCGACTATCGTGTCAGTCGGCACGAATAGTGGTCGTCGCGAACCAACCCTCAGTGATGTCACCCCGTACGGAGGTCCTCCCCATACAACCACTACACAGAGGGTCGTCCTGCCCCACTTCAAGGCCCGATCAGGAGGGCCACCCCATGCCACCCCCGGTCTGAATGAAGTTCTTCCCCATTACAGTAATGCTCAGCATGGAAACCTCTCCTGTGCCAATTACACTAGGCATGGATTCATTCCTCCTACCCCCGACCACTGGTGTAGGGGAATTTCCCATCCACTCCCCTTTCAATGTCGGGATCCTCCCTACGTTCTCTTGATGGTCGGTGAAGGTCCTCATCACCCCGGAAACTAGAGGGGCGAAGGCCCACCTTGCTCCACCAACACCAGGCATATAGGTCCTCCCCATGCTCATGCCTGTCCCAGAAGTGGTTTTTCCCGCTCTAGTTCCATCCATGGAGGTCCTCCATATATACCTTTCGATTTTTATCCTGGTGCTCCCTGAACCCCCGCTTTCTTGGGTGGAAGCCCTCTTCGCCCTAGAACTAGTGCGGCCAAAGGAACCTATGTTAGAAATCAGCCATGTCCTGAGGAGACACCCAGGGGAAGGAAGCAGGGTCGTCGCTTCCGTAAGAGGAATTCTAGGGAGGGCCAGATATGAGTCCGACCAGTCTGATTCTCGGACTCTGAAATGGAGTACGACTCAACTCGGGTACCCTCCCCTCGCTAACCCAAGTCAAGGGTCGGGGCTTGGACAAGGTGCATCAGTTTGGTGCTTCCAGGGTATGAGGTCCATAGGATCCCTACCTCCCTCTGCAGGTATATCCAGGAAAATGAAAATATAGTGACATCATAGGTTACAGTTGTGCAATCACCACCATCATAACCGAAAGCACTTTCTACCTCCACAAGAGATCACAAAGAGATATTTTGGGGACTGATGGTGGGTGAGAAATATTGCGACCCACAAACAGTAACCCTGGCCCAAAACCCAGGAGCGGTAGCTGTCAACCCCTCCAATCGCGACGTAGCAGCCAGGTCGCTACACTCTTCAGAGGACAACCTGAGAGCCAGTAGCCAGTCAGCTCACTCACCGTATTCACCACCGGCCAATATTACATCTCCGCGGACTTCTTCGGTACCACTACCCGTTCCTCATCCACCCCCAGTTGGCGAGTGGGGAAATCAAGCATCAGGTCCTGAATTTGAGCCGAGAAGCTTCTGGAGCATTCTTGTAGTGGACCACTTCCCTGAAATGTTTTGGCCCGTGGCAGCGAGTGATTTATACATACCCAAGTCCCTCACCCCCAAGGAAGTTGAGTGTTTCCGCCACACCTTATGGGCGACACACTTTTTCCTTCTCCATCAGTGATTTATTTATCCATGGAGTCGAGCGCATTTTGAAGACATCAGCGAGCAGTGCCATCGAGTTGATCTAGCCGCTCTACCTGTGGCCCAGCGCCTTGAGTCACCAAGGCATCATGAGGCCCTTCAGCAGCAACACGTTCAGAGATTCAAGGTACTCCACAAGATTATAAGGGAGGCCATCCACCATGTAAAAATCTGTGGTTGGGGACAGTACACTGCCCTCCTTTTCAATCCTATCCGGCGGTAGCCTGACTCATTATGCGATATCGAGGACATGAGCCCTGGAATGTTCATGGTCAACAGGGTCACTATAGTGAACAAAGAGGACGGGCTGGAGCTTCTCAATGGATACCTACCCCCTGAGGGTGTACCAACACTGTTGGACACATCGGGGAGTATCACTCATCAGCAGACGATCCTCATAGGTCTCCCTTCACCCAATGAGGCATTGGTGCTCATCCGGAACGTTAGTAAGGGAAAGGAGAACGCAAGAGTTTCCAAGCCCTCTGACCTATCTACCTCAGTGAAAAAGATCGAAGAGGACCCCAAGATGGCCATGTTGCGCCAATATCTTGCTGAGCAGAAGAATTTGGTCGATGATCTTCTGGCTGAATGAATCGCAGAGCGACAACCCGACTATGGTGATCCTAGGCCAGGACAGCCGGGGTAAGAACTTCTACAATTTGGAAAGCTGCCCTCAAGAAACCCTGATCATGCCACTTCTGTAGACACGGAGGATGCCGGAGCTCACAGATAGAGGGTGCGGTATGTCTCACCAAACTCTCCTGAACGGCGCGAAAACCCAAGGAACCTCGCTCGGGCTCCCCCGGCCACCCCAAGGGTCACTTCACCAGCCACCCCATGATCCGCTAAGCTAGTCTATCGCGTTAAAGAACCCGAAAACGTGCTGGTGATTAGGGACCCATGTCAAGACATGGACCCCTACTTCGATGACCTAATAGCAGCGCTCATTGCCCGCCTAGAGGATTTGGATACATGGCAGGTGGAAATCCCACCATATGGAAAGCCATACCCAGCGTCAGTGGATGACATGCCAGCACCCCTAGGATTCGGAAACCCCAACTTCTCCTCCTTTAATGGGATGGGGGACCCGCCGCAGCACCTGTTCCACTTCAACACAAGGTGTGGACCCATGATAGGGAACCCAGAGCATCAGGAGGCCGCCAAGCTCCGCTGTTTTGTTCAGACACTGGAGGGCCAACATACGTTTGGGACACCCAAATCCCCATCAGAACCGTGACCAGGTGGGCGGACCATCGAAGGCAGTTCCTTTTCCAGTTCAGCTCTACCACCTAGAAAACGATCATTGTAGACCTCTTCAAGTGCAAACAAAGGCTTGATGAGCATGTCGCGGACTTCATCGCCTAGTGGAAAGGGCTCACTAACTCCATGTACATGCCATTGACTCGGGGGAAATTACTGACAATGTGCATAGGGAATGTCCAGATAGATCTGGTCCCCTCCCTGATCAAACAGTACTATCATGGAGGGTTTCGAGACTTCTCAGATAAGGCCTAGTGCCTCGAAGAAGCCCTGTAATAGGCCAGTCAAGCAAGTCTGCTGTCCCCTGTAATCCCAGCAAGGAGGGCTGCTAAAGCTGAGGCCATCGTGGTGGCCCAGATAGAGGCCCCCAGGCAACTGGAACTACTACCCGTGGAGCCAGATCCACATCCTTATAGAGGTCCCCCGCCATGGGCACAACCTCCAGCTCAGCAGATCCTACCTCAGAATTGGATGGTGCCCCCGCGTAACGCGACGCCACCGCCTTGGGGAGATAATCAAGTTCCTCCTCTTCAGCAAGCTCCTCTGGGCCCCCGATAGGGACAACTTCCAAGAGCCCCATTTCTGGACCACAGTAATGGGACCTACTTGTTCGACAAGGCTCAGGTCCCCGGTTACATCCGCAGCGCTTTAGAGTAGAGAATCATTCAACTACCTGAGTGCCAGAAGCTAGAAGAGGTGCATCTCACGTATCACCCCAACTACTGCCCTTATCACTGGACCCTGGGGAACACCATCAAGTGATGCTATGTGTTCAAGCACTGGATCCAAGACCAGATTTAAAATAACATAGTCAGGTTGGACCCAGCCCCAGCTCAAGTGGCGGGTGTCTTTGTGAGACCAAATAGCAGTAGTGATGACGAAGGTGAGTGAAAGCAGGTTTCTGACCGTGGATCCCAGATGTATAACGACTGGGTAGCGCGCATGGAGGTCTTCCAGGCCCATGGAATCATCCTTTCACACCTGAATCATTCGGAGCCCTTAGATTCTATGGCCACGGCATCAACATCGTCACCTTAGCCGGCCTCTTAGCAGAAGAGAAAGCGTCTATGGTGAAAGAAGAAGCAACATGCCCCGCCAATGCCGTCTTTGTCCAGCACTCTTTGAGAATTCATGCCCCCTGAGATGGGAATCCCCCCAGGATCCGCCCAGTACTGGATGATTCGTCAAGTGATCTCCAAGGGTACTCTTTGGTTAACACCGTCGAGTTGGTAAACCCCTATATGTCTCCCGATGATGGGTAGCACCAGGAGAATCTCCCCAACGTCCCTAGTCGCCGTCAACAACAGTGGGGCCGTGACCACATGGGTCATTGAGGCACATCAGTTGGCACCTCCAGCTAGGACATGCATGCCGCTGAGACCAGACAGCAGTTCCAGCACAGAACTCAGCAGGAGTAGCCTCTTCATCCAGCGTTGACAAGACTGTCTCCACCACCGTTCGTGTTACTGGATCAGGCAGACCCACTTCGGCCATGTCGCGACTAGCTTCACCAAGCCACAGGCTGACCCTAGATGTTTTTTCCTCACTCGACAACCACACTCTGAGCTTCTTATAGTGAACATCGGGATATGCCTAGTACCAGTCAGCCGCCGGTCGAGCTTGCAGGGCCTGCTATGCCTCTGTTCAGAGATCGACTTCCTACAAGCAGAGGTTCATGCCTGGCATGGAAGTACGATGTTCTCAAGCACCTCACTGGCATCCCAGTGAGGCTGTCCATCCTTTAAGCCCTTCGATTGTCGCCAGATATGCGTGAAGCACTCGTCGAGGCTTTAAGACGCCCCCTCCTGTTTGAGACGGAGATAGCGGCTGTTGAGGTTTTCCACGCTGAAGTGCTTGATTATGCCGAATTTCAGTCAATCATTTCGTTCTCTTGGGAGGATGAAGGCTCCCCTATACAGGGGAACATCCACCAGATGTATATCACCGGGGAGTTCAATGAAGTGGAGGTTCACCGTTGTCTCATTGGAACTGGCTTCGGGATCAACCTTATCCCGAAATGGACACTTCGAAAGCTTGGGTTATCTGAGGATGACCTGACTCCTTTTGATTTACGAATCTAGGGTTATGACAGGACAGAGCATACCTCGGTCGGCATGATTTTCTTGAAGACCCATTTCAGCAGCCTGGTTTCTAGTGCCGAGTTCATGGTGGTCTCCCAGGACACTGCGTATACTTCCTTGACAGGCTGGCCATGGCTCCACCTGCATGCGACGGTCCCCTCATCATATCACCAATGCCCCAAATACTCTCTTGATGGTCGACTGAGAATCATCCAAGGTGATGCGTTTACTTTCGTCTCTTTCGAAGCTCACTACATGGATACCAAATATTATAAGAACAAAGATAAACAAGTCCATGCAAGCGAAGTTGATCCTGTCACGGCTATAACCGACTCTTGGGCAGGCCTGAATGATGCCTACATCTTCCCGATCCACCGATTGGAGACCATGACCCCTGACATGGAGAAATTTTTCATTATTACTAGGAAAAGGGGGAACCATGCTCCCACATCTAGGCGGCATCAGTAGATAACTTCATATTCTTATACAAACCAGGATTCAGTGACCACGAAGCTTCCCATTCCCATCAAGTATCGGGACGTTCGACTCATGGAAATGGTAGTATGTCATTCTTTTCTGTTTCTCCGGGCTAGAAGAAGTCGACTCCAGCCGATGAACCCCCACTGCTTTGACGTCATCAAGTGTGGACCCCTGGACTGGAGACCAGATGGGATCGGGTCGACATCCTTCATCGCTACGGTCTCGACAGCGCCAGAGTTCCCCGACACAACAACCACTACCGCTCACTATGGAACCAGCCTCCCATCGGGGTATGGTAAACCAGGAGAAGAGTCCCTCATGGAATATCCCTCCATAAGTGGGGAATAGGACATAGAAGACTCCCCCTGCCTTTGAGGAAGTCGTCTCCAACAAGGTTGACGAGTTGATACAGGTGAACCTCGAAAGCGAGGTGGACCCGAGGCCCACATTGATCAGTGCCTCCATGCCCCCCGAGGATTAGCAGAGGTACATGGAATTCCTAAAACAGCATCATGAAGTGTTTTCCTAAAGTTACAATGAGATTCCCGGATTAGATCCTCAGGTAGCCAGAAAGATGCACCCTTCTCATGGTGCCATGGTTGATGCCGAAGTTAACAAGATTATCAGAGAAAACTTCATTATGGAGGTCCAGTATCCCAAGTGGATAGACAACATTGTGCTACTAAGGAAGAAGAACGGACTAATCAGAGTCTTCATTGACTTCCGAGATCTCAACTGTCACTGTCTGAGGGACGATTTTCCCCTTCCAGGGACAAAATTGCTGATCGACGCTATGAATATATTCCAAGCCCTCTCCGTCATGGAATGTTACTCCAGGTATAATAATATATTGATGTACTCAGAGGATGAGGAGTCCACAGCTTTTAGAGCTCCCCATGGTACTTTCTATTACCAGGTTATGCCCTTCGGCTTGAAAATGTGGCTGCCACCTATCAGCGGGCCATGCATCGCATATTCAAGCCGATCCTGGGAACATTGGTGGAATTCTATGTGGAAGATCTTGTGGTCCAATATTGCCAAATCCAAGACCAACTCATGGACCATGAAAAAGTTTTAGACTTTCTCAGTTCCCGCCACCTCAAGATGAACCCATTGAAGTGTGCTTTCGAGGTCACCTCCGACAAGTTTCTTGGCATTGTTGTTAGGTATCGGGGCATCGAGATTGACCCGAAAAAGATCAATTCCATCAGACAGATGCCTCCCCCGAGTAATATGCAAGAGCTTCAAGGTATCCATGTCCACTTAGCCTACATACGCCGATTCATTGCGATTATGGATGGTAAGTGTAAGACCTTTTCTTGGCTCATGAAGAAGGGAACTGCCTATGGATGGGATGAGGATTGCCAGACCGCCTTTGAGGAAATCAAGATGTATCTGCTCTAGCCTCTAGTCTTGATGCCACCCATCTTATGGAAGGGAATGATTCTCTATGTTAACACCCAATAATGGTACCTCGGCGCCCCTCTTGCCTAGAAGAACAATTAGGGGACGGAGAGCAGCCTCTACTACCTCAGCCGCTTTCTCCTTGATATAGAAGCCAGATACTCCGTCATAGTGAACAGCTACCATGCGCTTGTATTTGGTTTGTAGAAGTTGCGACATTACCTATAGCACCAATATGTACAACTAGTGTCTCAATTGGAACCATCAAAGTACATTCTGAATCGCCCCATCTTGACTGGCCGACTAGAGCAGTGGGTAGTAATCCTCCAACAGTTCGACATCAAGTTTGTCCCCCAGAAGGCTATCAAGGGACAAGCATTGGCAGACTTCCTAGCTACCCATCCAACCTCGGCAAACCAGTCCTTGGACTTTTATTTTCTTGATGAAGCAATCCTCTCAGTCGATCAGGTCATCCCATGTTGGCCAATTCACTTCGATGGTGCCTCCATGAGCCCCGCCGGTAAGAGAATCAACAATCCTAGGCTCAACAGAGTGAGCCTAGGTGTTGTCTTCATCACCCCAGCGCATGTCATTCTGCCATAATCATTCCTGTTGAAAGATGGCTACACAAAAACTGTGGTAGAGTATCAAGCCCTTATTACTGGTGTCGAGCTGGCCCTTGAGATCGGCATGCCCCATTTGAATGTGAAAGGGGATTCCGAGATAGTTGTTAAGCAGGTCAATTTAGAATATTTTTTCAAGAAGCCAGATCTCATGCTATTGTTAGAACACACTCTCTAGCTAATGGCCCAGTTCCCTTCTCGGTTAGAGGTTATCCCTGTCCCTCGTTCATAGAATTGTCAAGTAGATGCTTTGGCCAGTTTGGCTGCATCACATGCAAAGTCCAAATAGAATGACCTAATTATCCATGTGGCGCACCGGAGAGTCATATCTCTTGTTACACCGGTTGGCGATGATGTCCCATATGTAAGAAATCTTACTGTAGGTTCCTCCATGTCATGACCCTCGGGTTCCACGGATGCAGCGATCGAAATGATTGCCGATTGAAGGGCACCCTTGGTCGAATACCTCCAACATGGTAATATCCCATTAGACCGGGCTGAGCGTGAGTGAATTTGACGACATACGCTACAATTTACTCTCCAGAGTGGTCCCAGAATTGAGCAGATCCTCTATAAATGCATATTTTATGGTATTCTCCTCTATTTCATTCAGAGAGTTGAGAGTCCACAAGTCCTGTTAGAGGTTCACGCTGGTTACTGCGGTTCCCATCAGGCTGGGTCAAAACTGTCTCACAAGATCCAAAGATTAAGGTATTTTTTCTCTACATGATCCTCAACTACATCGAGTTGGCCAAGTGGTGCCATGCATGCCAGGAACATTCTAACATTGGGCATCAGCCACTGGAGTTTTTCCACACCACAAAGTACTCTTGGACCTTTGCAGTCTGGGTTTGGATGTTGTAGGACCATACCCGTCAGCAACAGCTCAGTAATCCCAATTTATTCTAACCGCAATAGATTTATTTTCCAAGTGGGAAGAGGAAATTACACTCAAGTAAGTTAAGGCCCGTTCTATCATTGACTTCGTGTGTTCCAATATCATCTTATCGATTTGGAGTACAACATGCTCTCCTCACCAATAACGACACCAACTTCTGAGCAGCCGAGTTGAAGAAGTTATACGCCATGTTCAACATGAACTCCAACCATACCTCCCACTATCACGTGCAAGTAGATGGAAAAATTAAGGCATTCAATGAAACTCTCTCTAACATTTTGCAGAATATGGTTGGTCAGAACATGAAAATTTGGCTAGATAAGATCCCAAACACCCTCTGGTATTATCGAAAGATGACTCGTAATTCCACCCAGGTGACCCCATATTCACTGATGTACGGAATGGAGGCCGTCCTGCACATCGAGATTCGGTTTCCCTCAATGCTCACAATAGTCTATGACCAGAAAGCGCCGGATAGAGTGGCTGAAATCCGTCTAGCTGAATTGGAAGCACTAGACGTGAACTGGATTCGTACCCTGGACAAACTAGAAAGGCATCAGGGGAGGATGGCTCGAGCATTCAACAACAAGGTTTTCCTCCTCTCTTTCTTGAAAGGAAACTTGGTACTGTCCCTCAGGGTGCCAATGATACCCAGTAGGAAATGACCGATGTTGGGGCCCAAATGGGAAGGACATTTCATTGTCCATAAGGTTTATCCCAATGATGCATACTCCCTAGTGACCATAGATGGTGAGTGTATAACTCCTCCCACCAATTCCATGTTCCTCGAACAATACTTTTCCTGACCCCATTCCTGGGGTCCTCTATGACCTTAAACTAGATGTTGTCCCGCATGAAGTTAAACTACATCATCATCCCGCATGACGTTAAAATGCATCATCTTCCCACATGACATTAAACGGTATGCCATCCCGCAATACGTTAAACTGCATCATTGTCACACATGATGCCAAACTGTATTTATTCCCTCATGAGGTAAAATTGTATATCGTCCCGCATGACATTAAATATTATGTCGTCCCGCATGACGTTAAACTGTAAATCCTCCCACATGACATTAAATTTTAGGCCGTTCTGCAAGATGTTAAAATGAATATCCTCCCGCATGACGTGAAATTGTATGTGGTCTCACATAATGTTAAATTGTAACTTCAAGAACTACATGTGGCCTGATTCCCATCCTTATGGGATACTTAGGTCCGCCTGAACATTGCGATTTCAGGTCCAGCCCCATCTTTTAGGGATTTCTCTATTACCTGGGCCCCTTGGCCTGCCCTTCCCCTAGGAGAGGAATATATGGTGCGGTACTGGGATACGCCCTCATTCACATTGGGTTTATCAGAACGACGCCATTTACGTCCTCTGGAGAGTCCCGCGTCCACCGTTATATATCCCTCTTTTCAAATCATCCCCTCTGTGGTCAAGCCCCCTATACCCTTTAAAGTGGTCTGTCGATGTGTTCACGAGTACTCTGGTCTAGGACCTGGAGTGTCGGATTCAACTTGGGAAAGTTTCCATCCACTTTTCAATCTTCATGTTCCCCTTCATATGGGCTCTCATCATCTTTTACACCAAGAGGGACCCCCAAAAACGATATGGATACCCCGCCTAAGGGCTCTCCTACCATTACGGGCTAACGCCCTCGAGGGTTTCGAACAATAAATTGATACAAATCCAGCGTTGCGAATATGGTCAGCGGTCAATGCTCATTTGTTTGTCCCCACTTCATGCTAACGCGATAAGATCATGTGTTGCGAACATGGTGAGTAGTAATCCTTTGTCTCCACACCAGCCCCTTTAGGCCTTGAATGTTGGTTGTATGATTCACAATATGTTCCACCCCATAATGTCCAGGTGGAATCTTGATTCTCTTGGAACTATCTCTCAATGCACATCTGCATGTCAGGCAGACAAAGCTGTAATACGGCATCCTTCCTCTGTCCCACATCCCGAGCTATAAAACCATAAACTAAGAACATCATTAAGGGATATGTGCGGATCAATCCTCATCCCCATGGGATGCGTGGTATCACCCAGACATCATGCTTTCAGGTCCAGCTCAGCTGGGAGCTATTTTCTCTTTCCCCTTATTCTCTGACCCTCACTGGCCCCATGGCTCGAGGCTCCACTCCCGGAATCATGTACGGTGGTGATGTGGACCACATCATCACTCATGTGAGGTATGCTTTATCGCATCATGTTCATTTCCTCAGATCCATTCCATGACCTTAAACTATGATGTTAGGTCAAATCCATGACCCTAAACTTTGATAATATCGTCCTAGCTGCACGACGAAAAACGACACTGCATTGTGATGAATTCATTATAGGTTGCGCTACGTTGGGTATTAGTCATCCACCATACCATTTTTTTAATTCCTGTATATAGCTGTATTATTGTTGCGATGCCGGGAATTTCTACCCTTGGTCGGTCACTTCACAAAGAAAACCCCCATTCACCTTAAAGGACAAAAAAGATACATCAAATTCTGCTTCATTTGTCTTGAGGGCCACGCCCACACGCCCCATTTATCCCTAGCACTGGTACATTACCCTGACACTTCAAGAACTATGTGTAGCTTGATCCCTATCCTCATGGGGTACATAGGAATGCCTGTGCACTTTTCTTCGAGCCTAGATCAACCTTTTTTCGGTCCCTTGACCTACACACTTTCCCAAGGAACACATAGTAATTTGGAGTTACTTCCCCATTCACGTCAGGTTTCATAATCACCTTACCATGTGTCCCCTGCATTCCTTACCAATCCATAGTCCTAGCTCTAAGACCTTAAATTAAGATCCCTTCTTGAACTATGTGCCAATTTATCCCCAAACTCATGGGGTATGTAGGAATGCCTAGTCACTTTTCCTTGGGCCTAGCTCAACCCTCGTTTTCGGTCCCTCGACCTAAAACCTCCACAGGGAACACTTGATGATATGGATCTCGTCCTTGTTCACATCAGGTAGTCTGAGTTACACCATCACGTGTCTCCCACGTTTCCTATCATCCGTGGTCCGAGTTCTGTGACCCTAAACTAAGATCTCCCTAAGGGAAGGGACTCGACTCCCTCTGTCTAATATGTCTCGTTGTCGTGTTCAGATGCGTTTTGACAAAGAGCCCAGAATGTGGGATTTTCATGGGGACATTCACCTCGCTCCATGTCCAAGGATCATGAGCTTGTTATTTGGATCCTTATCCACTTCCACATCCAAAGGGACCCCCTAATGGCCTGGTCCCATGCCGCATCATCTCACATAAAATTTTGGGCGGACTCCCCTAAGGATATCAATTGAAATTTGCGACTGATCCCGTGTTGCAAACATGGTCAATGGTGGACCCGAATTTGTCTGTCTCTATTCCAGGCTAACGCGATGTGGATACTGCATTTCCTCCATGGTCAATAGTTTTCCCACATTGTCAAACCGCTTTCATTAGGATCCATATTTCAAGCATCATGATTCACACATTCCCACTTCCTCATATCCATGTGGAATTCCGAAATACTCGGCTTTACCTCTTCACACATCCAGGTGCGCTACGTGGACGAGTTAGCATCATTGGGATACCATCAATTGAGCACCCATTTTCCATAGATTGTTCCTTCCTATGTTGAGAAAGTCTGACGACTACTTTTTGCTTCCCACATTGAGTATGGATCTCATGGGATTAGTAGTTTTGATAGGGTGTGCACCGGAACAACTTCTCATCACCCGCATTGCATTAAACTGTGCTTCTGGAACTATGTGTGGCTTGATTCCCATCCTTATGGGATACGTAAGAACTCCTAGACGTTTTGTCTCGGGTCCAGCCTGGGGAATCACAAATCCCATCCTTTCTCACCATCGGTCCCATGGCTTGACCCCTCGGGGAGTTCTGTAACCGTAACAGTTTCCCTGAACAAGTCCAGGATGCCCTATGATGACATTGGGAAGTGACGGTTCCCTCATCAAGGAGGTCCTGTCTAAAATTAGGGATAATCCATGAGCAGATTAATGTGCCCGCCTAATTTTCTTCCACCACGGTGGAATAATTCTGGGAGTGTTGGATTCTACGCGAACAGACCATCACTTCACATGTCCCTTTATTCGGATCCTTTTCCTATTTCACGTTTGAAAGGACCCACTAACAGTATGGATTCTTGACCTATGGTCCACCTGATGTCCTGGGACAAGGTTCCGGAAAACTCATCACATTTCAAGGGACCCCCTAACAGTATTGATGCTTGACCTATGGTCCGCCTGATGTCCTGGGCCAACGTTCTGGAAAACTGAAGGACGATATTTTGAGTTTGGTCCTGTGTTACAGACATGGTCAGTGGTCGACCCTCATTTGTTGTCCCCATTTCAGGGTAATTCAATAGGGATGCTGTGTTTTGAACACGGTCAACAGTTTCCCTTTATTTCCATGCCCTTCCCACAGTGTTCCGAATTTGGGTAACGTGATTCACATCTTTTCCATTCCCCTATGTTCGTACTGATTCCAATTCCCCTGGAATTTCTATGCTCGTGCTCTAGATCGCCTTTAGAAGATGATTCATCAATTGGTCTGAGGTCCTCTCCCCTTTGATCGAGCCTCCCTCTTCTCCTTAGAAATCCGAGTTTATGTTTCGAACGCCCAAAGCATGGTTTTAACTCCTACATTTAGAGGAGGCGAGGAGGTGGTCACCCCTTGTTTCTCATATCAGGCCTAACCCACATGATCTTAGTGAATGATCGATGGACTCTCCATGAACAATATAAGGACGCAATAAACCAATGAAAATAATGAAACTCATGCATTCTACGACATTAAAGGATAATATCATGAAAGTACATTTGATGGTTCGTAATCATTACAACACCCGGGGATTGACTCCTCCCCTAGACGAGTTGACCTCGTCAAACGCGCATTGTTTCTCTGCCACCCTCTGGCTTTTGGAATCTAGGATTTGATGTAACCTACTTGTCTCCTGCTCCTCCTCGGCAGCAATGGGGCGTAGTGCATCAGTTGCGACCAGAGCCTGCTCCATACTGGTCCGGATAATGACCATCTGCTCTGAGGATCGCTTCATTACTTCTTCAGCCTCCACCAACTGGACTCCCAAACATAATACGAGCTCTGATTGCGCGTTGAGAGGAGCAGAATGCATGTCCGCCAGGGCCTGTAACCGTTGAAACTCATGTTCAGCCTCCTGGAGTATCTTGACAATCACCACCTTCCTCCACTGCCAGCCCACTCTGAGGCCATAGTCATACACCCTAATATTTTTCAACATGAGATCTCGGATGAGCATGTGAGGGCGATGGGGATCCACTCCCCTGGTGCATAGTTTGTTCAGTCGCAAGTGATGTCTGTCCATTTCATTCACCCAGAGCTCTTGGGGTGTCATTTGTGGAACATGTGACCAGCTTCCAAGATCGGTGGTGAACCAATTTGTTGTCCTCCTCGTCAGAGGCCATATCGTCCCATTCGGCGTGATTGGCAGGCTCGTACACAGGGAATGCCCCCAGGAACTCCTCAGCCGGGTCTGCATATAGCGTTGGATCTGGCATGGAAGAGCCTGAACTGTCTGGCTGGTCCTCATCATCGGATCCACATTAATAACCTCAGGTGCAGTCCCATTTATGTCTTCTCCAGTGATCAGGAGCATTTCAATTCGGTCATGTTGGATGTTAGTCTCTACGACCATTGGCATGCACCTGGGAAGGGCGCTACCCAATGTCCCGACCAACCTCGTCGCAGCAGCCCAAGCCAATTGGAGGAATGTACATGCCAAAAATAGGATGTGAATACCAGGTAACGTGGAAAGGGGAAGGAAGTTCTAAATTAGGCGGAAGAGATTTATAGAGGTAAAATCCATGGTCCTGCTTTGGGGCTGATGTCATCAAAACCCCGAGACGTGGCCCCCCTTATATGATTGGTAGGTATGAAGAAACCGGGCGAGCCTCCTCGGGTGTCCCAGCCCTGCCAGACACGGATGTTTACGCAGCCGTAGGTGTTGATCCAGGAGGTCTCGCGTCAGCACCCGCTGAGGGGTGGGAACGAGGTCTATGCACCAGGTACTCCTGCCCGATGAATATGTTGGTAAGAAATCCAGAGTAACCTAAGGGAAGGTACTGAAGAGGGAACATGGGATTTTACCTCAAGAGCCTCCACAAAATATTTAAAATTTGAGGATGGTTCATCGACTTCGCCCTCCTCATACGGACTCTCCCTACCAGCTTCGTCTCCTAGGGAGGACTCTTCTGATTCTTTCAGTAGAGTGAAGTGTTCCCTCAGTTCAGCCTCTGATAGTTGTGGAGGGACCGTATGACCCAACAACATCCTGACCCGGTCCGTCATTGGGTGCGGAGCACCCTGGGAGTGGATGAAGTCCTCTAGCTCGGCTATGTATTGCTCCGCCTCCTCCAGGGATACTACCACACCAGCCCTGATTGACCCAATCCCTGGAAAGTCCATCCCAAGGCGGTTCAAGTGCTACCTCAAATCAGATGGGTCAAGTAATTGCCGGTTGACATCCTAGATTTCCCAGTCCTCTGGGAAGAACACACTCTCCAGCATGTCAATATGGAGCATCCGTTTCCCCGAGGCCTGTGTAGAAATTCTGTGTATTCCTCTTGGTGGCCGCCCCTCCGGATGACATTGCTCTAATGGAAACATTTGGTCCGCCGCCACTACTTCCCCCTCAACTGGTGTGGCCACTGCTACTACAGTAGCCACGCCACTACGAGATTCCCTTTACACCATACGTCCTAGGCCCCGAGGTTGGGGAAAATTTCCATCCTCATCCAGAATGGTTGGCCGCTTTAGCATCTCCCCCGGGTAGGCCGCCCCCCATCTCTGGGCATAATACTTTACCAGCCCGAGGATGGTGGTCGGTGGAGGTGGTTCATTATGAATCTTCCCGTACTCCTGTGTGAACATGAGCCACATCTGCCTCATCACACATGAGTGTTCCTCGTAACCCACCCCCAGGTAGACCTGTGGGGTCAGCCGCTGCAGGCACAGAAATTGGATGGAAAACCAGTGAGGGTTGTATGGCTCGCACAGGCACCCACGGTCCACCCTGGCCACCAAGACTCCACCTCGAAAGGCTAGAATGTAGGCCCGATACTCTTCCGTCCTTGGTCGTCATCAGTAAATCCCCCGTCGGGAATAGAAATGGGTGGAAATTAAATTCCCCCACCCTCCACATCCGGTTCAGAACTGATGGTGCGGTTAGCTGGTTTGGGAAGATCCCTAGGAAATTCAGGATTGAAGGGTGAAAGTTCAACACTAGTGGCAAGATGGGGTTCGGATATTCATAAATCCCCCTGATGTGCGCTACCATCCACCCGTACTGGAGATGGAACTACCCACATACCCTCTGTGGCCGCTTTCCCTCCCAGATGTGCCACAGAATCTGGTATAACATGGAACGCATTGGGATCCCAAGGTTGATCCACTCACCTATCTCCAAGGTGGGAGCCATGATGAATGTACTTGGCAACACTACCATGTTCGTATCTCTCACCGGAAGAATCCAACCATAAATGAGAGTTGCGATGAAGGACGCCAGCCTGACCATTGGCTGTTGTTCAGTGCTGACACTGAACCCCCAGGTTTTCAACTGGCTATTCACCAACATCCTCTAGTACGTGTGTTACTTACTCCGAGCCCCCATTGGGAATGTCAGAGGCCTTGTGGGGAATTTCCTATTCTCTCAGAAGTTTAGAAACTTTTTGAACCAATTCTTGATGTGGACAACCCTCACCGCCTCCTTGTCCTCCCCTAGCACGATCATCATTAGTGCCATCGCCAGATGCGAAATCTACTCCGTGTCTTCCCATGCAACCATAGCAGGGAGAAATTTGTCGTACAACGCCCCTAGTATCAGAACTTCCAAGATCTGATGCACATCCCATAAGCTGATTCCAACCTCCCCATGATGCAAGTGGAAGGTATTGGTCTCCGGAGACCTTTGGCTCATCAGCTCCGGCATTAGCTACTTCGACTGGTAGATGTGGAATTGGGAATCCCAAGCTACCTCATACTAGCCCACTCTTCATAGCTCCGCCACGAAATCCTCACCTGAGGCGCCTACCCAGTCGGCCCAGGCCCAATCATCCGTGAAATTGCCTCCTTGGTGAAGGTTCCATTCAACGGACCACCCCTTCTTCGGGTTCCCTAGCGCCGCCTTGAGGATAGTTCAGTATAGAAGAGGGGACGTCTCTGTCTGCAATGACTTCCCATCGACGTTATTCAGGTGATTTTATAAACATTCCGCAATTACAGGCATGAAGTCCTCCCGGGAATGATCGTCGGCTGCCCTGAACCATCGGCACTGGCACGACGTGCTCCGAAACCAGTAGGTCGGCTCGTCCATACTTAATTCAGGAATGAGGATGTAATCCCTCAGCCTGAAGCTGTTTAAGGGAAACCTCTTACACAAGGGGTAGTTCTTCAAGCCCTATAATATCATCTCCACCAAAAAACTATGGTCTGAGTGGCTACGGACCAACTCTCCTAATATCAGGCTGTTCTCCATCTCATCCCTTTGGGAAGCTTCCGCAAGGACCCCCCAGGCAACTTCTTGGTTTTCCATTCAGTCTGATTCTTTGATGGTCTTTTCGAGCCTCTTCGCGAAGCTCATCCATAGAGTGTGATCATGAAGACTCTTCGCGACAACCTTTCGCAGAGATCCGACAAGGAGTTCAGGCGCCGGACCATGAAGCGCAAATGCGGAGTCAAAGACTCGATGTGTGCCGTGAAACCTCGATTCATAGATAACACTCGCGGAGTACGCAGATCTTCACAAATCGAGAGCGAAAAAGAGCAGAATAGTAGAGAAGGTAAATGAAAAAATGGAGGTCATATTCCCTATTTATATCTGATGGCCTTCAGAGCTTCGCGGCACATCCCTTTCGTGACGCGCTTTGCGGGGCGCCCGGGTGGCGCACTCCCTATATGCCTGAAGAGCCTTCTTCGCGACACAGCTTCGCAAGTGACTAAAAGATTTTGGAAATTGACCCTCATACTTCGACCCTTGGTATCTCTACACCTCCAAATCTGAGGGGGAATTTGTTGGAGAAAAAATTCGGGATGATAGAGAGGCCAAAATGAAGGCACCAACACCCACCTCGTGAAGCCCCTTAGCAGAGTTTCCCACTAACACTACACCCACCGCGAAGCACGAAGGCGGGACGCTCCGTGAATAATTTTGACATTCACACGTTCACCACAAAACAAGGAGGTGGGACACTCTGTGAACGCGTCTGACGTTCGTGCGCCCACAGTAGAGCAAAGAGGTGAGAGGCTCCACGAAGTCCTTTGATATTCACAGGGGCGCCGCGAAGCAGCCAACCCCCCCCCCCCATAATGCCTCATAATATCTTCTCTACAGTGCCTCTTTAATTTAATACTAGGCTCCCCCTGAGCCCAAATTATGGACAATAAAACCCTCCAACTTCCGTGCTCTTGAATGGAAAAGCATCCTTCACTCCGCGAACTATGAGCTCCGCGAGGTACTTTTTCTCTATGAAGTGCCTCCTGTTGGTCATGTTTTAAACCCCTATTTTGAGAGGGATGCCTTTCACGAAGCCTAAGGGATTTCATGAAGGAATGGGATCTGAAAGTGGACCCTTATCTCCACGGAGCTTTTTTTCTTCGCGAGGAATCCTTTATGCGCACATGATCTTCATGCTAAGGCAGGATCATTGTACTTCGCGAAGCATATTTCTTCGCGACACATTGCTTCGCGAGGCACCTTTGCTTCGCGAGGCACCTTTTATTCGCGAGGCTGTGCTCCTTGAGTGCCATTCCACTTCGTGAAGCACACCACATTGCAACAACCCTCCTCTACATGGAGCGCCAGATCTCTACATGGCTTCTACCAATGAACCCCTCGGTTTGCAATCCCTCTTACCGTGCGACCCTCTAGGTTTGTACGAAGTGATTTCAAGGACCCTTTGGCAACACCTCCCATTGTGTTGCTCTGCCTTATGCTTCTTCGCATAGGCCCAATAACGGCTATTGCTTATTCTCATAGCCACACTAACGTGGACCCCCAAGGGGATTGCCTCAAGACACCCCCCAACTATAGCATTGCCGGTGCTTTCCATCCCACAAGAGCAGAGGGTACCGGTTATCCAAGAACTTGTGGTGTGGAGCGCACCTGCCTCATCCGAGCTACAAGACGTTAAACTGCCAAATGCCTTCATCCTCATCATACGACGTTAAACTGTGACTGCCCCCCCCCTCACTCATCCTATGTGGGGTCCCCTAGCTCGGGCATTCTCTACGCCCACTAGTCTCCACGGGGATTAGATCACCCCTCATAGGGGATGATATCCTCCTTACCAGAGTGGAGTTTGTCCATGGGGGAAGGGAATACACCTCAGTGTAAGCCCATGGTCTTCATTACAGGAAGTATTACCCCTACTCTTTTTCTCAAATTCCGTGCCAAAGACCAAGAGGGGACATGGGCACAGTGGATTTGCCCCCATTCCCTCCCTCGCTGGGCTTTGCGGCCACTAGGCCACTGCCTTGGAGTAAGTCCCAGTCTCTAGATTCTTGGGCCACGAACCAACACATATGCCCCTGTTTCCTCTTTGGGTATCCCAGAGCCTAATCCTCATTCTACTTCCCATGGACGCACCTTTCGTGATGTGATCGTCAAGTCCATGTTGCCTCTTATTTCTCACACCGAGCATGACTCACATGGGCTTAGAGTAAGCATCGACCATGACACCCAAAACATTTTCCTACATGACGTTAAACTGTATGTCGTCCCTCATGATGTTAAACTATATGTCATCCTACATGACGTTAAACTGTATGCCCCCTTTCTTCCCGCATGAATTTAAACTGCACTACCTGAATTACGAGGACTTTGATCCCTATCCCCCAGGCAGGGTACGTAGGAAGCATCCACAAGGTTCAAGCCCCAACACCATGGGCCACCTCAGAGTCTAAGCCCCATACCACCATGGGAGGCCTCAGAGTATAAGCTCCATACCACCTTGGGCCACCTCAGAGCGTAATCTCCAACCCAACCCGAACTATGGGGACTATAATCCCTGTCTCCAAGGTAGGGTGCGTAGAAAGCATCCCCGAGGTTCAAGCCCAACAACTGGTTGTTCCGAACCCATTTCACGTCAGTTCACCAACACCATGGGCTGCCTCAGAGCTTAAGCCCCATACCAAACCAAACTACAGGGACTTTGATCCCTACCTCCTAGGTCGGGTTCATAGGAAGCCTCCACGAGGTTCAATCCAACCAACCGGTCGCTCCGACCGTCAAAAAGTTGGTTCTCCCCTGTCACACATGACGTTAAACTGTATTCTCAATCTGAACTATGTTCCCTATGATTACTTTCCATGAGGATACGTAGGAAGCCTAAACCAGGTTCAAGCCCACCACTCATGTCCCATCCGGACCTCTCCTTGGAGCCCATGTGTCTCGGGAAGCTCATGCCCTAACCCAGATGTTCCATTTCCTCTAGGTCCCATCCATGCATTTATTCCCATGGGTCGTCTCCTTAGGTGTCCCATCGTTACATTGAACTACGTGGACTTTGATTCCCTTGCACGGGGATACGTAGGAAATCTCTTCTAGGCTCATGTCCAAAACCTTTTGCAAAACATCCTGATCCTTACCCTAGCCACCACATCCCGATGAGATCATGAAAACTCATGTCCCATTCCATTTAGCAGCATTGGGGAATCCACCCATGTTTCGGCCCCATCATTGGTGTCCCCTCTGGGGGTTACACCCATCTTATCCACTCTAACAAGTGTTCTGAACAGTCTGATCCGTCTCTGCTGGACGTTAAACATGTGGTTTACCTTGTGTTAAACATGATAAGCTGAGGAAAATCACAGATGCATGCCTATAACATATAATTACTCGCACTCGATGTGGGATTCCTTGGGCTTCCGCTCCCTCGAGAACACCTATAATGAGGGATAGAATATAGACATGCCAATCCCCAGCGTCAAGACACGCCAGGGATTCCTCAACGAGACTACTCTCCTAACCGAAGGTTGCTGCCCTAACTCGACCCTTTGGAATGTCCCGAAAAATGTAGTGTCATTAACTGATGTCCTCGAAGATATGGCACCAGGAAGGGTTTCACGAACAATGTATTAAATATATGAGGGAGACCCGGACTAGGTGACGTTCTCCGAGGATAAATCCATGGAAGGAAGAATTGGAAACCCATCATCCTGTTTCGATCAAGGAGAAAATGTCCCTGAAGAGGGAGCAGATGCTACCTGCCTTTGGAAAGTGGGAATGTGGGGAAAAGAAAGCGGTATGCGCACCCTCTAGACGGAAGCGCATCGTGAGCGCCCTGACAAAAGCATCATAAATAGTACTAACACATGGACTATCAATCTTACATGTAGTGAGCTCAGAATTGGATGTTTTTTATTATATCATAACTCTTTGATTTAATTTTTTCATGGTATTTATGTTTAATATATATATTTTTTTAATCCAATAAAAAATTACATTGTATTGATGTGAGATATATTCATAGATGTAATAAATTAATCAATGAGAGATGTCTGGAGATTTCAATAAAATTCTAGGTTGTTTTCAATGTTTTAAGACATTGAGGCATTTTTTTATTTTAAATTAATATATTTTTTATTTATTTATTTCAGGAAAACCACTTTTTTGGATTTATGTGGGGTCTATTGAAACATTTCATAAATTAAATTATGGTAATTTTATTCTAATTTAACTACAATCTGAAGTCTTATTCTATGTTTTTACCCAGTGACGTATGTTTTTTGAATTTTAAATAAATAAAAATTCCCATTTTTCATTTAGAAAAAACTATTGTTTATATTGACATACAGTCTCTTACTACATGTTAAAAATTAAACTATGGATTTATTCATTTTTTTAAGAAGAATACATGGTAGTTTTTTTAGGTTATTATCCTCATGAATATATTTTTAAATATATAACTTTTATAAAACTGCATGTTCAGTAATTATGAACAGACTTCACATATTATTGACATGAAGTCTATTCATACATGTAAAAAATTAATCAATGAAAATTTTTCTATGATTTCACAATAATATGAGTTCGTTTTTTCGGTTTTGAGCATTTAACTGATATTTTTTACCTTTCAATCCAAAGAAACAAACTTTTATTCATTCCGAGCAAATTAAATGTGGGGTTGATGTACTTTCTCTCCCAACATGTCACATATTAAATGATAGTCATGTTGATATTGTATCATAAAAATTAGATTTATTTTATATTTTTTGACCCATTGACATCCAATTTTAATTCCTATTAAAAAAATCAAGTTGTTATTTAGTCTTTCTAAAAAAATGAAGTTTTATTGACATGGAGTTTATTCCTATATATAAAAAATTATTCAATGACCATTAACATATGATTTCATGAAAATCTATTGTTGTTTTCTATAATTTTATCATTTTGATGCACGTTTTTTACTTTGAAAATAACAAAACATTCTTTTAGTCATTCTAAGAATACTACATGTAAAATTGATGTTTATTCGGTGTATATACACCAAAAGATAATATAATGAAATTGTTTTGTGATTCAATTATAATCTAAGATCATTTTATAGCTTTTGGAAATTTGATGCATGTTTTTATAGTCTATTAAATTTAATACAGTAATTTCATCAGTCAATTTGACATATGGATGGAATTTTAATTATAAGTAAATCATTTATCCACTATCACAAAAACCATATCAATAGTTGAATGACATAAATCATTAAACTAATAATGATTTAAAAGGACCAAAACCTAATTGATGCATTTAAATTTGGGAATTTTTTTCATTCTCACATTTTATTTTATCTTCTATGTCATATATTTTAATGATTCATATTCTTTCCATAATATTCATTTACTTGTGTTCTATTTATCGGGATATATAAAATATTATTTTTTAAAGTCGAAATTAGTGAAATAATTTTAATATTACAATATGAATTATGAATTTATGGATTTCTTGATATTATTAGTTTTCATATATATGGATGGTATTTTTAGAATTTAAAAAATGATTAAAATAGTATGGATAAATCATTGGTTTTATCACAAGTAGAATATGATTGAAATTTTCAACTGTACTGCTACTAAAAATCATAGTATTTGATATAATTTTTCATTTGAAGTGGCCTTGATATTGATTTTAATTGTACTGATATATAATGATCCTAAGATCATAAATAAAAATATTCTATTTCTTATATAGTTTAGAATGTGAAAGAGATTTATTTGAATGATCATGGTAAAACGTAATACATTTTAGGGTATCGGGTGTACATAAAACTTATAACAATAATAATAAATAGGGTTAGGTATTATAGGGTAGTTTTTTAATTATGATGTATTTATTACAATAAGAGATATTATATTTGAATAGTTGGACATGGGAAGAGTTTAGTATTATCTTGTAGAGGTTTTTAGAAGTGAAGTCGTTAGATCCTACAGAAACAACCATGAGTGTTCTTCAATTAAATTTCTTCTATAGAATTATTTTGTTCATGTTCTATGTATGTCTATTGTATATTTTTTGGTACATTTTTCTAGATAAATATATATAAAATATGTGAATATTACCATTTTTGTTCATTCCTTGAGAGTTGAAGTGTCAAAGGAAACGATCTCAAAGCCTTTTTATGCTGTATAAAATAGAGTCATGATTAGAGTCACTCAGGCCAGTGTTAGACCGATTTTAGTACGCAAATAAATGTATAGAGATGAATAATAATAAATTGACTCACCTAGAAAAGTAGAATCAAGATTAAATAAATCTAATGGATTAGGTACAATGATCTTAAATTGATCTGAAGTGGTAGGTGTGTTAGATTAATGTATATCAAACTGAGTTTAACTGGAAGACAGAAGAAAATATTGTTCCAAAATAATTGACTATATGATATTCCACGAAGTAGGCAGCTAGGATGGGACATTATGAGATGAATCCCGAAAATTATGATGATACGAGAGCTAAACCATGCTTCAATAAAGTCATTAAATGAATAGAAAATGGTAGAAAGGATGTGAAGAAGTAATTGGACTATGAAACTAATAATGAATAAAATGTTTTAAAGACTAACATTAGTGTCTTAGAAATTATTTTTAAAATATTTACAAATTTTACAATGACGATATATTTACAAGATTCATGCGAGTAGAGACATACATCGTGATCCATCAAACTAAAAACAAATTTTGTGTTCAAATAGCTCAACTATACATGGAGTGATTACTATAGTATTGGATTCTTTGAATGTAGTCTCAATCGTCAAATCTCTTGTGGTATGAATTGAATGATGAACTATATAGATGGTTTAGTTCTATGTATGAATGTTTTCAATAGAAATATTTGAAATGAATTCAGAATACTAGATTGGTGGGATATTATAAACATTAATTTGAAAAAATTTCTTTATGTATACCCATTTTATATGATTCATGGAATATTAGTTTTTTCATGAGTTTTTTAGATGGAAATTGAAACTAATGTGGCTACAAATGACCCTCACAATAAAATCCTGGATCATTTCACTGCCATGAAATATTAGTTTTGGGATTGTTGTCAAGGGGGTGATTTGTGTACAATATGTGTGGAAGGTACTGTAGGGTTCCAATTTCAGTTATCCAAAAAATACATGTCTGGTTACATGGATTTTTGTTTCATATAGTTATAGTGTTGAAATAAATGATGTTATGTTGAAGTGGGAGGGATTCCGAAATATTTCCAGGATTAGATATGATGAATGGTGCACCAAGGGTATTTCATTCTTTATGGATGCAAATTTGGTCCAGTGCATGTATTTCTAGTTTATAGAATGTAACTGATGGTTTGGGAACACATAGTACTATTAGATGAGGTCGTTGACATAGAGTTAGAATAAAACTTTGTAGTTACTATTGAGGAAGATATTAAATGGGATGTCTTGTGATGTGATTATTCTCGGATCTTTATTGGGATTAGGTGACCATTATTCACTAATGTAAATTTAGCCTATACCCTTGGTTTGAAAATGTGGGTATAGCCCAAAAAGGTGGGTATAGTCTAAGCCCATGGTTTCAATGAACCATGGGAAATAGAGACTTCAGTATAGCCTTCAGATATACCAATGGTTTTCAAAACCTCTTCCCACAGTTTGAAAATCGTGGATGTAGACTATACTCATGGTTCATCGAACTGTATGTCTTCAAAGTGTGGGTATAACAATTAGATATACCCATGATTTGAGAATGTTAAACCCTCAGATTGAAATCAATGGGTATATAATTTTAATAAAATGAAACCAGACAGAATAGAACCTATACCGCTACTCCACAGCTAAAGGACATTATGACTGCACTAATTTCTCTTATATATACATATATACATTATTTTATTTATAGTTATAAAAACTGTGGGTTTAAATAAAACATATGGCCTCTGGATTTGAACTCCTTAACAATAAACCATTTTCACGAATATGTATATATATAAAAATTATCTTATATATATAATGCGTGTATAAATAAAACATAGGGAGAGGGATCAAACCTGGACCACTACTCTGCTGCTCAAGGACATGACCACTACACTATTTTCTATTAAATGAATATATGTATACATTATCCTATTTATTTATATATATATATAAACTGTGGGTACAAATAAAATGTATCAGGCGAGATTCAAACCCGCACTGCTGCTCCACAGCTAATGTTCTTTACCATTACAAATTTATAAATTATATGCATTAGTATATACATTATATATATATAAACTGTGGGTGTAAATTAAATGTAGCGTGCAAGATTTGAACCCACACCGTAGCTCTGCACCCGAAGGTCCTCACCACTACACCATTTTCAATTATATGTATATATATATATTATCGTATATATATATATATATATATATATAAAATGGGTATAAAAAGATGTAGTACGTGGAATTCAAACCTACAACGTTGCTCTGCAGCTGAAGTGCCTTACCATTACACAATTCGGCGTATGTGTATATATATATATATATGATGTGGGTATAGGTAAAAACCGTTACAATAATTTTTTTCTCTCATTTATTTTTCGGATGAAAAAATAAGGGACCATATACTCTTGGTTTAGTAAAATAGTGGGTATAGGATTGTATACTGAATGATATACGCCAAGTTTTAATGAACCATTTGTATAGGATAATATATTGAAGTATATACGCTTGGTTCTTATAGAATTCTAGATTATATACATATGTAGAGAAGTCTATGCCAACAGTTCATGAAAACTGTGGGTAAATGTTTTCTCGCGGCATTCCCGCGCAATTTTCTAGCTTCCCATGCTTACACAAGTACCATATAACCACAATTTAGAACGAACTATGGGTATATTCTATAAAATCATACAAATACCAACATTTCATGAAAATCTTTGTAAAGACCCATTTCCAGTAGTGAATCTAGGTATATGATGATTAAATGAATTTTTTGGGTGTCAATTTTGATTATAGATAGTGGATCCATTCATAATATTTTGTCAATGAATTTATTATAACTCATCTAGTTACCTATTATATACACTTTGTCTGTTGGTATTTTTCTGAGGTGAATTTTAAAGTTTGTGACCATTGTAGCCAATAATAATGGATACATTATTATATTTTCACTAGATATAAGTAATCACATCACAATGAAGCAAATAGTTTACTAGTCTTTGTTAATTAGAAACATACATAAATACCAAATTACATTGTAAACAATATGACATAATATTTTTTGGGTCATTATTATTTATTCTATCATATCACTAAATTTGACTCATAATTCACATCCTTGGATCTTGGGGAATGAAATCATAAAAATGGTGATCTCAAATTCCCTATAAGGGTATGCATACAATAGAATCCAAATAAAGAATGAATAAAATAGATTGATTAAATAAAAGTAAAATAATTCCTCATAAATAATCACCATATGTTAAAATGAGACCATGTATATCATAACTAATCAAATAACCATGTGTACTTTAATAACCTATTTAAAAATTAAGAAATTCTTGATTCTATTCATCTTAATCTTACAATTAAGTCCTTATGAAAATACTTATTACATAAATGGATAAGTACTCAGCCAAATACCCAATATAATTTGTCTCATGATACCTACCGCTGTATCAAGATGTTACATAATTATGAGTTACAACCATCACTTAATAATTCAATTGCATTCATGATATGAATAAACAACACATCAAAATCAACATTATTAAATTCAATAACTAACATTATTGGAAGAAATAACATTCAAAATATCAACACATTCCCCATTAAAACTTATAATAAACCATCCATAGATTTAGGTTGGATATTATATTTTGAGTATATCCCTAATAAGGTCTATGATTCAGAAAAGGATATTGACATATATGAAAATAATTTAAATCAATTTTTGGATAATTTATTTTTTGAAAATACAATTTAAATTTAAAATCACATATTTCAATTATAAAAAATTCCCAAATATTAAGGAAAGAAATTTATTTGTATTAACCTAGTAAACCTATATAAGAATCTTTAAATCAATGATAATATATTACTGTGTGTAATTTCATACATGTCATGTAAATTAAAAACATTCATTTCACATTGTTGTAAAAGCGTATCTCATTTTTTAAATTAGTGGAAGTTTACATTTCAATAATTTGTAAAAATTCAAACATGTGTAAAAATTATTTTTAACAATCATTGAATAATATTAAAATAATTTTGAAACAATTTTCTTAAAACATAGATATGGAAGAAAATTTAGTTGAGATTGAAGATAAAAATATATTCAACTATTCATAAAAATATTATCTATTCTTTTGAGTACATAAAGAGGGGAAAATGAAATTCAAACATATAATTTTACAAATTAACATTAAGAAAAGAAAATAGATAGGTTTATAGTGTGTCAAATATTTCTCTCAATGGTGACTTACAAATTAAAAATGATGAATAATAATTAGATTTTGAAATAAACCCGTATATCTTTGGTAACATCAAATTCATAATCCCCAAAAAATAAATAACTAAAAATGTAACATTAAAAAACCTAAGGATAAATATATTCATGATGTAATATATCAAATGAGATGTATTTACACCACAAAAAATAAATATGTAGTGAATATGAAATATGTCACCCTAAAGTAAAAGTGAGATGATAAATCCTTTCAAAGATCGAACTATTTGAGTTGGGATTAATAAACGAGGTAATTATGTAACACAAATATAAATAAAAAAATTAAGTGGAAAGAAAAATTAATACAATAAAAGGTCATTTCACACATATTCATGTGATAACATAATCAATGAAGTATAAGTTTAACCCAACGAACAAAAATTGATTTTGGAAACCACTTACCTCAGGTCTCATATCTCTTGTATATATTCAAATATCATTTATAATATATAATTTATTTATTAATATATTAAAAACTATAATGATGTATATAATAATAAATATGGTTTTCCTATCATCTTCTATCACCCAATTAATAAAAATTCTATGTTTAAATTATTGTTTGGGGTGGTAACTTATTCATTTCTCATGTATGTTTTGGTTTAGTAATTACATTCATTGTACAATGATCATAATTACATGATCCAAATAATTTTAACCATGATATAAAAATTATATATATTTATTATACAAATATTTAAAATCATTAATAAAATATAGATATCTAAAAATGAAATGTATCATTCATAGAGTCTCTAAGTTGTATGTATGCATGAATGTTGTTTGCATTCAATGAAAAATGAAGTACACGGATGTTAACTAATAATTCACCTTATTAGGATAATTTTTATATCATATATATGACATATATTTATTAAATATTTCCCTCATTACGTTTTCTTTAATGAATAAGTGAAAAATTAATCACATTGTTTCGTGAGGTAGTTGTTCACCACACACATGATTATCGTTATCTTATCCCCACCACAATGTCAAGTAAATAAGATATCTATGATATTAAGATTCAAAAAGTATAATTATGTTAATAATATCATATATATATATATATAAATTAACTTCATCATCATATCCACCGATTAGAGGTGTTGATATAAAATGATTTACATCAGTTGGCGTGGTGGTTGTCCTCCGTACATATGATCGACTGTTTCTTATCCCATTTGATGGAATATGAGATTAATATAGGTCATGAAATAAAAAAAATTGTAGATATATTTATGATACTTATTTTATTATATCATTTTTTTAATAATATTTAAATAAGGTGGAATAATAATTAATATAAAAATTATCTTTTAGAACACTACCTCATCATCGAATGGACTCTTTAGGTTTCCACCCAAATACATCGTAGGATTTATTGTTGAAAACAATGTTCTCTAAGTCATATAAATGATTAAATTAATGGTTTATGACAAGTATTTTTTTTAAAAAAAGGTCTATTTATCTAGGGAGGTGAGAGAAGCAGATAGGACCTTTTATAAGTGCAGAACAGAGGCCACATAGAAACCACATGGAAATATAACAAAACAATCTAAAATGATAAAGTTATTACTTTGAAAAAAATATTAAAAATGAATATATATTAGAAAATTTATTATGATTATATATAAATATATTCAACAGATTTGATTTATACAAGTTTTATTGGTAGACCTACCCTTACCTTTTGGTATATACCATGGTAGACCTGTTTTCACCTTAATCATAGTTATTAATTTTAATGTTTTTACTATTATTCATGTTAAAAAATTAAGATGAACTTATTATATAATAATAAATATTCTAATTAAAAATGTGGAATCTATTTTATTATATTAAATTAATAAAATTCAGAGAATTTAATTTAATATAAATCACACATACACAATGAAAAAATTGTTTTCCAAAGGAAAAGGTTTTAAAAATATAAAATTATTCAAAAATACTCAATCATAAAATTCATTAAAATGATCTAAATTGTATTAATTATAATATATTTGAAAAAAATTTACTTTTAAAACA
The DNA here is from genome assembly GCA_963277665.1 of Viscum album. NCBI lineage: Eukaryota > Viridiplantae > Streptophyta > Magnoliopsida > Santalales > Viscaceae > Viscum > Viscum album. The sequence continues at coordinate 559,384,878 of OY728167.1, read as the reverse complement.
TTTTAAAAATAATAATTTTAAATTATTTAAAGGAAAATGAAGTCATTTACAAACACAATTTTTCTCACCATTCATCTAAAATTTAAAATTTTCAGAAAACTATCAAAAAATTCTATATAATACATTTTTTACGTTTTTATTTAAACTATTATGTTCATTTTTTCAAAAAAAAATTCTAAATGTGTAGAAATTATTTTTAACTAACTGTACAATGCGTGATGAAATAACCTTTTAGAAAAATGTAATATACAAAAAAATTTACTTTTTCCTCAATTAGTTTTTATTTTCACATAAAATTAATTAATAACAAATGCATTTATGTAAACAAAATACATTTCATAATTTAGTTCGTACTATAAATACATGAATACTTAACGTCTATGTTATAATGGATGGTTTTAAATAATAATATTTTAACAGACTATTTTGGTTTGTTTAAACTCGCTGTTGTGGGTATTGAAAGCTATCAAAGAAATTAAATTTTTTAAAGGGACAAATATTATAAAATCTCACAGTGAATCATTATGCCCCCATTAAATAAATTTCTCCACCAGAATTTTTTCATGGTCATCAAATATTCAACCATTTTTTAAAAACCACATTACATAATGAGATATATTAATAAGGTAAAGTGGGAATCAAAATGGATACCTGAAATAAAACATGATCAGGTTTCCAAATAAAGATATCATTGGTGGTGAAACGAACATATAGACATCGGTGAAATAACTAACACCCAATCACTAATAGAAAGTGAAATAGGACACGGTGACATTAAATTTAATGGATCTAATACCCTAAATCAGTGATTGGTGAATATACCGTTAATTCATCTTAATTGGATGGAATATGGAAACTTTTATATTTCTGGGTCCTTTTCCTAACGTTTTTCGATTATTTAAATTCATGATATAGAACATGATAACATTTTCATACCATATTTAATTCCATTTCATTATCACAATTTCATCCATGGGATTTTATTCGATTAATTTGTATATCATCACTTAATTCAATAAATGAAGATGACTTTTTTCATGCATGATTCAGAAAAATTAACTTGTAATGAAACTAAATATCCATATTTTATTCATTATTCTTCTAAATATTTACCAATTCCAATATGGGTTTAACAAGTAATCCATTAGAAAACAATATTCAATATAATCCATTTCATATATAGATAACCATAAGGCTCATCAAAAATATTTATTACCATTTTCAAAACCCAATGAATATGAAATATTTGGTCACATATTTATCCATATATAGCATAATGTGGCTCATAATATCACATATAAAACATTTATGTACATTAATAATATATTCTCTTAAAAATTGTGTTAATTTGAATCAACATAAACCCATAATGAAAACATGAATGATTCCTAGAACTAAAACTCTCCACATTTCATAAATAAAACCAAATATTAGTAAATATAATCTTTAAATATATAAATACAATAAGATTTATTAGAAATAACATAAACCACTTTTTCATAAAATCACTAATCAGTTAAAAAGCCATCTGTACTATCTCATTTTCTTTATCGTAGTTAAACATATATTTATTTTATTATTATATATACATCATTCGCATATTATGAGTTATATTTAAATTAATCATATATTATACAAAAATATTAAATCACCACTAAATCACTTTTTTTGGTCATTACTACCATTCAATATATGATTTCAAATCATCTATTAAATACTAATTCATTACACCCCTTATACATTTCATGATTAATATAACTAAAAAATCCTTTATAAATTAACTCAAAAAAATAATTCATGAATCCAAATACATAACAACTTTAATCATTCCAGTTCATCTATAGTAATTACATAATTTTTATCTTGATCCATTGGCTTATTCTGAGGAATATTCTATTAATAAAAGTTGAAATCATTTTTATAGTTATCCATATACATATAATAAAAACATTAAACATTATAGGTTTCAATATTACACTTGAATTTACGCACTTGATGGCTGTTCTATCAAAACTTGATGAAAACTCTCATTACCTTAAAGCATGCACCATGGTGTTTCATTCCAAAATTATCACATGTAGGAAAATAATTTTTCCCATCTTCCCTTAGTCAATTTTTTTTGTCACCCTATTCTTATCTTACATTCCATTAAAGACATAAGAATTGAATATTTATTTCTCTATCTTTATATCATGTGACAATATATCCTCAAAAAAAGAAAATTATTATGAAAATAATTCCTTTTTAAGAATTAGATTAAGCCCAATAAAGAAATGATCAATTTTCCTCTTTCGATTGCATAAATAGTACACAACATTCCATATCATCTTTTTAATGTTTTATTCATACTTAATAATTTTTCCACCTCATTTGTTTTCATATTAAATAATTTCCTCTATATATATACTAGTTATTTAAAAGGAATATATTTTTTCTAGAACATTTCATTAAAATAATTTCATTCCATGCACCTTATTTTCTCATTATCCATTTTTTTTGAATCAATGACTACTATTGATCTATATCTCTAGATAGATGATAAAATACCATGAAAAACTTCTCCCTTTCATTACTTTCCAAGGAAATAAATATTCTCTTGATATATCAAATCCTTTTCTCATCTAAAAATTGATTTGTAGTCGTATTAATTATTGGAGTTTGATGATGAATGAAGAATCCTAACATAGTTACATTGTGCTATGGATCAATAAGATGGTACATACTATAATGGTTATTCGTCATAAAATGAGTCATCTATCCCAATATAGTAATAATATATTTATATCCGATTATTTATTGAACTATAACTTCATTATATTTTCCAAGATATAAATCCCTAAATGAATTTCAAGAACTAAAACAATTTAAATTCCTTACAAAAGGATCCATTTCTCAAAAAATGGAATACATGGGATTAGATTGTAAAATTATGAATCATATTGTATAATACCAAACACTTAATATAAATTTAGAATTTATGCATTCTTAATATCTGAATTATAAACATACTTTTGTGTGAATTTTCTCAAATAATAAAAATATTTATAAATCCTTCGTAATGGATTATAAAGAAAGTGGCAATTAACTAAATAATCTTTATCAATAGTTTCAAACCTGGGGTGTAGAAATGGTACACTCACTGTGCACCATAATGTTGGCCAATATATACTCAAAACAACGATGTTCATGGTTATTACCCCAATATGAATATGTTACAAAACCATATCCACCTATAGTAACTAGATAATGGTGTATTATTAGGAAAACCACATTATCCCTATCTTACCAAAACATTTTGATGTTGTCTTATACATAGAAATGTCTTCAAATTCAGACATATGGATATATTCCCTAATCTATATTACCCTAAATCTTGTTATCATGGTTTTTTCTTAACCTCTATAATAGAAACTATAAAGGCCCTTACCCTAATATCCCAAAGTCTTGGTTAATTTATTACATTTGTACGAGATATAAGTAATCAGATCCCAAATGACTGAATTATTTAGTAGTCTTTGTAGATTGGATACATACATAAATCCAAAACTACAGTAGAAAAAAATACAACATAGGAATTTAATTGGGATCATCATTATTTTATTTATATATCTCTTCATTTAAATCATAATAAATATCCTAAATATTCAGGGAATGTAAATATAAGAGTGGGGTGAGCTTTAATTATAGGTATGGATATGCATAAATAAGATGTTAAATAAGGAATTAATTATATGGAATGATTAAATGAATTTAAAATAATTAGATATAAATAATCATATAACCCTGAAACTAATCCATGGATATAATAAACAATAAAATAATCACATAGACTTCAATAACTGGTTTCATAATTATGTTACTCATTATACATAAAATCTTAAGCTTACCTTCAAGGACTCATTTCAATGAAATCATACATAAATTTGTAAGGCCATATCCAAATTCCCAGTCAAATTTGTCTCGTGATAGATATTGATGCATTGATGGTCTATGTAATTCAGGGGCACACCAGTCACTTAATATGTTTGATTCATTCATTATATGAATAAATAATACATCTTTATCAAAATTAATAAAATCAACAATTTTTCCTATTAGAAGAACTAATATATAGAACCACAATACATCCCCCAAAAAAACATATCATTAAGCATACAAAAAATAACGGTGGATGGTTTCTTTGGAGTATATCTACAATAAGGTATAATATTCAATAAAGGATATTGACATGGATGAAAATAATTTTAAAACATAATTGTAAATTTTTTTGAGGAAAATACACATTTCAATTGGTAATCACTTATTTTATGTTTAAAATAATTACCAAATATATATATTTTTATTAATTTTATTGGATCCTTGTAAACATGTAAAGGAATCTTTAATTAAATAAGTTTTCATAATGGTATATAATTATATATATGTAGTATAAGTTAAATAAAATTATGTTCCCATTATTTTAAAAAGTACTTGTTTGGAAAGCAATAGAAATATTCCCCTTAAACCATTATAAAAACCTATAACATGGGTAAAAATGAATTTTAACAGTCATTGGAGAATATTAAAATCATTTTTGAAATCATTTTTGTAAAAAATGGATGTTGATGAAAGAGGATTTGAGACCAAATAAAGAAATTTAATTATTTTTTCATTAAAATTTTATTTGGGTATCTTGTGTACTTAATGAGAAAAAATGAAAATAATATATATATATATGAGTGATTACCATAATTTAATAAAATATCACTAAATTTATGATATTATGGTTATCCTATCATCCTGGTATAATGAAATTTTATGAAGCTGGATGATGAAATAAAACAAAAAATATCATTTAAATACGTTACCTCTTCATCAGATGACCTCTCTAGGTTTTCACAAAAATCCATCCAAGTATTGTTTTTTGATCAATCAAAGGGTTCTTTATAATGGGATGTATTTAAGGATATTTTTTTTGAATATATCGTATAATACAAAGTTCTCTTTAAGAGTGTATATGAGAAAATAATAGAGGTCCTTTTATAAGCGGGGAAAATAATTCAATTGGATACTACTTGGAAATTTCACAACTGAATCAAAATTGGAAAATTCATTTATACGATTAAATCTTCTAAATGAACATATATTTGAACATGGTATATGAGAAGATTTAATTATGTCCATTAATATTATTTATACATGTTTTATTGGAATACCTACCCTTTTTTATTGGTTTAACCCCCGATAAACCCTTTTCACCTTAACTGTGGTAACTAATTTTTACTTTTTTCACTATTCATTATGGTTAAAAAATAGGAACTATTAATAATATTTTTTGTTCTAAATCTTAATATGGAATCCATTTTAACAAATTTAATTCATATAAGTGGTATAATTAAAGTAATATATAATCCCACAAAAGAAACAAAAAAAACTATTTTCCAAAGGAACAATTTTGAAAATTATAAAAAAATTACATCAAAATTGAACATATAATTAATAAAAATGATAATGATTGTATTATTTAGAATATAATTTTAATAATGTTATGATTAAAAAAAATTTGAAACAAAAATTATCTAGTAAAATCAATAAATTAAAAGTAAATTTTCAATAATATTTAGAATTTTTCACTAGACATCAAAAAATTAATTCCTTTAGATAATTATATAATATTCAATCTAAGATTTTTTTAAAAAGATAATTTCAAAATTATTTTCATTTTTCAAATTTAGTTTCAAAATTTGGAAAAAAAAATTGAAATAAGTTCTAAAATCTCGATGAAATGATTTTTTTTCGAAACATATAGTTTTCCAATAAAGATTGTAATTTATTTTCCATTTTATTCTACTTTTATTTCCAATAAATTTATATCCAATTGTTTTTTATACACCCAGTAATTTTTTTTATTTATTGTACTTAATACCTTCCAACATTATTCCTAGGTTATAATGGTAAATTTTAAATAATATTATTTTAATAAAGTGTCGGTATTTATTTAAACTCAATGTTTCATATATTAGAGGACATAAAAGAGACTAAATTATTTAAAGAGAATTATATTCTAAAATCTTGGGTTGTTACATTATAACCCCTTAAATAATTATCACCCTCACAATTTCTTTTCAGTAATAAAAGTATTGACATTTTTTGAGAACCCACATCGTATAAAAGGATAATAAAACATCATTTTAAAAGAGAAGGTGTGAAAGATAATTTTTACCAAAACTAACTCATAGTCATCTTCCCAGATAAAGAGGTCCGTAGTGGTGAATTAAAAAATGTACATGAAAGAGAAAACTAACTCCCAAGGAAAAATAGAGTGTGATAGAGATCATGATCAAGTGAATGTTAATGAACAAAAAAGCATAAATTAGCGAGGGTTGAAGAGACCATTAGTTCATGAGAGTTAAAGGTAATAGGATATCATTTTTAATTGTTTTTATAGTCATTTATATTTAATTTTTTAAAAAATATTTTATGTTAAACAAATACTTTTCATAATTTAGTTAGTCATATTCTTACCCACCAATATAATGACTAGGTTCTAATGGTCACTTTTAAATAATATTATTTTAATTGAGTATTGTGGTTCATTTAAACTCTATGATTCATGTATCACAAGCTATCTAATAAATTAAATTATTAAAGTGTATATATATTATGTAATATAGGGGTGTTACATGAACAATTTATGGTTTCAAGTAGGCTGTGTAAGGCATTACATGTTCAAATATGTGTGGTACCATTAGAATTAGTACAAGATCTAATTTTTGTTATGGATTTTTCACGACCCACCTTCACTAAGATGAGGGAATGGACAATATATTTATAGAACCATCCTTCTTCAAGTTTAAGTAGAGATAATGACCCCTAATACCCACCTTCTATAGGTCCTACAGTGGTGACTCACACCAAGGGTATATAATCACACACAAAAATGGAATGTGTTACCCTTTTTACTTAGTAGGATCGATACATAAGATAGTAAGTCCCAAAAAACACCAAAAATGGAAGTAAAAGTAAAGCCCAAACAATCCATTCCCATATGAATGTTTATATAATAAGTGTTGCAATAAAAGAAAACATCAAAGATGAATACCAATGAAAAGAAAAACAGAAACAACAACTGTCCCAACGTCCAAATTAGTACGGTCCTGCACAGTCCTCGATGTCCTCCAAGAAACCTGAATGAAGTTTTATATATGTAGGGTGAGTATAAATGTATACTCAGTTAGGAAAACCAAAAGCTCTCATGCACAAGTGGGGAGGCATTCCAATGCCCCATGAAAAAATGAGTTAACCAAGCACCTAATAAGGTAACTATCCACCCTAACTTCACCAAGGCACACTCCATAAATAAAACAAGTAATGTAATGTAATAGTCACATCAATATTTGCGTACCCCACACAACTTTCACACAAGTTATTGAAGGAATCCTACGCATCAGACCTCTCCCGCCATTCTCACCACAGACCCACTTCCATACCCTGCCCACACACACATCAGATACCACAACCACACATTCAACCCGCAACATGTGGTCCAAAACCACACATCTCACCCACAAAAACTTGGGCCACAAAAACAAATATAACCACACTCGCACACACCTAGGACAGAACAACTACCGCCAGGCTCGAAGAAACCTGGGCCTCATCCGGAAGACACGAGGAAATAACTTGCACACACACACCTGGGCTAACCACCAAGGAATACCCTTCCTGAAAAATATTTGGATATAATGAACCTCAGGACGTCACAGCCTGCCCGAAGAGTCTTGTGCTACTCAGGAAAGGGAGCAGAAAAGGATCTAGTAACCATCCACTCATAGGTGTGTTGAGAAAAAACACCCTCCCCCATGAAATGGGGTTGTTCGGCACAAAGTTCTCAACATGGGTGTGTTGCGAATAAGAAATATAATAATTGAAATTATAAATATAGGTAAACAAGTACTATTACAAACCTAGGAGTTCTAAAACCAGACCATACACAAACACCCTCATTATTATTCATTCATAAAAAGCACCAAAACCACAACCAAGTCACAACCCACTCATGTAAGGCAATTCCCCTTTGAACCCATTCATGTTTTCATATTCAAGTGATTACCTTTATGATAATTCTCCACTAATGGGAATCTAAAATGTATAGTCACATGCCAAGGAAGGAAAAAAAATCCAAGCATCAATTTAATCATTCCCACCCAGTTCTCTTGTAAAGTCACAACAATCAAGGGGATCAGTGAGATACCTCAATATGCTGGAACCAAAAAAATCCCCAACATACATCCCCAAATGGCCTCATATCTAAAAACCAAAAACTTCACCACAAAAGGGAATCACATCGTAATCCAAATCACCTCAGAAAAATCAAGAAGAAAACCCATACACATCATCAGAACAGAGTAAGGAATTTTTAGATTTAAATATGCCATTAATTTAGTATCGTCTTTCTGTTTGGATAACCAGGGTGAAAAAACAATTATTCTTATTAATTGGGAATCCATTTAATAAACCGAGTTAATGTGATGAACCAGTTTCCAAGATACTTCCATTCAAACACATGATCATCCAGAAAAAAGAGGTTCATTATTGCATAAGAAAGGACCACCAAAGGCCACGATTTTCAGTAGACATGATCCCATTCAAATCAAAATATATATAAAAAAATGAAAGAGTATAACAGCATTATCAAACACACTCCTTAATTATTTAATCCCATTAAATATCTTCATTGAGGTTTGGTTTCATCCATCCCCGATGGAAACATTATCATGCCCACCCCGCATGATACATAGTAAAGAGAGACGAAGGAGGAACCTTATCTGGATGATCAGTGATCGAAGTTTCTCTCCACCACCAAGAACTAGGGATGCATGGCATGCAAGGGATGATCTCCGAGGAAACCATGAATGAGTAGAAAACCTCCATCATAGGCGCACCTCTTGCCTCAGAAAGGGGGGGACTCCAAACGTACAGAGGAGAAGAAATAAACGATCCAAAAAGAAGAAAGAATTAATTCATGTGCGATAAAAGGTGAGATCCTGGAGTTACATGATAAGAGTTTTTAATATCATTAATGACGGATCGTGGTTTCACCACATTATTGGTCAGTTACTACTACACCCCAAGCTTCCACGGTATGTTTCCCTTTGAATAATGCAATAGCTTGCATTGTATGCAACTTCTAGATTCTAAAACACCACGACCAATCAAAGTAGCCATGATGAATAGTAATACCCACTTTTTGTAATTTTATAAATTTTGTTATTCTAATTGTATTTCATTTTTGCATTCTTAATATCAAAATTAGCCTATGGTGAAATTTTGATATATTTTTGAGAACTTCCAATTTTTTATGAATAGTGAAAAATAATAAACTTTAATTAAAAACAACTTTTTTAATCAAAATAATTTATCGTGATGAATAATACTATTGAGTTGTTTTAAAATATAATTATAATATAGTCTTACCATTTAATACAATTTTGGTCATTGTACATAATTTCAAATTTAAACTGGACATAAACAAGTGTCAATATTTTGATAGTTATTATTTCATAAAAACACACTTTTTGTTTTGACAACGGGAATTAATTTTATATTAATTTCATCCAATTATGTGTTTTGAATTTAGAAAAATAGATTCGATATTTAGAATCAGGATTTCAAAATTTTTTAAATAGTTATCTTTTATTTTAATACATTATGTATAATTACTTCGGTAAATATTTTATTTACCTTGGTTAAAGGGTAAATCAGGTAAATAAGGGTAACAAAATAATATTATAATAATAAACAATTACCCTAAAACATGTCCTAACCCTATTGGATGATACATTTCCGACCATGGGCATACTTGGGTTTATTTTGGGACCACATGGATCCACTTGAGAGTGATAATGACACTTTATATTAATTAATTTAATGTAAAGGCAGAAATGACATAAACCTATATCTTTCAGTAAAAAAATTTTTACATTGGGTTATATATGTTATCTATTCGACTATAAATATTCATTATAAAGATAAAACTATTTCCTACATAATGGTATTTTATTTATGATTTTTAGACATTTAATAATTAATGTTATTTATGACACAATGATGATGTAGTATTTTATTTATTAATGAAAGAATCAAATAAATGGTATTATAAATGTTAAAATAAATATAATTTGAAAGTTTTGATGACATTAACGAAATTTATAGGTTAATATGACATTTTAGGATTGATTAAATTAATTTATTTAGAAGTAATCATGCTGTTATGACTTTAACAAAAACAAAATACCAAATAGTGTCAAAATTGACATAAAATAGTTTTTAAAACAAATATTATATTATTAATTGATATTCTATTTTGAAAAATAAAAGGATAGGCCAAAAGGCTTAAATATTTTTTAATATGACATTAAGGAACCACTTTATATTCTCTTGGATGTTTATAGTATTTTTATTAACCATATAATATAAAAATACAAAGAGACATGGTAAATGTCAAACAAATTAACTCGGAGTTAAATCTAAGATATAAGGATAATATAATGACTCAAACCTTTCTAAAAAATATTGGTTGAGTGTATTTAAACACACAAACACCTTATCCTTTAAATAATACACTTTGGAGCCATAAGAAACCGAAAATGATTTTATTATAAATTAATATTTCTAGCTATTCCTAAGGTTCCTCTCACTCCTCTTATAAAAGAGCACTCACCCTTGTCTCTAATTCACACCATCAAAACCATTTGGATAGGACAAAACCTGCCAAAATACTCTCTAAACTATCCTACCTTCATCCAATAGGCTTTTCTCTGATCATAAATCCAACCTATGGAGCCATTTTTATCAAATCAAAAGGATGAACCCAAAGAAGAGGTAATGTTTTCACCACCCTCTTTCAAGTTCCTTTCTTCTTCCACTTCTTATTTCTTTGTTATTTCCATTCTAAAGTAATGAATCTAGTATATTCTATATACTATGATGTTATTATAAATATGGTATAACCATATTTTTTATTCTATCCATCCTTTGAATGACATGTCACCATACGTACGTACATACGGCTTACCGTCTCCACGTCGTGGTGTAATTGTTATTCAATACATTAATATTTGGAAGGGTATAATAATGATTATAACTTATGTAAATAATAAATATATCATGATAATGATTAATTATATATTATATACTATCCAATTTTATATGATTTTAACAACAAAATAATGATATTGTGGCTCGTGCGTACGTACGGACTACCATCTCCACGAACGTGATGAGATTCATTCCCCATCGTATACATTCAAGAATAATTCTCATTTTATGATTAAAAATAATGTTTAAGGACTTTATATAATTCTGGATATGAATAAGATACAAACTATCCATAACAAACACAACTTATGTAACATATAAAAGAAAGCGAGTAAGTTAACACCCGAGACGACGATAATACTAAATTATTATTAAAAAAGCAATATTATAAGATCATATATGATATCATATTAATGTATATGATTCTAGTATAATTTAATAACAATTATTTCACCATTATAAAGGAGGTTAAACTACACTCGACCATGGAAAAGTATAATGTAAGGGTTAATTTCACATTCTCTTTATTATCCAAGAATGTTTTTACGTAACTATCTACTAGGACCTCTTTTTCATCCACAACCATGTTTCTTAAAAATGTCTTTCAAAACATTAATACTATTTAATAGAAAATTGGTTAAAGTAATTTGTACCCTTATTTGACCTTATAATTTTTTGAAAGGAATCATTCCGTCATTTTTCAAACAAGGTCCCTTTTTATCCTTTTTGACAAAATTAAGGTAAGAATGTCTTTTTTTCACTTATACAGTGGTTGTGGATATTTTCTGCCGTTATACAATCATCGAATCTTCCCTTACAAGCTTATAAGAAAATTTTCAATGTAAATGTTTTTTTTATAATTACGTGAATTTTAAATTATTTCAAAAAAATAGATATTTCTCTCCAATTGTTTTGATTTCATCCATGTCAACATCCTTTGATGGATTTTATGATTATTTGATATTGATTTATTATGATAAAAAACATCCATATTGTATTGAAGGTTTTGTGATATGTTTGACTGTGGATGTGTTATTTCATACCATTCATGGTTTATGGATATATTATTGAAATTTCGTATGATAGTTTTAATACGAATATTTATGTTATGTTTAAACCTTTTCATATGAGGAATGCATTGGACTTAGTGAGTGATGGGTGGAGCCCGCTATAGCTCCTTGATGCATCGGTAAGTCTCATGATACAAACTAGTGTCTTGGAATAAGGCCTTGACAAAATTTTATTTGTATTCTTGTCACAAGTCCTTGACTATGTGGTTATGATAGTCTGGCATTATGCATTCCCTTATTATGAAAGTGGTCACTGATATTGCATGTGATTATTCGATTAGTAGAATATCCATGTGAAATGGTAAATGGAATTATTTTATTTTATCTTTTCCATATTATGATGAAGTTCAAGTTTCAGATGCTTTTGTTTTAGTTATACATTGCCTTAAATGTTTATTCTTATTTATGAAAGTTTCTACTATATTGTTTTTCTTACTGAGCATCTGATCTCAACCATTTCGATGTTTTATTTTTCCCTAGATGTAAAGACGTATTTTATGAATGACCTGCAAGGATAGTATGAGGGGATATGTAGAAAAGATTTTGTATTAATATTTCAATTTATAATGTAATTTAAGACTTATGAGTATATCTAATGTTTCCAAGGCTATTATACTGATCGGTCATTCAAGATTTGATCTCTGTGATCATGCCAATATTTTGTAATAATGCACAAAATCTGGGTAACTGGGGTCGGGGTATTAAAGTTGGTATCAGTAGAAGTTTAGTAATAAACCTTGGAAGCTATATTTAGGTAAACTCTGATTAGATAACATTGCCCTAAGATAGACTTTGAGGATTAGTATAGAAGAACTTCCTCGAATTTTGGTATTGTATAGATTTTGTGATTTTTTCGAGAAATACATCCCTGTCTGGATATGAACAGGTAGAGGCGGCTCTGGCACAGATGTACCTATGGTTAAAACCTGAAAACTCTGCTATGAGTTGGACTCAAACGGGAACTGGAGCACAACAATGGGCCTTGCTGCATTCTTGGTTACGACACTCATAAGGGATATGCTTAGTATAATTCTTGTTTTATTAAAAACCATTATGAAGGGTTTATGAGTATATACTAACTCAAAAAAAAACATTTTTATTATTATCGATTATACCCATAAACTGTTCGATTTATTTTATGTGTTTTACAAATTTGGGATTAGTTATCGTGATTCATAAACTAATATAGTGTATTCCATTGTTTAAAAATGGCTCCCAATAGATGGAATGTGAAATCCAGCAATACGCATGATCCAAATAGTAAGAAGAATCATATCATTCATGGTCTTAATCTAGCATTAAAAGGAAAATAGTCTCCCATGTATTATCATCATATTAAGAAATAGTATCATGTGTTGATAATATAAGTAAATAATTCTCAGAGTCCTATGGATTAGAAGGAAAGAAAGAGAAAAAAAGGATGGAAGAGAGAAAGTTGGATAAAGGAAAGATGAGAAAGAAGGATTTTCCCATATGTGATAATTGTGGAAAGAATCACCTTGGTAAATGATTTAAGGGAATGGGAGTTTGTTATAAGTGTGGAGAAAAAGGACACCACGTATGTGATTGTAAGGGTAAGAAAAAGGTTTCAAATGTACAATGCTTCATCTGCAAAGGGTTGGGACACTACGTGAATCAATTTCCCAGTCATCAGAGTATTCCACAAATGATGCTATTGGATAATAATCAAGTTATGATACTACCACAGATGAATAGTAATGACTTGTGTTATTATGTTTTTATTAAACAATTATGACATTTCCTTGTTGTATAGATGATGTACCATTTATATGAATTATGGAAATAAATAAGGATTGTACAACAGTACTATTTCATTGAGGATTTGAGATTGTATGGTACTATGAAAAGTGACTCAATAGAAAGTTAAACTTTTATCATGAAAATACATTGCTGAAGGAATGTTAATCTTTAATATGGTCAAGGTAGTAATTTTGGAATAATAGATGGTTGACTTTGATAAATTATATTGGATATTCTTGACTTCATTGGCACTAAATAATTTTTTTATTCCATCATTGTTGGAGTATTCAAAATTTCTTGATATAAGGATTAAATCATGTATTATATAAGGAATAAGGGAGATTTAATGTAATAAATATGGTTTATGGTAATTTACGGTGTTACCGTGTTTTAAAAGAATACATGATGAACGTATTCACATGTTATTATGTCGAAAAAAATATCTTCATTATTTTTACCATCCTTATAAATTTTGGACTTTGAGTTTGGAGAAAAGTATTTTTGAAATGTCCAATTGTTGGAATGAATTATATTTGACATTGGATACTATTTTTATGTTTAAATAATTTCTAAATATTATTTTTGGATTTTTATAAAAAGGACATCCTGGAGGTCGGGCAGCAACCTGTCACGTCCCACAAGGCTGCGAGAATAGAATCCGCAACCAATGGGCGACAAGGGTGCATCACCTACCACTATCCTACGTGATTTCTGGGATTGTATAATGTAGTTTCATTTTATTAAAGTACTGATAGGTGAATTATAAAATAATTTTTTTCGAACCCTATACGATTAGGATAAATAGAATATTTTTAAGTTCTTTTATCATTTAGAGTGAAAGCTGAGTTTATGGTAGAAATTAGTTAAAGGATGTAACTATACTTGTCAAGTATTCCTTTTTTTATCTTATTATATGAAGAAATTAATCCTTAAACATTATAGAAGGGAACTTAAAACCAATTTTTCTATCCTAATACCATATGTTTTGTTGAACCGATGATATTTTAAATCATCATAGATTGATGTGTTTGAGGCCTTCAATTTTACACTTGTTTGTGATTGACGACCTCAATCACTCCCTATAAATATTTATTTTTTTACTCTAATTATGTGTCTCTAATTTCCACCAATGTTCTCTTAATTGAGATCATAAATTGATGGTGACTTCTCATTTCACTTTCCCTCTTATTAAGACTAAATTTTATTATCCCAATTTTCTATGTGGGTTTTCCACAAAGGTATTTTCTATTTTTAACCTTTTTTTTCTAATAACAATTCCAAATTGCAAGGATGAAATTTATTTACGGAGAGGAGAATGTAACACCCCAATCTTCCACGATACGTTTCCCTTTGAATAATGCAATAGTTTCATTTTACGCAACTTCGAGATTATAAAACCCCGCAACCATTCAAAGTAGTCGTTATGAATAGTAATACCCAATTTTTGAAATTTTATAAATTTTATTATTCAAATTGGAATCCATTTTTGAATTCGGAATATCAAAATTATCTAAGGGTGAAATTTTGGTATTTTTCTGAGAACTTCTAATTTTTTATGAATAGTGAAAAATTCTAAACTTTAATTAAAAAAAACGTTTTTAATCAAAATAATTTATAGTGATAAATTATACTATTGAGTGGTTTTAAAGTATAATTAGAATATATTATTATCATTTAATACAATTTTGGTCTTTGGACATAATTTCGCAGTTAAACTTTATATAAACAAGTGTCAATCTTTTGATAGTTATTATTTCATAAAAACACGCTTTTTGTTTTAACAGCGGGAATTAATTTTAAATTAATTTATTCAAATTTTGAGTTTTGAATTTAAAAAAATGTATTCCATATTTGGAATCAGGATATACAAATTTTTTAAATAGGTAACTTTTTTTGAGACATTATGAATAATTACTTCAGTAAATATTTTATTTACCGTGGTTAAAGGGTAAATCAGATAAATAATGGTAAAAAAATAATATTATAATAATATAAAATTACCCTAACACATGTCCAAACTCTATTTAATGATACATGAACGACCATGGGAATCATTAGGTCGATTTTGGGACCACTTGGATCCACTTTATAGTGATAATGATACTTTATATTAATTAATTTAAAGTAAAGGAAAAAATGACATAAACATATATCTTCTAGTAAAACAATTTTTACATAGGGTTATATATGTTATCTATTCAACTATAAATATTAATTAGAAATAGAAAAATATTTCCTAAATAATTTTATTTTATTTTTGATTATTAGACAATTAATAATTAAGGTTATTTATGACACAATGATGATGGAGTATTTTCCATATTAATGAAAGAATCAAATAAATGGTATTATAAATGTTCTAATGAATATAATTTGAATGTTTTGATGCCATAAAAAAATTTTATAGGTTAATATGACATGTTAGTATTGATTAAATGAATTTATTTCGATGTAATCATTCTTTTATGACTTTAAAAAAACAAAATACCAAATATTGTCAAAATTGACATAAAAGTGTTTTTAAAACAAATATTACATTATTAATTGATATTCTATTCCTAAAAATATATGGATCAGAAAAAGGTATTAAATATTATTATTTGTGACATTAATGAACCAATTTAGGTTCTCTTTGATGTTTATTGTATGTTTATTAACCATATAATATAAAAATAAAAAGAGATATGGTAAATGTCAAACTAATTAACTAAGAGTTAAATCTAAGAGATATTGTTAATATTATGACCCAAACCTGACGAAAACCTATTAGTTGAGTGGATTTCGACCCATTCCCATCTTATACTCTAAATAATCAACTTTTGAGCCATTAGAAACCGAAAATGATTTTATTATAAATTACTGTTTCTATTTTTTCCTAAGGTGCCCCTCACTACTCTTATAAAAGATCACTCCCCCTTCTCTCTAATTCACACCATCAAAGCCTTTTTTCTTGGAAAACCCCTACCCAAATACTCTCTCAACTATCCTCCCTTCATCCTAGAGGATTTATATTGATCCGAAAGCCAACCTATGGAGACATTTTGATCAAATCAAAAGGAAGCACCCGAAGAAGAGGTAATGTTTTCACGACCCTCTTCCAAGTTCCTTTCTTCTTTCACTTCTTCTTTCAGTGTTATTTCCATTATAAATTAATAAATTCGGTATATTTTATATACTGTGATGTTATTATAAATATTTTACAACCATATTCAGCATTCTATCCATCCTTTGAATGACATGTCACCATACGTGCGTACGTACGACTTACTGTCTCCACGTCGTGGTTTAATTGTTATTCAAGACATTATTATTTGGATAAGTATAATAATGATTATAACATATGTAAATAATAAATATAACATGATAATTATTCTTTATATATGATATACCATCCAATTATATACTATTTTAATATTAAAATAATGATATTGTCGCTCGTGCGTACGTACGGACTACCGTCTCCATGAACATGATGAGATTCTTTCCCCATCATATCCATTCAAGAATAATTCTCATTTGATGATTAAAAATAATGTTTAAGGACATGATATCATTCTGTATATGAATAAGATACAACCTATCCATAACAAACATGGCTTATGTAACATATAAAAGAAATCGAGTAAGGTAACACCCCAAACAACGATAATACTAAAATATTATTAACAACACAATATTAAAAGATCATATATGATAACATATTAATGTATATGATTCTTTTATAATTTAATAACATTGATTTCACAATTATACAAGAGTTTAACCTACCCTAGACCAAGGAAAAGTACAAGGTAGAGGTTAATTTCACAATCTCTTTATTATCTGAGGTTGTTTTTACGTAAGTATCTACTGGGACCTCTTTATCATCCACATCCATGTTTCATTAAAATATATTTCAAAACATTTATAATATTTAATAGACAATGGGTTAAATTTATTTATACCCTTATTTGACCTTATACATTTTTGAAAGGAATCTTTCCGTTGTTTTTCAAACTAGGTCCCTTTTTATCCTTTTTGACAAAATTAAGGTAAGAATGTATTTTTTTAACTTATACGGAGTTTGTGGATATTTTCTGCCATTATAGAATCATCGAAGCTTCCCTTATAATCTTATATGAATATTTTCAAAATAAAGGTTTTGTTTTATAATTATGTGACTTTTAAATGGTTTCAAAAAAAGAGATATTTCTCTCAAATAGTTTGGATTTCATCCATGTCAACATCCTTTGATTGATTTTAAGCTTATTTGAAGTTGATTTATTATGATACAAAACATCCACATTGAATTGAAGGATTTGTAGTATGTTTGACTATGGATGTGTTATTTCTTACCATTCATGGTTTATGTATACAGTATTGACATTTCATATACTAGTTTTAATACGAATGTTTATATTATGTTTAAACCTTTTCATATGAGGAATGTATTGGACTTAGTAAGTGATGGGTGGAGCCTGCTATAGATCCTCAATGCATCGATAGTTCCCATGAGAAAAACTAGTGTCTTGGCACAAGTCCTTGACAAAATATTATTTGTATTCTTGACAAAAGTCCTTGACTATGTGGTAATGATAGTATGGCATTATGCATTCCCTTATTATGAAAGTGGTTATTGATATTCCATGTGATTATTCTATTAGTAGAATATCCATTTGAAAAGGTAAATTGCATTATTTCATTTTATCTTTTCCATATTATGCAGGTGTTCATGTTTAAAAGGCTTTTTTTTTCTAGTTATACATTTCCTCAAATGTTTATGCTTATTTATGAAAGATTCCGCTATATTTTTTTCCTTACTGAGCATCTGAGCACACCTCTTTCTATGTTTTGTTTTTACCAAGATGTGAAGAAGTATTTAATGAATGACCTGTAGGGATAGTATGAGGGGATATGAAGAAAATATGTTGTAGTAGTGTTTCAATTTATGATGTAATGTAATACTTATGAATATATGTAGTGTTTCCAAGGCTACTAAACTGATCGGTCTTTTGGGATTTGATCCCTTGTGATCATGCCATTATTATGTAATAATGCACCAAATCTGGGTAACTGGGGTCAGGGCGTTACAGTTACACATGATGGAATTATATTATATTTATTAATTCTCATCGGAGAGGTGCGATAATAGTCGTGTGTTAAGGAATTTCATTTAAAGATAGAGAAACGGGTCCGTTGGGGGTCACCGTTGTCCTAGGGGATTTAAAAGATTTATTATGGCGCTAAAAAGGATTTAAACCAATTTGAAAATCATAAAAGAGTCAAAAGTAGCATTACGGGAGAAAAAATTGGGGAAGGAAACCCCAACAAGCACCTATGGCCTCGATCTGTGACACACCGATCAGTGTCACACCGATTGGTGTCACCATTGATTGACCCCACGGTGACATCTTACCACTGGTATGCCACCCTTCAGATTCTAACCTACTGATGGGTCTAAGGCATCCCAAACACCATAAATTGGTAGAGTAATGGACCAGGAGGGTCCGAGCCATTACATTAGATACCTTTCAAACTATTCTTGTCCTCGAGAATCGAAATAAACCTGATGTAAAGAGAGGGGTCCAAAAAACCACCAATGATACCTCTCACGGCCATCCACTCCTGACATCTAGTAACACCAATCCCTTTAGAAACCACTAAAACATGTAAGAGTCATATCATCTAGTCATATGGTTCAGGGAGTTCCTTCCTCCATGTCATGATACTATCCGCTTTGGAAGGCACTGACTCACCAGCACGGGTTTAATCACATCCACCATAATTATTCATGATTATGGATTAGGTCCTCCCATGAATACAGTCCGGACGCTTCACACATATTCATAGAACAAGGGAAAAAACACATTTCATAGTAAATAGGGTCAACCACTACATCACAACCAAGTTCCAAACAACAGATAAAAAACACAAAACAACATTTCGTATTGGGCGCATATCGATACCTCTCATTCCCAGGTACTATCCATGTGGACACTGTGCCTCCACAACACATGAACCAATGGGATGGTTCATCCATGAAGCACTTTCTCCTTTCAATCCTCTATCCTTAATGGTCACTCCACGAATGAAGAATCATCCCCTAAATCCAACTCTCCCCAGTCAATGACATGGGAATCATCTTGTAGATATCGACGAACCTGAGAGATGTAGAAGATGTTGTACACTCTCAGTAGCAGTGGTGTTAGCACTAGCTAATAATCCACATAACCAAATCATCGCAACACCTTGAAGGGTCCGACAAACCTGTGGGAAATCTTACTACCTTGGTTGAACCTCCATTTTCCATGAGGAGGGGAGACCGTCAAGAACATGTGGTCCCTAACCAAGAACTCCAAGGGCCTCCTCCAATGATCTTCATACGAATTATGCCAGCACTAAGCTGCCTTCATCCTCTCACGTATAAGCTTAACCTTCTCTATCGTACTCTGCACCACCTCTGGGACAAGGTCACCTACCTACCCAACCTCGGTCCAACACACGGGAGAACGAAATGGCCTTCCATAAAAGGCTTCAAACTGTGATATTCCGATAGTAGAGTGATATCTATTACTATATGAAAACTCTACTAAGGGAAAATTTCATACCGAGGATCCCCTGAAGTCGAAAACACAAGCCCGTATCATATTGTCCAATGTATGGATGGTATGCTCTGTTTGCTCATATTTATAGGGGTGGAAAGCAGTTCTAAAGCATTGCTGGGTTACAAAAGCTAGATGCAATCCCCTCCAGAATCATGAGGTAAACCAGGTATCCTGATCAGATACTAGGCACCTTGTAACTCCATTAAACTTTACCTCATTCAGGTATCTCTGTGTAAGGAATCCGCCACACTCGACTACATGGTCATTATGATGTGACCTACTTTCGTCAGCCGATCTACCACTACATAGAGAGAATAACATCTTCCTTGAACCCTAGGTATCCCTATGAAGAAATTCACTGATATGTCCTCCCACTTACACATGGTGACATCAAAAGGTTGCAAGAAACCTCTTGGAATGCGATGTTCAGCCTTTACCTGTTGAAACACCATACACCTTGCGAAAAACACCACCACTGCCCGTTTCAACACAAGCCACCAAAACTGTTCCCTCAGCCCACGATACATCTTGGAAACTCCTAGGTGTAATGATATGAGAGCTTTATGGAACTCACAGATAAATCCATCACATATCATCTCTGGGAAAAACAACTTCCCTTGGGAAAGAAGCTGATTCTGACCGTCCTACGACCACCCTTCCGGATCATTTCCATGGTTAAACCGATTTTGAATCACTTCACTCTCTATTTCTACCCATTGAGACTCATCCACCCAAGGCATAAAAGAAGACTGAACTGTCATCTGGTACAAAAAACCTCTACCACCTTCCATCCTTGAATCTAGGTTTAGGGCATCCAACTCCTCCAATTTCTTCAAAGAATCCACAGATTCTTGAGCAACTTCCCTCCATGACTTCTTGATCAAGGCATCAACCAAAACATTACCATTACCTTTAGTGTAGGAGATATAGATGATTTAGTCCTAAAGAAACTACACCCACCTTATTTGTCGCAAGTTTAGGTCCTGGGGGGTAAAATACGCCACAAAATCATGTGATTTTGAAGACCACAATGTTCTTCGTGATGAGGTAATGCCACCACAACATCAATGTGAACACTAATATGGTAAGCTCTAGGTCATGGTTTTCATAGTTTCTCTCATGAGGATGTAACTTCCTAGACCCATAAGTGATCACTCCCTGCGGCTGCATCCGCACACACCCCATTCCAAGTCATGAATCATTACAGAACACCTCATAGAACACCCCTTCCTCTAGAAACCTGAGCACTGGAGAGCTGACCAACCATTACTTCAGATAGATAAAATATTCCCAACACTACTCACTCTAGATGAAGGTCTAGTCCTTTCTGGTCAATGATTTCAAAGGTGCTTCAACTCAAGATAATTTGGCTTTGAACCACCGATAATATCCTGGATGTCCTAAATAACTATGAACCTCTATCACATTCTTGAGTGCTTACCAAGAAACAACCGCTTCAACATATAAAGAATCAACTTCTACCCCTTTCCAAGACACGATGTGTCCTAGGAAATTCACTTCTCATGTCAGGAACATTCACAAGGACAATTTCCCATGTATTTGGCGATTTCAATGGATTTCCAAGACCATCCTGAGGTGATTAGTATGTTCCTCCTCAGATCTGGGGTGGATCAAAATTCCATCGATGACCACAATGACGAACCAGTCCCAAAACTCGAGGAAAATAGAGTTCATGAGCCCCATGACCACAAATATTTCATTCGTAACACCGAACGACAGGAATACGAACTTGAAGTGCCCATACCTGCACCTAAAAGCAGTCTTATGAATTTCAATATCCTTCACCCTTAACTGGTGTTACCCAGACTACAGATTGATCTTAGAGAACCAACATGCACCCCTAACCTGGAAAAAGAGATCACATATCCTCGGGAGAGGGTAACATTTCTTGTCTTTACCTGATTCAATCATTGGTAGTCTATATATATCTTGATACCACAATCTTCCTTCTTCGTGAATAGGTCCGAATCACCCCAAGGAGACATGTTGGGTCAGACAAAACCCTTCTTCATAGGCTTGTTTATCTAAATCTTCAACTCCCGCAACTCATAAGGCACCATCTGATAAGGATCCACAAAAATCAGACAGGCACCGAGCTGTAAGTCTATCCCGAAATCAATGTCACATCAAGGGGTAGATTCCCAAAATCCTCTAGAAAAATGTCTAGGAACTCTATGACAAATCCCAGAACATCCATCATCTTAGAATCCACTGATTTTTCTGAAATCTCATCCAACCTATAGAAAATAGTATCCACTAGTCGTCTCCCCACCTGACAACTCTGTTCTCCAACTAAAACTGCATGCTGTACATCCTCAATGGAGAGCATGACTCTTCTTCAGAAGAAGTTGATAACAACATGCACAGAAAAAAGCTATTCGGTGACCATGATAACCTTGTATGGATTCATTTTCAGTAGAAGGAGATCCCCACTAGACTAATGTGGCCCCAACATCAGTCTTCATCTTAGAAAAACATCAAATAGGCTGGTATGACCTCCAACTGGCATACTCATCACTAGGGTCATGGAGAGTCTCTCTATGTCTAGGATTAAAACATGGGATATAATGGGTGTAACAAAGGAGTGTGAAGCTCCTAAATCAAACAAGGCACATGCAAGAATGCTAAACAAGCCGATTGTACCTCGAACGACTTCTAACCCTCATGGAAGTGCTTTCTCTCCAGCATGTAATTTCCCATTCCTAGCTCTTATTCCCCTCACCAGTTATCCACCTCATCTACCAAACCCAGGTTGAGGTCCCTGAGGAGCGCCCTGAAGTCTGCCTCCTCTTGTAACGTCTGCTCTCAGAGGAGCGGGAGGTCGCTTCCCCTGCTGCAACAGCTGAAAAGGCATGGCTGGAAACTATTTCAATTGAGGTGGGCGCTGAACCTCCCCACCCCCACTGTACTGCACTCGGTTCAGGGAGTGATCCCAATGGTTCCTAATGTTTCTAGAGATGAAGCATCTCGGTCCTATGCCCGAAAATAATGGGCGAGGAACGAGAGATTAGATCTGGATTTGCTGGGGCCTACTCCCCAATGACAGACTCCTAGAAGGCACTGATGCTGGAGGTCTACTCCTAACAGCATTCCCCTTTGAAAAGCCCAACTGGATCCCCTCTCGTGGCACACCTACTATCGTGTGCATCCTCTCCACCACTTCATCCTTCTTTTGGACCTCGAAGTACGTTGGTCGGGTGAAGGAAGTAGCATCACACTGAAGAGATGGTCGAAGTGCCTCATCTAAATGTATCTCCTGAGTCTCTTCATCCAAAAAAAGGTCTAGAGAAAAATGAAGGAGATTCTTGAACATGATCCCTAACTCCCTCACGGACATACATCCCTACTGAAGGGAGATTATCTCCTACCTCTTCTCCACCTTCATCGTGGAAGAGAAGAATTCCTCCCAGAACTCCCGGTCAATGTCTGTGCACAAATCCTCAGCCTCCCTCTTCTCCCCAAGGTAAAGAGTCCACCAATGATGTCTTGCTCCCTACATCTCACTTATATCCATAGGAAACCAGTACTTCATCGGAGCCTGAATCAAGCTAAAAGATATCACCATCTCCTCATGACATCTCTTCGTCTCCATGATTGAGATGATGCCCTCGTACTTTCCGAGGGTCTGCCACTAAAAGGAACAAAGAGTATTTTACCACTGGTCATCCTCTTTCTCTCGATTAGTACTCTACTGATTAGCCAAAACATCTTCCTAGGCCTTCATCGCCAGCACTACCTGTGGTCATCATCCGGGTGCCATAGATGTAAGGTGAACAAGGAATTCCTAAGCCCAAGTAGTGTAGAATATTTCATTAAAACTTTTCTTAAACTTTATCTTCATTTAAATTTTCCAGAACACACAAAACACTCATGAAAACAAGTCATGATGATGCATGTACCTTTCCTAGGGTCTCTACCCTATAATCAGTGTAGCCTCACTTGGTCGTTCGGTGGGTCCGATGTCCTTGCATCAGATCATGGGGGGGCTAGAATCTCATGTCCTAATTGGTATTCCCTTTTCTATTTCAGGCAAAAAGATTGACTAACACTGTTTCCCTACCATCCCATGCAATCCTCATTGTACCTAACCCCGAGCTCCATCCTATCACTCAACCATGACCTCTGATACCATTCTGTCACGACCTACCTTCACCATAATGAGGGAAGAGACATAAGGTTCCCAAAACCTTCCTTCATCATGTTGAAGGAGAGATAATGACCCCTGAGACCCTCCTTCAATCGGTCCCTAAGTGGAAGCTAGCACCATGGGTATAGAATCACATTCCAAAATGGAAAGCATTGCCCTATTTATATAGTAGGATCGGGAGATAAGATAGTAAGTCCCAAAAAACCCCAAAACTGGAAGTAAAAGTAATTCCCAAACAATCCATTCTAATTTACATTTTTAAATAATAAGTGAAACAATACATGAAAACTCCAATGGTAAATACTAAAGAAAATAAAAAAAGAAACAACAACAATCCCAACGTCCAAACTAGTATGGTCCGACATGGTCCTCAAAGTCCTCCTAGAAACCTAAAAGTAGTTTTATATACATAGGGTGAGTATATAGGTATACTCAGTAGGGAAAACCAAAAGCCCTCTTTCCCAAGTGGCAAGGAATTCTAATTACTCATGAGAAAAGGAGTTAACCAAGAACTTAATAAGGGATCTATCCACCCAAAACTCACCACGGTACACTCCCCAAATAACAGAAGTTAAGTAAAGTAATAGTAATAGAACATCAATATTTGGGTACCCCACACCACTATCCAACTGGTTATTGATGAAATCCTACGCATCAGACCTCTCCTTCCATTCACACCGTAGTCCCAATACCATACCCCCCACCCACACACACCTGGACAACCACAACCACACATTCCTCCTGAAAACATGTGGTCCACAACCATAGATCCCACCCTCAAACACCTGGGACACAACAACCAAATGTAGCCATGCCTGCCCACACTAGGTCCAGAACAACTACAGCAAAGACCGAAGACACATGGGCCTCATCCTAAAGACTATTAGGAAAAAACATCCCGCACACACCTGGGCCAACCACCACGACTTACCCTACCCGAAAAATCTTGGGCTATAATGGACCTCAGGCCATCACAGCCTGCCCGAAGAATCGTGGGCTACTCGGTAAAGGGATCAGAAATGGAGCTAATAACCAGCCACTCATAGGTGTTTTGGAAAAAAACACCCTCCCCAATGAAATGGGGTTGTTCAGAATGATGTTCTCAACATGGGTGGGGCGTGAATAAGAATCCTCAGAACTAAAATTATACATATAGGTAAACAATCTCTCTTCCCAACCTAGGAGTTCTAAAACCAGCCCATACCCAAACACCATCGTTACTATTCATTCATAAGATTCACCAAAACCACAACCAATTCACAACACACTCACATAAATTAGTTCCCCATTGAACCCATTACTATTTTCATATTCAAGTGATTACCTTTAAGATAATTCTCCACTACTTGGAAACTAACAGGCATAGTGTTGGTCCAAATATTTGGAAGGAACATGAAAAAACGAAAAGCATTCGGGGTCATCTCGTGAAGACTCTTCGTGGAGCCCCCGTAGCCCAGTAGTTGATGCCAAACTCCCCTTCGCGCACTACCATGGAGCAAGGAGGTGGGATGCTCTGGGAGCCGATTTGATGTTCGTGACCCCACTGTGGAGCAAGGAGGTGGGATACTCCACGAGCTGATTTGACGTTCGTGACCCTACCGCAGAGTAAGGAGGCGGGATGCTCAACAAACCCCTATGATGTTCATGATCCCACCACAGATAAAACTATGTCTTCGCACTCGGGTAGATCTGCTTCGCAGCGCCTCTTGCCTATAAATATCAGGCTCCCCTCAGGTCCAAAGGAAGGATCCTCTGACCTTTCTCACTCTCATCTCCCAAATCTTGAAGCAATCTATTCTCTGAGAACTGTGATCTCTTCAAGTTACTTTGGATCATGAAGTGCCTACCCATTTGGATTAATTCGGCCCCTCTTCAAAGATACAAGCCCATCTCGGAGCCCACGAGCATCTTAGAAGGAAGGGGATCCCCAATGGGACTCTGGTCATTGCAGAGAGTTTATTATTCATGAAGTACCCTTCATGCACATGTGACCCACATGCTAAGGTGAAGTCAATGTACTTCACGAAGCACATTTCTTCACAATGGTATTATTCACAAGTCACCCTTTCTTCAAGAGGAATTTCTTCGCGAATGCCTTTAGACATTGCAAAGAACCTTACAAATGCACTTATGTCCTATGCATAGTCTAGGACATTTCACTTCGCAATGAAAACCCCTTCGCAAAGCCCCTCCATTTCATAGAGCACTAGATCTTCGTATGGATTCTACCTATGAGCCCCTTTGCTCCGAAACTCCATTACCCATGTGTCCCTCTAGGTTTGCAAGAAGTGATTTAAAAATCCCTTGGGTGGTACATCCCATTGCATTACTTCACCTCATGGTTATTCACATAGGCACACTCATAGATATTTTTTTTCACATAGCCATGCTAACTTGGACCCCCAATGGATCACTCCATTACACCCCTTAACCACAACATTGAGGATGCCTTTCTCTTTCAAGGGAATTCGGGTGTGAGTTATGTAAGTCCTAGGGGTGCAGAGTAATACCACCTTGTTTGAGATGAAGGATGTTAAACTGCCAAGCGCCATTGTCCATAGAACATGACGTTTAACTATGACCTCACCCTGGCGCATGCCTGTGGGGAAATGGAGACCAACTTGCTGTATTCCCCTAGATTTTCTTTAAAGAGGTAGCACCCATGCTCCTCCTATCTTCTTCATAGACGTAGACCAGAGAGGGGGGGGGGGATGGGCACAGGATACCTCCATTCTTTGGGGGAAAATCCCTCTACCCTTTGGGCTTTGTAACAGTCTGGGACTCTACCCTGGAGTATGTACCTGTTTCCTCTTTGGGATTCTAACCACCCATAAGCCCCCATTTCCATTCTTAGATGCTAACCACGTGTAAGCCCCTATTTTCCCTTTGGGATGATAACCATGCGTAAGCCCCCGTTTCCTTTCTGGGTTGCTATCCACACATAAGATCATGTTTCCTCTTTGGGCTACTAACCATGCATAAGACCTTGTATCCTATTTGGACCACAAACCACGCGTAAGCCCCTATTTCCATTTTGGGTGATGACTACGTGTCAGCCCCATTCCTCTTCCCACAGACACACCTTTCATGATGTGATCATTAGGTATTTTCTACCTCTTGTTTCTCACACCGACCATGACTCATGTGGGATTAGAGTAAGCATCGACCATGACATCCTCTCTGGGAAGCCATGAGTGTAAGACCGATACACCTTCCTGAACTACGTGGACTTTTATCCTTGCCAAGGCATGGTACGTAGGAAGCCTCCCTGATGTTCATTCCCACCATCCTTTGGTTCCGACCCCCTCAAGTCGGTTTACACCATATCGAACTACGTGGACTTTGTTCCATTCCAAGTCAAGGTACGTAGGAAGCCCCCCTAAGGTTCAATCCCAACACCCGGTAATTCCGACCCACTCCACATCAGTCTGCCCCTGTCCTGCATGATGTTAAACTGTACGCCCCTTTTCCCCCCATCCAGCAATAAGATGTTGTGATCACTTACCCAATGGTAATCTGTTGTGATCCCCACGCAGTGGTAAGCCATTGTGATCCCCAGTCTGCGGTAATCAGTTTTCAACATTAGTCAGTAGTAAGACATTGCCATCCTAAACCCAGTGGTATGCCATTTTCGAGCCGTTATTCGAGACCCAAATCTCTGGTCTGTCCCAGTGGCATTAGATCTACCTCTTCCTGCTTACCACCCATAATCCCTAGTATATCATCGGGTCTATGTCCTCTGTGTTCCCCCTGATCCTATACCCCATCTTGAAATATGTTGAATTCGATTCTCTACCACAGGGATATGTAGGAGGTCTCTTCGTGGCTCTAGCCCAACATCACTGTCATCCTCGAGTCGATTCCATTTCATTATTTAACCACATTACTTAACCATCCATCTTCCATCTTGATTCTTATCCGGGCCACCACATCCCGGTGGGATCATGCCAATTCAACTCTCACTACTCCTATATGTAACTGGGTAACTAACCACATGTTAGAACCGACATCAGTTTTACCTCAGGGGGTAGGACCCATCTAATCCACTCTAGTCAGAGTTCTGATCAGTTTGATTCTTCTCTACTAGATGTTAAAATCATGGAATATCCCATTTTAAATATGGGAATATGAGGAAACCCTCAGAGAAATACATATGGAATATAATTCCTCACATTCGTTGTGGGATTCCTCGGGCGTCCGTGACCTTGAGAATCCCAATAACAAGGGTAATAATCCCAGACGTTTTAGTGTTCCAGTGTCCAGACATGCTAGTGATGTTGGACGTGACTAATCCCCTGCCCGAAGGTTGCTTCCATGGTTGGACCCCTTGGAATATCCCGACAAAAGCAGTGTAATTAACCGGAGTCCATGAAGATATGGAACTAGGGAGAGTTTCACGAACAACCTCTTAATTCTATAAGGGAGACCCAGACTAGGTGATGAGTTCCTAGGAGGAATTTTTGGAAGGAAAGACTTATATCCCATCATCTTGTTTCAATCAAGGAAAATATTTCCTTGAACAAGGAACGGATGTTGTCCGCCTTTGGAAAGAGGTAATGTGGGGAAACAGCCAGCGCGTCCTCGTCGTCCTCGAACAAATGGATGCGCGTGCCTCCGTGAAAGAATCAGAAACATAAATAGTGAACCCTAAGTGAATTTATTCTACTAAATGTGGATATTAGTAACATTAGATACATCAGTAGATTGATGTGTCAATGGATCCAGTTATCCTATACCGAGTCCTGCGAAGCAAATAGTGGGCTAGACGTAAAACTCACCATATGTTGGGAAAGTTAAAATTTGGACATCTTGGTATTCAACATTGCCAACATGGATCCCTCTTACCAGATATTGAAGATGGAATGTAATTGGGGCATTGAAAGTCGTTTTCTTTGTTTCAACACTAATGGATTAATCTCCCTACTTTTTCAAGGAACCAAGCTGGTGTACCAAGAACCTGATCGCTACCCACCCAACAATGCAGGGGTAAGAAAAATGCCAATGTGGAAACCCCACGTGGCTCTGCCACTTCTGTGATGACCTCCACAACCACAGCTTCTGGTCGCCCACGCCCCATCACCCTGTATATAGACATTCAAAAAAGGGTTACAAGAGAGCTCGTACGCCGATACAAGGAGGAGGAGATTATCCCGGCTTGGGATATGGCCCGACAAGATGTAGAGGCATATGCACCTCATCGCCACCGCTTCCCCTAGGGGTGGAAAAGAGAGCCACTACTCCCTAACATACAATTGTTTCGAGAGTCTCTCCCCGGAACGCCTTGACGACTCTCTCCCCTACGCTGATGAGGTAGGGATTTCTTGGACAGCCTAGCTAGGACCCTATTTCAGGGGCACCGAAGGAGGGTTCCCACTAGGCCTCCAATTATTTCCACCTGGTCCCCCGAACTGATGAGTAGGTAAGCTACATACCTACACCGCCTACCCCAATCTGCCTGAACTGGCGCCACTGTCGAGCACAAGATGAGGAGGAAGCCCACCAAGGGGCATCGATGTCCGCAACTACTATGGCCCAAACCATTGTCGATGTGTTTCATCAACCCCTATGTATACTGAGTTTGGGAACTTGTATAACCGGCCTGAATCGAGGCCCCAACCACCCCACAGGAAGGTTGTGTCGACTCTCTCGACCGACGGTGTAGGGAACACCTGCTGCGGACCGACCTGCGGCAGCGACACCCAGTATAGAGGTCATCCCCGTACCATCACCATGGATAATGAGGGTCCTCCCCACTTCCAAGACCAGTATGGAGGTCCACCCTATGCTACTATCAGTATGAATGAGGTACCTCCCCATAATGGTGGCACCGAGTACGAAATCCTCTCATGTGATCATTACATCGGGTATGGAGTCATCCCTGCGGCCACAGACCGATGGTGTGGGGACGTCGCACATCTTGCCAATCTATAGCAAGGGGGGACTCCCCATGTCCTGACAACTGTCGGTGAAGGTCCTCCATGCCTCAGAAATAAAAGGGTTGAAGGCCATCTTCTCTAAACCATCACCCAACATTGTGGTCCTACCCGTGTTCGTCTTGACCAGTACGAGGATCCCCCTGGTGCAAACACTGACAGGGGAAACAAGCATTGAGGTCCTACCCATGCTCATATCAGCTCCTGTGGAGGTCTTAACCACTCTATCACTTCTCGCAGAGGTCCTCCCCATGTCCCCTTTGATATCTTTCCCGGTGCTCTTCGCACCCCAGCTCACTCAGGCAAGATTCCTCCCCACCCCAGAACTAGTACGGATGAAGGTCCTCCATGACCCAAGAATCTACCATGTCCCGAGGAACCATCCCATGTAAGGAAGTCAGGTCATCTCCATCATAAAAATTACACCCAGAAGATTCAGATTGAGATCAACCAGGTTTTATTCTTGGACTCTAAGGCGGAATATGACTCAGTAATGGAACTGTTTCCTAGGTCCTCCGTGTCAAGAGATGGGGCTATAACAAAGCACATCCGCCTCATACCTCTAGAATGTGAGGTCTATCGGATTCCCACCTTCTTCTGCAGTATATCCAGGAAGATGAAAATTTGGCAACTCCACAGGTTACAACATTGCGATCGCTATCATCATCAGCAGAAGCACTCTCTACCTCAACTAGAGATCATGGAGAGCTATTCTGGGGACCAATGGTGGAAAAAAATAGCATGGTCCATCACCATAAGCGATTGTCCCTTCACTGGAAACTGCGTACATCAACCCGTCTTACCACGACGTGGTGACTAAGTCACTATACTCTTCAGAGGATAGACTGAGATACAGAGGTTTGTCAGCTCAGTCACCTTATTCTCCACCAGTCGTCCTACCATCCTAGTGGTCTTCTTCGGTACCACTAACAGTTCCCTAGCTGCCTTTGGTTAAAGTGTGGGGAAATGATGGTCCATACCCTGAATCCGAGCCCAGGAGCTTATGGGATATCCTCACAGTGGACCATTTCCCTGAGATATTTTGGGTGGTTGCATCACCGAATTTTTGTGTTCTGGAATCCCTCACCCAAGATGATGTTTAGTGTTTATGACAGACCATCTAGGTGACTGATTTCAATCTTATTCATCAGCGAGTGGCTTACCCAAAGAGCCAAGGGCATTTCGAGGATATCGGCGAACAATTCCATTTGGTTGATTTGGCCGGACTCCCTGTGGCCCAGTTCCCTGAGTCTCCATGCCATCATAGGGCCCTCCAGCAACGGTGTGTTTAAAGTTTCATGGTACTCTATAGGATTATCAAAGAGTCTTATCCACATGTACATATCCATGTATGGAGGTAGTATGATTCCCTCCTTTTCAGTCCTATCCGGTACCAGCCCGATTTTCCAGGAGACATAAAGGATATGACTCTTGGTAGAGTCCTAGTTAATATGGCCATCCCACTGTTGGATGAGAACAAGATATATCTTCTTCGATAAGACCTACCCTCGAGGGAGTATCACACTTCTTAGACCCATTAGGACGGATTAACCCTCAATAGAGGAATTTATCGGGTCTTCATGTTCCCACTGAGGCACTAGTCCTCAGCCTGAATTCCAACAAGGGAAAGGGACAACTCGGGCTGCCAAGCCCTCTGACCCATCTAGCTCAATGTAGAAGACGCTTGAAGACCTTGAAAATCATAGTTACATGAACAGACCGTGAAAGAAAATTAGATGGTCGACATCCCCTTGTTGATGAAGATGCCGAGCAACGACAAGACTATGGTGATCCTAGGATGGAGAAGCATGGGTAGACACAACATCCCCTCAGCATACTCTATATAGGTGACCCGGACCATCCTGCCCCCACAGACAGGGTTGAAGTCGGAACATATGGCAAGAGTTCATGGTACGTATCGCCAAATCCTCCTAAATGGCATGACAATTGTCGGGGCCTAGCTCTGGTTCCCCTAGCTACTCCGAAGGTCGTTCCACTAGTCACTCCATGAGCCGTTTGGCCTATTTACCTTGTTGAAGAGCCCTCCAATGCACTGGTGGTTAGGGATCCCCGTCATGATAGGGAAACCCACCCATATGATCCACTAGTGGCACTCATTTCCCGTCTAGAGGTGTTAGAGACACGAAATGTGGAAATCCCAACTAATAGAAAGCCTTATCCGCTGTGGGTCGATGATATGGCAGCACCCCCAGGTTTTGGGAATCCCACGTTTCCCCCTTCAACCAGACAGGGGACCCACCGTAACACCTGTCACACTTTATCTCTAGATGTGGATCCATTTTGTAAACCCAGCACAATAGGAAGCCGCCAAACTCTGGTGTTTTTTGGAGACATTGGAAGGGCCTACGTACAACTGGTACAACGAGCATCCAATCAGATCAGTAGCTTGATGGGATGGCCTCCAGAAGAAATTTCATTACCAGTTCAGTTCCACCACTTGGAAGATGTGTATCACATACCTCTTCAAGTTCTATAAGAGGCATGCTGAGCGAGTTGATGAATTTGTCTCCTGGTGGAAAGGGCTCACATAATCTCTTGATATGCCACTGAATTAGGAGCAACTACTGACAATGTGCATAGGGAATGTCAAGACAGAACAAGTCCCCTATTTGATCACCCAGAACTACCCCAGAGGACTCCGAGACTTCTCTGATAAGGACCAATGCCTGGAGGAAGCCTTATAGATGCCCAAGAAGGCACGCACACTTCCTACTGTAATCCTCGTGAGAAGGGCCACCAGGGTCGAGCCCACCGTAGTGGCCCAAATAGAATCCCCTAAGGAACTTGAGTTTTTACAAGTGGAGCCGCCTCCATGGCCTCCTATAGGCCTTCCATCTCAGGCGTAGCCTCCGACCTAGCAACACCCACCTTAGAGTTGGCAGGTTCCCCCGTGTAATGTGCTTCCACCATATAGGTGACATAGCCAGGTGCCACCGCCTCGAAATGAGCCTCCGGATCCTTATCATGGTCAAGCTCCGAGGTCCCCCTTTCCGGAAAGGAGAAACCTGACATACCCATTCAACAAGGCTTAGGCCCCCGATTACTTCCGCAGTGGCATGGAGCAGGGGATTATACGCTTGCCTGAGTGCAGAAGGCCAGAATAGGACAACCTCACTGATCGCCCTAACTATTACACATATCACCAGATCCTGGGGCACACCCTCAAGCTGTTCTATGTGATAAAATACTAGCTTTAAGACCAGGTGGATAGCAACATCATACGGTTAGGCCAAGCCCCGACACAGGTGGCGTGTATCTTCGTGAGGCAAGACAGAAGCAATGACAGTGAGAGAAAGTGGCATCAGGTTTCTAATCATGTGTCCCAGAAGTATGAAGATTGTATGGATATTACGATAGTCACACAGGCCCATGGTGTCATCCGTGCATGCTTGAATCTGTCAGATCCTTCAGAAGTCATAGATGCTACTTCTGCATCACCGACTCAGTCGTCCCCTTCCCAAAAGAGAAAACACCGGCTGTGCAACTGATAAAAAAGTCTCCTGCCAATGCCATCATCATCTCGTACTCTCAGTGGAATCATTCCCCAGATATGGTGGTTCCTCCCCGAATACGTCCAATAGTGGATGACTCTTTGACTGACGGTCCAAGGTACGCCTCGGCTAATTCCATAGAGTGCGTAAACCCCTTCATGATTCCTGATGATGAAGAGCACCAGGCGGATACTCCCATTATCCCCATCCATCTTCCGCGTCGACAGAGTCATGGATATATGGGACTTCGGAGTGCCTTGGTCAGCACTTCCAGCCAGGCTGGGCATTCTACCAAAAGCAGGCAACAAGATCAGCGCAGAGCTCAGCAGGCACAACCTTCTCATCTAGTGACATCACGACCTCCTTTGCTGTATTTTGTGTTGTTAGATCAGGCAGAGCCACCTTGACCTCACCGGGACCATTCACACCCTGATATAGGACAACATTAATCAATTGATCCTCATCCAGTATTCACTCTACAGGCTTCGACTAGTGAGATGTGGGATAGTCCTACCACCATTCAACCGCCGGTCCAGTCGGCGGGGCGCACAATACCTCCGGTTATATAGTGACATCCTATAAGCAGAAGTTCATGAATGGAACATGAATTATTATGTTCTCAAACATCGTTCCATCATTCCAGAAAGTCTCTCTATCCTTGAGGTTCTTCACCTATCGTTAGACATGCTTGAGGCCCTCACCGAGCCTTTGAGGATCCCCCTTCAGTTTGAGACGAAAGTTGCAGCGACAAAATAATTTCATTATGAGGTAGTCGAGATTTCTACATTCCAGGACATTATCTAATTCTATGGAGAAGATGAAGTCTCTCCCATAAAGAAGCATATTCGACCACTGTTCTTCACCGGCCAGTTCAATGGCATGGATTTCCGCCGCTGTCTCATCGATACGGGATCATGGATTAACCTAATCCCGAATCAGAAACTGGAAAAACTGTGATTGTATGAAGGTGATCTGAGTCCCTATGACCTAATAATCCATGGATATGATAGGACTTAATAGACAACGATCGGAAATATTCTCTTGAAAACAGAGCTTGGTGGTCTAGTAGCTAGCACTACATTTATGGATGTCTCCTAGGACACTGCTTACAATGCATTTATTGGCAGGCCTTGGATCTAGCTATATGTGGCATTAACATCATCATATCACCAGTGCCTCAAGTACTACCTCAATGGTCGAGTGGGAGTGATTCAAGGTTACACGCCTCCCTTTTCCTCATTTAAAGCCCGCTATTAGGATGCCGACTACTAAAAGAGCAAGGGCATGTAAATTCAGACTAACTAGGTTGATCATTCCACTACTTCAACCAAACCATGGATAGATCTAGATGATGCATACGTCTTTCCAATCCACCAATTAGAGGCTAAAACCCCAGAAATGGGACAATTCTTTGTTGTTTATGGGATAAGGGGGGAATAAATTCCCAAGTCTAAGTGACGCTGGAAGATTACCTTGTACTCCTATACAAATTAGGCTCAGGTGATCTCGGGGCGTCATACTCCCATAAGGTATTGGGATGTCCGCCCCATGGCAAAGACAATACATCATAGTTTCTTGTTCCATCGAGCTGGGATAAACTAGCTCAATCTTTCATTCCACTAATGCTTTGACATCATCGAGTGTGGCCCCATGGTCCGAAGACCATATGGGATCAGATTGTCTGTAACACCCCGACCCCTCTAGACAGGAGCCGGTGCATTAATTTTGATAATGGAATGGTTAGAAGGAATGAAAATACCAAAGGAACGATCAGTTTATGTAACACCCCAAGATTTCATAGTATGTTACTTCTTCAAAATAATTCAATAACTTGCACTACATGAAACACCGAGTTCAAGCGCACCATGACTTACCAAACAAGTCATTAAAAAGAGGTTATGAATAGTATTAACTAAAATTTGAACTTTATATAATCCTTATAATTTTAGAATCCATATTATGAGTTTCATAGACATAATTTAAGAACAAATTCATTTTTTTTCAGATAAAAGAAGTATTTTTCAAAAAAATGAACTTTTTCCAACTTTTAATAGTGAACCCTTTTTAAATCCAATATTTTAAACTTTTATATATTAAATTTGACTATATATAATTATTATATAGAATGGGGACATGAAAAATTTACAATTTAACACCCCAAGCATCCACGGTACGCTTCTCTTTGAATAATACAGTAGTGTGTGTTGTACGCAACTTCGAGTTCTAACACACACTACAACCAATCAAACTAGCCAGTATAAAGAGTAATACCTAATTGTTGAAATTATATAAATATTATCTCTCAAAATGGAATTCATTTTTGGATTCATAATATCGAATTTATCCTAGGGTGAAATTTTGGTACTTTTTGGATAAATTTTATATTTTTATTAATAGTGAAAATCACTAAATTTTAATTAAAAACAAATTTTTTAATCATAATATTTAATAGTGATAAATTATGAATTTGAGAGGTTTTAAATTATATTTAGAATATGTTTTTACCATTTAATACAATTTTGGTCATTGGAAATAATTTCCCAATTAAACCAGACATAAAAAAGTGTCAATCTTTTGATAGTTATTATATCCTAAAAACACGCTTTTTGTTTTGACAGTGGAAATTAATTTAAAATTAATTTCTGCCACTTCTGTGTTTTTAATTTGGAAAAATGGATTCCATATTTTTAACCAGTATGTCCGAAATGTGTAAATAGGAATCTATAATTTTTAAACATTTTGAATAATTACTTCGGTAAATAATTTATTTACCATGGTTAAAGGGTAAATCCGATAAATAAGGGAAAAAATAATATTATAATAATACTAAATTACCCTAAAACGAGTCCTAACCTTATTTGTGGATACATGTCCGACCATGGGCTTTTTTGGGTTGATTTAGGGACCCCATGGAGCCATTTGTAGGTGATAGGGACAATTTTTATAAATTAAGTGAAATTAAATACAAAAATGACATAAGCTTATAACTTTTAGAAAAAGAATTTTTACATAGGGTTATGTATGTTATATATTAGATTATAAATATTCAATAGAAATCTAAAAATATTTCCTACATAATTTTATTTTATTTATTATTTTTATAAATTGAAAAGTAAAAATATATATGACACAATAATGATGCAGTATTTTCATTATTAATCAAAATATCAAATAATTGGAATTATAAATGTTAAAATAAATATAATTTGAAATTATTGATGACATAAACGAATTTTGATGGTTAATATGACATGTTATATTTTATTAAATGAATTTTTTTTTAATTAACAAAGTTGTTAAGAGTTTATAAAAAATAAATTATTGAGTTGTGTCAAAATTGACATAAATGAGTTTTTAAAACAAATATTATATTATTAATTTATATTCTATTCCTAAAAATCTAAGTTTAAGACTAAGGAATTATATCATTATTGGTGAATCATTATTGGACCACTTTAGGGTCGCATGGATGTGTATAGTCTGTTTATTAACTATATATTATAAAAATACAAAGTAAAATGGTAAATGTTAAACTAATTAACCAAGAGTTAAAACTAAAAGATAAGGTTAATATAATGACTCAAACCTGTCTAAAATATATTGGTTGAAATTATTTCGGCCAATCCCCACGTTATACTTATAATAATCACCATTGGAGCCATTAGAAACTGAATATGAATTTATTATAAATTAATACTTTATGTTTTTCCTAAAGAT
The DNA here is from genome assembly GCA_963277665.1 of Viscum album. Taxonomy (NCBI): domain Eukaryota; kingdom Viridiplantae; phylum Streptophyta; class Magnoliopsida; order Santalales; family Viscaceae; genus Viscum; species Viscum album. The sequence goes on along the minus strand of OY728167.1, from coordinate 559,347,054 downwards.
CCCTTCCTCCCCCATATAAAAGGACCCAACTTCTAACCAATTATTCACACCATCAAAGCCTTTTGATCAACCGAACTCCACACTAAGGCTCTATAAACTTCCCACACTTAAACCTAGAGGCCTTATTTTGATCAGAAAGCCAACCTAGGGAGCCCTTTTGATCAAATCAAAAGGAAGAACTCGAAGAAGAGGTAATGTTTTCACCACCCTCTTTCAAATTCCATTCTTCTTCAACTTATTCGTTCTTTGTTATTTCTATTATAAAATAATAAATCCAGTATATCCTATATAATTTTATGTTATTATAAATTTGGTAAATACATATTCATTATTCTATCCATCCTTTGAATGACATGTCACCATACATGCGTACGTACGACTTACCGTCTCCAAGTTGTGGTGTAATTGTTATTCAATACATTATTATTTGGATGGGTATAATAATGATGTGTATTTGATGTAAATAATAAATATAAAATTATAAGGATTCTGTATATAATATATACCATTATATTATATATTATTTTAATATAAAAAAATGATATTTTCGCCCGTGCGTACGTACGGATTACCGTCTCCACGATGCTATGAGATTTATTTCCAAGTTCACCATTCATCGACGATTATATAAATATATATTACTAATAAGTATGTAATATATGACATAATAATGCTACTGGAGAGATATATATATTTATATATATAAGTATTTATGTACTTACATATATCTTATTCACTTACTTTCATTCAATACTATATGAAAACAGAAACAACGTTAATGCATACGTACGGACTACCATATACATAAATGGTGTTTTCCATTTCATATATATGTCTATTATAAATATTTATATTCTAAATATATATGATATATTTATCATGTTTTATATTCTTTATGTATTTATATCATGATCTAATTTATATAATCAAGAGTAACAAGTTAAAACACGTAAGATAAAGAAAGTGATTATTAACCGAAATTTTAATTTAACATGGAAATTATTATTATATGGGTAGTATAAAGTCATAAATGAATCATATATGATATCATAAATATTAATAATGTTCTGGTATAATTTAATAACATACTAAGATCTTCGTACAGGAGGTTAAACGTACTCTCGACTAAAGGAAAGTGCAAGGTAAGGGGTTTTCATCTAACTATGTATTCCCGTGAGATTCATGCCATATTGCCACTATTACCTTTTGTGTGGTGCATGTACAGACCATAATTGTATTCTTTGTGTAATACACTTTAATTTATGTTTATTTACATATTCATTGTATGATACCTCTTTCACGGGTTGTATGTTTCATAATTTACAAAATTGGTAAGGGTTAATTCCTCAATCTCTTGATTATCCGAGATTGTTTATGTGTAAGTATTTACTGGGACATTTTTATCATCCATGTCCATTTTTCATAAAAATGAATTCAAAATGATGATTTTATGGATTTTGAGAGGTACTCTTTATCAAGATCATAATTTCAAATGTTTTAAAGATTTATCTTTCTAATTATTTTTAATTAATGTCCATGTTTTCAAAATGATTATAAGGATTTATCTATATGGACATGAATGTTTTGAAATGATAATTATTTTAAATAGTTTCAAAGTGGTATGGGACACATTGATTAAAAAATCTATTTTAAATTACTTCCTTTATAAATGTGTGAATTTTAAATGATTTTACAAAAAGGATATTTCTCTCGAAAAGTTTTACTCATCATTTTCAACTATGTCAGCATCATCTACTGGATATTATTTTGGATTGAGGTTAATTTATTATAATACAATATTACTTATTGTATTGAATGAGTTATGATATGTTTGACTGTGGATGTCTTATTTTTGTACCATTCATGGTTTATGGAGAAAGTATTGAGATTTCGTATTATAGTTTTAATACGAATGTTTATGTTATGTTTAAAACTGTTCATATGAGGAATGCATTGGACTTAATAAGTGATGGGTGGAGCCCGCTATACCTCCTCGATGCATCGGTAGGTCTCATGAGGCAAACTAGTGTCTTGGAACAAGGCCTTGAAAAAACGTTATTTGTATTCTTGGAACAAGGCCTTGGCTACCTGGTTATGATAGTCAGGCATTATGCATTCCATCATTATGAAAGTGGTTAGTGATATTGCATGTAATTATTAGACTAGTAGAATATCCATGTGAATAACTAAATGGAATTATTCCATTTTATTTTTTCCATATTATGCTGAATTTCAAGTTTAAAAGGCTTTCGTTTTAGTTATACATTGCCTTAAATGTGTATGCTTATTTATGAAAGTTTCTGCTGTATTGCTTCCCCTTACTAAGCATTTGAGCTCACCCCTTTCTATGTTTTATTTCTCCTAGGATTCCAAGAAGTGTATTTTTATTGATATGCAAGATTAATCCAAAGGAATAATGGCTTTCATAAAGATTCTTTATGTTGTTTTTTATGTCTTAAAGTGAAATGTAACATTCATGTATGTAATCTATTCTCCATGACTGCTAAACTAATTGGTCCTTCGGGGCTTGATTCATTGTAATTATGCCAATATATTAAAATAATGAACCAACTCCGGGTAACTAGGGTCGGGGCATTACAGTTGGTATCAGAAGAAGATTAGCAATAACCTTGAAAAATATATTTAGATAAACTCTGATTAGAACACATAGCACAAAGATAGACTTTGAGGATTAGTATGGAATAACTTCCTAGAATTTTGGTATTGTAGATATTTTGTGAGTTTTCTGAGCAATACATCCTCTGGATACGAGTAGTTAGAGGTGGATCTAGAATAGATGTACCTAGGGGTAAAACCCAAAAACACTGTTTTGAGATATACTCGAATGGGAACTGGTGCACGACAAGGGGCCTTACTGTACTCTTGGTTACGACACTCTCGGGAGATATGCTTAGGATAATTCTCATTTTCATTACAAACCATTATGAAGGGTTCATGAGTATATACATACTCAAAAAAACATTTTTATGATTATGTATTATATCCATAAACTGTTCAATTTGAGTTAGGTATTTTACAGGTTTGGAATTATTCATTGTAATTCATAAACTGACCTAGTTTATGCTATTCTGTAGAAACGACGCCCAGTAGAAGGAATGTGAACTCCAGAAATACATATGATCCAAAGAATAAGAAAGATCATATCTTTCATGGTATTAAGCCATCATTTAGAAGGGAAATAGTCTCCCAAGTTTTATCATCATATGAAAAAATAATATCATGTGTTGATAAGATAAGTAAAGAGTTTACTGAGCCTTATGGCTTTGAAGGGAAGTAAGAGAAGAAAAGGATAGAAGATGGAAATATGGATAAAGGGAAGAGGGAAAAGAATAATTTTCCCATATTTGATAAATTTTTGAAGAAACTCCCTCGAACTTGCCTGAAAGGAATGGGATTTTGTTATAAGGGTGGAGAAAAAAGGACACCATGTACGTGACTTCAAGGGTAAGAAAAATGTTTCAAATGTAAAATTCATCATCCGCAAGTAGTTGGGACACTACGCAAACCAATGTAAAAATCATCAGAGTATGCACCAAATGATGCTATTGGATAATAATAAAGTTATGATACTACCACAGATGAAGAGGAATGACTAGTGTTGTTATGTTATTATTATATAATTATTTTATTTAAGTGTTGTATCAACAATATACTGGTTCCATGAATTATGGAGATAAATAAGGATTGTACTGCAGTACTATTTTATTGAGGATTTGAAATTATATGGTTTTATGAAAAGTTAATTAATAGTAAGATACACTTTTTTTGAAAATACATTGTTGAAGGAAAGTTAATCCTTAATATGGCCCTGATGATGAGGTAGTGATTTTGGAATAAGAGATGGTGGATTTGAATAAATTATATTTGATATTTTTGACTACCATGAAACTGATTAATGATTTGTAATTGTTGGAGTTTAAAATATTTCTGGATAGAAGGATTATATCCATTATTCTATAAGGAGTAAGGGATAATGAATGTAATCAATAAGGATTTATGGTAATTTAGGATGTTGCAGTGTTTTAAAAGAATACATGATAAAGGTGTTCACATGTTATTACGCAGAAAAAAGGATCTTCATTGTGTTTAGCTTCCTTATAAATGGTGGACTTTGAGTTTGGACAGAAGAATTTTGGATAATTATAGTTTGAGATTAATTTAGGACTTCCATTAAAGGACAACCCCGAGGTCGGGCGGCAACCCATCGTGACCGGCAAGGCCGTGAGACTTGAACTCGCAACCGAAGGGCGAAAAGGGTGTATCACCTACCACTGGCCCATGAGATGTCCTGGATTAACTAATGTAGTTTATTTTAAAAATGTCTAGTAGATTAATTATAAATTCATTTTTTTAAACCCCACACAAATAGGATAAATAGAATATTTTTTTAAAGTTCTATTATCTTTTAGAGTGAATGATGAGTTTGTGGTAGAAATTACGTAAAAGATGGAACTCTTCATATCAAGTATATATTTCATTCTCCTCTTATTATATGAATAAATTAATTCATATAATTTATTGAAGGGATCATAAAACCAAAAATGTGTTATCCTAATACCTTATGTTTTGTTGAACCGATGTAATTTTAAATCTTCATAGATTGATGAATTTTAGAACCTCAATTTTAAACTTGTTTGTGATTGATGACCTCAATCACTAACTATAAATATTTACGTTTTTCCTCCAATTATATGTCTCTAATTTCCACCAATGTTCTCCGAAACGAGATTATAATTTTGAGGTGACCCTTTCATTTCTCTTTTCCTCTTATAAAGACTAAATTTTATTAACCAAATTTCTGATGCGGGTTTTCCAACAAAGATATTTTATATTTTCAACCTTTATTTTCTATGAACAATATCAAATTGCGAGGACTCATTTTTTTGAAGGAGGGAATAATTTAACACCCCAATATTTCATAGTATGATACTTATTCAAAATAATTCAATAACTTTCAATACACGAAACACCGAGTTCAAGCGCACCATGACTTACCATACAAGCCATTTAAAAGAGGTTATGAATAGTATTAACTAAATTTTGAACTTTATATAATCCTTATAATTTTAGAATCCATATTATGAGTTTCTGAGACATAATGTAAGAACAAATTCATTTTTTTCAAATAAAATAAGTATTTTTCAAAATAATACACTTTTACCATATTTTAATAGTGAACCCTTTTTAAATCAAATATTTTAGACTTTTATATATTAAATATGACTAAATAAATTTATTGTTTAGAATGGGGAAATCAAGAAATTTACAATGTAACACCCCAAGATTCCACGGTATGCTTCTATTTGAATAATACAGTAGCGTGTGTTGTAGGCAACTTCGAGTTCTAACACACACTACAACCAATCAAACTACCTATTATGAATAGTAATACCTACATTTTGAAATTATATAAATTTTACCTCTCAAAATGGACATAATTTTTGGATTCAGAATATCGAATTTATCCTAGGGTGAAATTTTGGTTCGTTTCGGATAACTTTTATATTTTGATGAATAGTGAAAATCACTAAATTTTAATTTAAAAGAACATTTTTAATAAAAATAATTAATAGTGATAAATTATGATTTTGTGTGGTTTTAAATTATATTTAGAATATATTTTTTAAATTTAATACAATGTTGGTTTTTTTACATAATTTAATAATTAAACCAGACATAAACAAGTATCAATCTTTTGATAGTTATTATATCTTAAAAACACGCTTTTTTGTTTTGACAACGGGAATTAATTTTAAATTAATTTCTGTCAATTCTATATTTTGAATTTGGGAAAATGGATTAAATATTTGGAATAAGTATGTCCAAATTGTGTAAATAGGTAACTTTTATTTTAAGACATTTTGAATAATTACTTCGGTAAATAATTTATTTACCATGGTTAAAGGGTAAATCCGGTAAATATGCGTAAAAAATATTATTATAATAATAATAAATTACCCTAAAACCTGTCCTAACCTTATTTTTGGATAAATTTCAAACCATGAGCATCTTTGGGTCAATTTGGGGATCCCATGGAGCCACATGTAGGTGATAGAGACACTCTATATAAATTAAGTTAAAGTAAATACAAAAATGACATAAGCTTATATCTTTTAGCAAAACAATTTTTACATAGGGTTATATATGTTATATTTTCTATTATAAATATTCTTTAGAATGAAAAAAAATATTTCCTATATAATTTTATTTTATTTATAATTTTTAGACATTGAAAAAGTAAAAAAATATAAGACACAATAATGATACAGTATTTTCCTTATTAATGAAAGAATCAAATAATTGGTATTATAAATGTTAAAATAAATATAATTTGATATTTTTGATGACATGCACGAATTTTATTGGTTAATATGACATGTTAGGTTTTATTAAATGAATTTGTTTCGAATTAATAATGTTTTAATGACTTTAGAAAAAATCAATTATTGAGTAGTGTCAAAATTGAATTAAATGAGTTTTTAAAACAAATATTATATTATTAATTTATATTCTATTCCTAAGAATCTAAGGTTCAGCCAAATGACTCATATCATTATATTTGTATCCTTAATGGACCACTTTGGGGTCTCTTGGATGTATATATTCAGTTTATTAACTATATATAATTAAAATACTAAGTGACATGGTAAGTGTTAAACTAATTAACCAAGAGTTAAAACCAAAAAGATGAGGTTAATATAATGACTCCAACCAGTCTAAAATCTATTGGTTGAAATTATTTAGACCCATACCCACCTTATAATTTCAATAATTAACTTTTGTGCCATTAGAAACCCAATAAGAATTTATTATAAATTAATACTTTAAGTTTTTCTTAAAGAGCCCCTCCTCCCCTTATAAAACGACCCAAATTCTAAACAATTCTTGACACCTTAAAAACCTTTTAGTTTGGCCAACCTCTTCCCAAATGCTCTCTAAAAATCCCTCAATTAAACCTAGAGGACTTATTTTGATCATAAATCCATCCTAGGGATCCCTTTTGATCAAATCAATAGGAAGAACTCGAAGAAGAGGTAATGTTTTCACCACCCTCTTTCAAGTTCTTTTCTTCTTCAACTTCTTCTTTCTTTGTTATTTATATTATAAAAATAATAAATCCAGTATCTCCTATATACTGTGATGTTATTATAAATATGGTATATCCATATTCATTATTCTATCCATCCTTTTAATGACATGTCACCATGCGTGCGTATGTACGGCATACCGTCTCCACGTCGTGGTGTAATTGTTATTCAACAAATTATTATTTGGATGGGTATAATAATGATGTGTATATGATGTAAATAAAAAAAAATAAAATTATAAGGATTATTAATATATGATATAACATCCAATTATATATTATTTTAATATAAAAATAATGATATCTTCGCTCGTGTGTACGTACATATTACCGTCTCCACGACACGATGAGATTATTTCCAAGTTCACCATTCATCGACGATTATAAAAATATATATTACTAATAAGTATGTAATATATGACATAATAAATCTACTGGATATATATATATATATATAAGTATTTATGTACATACATATATCTTATTCACTTACTTCCGTTCAATACTATATGAAAATAGAAACAACGTTTATGCATACGTACGGACTACCGTCTCCATAAACGGTGTTTTACATTTCTATATATATTTCTATTATATATATTTATATTATAAATATATGTGATATATTTATCATGTTTTATATTCTGGAAGTATTTAAATCATTATATAGGTGATACAATCAAGAGTATCAAGTTAAAACACGTACGATAAAGAAACCAATTATTACCCGAAATGTTAGTTTAACATGGAAATTATTATTCAATGGGTAGTATAAAGTCATAAATGAATAATTTATGATATCATAAATATTAATATGGTTCTAGTATAATTTAATAACATACTAAGATCTTCTTACAAGGGGTTAAACATACTCTTGACTAAATGAAAGTGCAAGGTAAGGGGTTTTCATCTCACTCCTTATTCCTATGAGATTCATGCCATATTGCCACTATTACCTTTTTTGTGGTGTATGTACTGACCATAATTGTATTTTTTGTGTAATACACTTTATTTTATGTGTATTTACATATTAATTGTATGATACCACTTTCATGGGTTGTTTGTTTCGTAAGACACCCAATTGGTAAGGGTTAATTCCTCAATCACTTTATTATCTGAGATTGTTTATGTGTAAGTATTTAATGGGACATTTTTATCATAAATTTCCATTTTTCTATAAAAATGATTTCAAAATGAAGATTTTAAGGATTTTTAAAGGTACTATTTATCCTGATCATAATTTCAAATGTTTTAACGATTTATCTTTCTAAATATTTTTAATTAATGTCCATGTTTTCAAAATGATTTTAAGGATTTATTTATATGGAAATAAATGTTTTGTAATGATAATTCTTTTCAAAAGTTTCAAAGTGGTATGGGACAATTTTATTCAAAAATATCGTTTAAATTTATTCCTTTATAAATGTGTGACTTTTAAATGATTTTACTAAAATCTTATTTCTCTCGAAAAGTTTTACTTATCATTTTAAACTATGTCAGCATCCTCTTCTCGATATTATTTTTGATTGAGGTTGATTTATTATAATACAATATTAATTGTTTTATTGAATGAGTTATGATATGTTTGAATGTGGATGTGTTATTTTTATACCATTCATGGTTTATGGAGAAAGTATAGACAATTCGTATTCTAGTTTTAATTCGAATGATTATGTTATGTTTAAACCTGTTTATATGAGGAATGAATTGGACTTAATATGTGATGGGTGGAGCCCGATATGGATCCTTAATGCATTGGTAGGTCTCATGAGACAAAATAGTGTCTTAGCATGAGGCCTTGACAAAATCTTATTTGTAGTCTTGGCATGAGGCCTTGGCTATTTGGTTATGATAGTCTGGCATTATGCATTCCATCATTATGAAAGTGGTTTGTGACATTGCATGTGATTATTCTTCTAGTAGAATATCCATGTGAATAAGTAAATGGAATTATTTCATTTTATTTTTACCATATTATGCTGAAGTTCATGTTTAAAAGGGTTTTGTTTTAGATATACATTGCCTTAAATGTTTATGCTTATTTATGAAAGATTCCACTGTATTTCTTACCCTTACTGAGCATTTGAGCTCACCCCTTTCTATGTTTTATTTCTCCCAGGATTTCAAAAAGTGTATTGTGACTGATATGAAGGGTTACGCCAAGGGAATAATGGAATTCATAATGATTATTTAGGTTTTTTTGTATGTCTTAATGTGCAATGTAACAATCATGTATGTAATCTATTTTCCAAGACTGCTAAACTAATCGGTCCTTTAGGACTTGATTCCTTGTAATCAAGCTAATGTACTAAAATAATGCACTGACTCTGGGTAACTGGGGTCGGGGCATTACAGAAAATTCAGAAACTCATTGAAACATCACCTGAAATGGACATCCCTCATTGCTTTTTTGTCATCTCTGGGCACTAGCTTCATCGACGCCATCGCCAGTGGATTCATTTTCTCCAAATCCTCCCACGAACCCCTAACGGGGGGGATTTTTCGTACATTTCTGCCAGTATCAAGACCCCTGAGATATGATGCACATCCCATGAACTACTTCCAACCTCCACATTGTGTTAGTGGAATGTATTAGTCCTCAATTACCACCTCCTCAACAACTGTAGCATCAGCTGCTTCGGTTGATATATATGGAATTGGAAATCCCAAGCCACCTCCTACAAGACTACTCTTCCCAGCTGTTCCCCAAACTCTTCACACAAGGCACCAACCCAGTACGCCCAGACCAATTCATCTGTGAAGATGTCGCCCTGGCGCAAATCCCACTCATTGGACCACCCCTTTCCTGGGTTCATTATAGCTTCCTTCAAGATAGTGTGGTATAGAGGGGGGGAGGTCGTAGGATACAACCCCTTCCTATCAATGTTTTCAGCTTATTGTATAGGCAGTCGACATCAACAGGAATGAAGTCCTCCCAATCATGGAAATCAGTTGACCTAAACCACTAGTGCTGGAATGATGTGCTCCTGAACAAGTAAGCTGGTTCATCCCTACTTGCTTCAGGAATGAAGATGTATTCCCTCAGCCCAAATCCATACAGAGGCATCCTCTTACAATTTGGATAATTAATTTTTCTTTCTGACATCAGCTTTACCACTGAATCATGATCAGAGTGACTCCGCACCAACTCCCCTAGACCCAAGATATTATCCATCTCCTCCCTTCGGGAAGCATCCACAACGACCACCCATGGAAGCTTCCAGATGATACATTCAACGCTTGAGTTTAGGCATATTTTTTTTTGGTTCATGAAGCTCATTCGCTGAGACAATTCACCGAGCTAGTTCATGAAGGCTATTCGTGAAGCCCTACCCCGACCTTCAAACGCAAGTCGCAAATCACTCTGATGTGACGCCAAGGACTCGTTGTGCACCACGATGTAGAAGACTCAATTCACAGAGAGAAATCGCGGAGGACGCTGAGATTCATGAATCGAGAGTGCTAAAATCCAAAATTGTGGAGAATAGAAAAGAAAAAATATAGGTTAGCTCACTTATTTATAGGTGAGGACCCCTGGAGCTTCGTGGCACGTCCAAACCGTGGAGTGCATTGCAGCACGATCTGCCCTTGCGATGCCACACTTCTTCGCGATCCTCATTAATGATTCATCTGCCCGATTGATCAAGGGATTTTTTCAATTAAACCTCAGACTTGGACCTTCACTTTCATCTTGCCTCCCAATCTGGGGGCATTTGTTGGTGCCAAAATTCGGGAGGAACAAGACAAAACATAATGCATTTGGGGCCATCTCGCAAAGACTCTTTGTGGAGCCCCCGTAGCCCTGCACCAAGTGCTAAACTCCACTTCGTGCCCCGCCACAGAGCAAAGACGTGGAATGCTTTGTGAGACGATTTTAATTTCGTGACCCTACCATAGAGCAATGTGGTGGGATGCTCCTCAAACCCCTTTTATGTCTGCGAACCCACTGCGGAGCCAACTCGGTCTTCACGCTAAGTGAGATCTGCTACGCGGCGCCTCTTTACTATAAATATTAGGATCCCCTCAGGCCAAAAGGAAGAATCCTTTGACATTTCACCTTCTAATCTCTCAAACTACGAAGAAATATGTTCTCTTCCAACCAGAATATCTTTAAGGTACTTTTTCATCGCGAGGTGCCTACCCCGTTACATGAATTCAGACCCTCTCAAAGATGGATTCCTTTTTCAGAGCCAACATTACTCTACGAATGAAGGGGATCCCCATGGGGACTTGGGTTGTCGCAGATCATTTATGCTTCGCGAAGTTCCCTTCATGAAAACATGACATGCATGCTATGGTTGGGTCACTGTACTTTGCGATGCACATTTCATCACAATGCTATGCTTCATAAGGCACCCTTGTGTCATGAGGCATTGCTCTGTGAATTCCTTTCCAATTCACAAAGAACCTTCCATATGCACCTATGTCATATTCATAGGCTAGTCGATTTTACTTCGCAAAGAAAACCCCTTCGCAAAGCCCCTCCACTTCAGGGAGCACCAATGCTTCATAATGATTCTACCTATGAGCCCCTTTACTCCACAACTCCATTTCTCGTGAGGCCCTCCATGTTTTCATGAAGTTATTTCAAAATCCCTTGGGTATTAAGTTATGTTGTGTTTCTTTGCCTCGTGATTTTTCACATAGGCATGCTAACATATATTGCTTTTTTACATTGCCATGCTAACGTGGACCCCCCAATGGATCACTCCATAAAAACCCTTCACCATGGGGTTGTGGATGCCAACCATTCCTCAAGGGAGGGATGGTGTCTGTTATGTATGTATTAGGGTTGCGGCGTAAACCCACCTCTTTCGAGCTTCAGGATGTTAAACAACCAAGAACCGTCATCCATAACACATGACATTAAACTATGTCCTCATCCCGATGTTTGCCCATGGGAAAAGGGCATCCACCTTGGTTTAAGCCCCTATCGTTTCATGAAGGATGCAGCACCCTCCTCCTCCTATCTTCTTCCTGGCCGATGACCATAGAGAATGGATGGGAACTGGATCCCTCATTTCTTCAGTTCCAATTACATATCCCCTTTGGGTTTTTTCTCCATTCGAGCATCCACCCTAGAGTAAAACCTTGTTTCCACTTGGGGATGATAACCACGTGTACGACACCATTTCCATTCTAGGCTGTTAACCTCGCGTAAGCCCCTGTTTCTTCTTTGGGATACTAACCACACATAATCCCCCATTTCCATTTTGTGATTCTAACTACGCCTAAGACCCCTGTTTCCATTTTGGGCCTCAAACCACGCACAGGACCCGTTTACAATTCTGGGCTGCTAACCACGCATAAGCCCATGTTTCCCCTTTGGGATACTAACCACACATAAGACCATGATTCCTATTTGGTCTGAGAACCACGTGTATGACCCTCTTTCCATTTTGGTCTAATAACTATGTGTCATCCCCATTCCACTTCCCACAGACACACCTTTCGTGACGTGATCGTCAGGTCTTTGCTACCTCTTGTTTCTCACACCGGGCATGACTCACGTGGGCTTAGAGTAAGCATCGACCATGAAATCCTATTTGGGCAGCCTAGAGTGAATCCCCAAGAACCTTCCCAATCTATGTGTACTTTGATCCTTGCCAAGGAAAGGTACATAGGAAGCCTCCATGTGGTTCAAGCCCACCATATTTTGGTTCCGAACCACCTCATGTCGGTTTCCACCATCACGAACTACATGGACTTTGATCATTTACATGGAAATATACATACGAATACCCCCTAAGGTTCAAGCCCAACACCCAGTCGTTCCTACCCCCTCCACATCGGTCTATCCCTATCCTACATGGCGTTAATCTGTACGCTCCATTTTTCCCCCATGCATCAGTATGCCATTGTGATCCGTTACCAAATGGTATGCCATTGTGAACCTCACACAGTAGTAAGCCACTGTGATCCCCACTTAGTGGTAAGATGCTGTTAAATTCAGTTAGGGGTGGGTCATTGTAAACCTAAACCCAGCAGTAATCCATTTTCATCCCCTTTGTTAGTACCCATATCTCTGGTCTGTCCTAGTGGCATCAGACCAACCTCGGGATGCTAACCACCCGTAAGCCCGAGTATATCAGCATGTCATTGTCCTCTGTGCACACCCCAATACTATTCCCCATCCGGAACTACGTGGACTTTTATTCCCTACCTCGGGAATACGTAGGAGGTCTCTATGAGGCTCAATCCCAACATCACCATCTCCCTCGAGTCGACTCCATTTCATTCTCCATCAACATTATTTAACCATCCACCATCCATCCTGATTCTTACCCAGACCACCACATCCCAGTGAGATCATGCCAGTTCACCTCTTCGTTGCTCCTAGTAGTAACCAGGTGACTAACGATGTGTTAGACCTGACATCAGTGTTCCCTTCGGGGGTTGGACCTATCTGATCCACTCTAGATAGTGTTCCGATCAGTTCGATTTGTCTCCGCTAGATAATAAACTCATGGCATACCCCGTGTTAAACATGGGAAGCCGAGGAAAATCCTAGAGACAAGCCTATGGAATATAATTCGGCGCATTAAATGTGGGATGCCTCAGGATTCCATCCCATCGGGGTTCCCTATAATAAGGGGAAGAAACCGAGACGGACCAGTGTTTCAGCGTCCAGACACGCTAGTGATGTCCGACGTGACTACTCCCCTGAACGAAGGTTGTGGCCCTGGCTGGACCCTTGGAATGTTCCGACAGAAGCAGTGTAATTAACCAGAGTCTGGGATGATATGGCACTGGGAAGAGTCTCACGGACAACGTCTTAAGTCTATAAGGGAGACCTGGACTAGGTGACGAGTTCAGAGGAAGAATCCGCAGAAGGAATAACCACCATCCCATTATCCCATTTTGATCAAGGATAAACTTCCCTGAACAAGGAATGGATGTCACCCGCCATTGGAAACCGGGAATATCGGGCAATAGCCAGTGCTTCCTCATTGTTCTCGAACAGACGGATGCGCTCACCCTGGAGAAAACGTCAAAAACACATAGTCACAAGACAAGGAAGGAACAAATATCCAAGAAACAATTTAAGCATTCACACCCGGTTCTCTTGTAAAGTAAAAACAATAAAGGGGATTAGTGAGATCCCTCAAAGTACTAGAACAAAACCAATCCCAAAAATATGTCCCCACACGACCTCTGATCTATAAAGAAACAACTACACCACAATAGGGGATCACATCCCCATCCACGTAACCTCACAAGCATCAAGAAGAACAACCACACACATCATCAGAACAAATTAAGGGATTTTTAGATTTAAATATGCCATTCATTTAGTCTCGTCTTTCTGTTTTGTTAACTAGGGTGACCACACACGGATTATTATTCATTTTTCTTCCATTTAATCAATCGATTCTATGTGATTTACCAGATTCGAAGTTACTGACATTCAAACAAATGATCATCCAGAAAATAAAGGTTCATTAGTGTGCAAAAAGGTATACCAATGGCCCTAATTTTTAGTGGACATAAGACCATTCAATTCACAACATATAGGAAAATATTAAAGAGTACAACATCATTATCAGACACAACCCTTCATTCTTTAAATCAATAAATTATCTTCGTTACGGTTTGGTTTCATCCATCCATGAAGGAAGCATCATCATCCCCACCCCCCATGATACACAATAAAGGGAGATGGAGGAGTAACCCTACTAGTATGATCAACGATCGAACTTTCTCTCCACCTCCAAGAATTGGGGATGTGAGACTTATAGGGGAGGAACTCCATGGACACCAAGAACGAGTAGGAAACCTCCAGCACATGCACACCACATGCCTCAGAAGGGGGGGGGACTCCAAACGCACCGAGGAGAAGAAAGAAACAATCCAAAAAGAAGAAATAAGGAATTCTCGTGCGATAAAAAGGCAAGATCCTAGTGTTATACGATAATAATTTTTAACATCTTTAAAGACAGATCGTGGTTTCACCACACAGATGGACGGTTACACACGATGGAATTAATTTTCATTTAATAATTCCCATCAGAGAGGTTCGATAACAGCTGTGTATTAAGGGATTTCATTTAATGTGATAAAAACACATCCGTTAAGGGTCACCCCACTATTAGGGGATTTAAACATTGATTATGGGGCTAAAATGGATTTAAACCACTTCGGAAATCATAAAATAGTCAAAAGTTGAATTACGGGAGAAAAAAACTAAGGAAGGAAACCCCGATAAGCCCTTGTGGCACCGACATGTGACTCACCGATCGGTGACATGAAGATCAGTGTCACATCAATCGGTGACATGCCGATCGGTGTCATCGATGGGTGACACCATGGTGACATCCCGCCACTGGTACGCCGCACTTCGGATCCAAACCTACTGATGGGTCCAGGGCATCCCAAACACCAAAAATTGGCAGAGTAATGGACCCGAATGGTCTGTGCCATTACATGAGTGGATTAAAACAAATCTCTATGTAACCTCTCATTAGATGTAATTGACCATGATTTATTAATTTAAATGGTTTAATGTTTAATTATAGGGTATACAACCCAAACATGATATACGAATGGCTCTTAGGTTATTTTTAGATGGTAAGAACTTGTTCGCTCATGGACATTACTATGGCATTGGGGTTACAAATACTGACACTGGAATAGTTTTGGATTAGTTGAATGACTATGTGATAATGAGATTATTTGAGGTTTTCCATTTGACATTAGGAGAGAATAGGATTCTTCCACCTCAGTTTTAGAAAAATCATGTAATTTGTTTTAAGAAATCTACTAATCCTATAAATATGTGAACATATCATGAAGTACCCATGTTAAGGAATGAATTAAAGAGTTATATATATGATCTGTTATAATATGGTTTGATTCATAGTATCAAAAATCCCTATTCAATCCAAATAATTTTATTTAATAATAAATATTATACGTGGAGGGTGTGTGTGAATTATCATTCCTAAAACAAAAAAAATTATTCTTTATTGAATTCACTTTTTAATAACTGAGGAATTATTAGATGAATAATTTGGAACCCATAATTTTAGTAAATTTTATTTCATATTATGTTTTCATGATGTTTTAGTAAGAGAAGAATATATTGAATAAAATGGTAATTCACACTCATCACAATCATTAAAAATAGTCAGTAATACATTTTAGACTTATGAATTTTCCAAATAAATTTAAAGCTACCATGAACACCATAGTTAGATATCTAAGTTGAAAAGGTGTCCTCTCCTTATTTTATGACATTTGGATCTATGTAATGATTTTTAGAGATCATTTTGAATATTTACCCAAGGTATTAACAATTTTTAAAACCACTAGTTTTTATATTAATTGAAAAATTGCTTATTTTATCACACTATATGGAATATTTAGGGAATCTTATTTGTTTTAAATGAGTCTATATAGATCCATAAAAGGTTTTACATTTCACAGAGTCGACTATTCCTAATAATTTAAAATATTGTGTAGGATTTTTATACCTTACTACTTATTATCATATGTTTATAAATCACTAAGGTTGGGTAGTTTAAAAACATTCTGATTTGAAGAAAATTTGTTTTTGGGTGTGGATAAATTTTCCAAAAGGATTTTAATTTCATATAATAGTCCATGATATAAACTCTCATCTACGATCTTATTGAATTTTTATACACTTTTAAGTGTAATATAATTCCTCTGGTGGGGTAATATGGGTGGTTATCATTAAAGGAGGTTTACAAGTATACTACATCATCAAATATTTATCTTATTGGAATCTGGTTAAATGTTTTTTTGAAAAAATATGATGGATTTAGTTTTTTACAGTCAACACTGGTGAAAATATTTTTTGGGGAAAAAATTATTGTTTATAGTAATAAGAAGAGTCATAGTAATTATTTATGTCAGTGGATCACATTTGTGGACAAATAATATTATTAGGTGAATATTTTAGTATATGATTTTTAGATACTCTACAGGCTTGACAGTGGAATTTTATTTGTTGATACTCTTTATGGGGTGGGGTGATAAGGATCATCAGGTGACAGTTTTAGTACCCTATTAGGTTGAGTTGTAGTAATCCAAACCAATGGTTCACTCTAATCTAAATATACATAACTTATAAATGATTTGGAAAATCATTTAGGAACTCCTCTATAATACACCTCGCTTAAACACTTTATTTTCATTCATTGAATTCTTTTGATGTCCAATTAATCCATCATCATTGTGAACGTACTCCATTATTACCATCCCACTTTATTTTGGTGGCATTAGGGGTTTTATCAAAACATATATGTAGTTTGAAGAGGGGCTGTTCTTGAATGTTATAATTAGTATAGAGAAGAGATTTATTAAAAATTATGCAATATGAAAATTACAAAAATACCAGATATTATGATTTTCTAGTTATTAAAGGTCCCTTTCGATTCAAGTTTTGATATGGGATGAAATATATTAGGATTTCATTTTTGGACAACTAAAGTCACAAGGTTATGATGTTATCTTTGTTTTTTTATATTTCCACTTCAAGTATAGACATTTAATACCTTTTGGGCATCTATATAAAACCAATGTGTGGGAGAAATCTTCATGAATGAAATTTTCCTCCTTCATGTTAGTCATACTTTAATTTTTAGGGATTATGATAATTTATTCACCAATTTTATTTTTGAATTAATTTTTATAGTTACAAAACAGTACGAATAAGATGCTTTCATCCTATCATAATAAAATATGTGGTCGAATGAAAGTTATAAATCGTATCTATGATACCAATTTGCATTTTTTTAATTATATCACACACAACAGTGGGTTTTTTGGTTGCATGGGGCTGAATTTTCCTATAACACATATTTCTATGTGTCTGGGATTTAGAGACCATTTGTTATTGTTTATGGTTGAAAGCCTCCATCATTGACACAATATTATCATGATGATACAACTCTTGAGGTCATCAGTTCATATTTAGTGGATCGGGATAAAGATCTTAAATTGTTACAAACCTAATTAATGAATTCTCATAAATCATTGTAGTGTACATCAAACAATAAAATATGTTTAGTTTCATTTTAGTTGGCTGAATTTATTATTGTTAAGCATAGATCTCTTACATCTAAATTTTCTACTTCCTTCATTTTTTCCAAATCTAGTGGTACTATATGATAATATTTTTATATAAATTTTTTATTTCGAAACGATTTCTTACCACATTGATCTGCAACCCACTAGACATATACATCGAGTTTTTCATGTTTCCTACTATTAACTAGTCATTTATGATCTTATTTCCCATCCCTTACCAAACAATATTTTAGATAGTAATTCAGATGGGGTTCTTCCTAAATCTATTATTAACTACAAATACAATGGATTAGGTGATAAATGGTTAATTATATTCATTATATATCTTATGGAAGATTATAGTTGTGAAAACTATCCTTTTTCTATTCCAATTTTTCTTATATTCACCATGAGGACATGATGGATTTTTAGTGGGGATGATGTTGGATTTGTTGAAAAAAAAGACATATTCTAGGAGAAATAGCCTTTCTATTGTGGTATAGAGGTAGTTTGGTAATTTTATTTTATTTTAAACTATAAGAAATATTTTCATTGAAGTGTTGAACATGGGAAGTGTTTTGAATAATCATGGAAAGATTGTTGGAGGTGGTATCCATTGATCTTATACCTATAATAAGAAGAGTTCTTTAATTTCCTTTCTTGTATAGATTTATTTGGTTCATGTTATAGGTAAGACTGTCTTGGATTTTTACCATATTTTTATAATGAAATATACTAGAAACTGTGCAAATTCTCCCAATTCCAAAAAAAAATTTACATTATGTTCGTTAAGGATAAAATGTTTTAGCATTTGTAATTAAAAATAACCCAAAACTACTATGATAATTATTCCTTTATTTACTTTTACTATTAATAATTCTAGAATTATCATGTTAACTATTTATATATGTCAATAATTATGAGTTCAATTGTACAGAAAATTAATACCTACCTTGATATATACCTTCTAGTTCTCATGTCTTGGGAAAATATTATCCCTTCTAACATACCTTGCTAATAATATTTGAAACAATGGCTTTAACTAGAAGGAAAATTTATACATTCATTTTTGAACGATTTTAGATCTCAAATGTTAATGATCAGAAAAATATTGATAATATTTAATCAAATGTCATCAGGATATTTTTTCTATTTACCATATGTTGTAGGCTCTTTGTGCAAGATCAAGAACACCCATTTCATTATTTATTAAATTGAGTGATGAATTTAATCGAATTTTATAGAGTGTTACAATGATTATATGAAATTTCATTAATTTTATGGATGATAATTCTTCCTATAAAAATGATAGTGCATGTCTTAATACCAAATAGAACAAAAAAAGAATTTACAAAAAGGCGTGCACATTCATAGTTGTGTATACATGGAAAAAAGTTAAAGCATAATGAAATAGGGTAGAATAATTTCTGGGCATTAAATTAATAAATCCAAAATAATAATATATATTATGCATTGAAGGAGAAAAATTATTTAAATAAAGTATCAAGAATACCTATAAAAATTGAATAAAAAATAAATTTAATGCTCCTAGTGTTGATAAAATTAAACAATTTACAGGAAATGGAGAAACAATATAATAATAGCTAGATGGAAGGATTTTAAGCAATATCGATGATGCTGGAGAATATTAGGGATTTATCCTTTAAGATGAGTCATTAATGTATGGTCTCAAGGAAAAAAAGGCCATCCTCTGCTATTAAATTGTTAATTTTTCATAAGAATTATCTTTCCATGGATTAATGTATCATTTTAATAGGCCCTCCCTTCATAAAATTAGAATATAAATAAATCAAAAACCCTACTAAAATCCATATTGTAACAAAATAAATGATTATTAGGATAAATCAAAAGAATAAAATAACTAGAGTAAAAACATTGGTAGGTATAAATGGATGATGTGAAACATAGCTTGGAGGGACTCATGCTATCCCTTCTAGTGGCGGTCCTATATCTTTCCAAAATACATTGTAGCATCAATCACCATCCCCATTTTTAATGATCTTAACACTAGTGACCAAGAGAGGGAGGCATAGATATAGGAGGTGGGAAAAAAATCAAGAGGCATTGGTGAAGTGGTGAGGTGAGATATATTGTTATTATGGTCATAGTTCACCCATGAAAATTGAGTCTAATAGAGGTTCTAAAATGGTTAGGATGGGTAGAGGATACAGAGAAGTGACAAACTCAACACTGAACATGTAGGAGGTGAGATGAGGAGACGGGGCAGCGAAAGGCTGGGGAAGCAGGAAGGTGTGGTGGGAGGTAGTTCACTAGGGATGTGTCATCACATGTGGGGTTATATCATGAAAATCGATATCCATATTGTTCCCAACTTTTCCCTTTCATGAGGTAACATTATTATTTCCTTAGGGTTGGTATTATTATGGTTTTTTTGAAATTCATGAATCATAATTGATAGAGAGAGGTGAAATGTGATAGGGGAATTAGTGATGGGGAGGTTTCGTAGTACCAAGATTATATATGGGGCCTGTTGGTGAAAATCACACTGTCATTAGGGGGAATAGGTAATGTCCAGAATCAGGTGGCATCCCCTTATAGAAAGAAATTGAGAATTAATGAAAAATAAATAACCTTTTTTAGGATTTCTACTGATAATTCATAACTATAATTAATCAGTTTTATAAACATGATATTAATTAATTTATTGATGTCATGATAAGAAAAAATTTTCCCTTAGGGATTTTTAATAAAATGGGTTATGATTTTTTATGATTGGGATTTGGGACTAGGGCCCTCAAATGAATTTAGGACATAAATTATCTTCCAAACACGTCAATTCATTTTATGCATTTATCAAATTTTTATTTATCAATTTTTTTATTTTATTTGTTGGTTATATATATATATATATTTATATGAATATAATTTATAATTAATAATATAATTTTATAATTTTTAATGGTAATTCATCGATAATAATTTATAATTAAAAATACTTCTAAAAAATAAAATATCACTTATAAAAGTAATAATTAAAATTAAAAATAATAAATTAAATATTTTATTGATATAAATAATAATTAAGGGAGAGGGATAACACTGTGTGGGGTAGGCTGTGGGTGATGCTAAAGGTAGGTTGTATACCTATGCAGGGGTCAGTAGTGAGATATGATCTCTAGATAAGATGAAGGCCATGAGGAGTAGTGTTAGAGGATCATCTACCATGGGGATCTGAAAAATCTTTTTTCATGTTCGATGGAAAATAAGGGATGCTTGTCATGATCAAGAGTGACTCAGACTCGATGCGGACGATGGATGATCATTTCCTCTTACATGGGGAAACTGTGTGACCATAAGATATAATGGTTAAATCTTCCTCCATCTCAACGACGATGGTAAACCATGGGTGTATGTGAAGAAATATCCCCTTTTGATGGGAGGACTGATGGATACATTCTTTGTGCAGGGGCTACGTGTCCTACAACATCAAAGTATCCCTGCATGTCACGCGGATGGTGGTGGTGGAGCCCAAATATTATATTGGTGGGTTGCTTATAGAGAATTAATCCATATTACAATGTAGGGGACAAAAATGATTCATGAATCAATTTTTTATGGAGGGGTTGGTTGGTATTTGTGGGGAAGGATATCCCTTGATCAAAGTGAGGGATAACAGATAAGAAGGACCCCCACACAATGATGGGGTCGACGACAATTCATGTTAGTGGAGAAGTGGTTGTCGGTGGCCATCATATGATCACATATATCTATAGGCTTCATGAGGTAGAGCTAGTGTCAGTGGTATATTCTTCTTCGTATATGATCATGATGGAAGATGGTGTTGTGGATTTAAGGTAGGCAATAGCTGGATAGGTGGACCTCCTTCAAGGTGTCGATTGATGGGTGGGCCTTCATACATTTTTCCTCGGTAGTGACATGTGTTTCGTCGTGGTAGTGGATGTGTGGTGATGGGTGAAATTTTTCTTGGCCTTAATGATTACTAACCCTCTATCCATTTGGCCTTCATGTCATATTGTTGTCCTTTTTTCTTTTGTATTCTAGTGATTTTGTTTTAACTCTAGGCATTTTGGCAATATGTTTTACAACTATTGACAAGTAATTGGTCACCCAATCACAGTTAAATAGGGTTTTCTTTTTTCATTTCTTTAATAAATGGCCCTACCAAAAAATCATTTAATAAAATTAGTATGAAAAATAATAATTAACAATATAAACATTTATTAATGATTTTATTAGTAATTAATAATTTTTAAATAATGAAAAATATTTTTATTTTTTAACCTTTTCACTTTCTCTTAAATGTAATATTTTATAAATACAATATATATATTAAAAATTATATAATTTTATATATTATATATTAGGGCATTAAATATAAATAAATTATTAAATATGAATTTTTGAAAATTTTTATCAATATGAATTTATTTATAAATATAAATCCTTAAAAAATGTTTATAAATAAATATATATATATATAAAAATATGTATTATATTTAAATAAAAATATTGAAATATTTATAACGATAAATATATATATAAATATAAATGATTCAAAAAATCATTATAAATATATTTAATTAAATTAATTTTTCTAAATATATATTTAATAAAATATGAATAAAAATATTATTAAATATATAATTATATATATATATATATATAAATGTATTGATGTTTACCATGAATTTATTATGTTTTTTAGACATTATATATTATAAATATATAAAAAATAAATGTTTTGAAATTAAATGTATTAAAATACATATTTGCATGGGTGTTGATATTTTTAGTTAATTATTTTAAAATATTATATTTTATAAATACATTTAATATATAAAAATATTAAATATAGATATATAAATATAATTATATAATTAAAAATTATATTAATGTCTTTATAAATACATAGATATGTATTAATATAAAACTTCAATAAAATATTTTTAATATAAATATATATTTATAAACATATTAATATATAATTATATATATTAAAAATAAATATATTAAATTTTTTAGAAATTTAATTATATTTAACGTAATATATAATTTTAGAAATATTTTTACAAATATATATATTTTAAACACATTTGTTTTGAATAAAATTAATAATAAAAATAAAATTATGATTATTTATTAATTAAAATATTATTAATGTAATTAGTAATAAAAATTATACTTAATTATAATTAATTAATAATTTAATATTTTTTAATATAATTAATTATTAATAATATAATAATTAAAATAAATAATACAAAAAATAATATAATTAATAATGTAATTAATAATATAGTAAATAATTAATAATGTAATTAGTTATATAATTAATAATTAACAGTTTAATTAGTAATATAATTAATAATTACAAATTTAATTCATTATAATTATTTATAATTAATAATTTAAATAATAAAATAAATAACAATATAATTTTTTTTAATTATAATATAATTTGTCATATAATTAATTCTAAATGTCATGTAATTAGTAACACAATTAATAATTAATAATATAATAACCTCTCATTAGTTGTATAAATAACAATAAAATTAATACTATATTTAATAGTGTAATTTCTTATATAATTAAAAATATATTTAAAATAATAACTAAATATAAAATTACTCGTAATTATTGATGTAATTAAGAAAAAATTTAATTATAATTTATAAATTCTGTTATATTTATTTTATGTTTTTAAAACAAGTCATTGGCTAGGTCCCTTTATTGAATAGGAAAAAAAGAAAGCGTAAAAAGATGATTTTGTTAGATAAAGCATTACTACTTTCAATCCAAAACAAGACCCAAGTCCGCACAAAAAAAGCTCCCAATCGTCACATTTTAGATTTTCCACAACCACCCATTTTAAACGAGGTCTTCCTCTTCCATGTGGATATTGACCTCTCGTCCATAATGTTGGATTCTAACAATATACCACATCATCTTATAATAATGTATCTCATCATGTAGATGATATGTCATCCAAATTGGGTGGAGTGCCATGTTTCCATGTTAGATCTCTTATGTTCATCATCGAGTTAGATATTATATTGGATTTGACGCGGTGGAATATGAATCTTAGGAGTATAAGGTAGTCTTGATAGCCAAAGATGGAAGGTTCCCTCTCCATGTGTAAGTGCCAAATTTTTGAGTCGAGCCATTAAGAAATTTCATCAATGGGGTTATTGGGAAACCTCTAATGCGTAAACTCCCCCGAGGAAATTGAAGTGTGAGAATATTTTATCCTCCCCTTAGAACATTCCTCGTATGTAGTTTTCCCACAGATATAATAAGAATCCATCATAAAATCATAGAATTAATAAGGATGTGACCTACCACCATCTTCACTGTCACTATCCCTTGCCCTTGTCGTAAGACAGAAAACCTCAAATAGAATAGAAATTTCAAGTTGGATATGTAATTCCATGGACTCATCAACATTTCTCAGATCTTCAGAGGTATCTAAATAAATCTCTATTTAATTAACCTATTGGGAATTGGATCCCTAGGGAACCTTGTTCTTTCAGTGAGAACTTAGTATAATTTCCAAAACATGTTGTTCTTGTTTACTGATAATTTCATTTGTCTTGGATTTTCTGGGAAAGACCATCTTAAAACCCTCATCGTCTACCAATTTTTCCCTTGACCAAAGATGATGTATAAGACCACACCTTTATCTGATCATTACCTTGTACCCCATAGAGTCATGGGACAACCTCCCTATCCTATAAAAGCCCCATCTAATAATTAACATGAAATTTAAAAGCTCCCTATCTTTGAGCCTTCTCGTCCTCCAATGTTTATAACGGTGGTGCCTATGCATACCTATAAAAAGGATCGTCCAGATTTTTAGTAAACATCCATTCATTACTAACTGGAGGACTTGCATCAAACTTATACCTGAGAGTAGTTTCTATGATAACTTTAATTTTGGCTTTCCCAAGACTATCGTACATGATATTCCGTGAGGTAAGACCATAAAATCATTGGAAACCTCCTCCCCAATTCCATAAGGGTTGGAAAAATCATCATGATCATTCTGATTATGTCTATCATTTCTATAATTATTCTGTGTGTGAGCCATTCATTTACATCTATTCTTAGGTTTCAATAGAAAATAAATAGTCTAGGCATCTCTCATTTATTTCCCATGTGTTTCCACTACCTAATCGTTAATTTCATCATCTTTACCAGTTGAATGTCCTAGAGGATCCAGTATAATATATTCCTTCTGAGCCTTCTTCATGAATTTGTTAGTTGGTTTTCCTTATCTACCATAGTGTCTACAAGTATTATTCATTAAAAGATTCTCATATGTATGTTTTATGTTTATAATAACGTTTAAAATCAGAAACATTTTCTAAATCAATCAGCAGGTTGATATAAAAAATATGTGGATGATAGTACAATTTTCATAATTTGAGGGGAGAAATGGTCCACTTCAACTAGAAACCTAGAAAAGTGACCATATATTTCTCTTTAATACATTTTATCCCTTGGAATTAGAACACAAAAAATCATGTAAATTTACCAATGAATTTGGGGGTTAGAAAAAACAAACTCAGTCCATTGAAACAAATCCATATTCTAGTACTCTAGCATAATAGCAATGTAGGTATAGTAACAACATATTGAAGAAGTATTATTTATCCCAATTGGGAATCTGGGCAACACAACAATTTTCCTTCATGCCATAGATCCTTTGGGATATAGGGACTTCACTCCATGAATGGCCTTTGGGTCACAGTGTAACATCCCTAGTTTTATGAAATAAACACTATGTTCCATAGAATATATTATACGCTTCGTCGAGCTTAAACGAAAAACTAAATATTATTTTTTAAATTCTACCATTATAATATATTTATTGTAAAGGAGGGAATGAATATTATCAATTTAATCATGAAAATATGGTTTGAACATGTTTAAATAATGAATCATTGGTTAAAAAAAATTAGAAATAAAAATTAAAACCATTTGAATATAAAGGATATGTTTTTTATGAATCCAATTTAAAAAGATAATAATTGTGTTTATAAAATAATTTCACTCTTTATGAATTTTATTTAATGAAAAATATATTTTATATATTCAATTTAATTTTTGAAATTCATCTTATATGTTTTCTAGATATGATATAAGAACAAATTAAATTTTTTGGATGAAAAAACTATATTTCTAAAACATCAGTTTTACCGCCTTTTGATGCAGAACCCTTTTTAAATTTAGCTTTTGAAACCATTAAATATTCTATTTGACAAAATAAAATTATTTTTTATATTATAGACATGAAAATTTACTTTGGATTAATTTTTGAATTTTTTATCATAATTATCATGTTTTGATGAATTGAAAAATACACTGAATTTTAATTGAAAAAAGATTTTTTCATAGAGATAATTTATATGGTTTAATGATTTTAAAGTATAAATGGAATATATATTTATCATTTAATGAAATTTTGTTAAATTTAAGCAATTTAATATTTAAATTGGACATAAACACGTATAAATATTTTGATAGTTATTACTTCTTAAAAACATACATTCTAGTTTTGACAAGAGGAATAACTTTTTAATCAATTACTGCAACTTCTGTGTTTTTTATTTTGGGAAAAATTAAAGTATGAATATTTTATAAATATTACATTATTCATAACTTAAATTTTAAAATATTTTATTAAATAATATGTGAATTCTGAAAAAACTAATATTTAGAAAAATCATTAATATATGTCCAAATATATCATAAATGACATTTTTCGGGTCATTTGAGATGATATGATAATTACATTAACCCATAATGTGTAAAAAACATGATATCACTCTATGATTAAAAATGGTAAAATAATGGTTAAATATATATTTATAAATATAAAAAAATATTCAAAACATGTCTACAAATTATTGGATTATTGGTATTATAACAAAAATAATATTATATTCTAATTATATGATTTTTGGACCATTTTTAATTGAAATTGAATTTATAATAAAATAATATATCATGACATTCCTAAAGTGCCCCTCCTCCCCCTATTAAAATTACACCACTTATACCCACTTACACAATCCTATAAATCCCACAGGATCATCCAAATTCTTATAAATTAATCTCGAAACATCGCTCACGTACTCCTATAAGCCTTACCTTGGGATGAAGGCAAATCAAGTATGCCCTTTGGCTCAAATCAAAACATGTAACCTAATTTAGTGTTAAAATATTCTCCCAAGTCACGTTCTATTATTTTCTTTCTTCACACCCTAAACTATTCTTATTCTATGATTACATAACAAAACTAGTATCCTAAATATACTATGATTCTATTAAGAGATGAATTTGAACAACACTTCTACACACCTCCAACTAGTGGACACGAACATACTCTTTCGATGTTTGGTGATTTACTACAACATGAAACGATCCCTGTTCAATTTTCTCCAACCACATATCATGGTGGAAATTATGATGGAACTATATTTATATACAATATATATTGTATTTATATTTTCTTTATTCTTCTGTAATTTTTATTTACAACATACCTTTATGTTTTCCATAATGTGTAAATTAGATAATTTCATTTGAATAAGTGCGGACTACCACCTCCTCAAAGTGATATTACTCATTTATTCCATACATGGAACATATAAAGGAAGATATTAATGAACTT
The DNA here is from genome assembly GCA_963277665.1 of Viscum album. Classification (NCBI taxonomy): domain Eukaryota; kingdom Viridiplantae; phylum Streptophyta; class Magnoliopsida; order Santalales; family Viscaceae; genus Viscum; species Viscum album. The sequence continues at coordinate 559,319,230 of OY728167.1, read as the reverse complement.
ATGTATCATAATTAACATATATGTTATACTAGAATTATAATATAACTTTTTATCATTTAATTTAAATTCCGTTAATACAAAAATGAAATAAAAGTAGCGTCCATGCGTACGTATGACCTACCGTCTCAATGAATGGTGAATTTCATTTCTTATCTCAAAATTTTATGGACTATTATAAATAAATATATACAGGATATATATGATATTTAAGAAATTAATAATATTCTGGAGATGATATACTTCTGACAACATGGAAAATTTATATCAAAACAACTTCATTTTGGAATCAAGTACTGAACATCAACAAAACATTCGATATGAACTCAAATACTTAACTAATTTCTATAACATGGTAATAAGTGATATAAAATGAATAATTAACATTAAAATTGTTCTAAAGAATGAATAAATTAATATATGTTTACTATTCTTGGAATTAATGAATGAAGAGGACAAGTCAGATCAAGGAAAGGGAACTTCTTAACCAAATTTCCATTCATTGGGTAAATGTTATACTTCATTATTCTGTCAGGATTTGATTATGTGAGAAATAAATTATGATATACTATAATTTATTTACACTTTCTTTATGTGCATTTATAGTGAATAATCACAATCGATCTATTTTATTAACAAAATGATCTTTGTAACGGAATTTCAAAACAGAATTTCCACTAATAGGGTTTTACGCATACTTCATTGATTATATTATTCCTTGATTATTTGTGGAATCAATTTTTATTTATTTATATTTTAATTAATACTTCTATATGTGTGGATATACTGTTTCTACACATAATCACCCCATTTATAAATTATTACCACATTTATATGAACTTTGTAAGGGAAATGAAAACTCAATCTCTATTCATTGAGTTAAATATCCATGTAATTGGTTTAGTTTTTATAAAATATATGTGAATTCCCTCTTATTGTTTTACACTAAATATCCACCTGTATTGAGATTATTTATATTTTTCACAAATAGTTATTTCATTTATTTATCATTAATCTAAGGATACTATTATTGTCAGGGATTAGGTTTCAATTTTAATTCTTTTTGAGACTTATTTATTGTTATGCACCAATTTCATTTTATATGGGGTATATAAAACCATTTGACATATTATATCTTTAATTTCCTTATTCTCATGATATTATAAATATTTTTAATTTTATTCTTTGATGTTTTTTATTCAATTTTTTATCAAGTTTTAAGGGATTCATTAACTAAAAAATCATTTTAATTGTTATAATGATTTATTCTTCTAAATATTTATGATTAATTTCATTGTTTTTAGAATGATATTAAGGATTTATTTATATGGACATATATGTTTTAAAATTATAATTGTTGATTTTATTTTAAAATCTTCAATGTGTTATGGGACACTTTGATTCAACAATCACTTTATTAAATGTTTTAAATGGTTTTGGAAATGTATTGAATATTTTAATATCTTGAATTGATTTATTGTGATTAATAAGTGAAATTTTGGTAATTTTAATATTTTATGTGTTATGATTATGTAATTTTACTTGTAAATTTGATGGGTGGTTACATGATAAAATAAATACAGGTGGTTTCGTGATCTTAATTGGGCGGGTGAGCCCGTGATAGCTCTTCAATGAACTGGGTAATGTGAAGAAGGTAAATGATAATGTTTCTCTTAAGATATTTAAGTAATACCCTATGATGGGTATTCCGAACATTACCATGACGATTAGTCCATATGTTGTTATGATTTCTACAGTTTAAGTACATTATAGATTCCACAATTTACCGTTATGATTTATAATTTCTATAATTTATTTATAAATATCATGGATTCATAAGGCATGTCAAAAAGCATATGTTTTATGAGTAGAAAGTATGAATTTGTTGAATTTTATGTATTCATGGACTAATGTTTTCATTCGTTATTTTATATCCCTTATTGATATTTTTATGCTCATTATATGTTTTTGAAATTTTTTTCACAGGCTATAAGGAAGTCTAATAGAAAAGAAGAATTCATGATGATTTCTATCAAGAAAAGAATTAATGATTTTTTAAAGGAGTTGTAAAGAATTGTAAATTTCAAGGAAATTTTTTTCTTAAATTCTTTTGAATTTTACGAGTACGCAGTTTCTGAAGGCACCTGATTCCGAGGCCCGGTTTGCCCGGAATAATTTTCTGAAGTTTTATTAATCTTAAATTAATGTGCGTAAGCAGTTTTCCTGAAAAAGTGGAATAACTCTTAAACGGTTACACAGATAAGAAATCCTAGGGCACCGTTGTGCTCAGGATGGACGTTTTACCCTAGGCGTGACTTAAGTTTAGTCGGCGCAGGCCTCCTGTGAGAAAACCGGAAGATGGCATAACTGTAAATAAAATAATTAAATAAAGTTATTTTATTTTTGTAATTCTTGTAAATAAAAAATGGTTACTCGAATTAAAAATCCAAGACCACCACTAAACTCGTGAGGGTATTCTTTCTTTAAACAGATACTAACTTTGGCCGGCGCGGGCAACCTGTGAAACTTTGTTTTTTTGCCGTAAATAAAATAATTAAGTGACAATTATTTTATTGTAAAATTTATTACTTATAAATGGTAACTCGAATTGAAAATCCAAGCGTACGGTTGAGTTTATTGGGGTGTGTTTCTCCTAGGAAGAGCCTAACCCTTACCACAGTGGGTCGAGGGTGACCGATAATAATTTCCCGACCTTTTTTTCGGGTACGTTCAGTAAACGAACGAGCAGCATTTTATAACTTTTGAACCAGTGCTCAAAATCAAATTCTGAGGGCACCGTTGAATTCGCAGTGCCGATATTCAGTTAATAAGACTTTCACTTCAAAGGAAGATAAGCAGGAATAAAAGTTAATTTTTAGCTTTTTATAAAAATTTAATAAAATAAAGTACAACACTTTATTTTATTTTTTATGTTTCCATGTGTTGAGTGAGTAAGTTAAAACCTCCCCTTGGGAGTTGGAGGTGGGACCGCCACAAAGTATCCTCCCATTTAATGGGGATGGAGAGGAAATCTCTCAACCCCCATAAATTAATTTTCTGTGTCAACGTAAAATTAATGGCTCTCAATTAATTTGATTGTTCGACGTAAAATTAATGGTCGTCGGTTAATTTTATGTGTCGACGTAAAATTAATTATTGTCAATTAATTTTATGGGTTGACGTAAAATTAATTGCTGTCAGTTATTTTTATGGGTTGACGTAAAATTAATTTTTGTCAGTTAATTTTATGTGTCGACGTAAAATTAATTGTTGTCAATTAATTTTATTATTCAACATAAAATTAATTCATGTCTTATGTTTTGACGCAGGATATGTGGGGGATACTTCATGGCATCCTCCCCTCTTAAGTTGTGCCAATGCACCTCTGAAGTTGCGCCAATGCAATTTAATTATCCCGGCCCCGTTTTTAAATTAAGTAACTACATCGTTGAAATTTAGGAAGGATCCAAATAAATGAAATGTCATAAATTCCATGATGGTTACATACCTCTCCCCCTCATCTATATATAGGGAACTTGGGAGAAGGTTTTGGGACGACTTCACCAAGAGACGAAGCGCTGGTAAAGTATCACGACACCCAACACTTGGGGAACTCATCCTCTCCAATGAAGAACACGAAGAATGCCGACGACGATCTTCCACGTGATTCTTCTTAGACCTTCCTTCCCCAGACACCTATCCTCTACAACATCGTCAACGAACCGACGCAACTCGGAATTGGGGACGTGTGGCGGACGCGCCGAATGATGGTCTTCATCGTCTTCCTTCTGCGACTCCACCAACGAGCGACGAGAAAGAGGTAGGGGTTTTATTTTATTAAAAGTATAAAGCTTTCCAATGTTCTTCCTTTCTCTCAAAACGATGAACGGTGGTTGTTGTGCTTCATACTTGCGATAACCTATTGCTACCACCCTAAACGCGGAAGGACCGGGCCAAACCAACATGCCCCAACCCCTCCGTTGTTCTTTTTCTGATAACTCCATAACGGCATGGCAATGAGGCGACGACGGAGAAGGTGGCAAAAAAAGGCCGCGCTACCTGCGACCTCCGGGAACTGCGCAGCCCCCGTGACTCCCTTTCACGCACCTGGCCCCCCGCGCCCCTGCCGGCGCGCTGCCGGCGCACCCGCGACGCCCTGCCGGCACCGCCCAGCATGCTGCCCAGCTAGCCTAGCTCCATACGCCTGTGATGGTGGCCTACTCGGTGCCTCTGGTGCCCCCATGGCACACTGCCGCTCTACCCAGCATGCCCCCATGCGCTGCCCGGCGTTCGACACCCTGCCTGGCGCACATGCGCCCTGCTCGGTGCACCCACGGCCAGCCCGGAGCCCAGTCGGCCCACTCACGCCTCGTGCAGTCTTCCCGCTAGCCTCCTGGTCACCGGACTGCTGAACCAGCCCGCGACGCCCCCACGGGTTTGCTGGTCGAACCGGCCCGGTCTCTCGGGCCGAGTTACCGAGCTGCCTACATGGCGACTATCAGGCCGGACCACCCTCGTGGTCCGCTGGGCCGAGCCCAGTGGACCAGGTCAAAACAGAGCATTCTGACTCACCCAATGGGCTGGGTCAAACCCATCGAGTCTGACCGGGTCGATCCAGATCAGGTCGGCCATGTATGGGTTAGGCCAAGTTGGTCTGAGCGGGTCGGACCGGACCCGGGCTCATCAATTGCCCATTACCTTCTTGGGCTACATCATTGGCACCAGACATCCATTTGACGAAACGCCAGTGGTGCCGGTACTCTTGTAGCATAGCCATACCTATGAGTATAACCCATGGGTGTTTGGGGGTATAGTTGATATACGGTCGGTTTTGATTGTACACGAAACCAATCGGGCCCCCAAGACTAAAAAGCAAAATAACTCACAGACCGGGAATCCAATTGATGCACCGTCTGTTGCGTTGAGACCCCTTTGATGAGGAGGTCCATTGTGTAACTTCTATGTGAGACGTAGTGACACATTGATGTAACGACCAGTAGATCATGGAGCGGACCCTCTAGGAGACGAGTGTACGGAGTGCCGAGACCTAGTAGCTGTAGACCTGACGACTGCTTGACTGATTCGACTCGGAGTGATTTGATTAGCCCGGTGGACGGAGCACCCTGTATTTGTCGGCAGACCCACGGTGGATGGAGCTCCTGGTAGTTGGAAGCAGACCCGTGGTACTAGGCAGGAGGAGTACCTCTGTAGGCTATTAAGGGGGTGCGCCCGGTATTTGGCGGTATACCCCCAGTGGACGAAGCGCCCGGTATTTGGAAGCAGACCCGCGGTACTCGACAGGAAGAGTAACTCAACAGTCTAAGGATAGTGAGTAGCACCTTGTTGTCGTGACACAGCCACTGTAATCGACAGAGGAGGAGTTCTCCAGCAGTTGTGGTTTCGATAATGAAAATCCTGGTTTGAACTGAGTCAATGAACTTCGTGTTTTCCTCAAGATTGAGATGGGTTACATGATAACTTTTGTAAATGTGTGGGAATATACCTATGTAAGGTTTATCTTTTCAGATCATTCTTTGTGGTTTATCCTCATTGGATTTAGGGAGACCTTGAGGGTCTCGGGGTTCCTACTGAGTATTTTTATACTCACCCATACATGGGCTACGCCCGCATATCATTGTATTGGTTGTAGACGAAGGACAACACTATTCGTGGTTGAGGCTTGTAGAGCTGGACAGTACCCGGAGGAGGACTTCACGACGAGATGGTACCCGGAGGTGACAGATGGACGCGGAGAGCTGAGGTGGCCATTTGTACCTACCCTATAGGTCGGAACCCAGAGGATGATCTAGGAGCTGCTTCACTATTCACCTATTGTCTTTTTAGTTTTACTTTACTTTCAATTGTAGTTGTACCTTTCTATTGGGATTGAATTTCTGGCCCCTTGTACTTTCAGCACACTTGTTATATTTCTTTACTTAGTGTTTTCTTCCGCTTGTTCTCTGGTTGTGTGTGTTTACGTTTTATAAAGGCAATGCCTTCCAAATTTTTAGGGAGTTATGCCTTTGGTGCTAGTCCCTAGCCCATGGAATTTTGAATGCGGTCTTGGGGTACTCACGATACAAGACCCCGGGGGACGGGTGAAAAATTGGTAATAGAGGGAGGTTCTACAGCAGAACATAGGACTCTGATATTTTCTTTTCTGTGATGAAATAGTGTTAAACATACTGAGTGTGGTTTCCAGTTCAGGGAGTCCAGTGTTGGTGCGGTGGCTGACGTATCCATATATCAAGACCCTGACTTCTGATTTCCGAATCAGTGCACAAAAACACTGATTGCATGTTTGTTTCCAAAAGACTTATTTAAGTCAGCTCAAACTAGGTCAGCTCACAAGGTATAGTCTTTTGACATTGTCGCATCTGTTTCTTTCAGGATGTCTCCCTGCAGACGACCAGCTAGAGCCCCGAGAGTTGTACATACTGACAGCCCGCCGAGCAACGAGGCCTTAGTACAGGGCCCTCTTCCAGTTGAGGCACCAGTGGTACTACCACCCATTGGTACACTGATGCCACTAGACCCAGCAAGAGGTGATGCACGCTGCTTGAGCGTACTGCACGAGTTCCAGCACAAGAGCCCACCTAGGTTCCGGGGGGAGACAGACCCACAGGTGGCTGAGGATTTGCTGGAGGCTGTGATGAGAGTCTTTAGGCTTGTAGGTAAACCAACAGACTTCATGGTGATCCTTGCTGCAAGCCACCTTCATGCAGCAGCAAGCAGATGGTGGAGCCTGATCCTCCAGATGCATGACAAGGCGTCACTTCTATGGGCATACTTCGAGAGCCTGATCTGGGCGGCTTTTGTACCATCCACCATTCGAGTGGTGTGGATATAGGAGCTACATCAAATACAGCAGTGAATCATGAGTGTAGATCAGTAATCAGTGAGGTTCACAGAACTCTCGCGCTACTCCACTGATATGGTACGATATCCGTTTTTCAGGGCCCAGACCTTCAAGAAGGGACTCAGGGGAGAGATCAGAGCTTCAGTTATCTCCCAAAACATTCCGACGCAGACGAGAGTGTTGGAGTGAGCCCTTCTAGTGGACAATTTCCATGCTGTGTTGTCTCCTGTAGTAGGACCCACCACTAGTCAACTGGATGTGGAGTCTTCTGCAACTGGCAGTAGACAGACGACACAAGGGTCCAAGAGGACCAGACCCACCGGTGTCCGACTACACGACTTTGGTCTTGTTGTACGGGGCAACTGGGGTGGGGGTAGAGCTAGTCATGCCAGGAGCGAGCAGTGTTACTCTTGCGGCGAGCTTGGTCACATGGCACGTGACTGTCCGACCCGCCACACAGATGATCCGCAGATAGATGAAGGACCTCCAAGGCAATGGCAGAGGTTCGATCAAGGTGGACCGCAAGGAGTAGGCGACCGTGGCACAGGAGATGGCCATGCAGCTGGTTGTGGACGAAGCTTCATGGAGTTTCCCCCCCCCCACCACCAGGTGGACCACCCCAACTACAGGGAGCAGGTGGAAATGGGAGAGCACAGCTTCACCCAGCTAAAGCATATGACTATGGAGCTCCGGAAGCAGGTGGATAGGAGCGGGACTAGTTCCAGGCATAGAGGCATTTGTTATTGGTGCATCTCGTTTCTATGTTGTTGTTTTTTGTGATTCTTGTGTGTCTTTCTACATTGAGCTACAGTAATAAAAGACACGTTTCCTTGTGACGTTTTCTTTCCATCCCATTTGTGTGGTTGATACTGAGAGGTTCCAGTTAAAACTGTTGACTTGACCCTCACTTTGAAGATTCCTACTGAAGGATACCCAGTGACCACACACTGATTCTGACAGTGTGACTCAACCCTTGGAGGTGAGAGTGACGGTTGGATATCTTGGTAGTAGTGTCGAGGCCTTACGACGTCATCCAAGACATGAATTGTACCGTTCATTTTAGGATTTACTGTAATAGGTGAAGAACGTGGTTCATCTAGAGGATGAGACCAGATTTCTCTTTTTCGGAAAAAGGGGAAATCTATGAAACTCTTGTTAGACCAGAGATGGTGCAGGCTACGATGGAGAAGGTGCAGATCATCCATGAGCGGATGAAGACTGCACAGAGAAGAGGGAAGTCCAATGCTGATAAGAGATGGAGACCATTGGAGTTCGAGGATGGAGACCACGTTTTCTTATGGGTCTCACCTCGTGGTGGACTACAATGTTTTGGCTGGGGTGACAAGTTATCTTCACGCTTCATTTAGCCCTTCCACCCAAGTTGTACCAGGTGCATGATGTCTTCCACTTATTTCAGCTGAGGAGGTACGTGCACGACCCGACCCACATCATCAATCACGGGGAGACGAACATCGATGACGAGGCGACCTTCACAGAGGTTCCGGTGGAGATCGAGGATAGACAGGAGCAGGTCCTTCATAGATGGTCGATTCCTCTAGTGCGCATTCATTGGCAGCACTGTATCCTCCATGAGATCACTTGGGAGCGGGAGGCTCCGACGAGTGCTCGGTACCTCATTTAGTTTCCCTAGTTTGTGGTGTAGCTTTACAGGGACGGAAAGCCCTGAGGTTGGAGTAATGTAAAGACATGTAAATTTCAAGGAAATTTTTGTCATAAATTATTTGGAATTTTTTAGGTACGTAGTTTCTGACGGCACCTGATTCCTTGGCCCGGTGTGTCCAGAATAATTTTCTGAATTTTTCTTATGCTTAAATTAATGCGTGTAAGAAATTTTCCTGAAAAAGTTGAATAACTCTTAAATGGTTAATTGGATCAGAAATCCGAGGGCACCGTTGTGCTCAGGATGGTAGTTTTACCATAGGAGTGACTTATGTTTAGTCGGCGCAGGCCTCTTGTGAGAAAACCCTAAAATGGAATAACCGTAAACAAAATAATCAAATAATGTTATTTTTTTTAATGCTTGTAAATCAAAAATGGTAACTCGGATTAAAAATACGAGATCACCGGTGAACTCATGAGGGTATTCTTTCTTTTAGCAGATACTATCTTTGGCCGATGCGGGCCACCTGAGAATGTTTGTTTTTTGTCAGTAAATAAAATAATTAAGTGACAATTATTTTATTGCAAAATTTATAACTTCTAAACGGTAACTCAAATTAAAAATCTGAGTGTATCGTTGAGTTTTTGGGGGCATCTTTCTCCTAGGAAGAGCCTAACCTTGACCACAGTGGGTTGAGGGTGACTACTAATAATTTTCCGAACATTTTTTCAGGTACGTTCAGTAAACGTACGAGAGGCATTTTATAACTTTTGAACCAGTGCTCGGAATCGAATCCCGGGGGCACCGTTGAACTCACAACATCGGTATTCTCTTAAGAATACATTCACCTCAATGTTAGATGGGTGGGAATAAAAGTTAATTTTTAGATTTTTATTAAAATAATAATAAAATAAAGTATAACACTTTATTTTTTTTAAGTTGCCTTGTGTTGAGTAAGTTAGTTGAAACCTCCCCTTGGGAGTTGGAGGTGGGACCTCCACAACGTAACATCTCATTTAATGGGAAGGGAGAGGAAACCCCTCAAACCCCCATAAATTAATTTTATGTGTCGACGTAAAATTAATTGCTCTCCATTAATTTTATGTGTCGACGTAAAATTAATTTCTCTCAATTAATTTTATGGGTCGACGTAAAATTAATTGCTGTTAGTTAATTTTATGTGTCGATGTAAAATTAATTTCTCTCAATTAATTCTATGTGTTGACATAAAATTAATTTCCCTCAATTAATTTTATGGTTCGACGTAAAAATTAATTGTTGTTAGTTAATTTTAGGGGTCGACGTAAAATTAATTGCTGTCAGTTAATTTTATGTGTTGACGTGAAATTAATTGTTGTCATTTATTTTTATGTGTCAAAATAAATTTAATTCGTGTCTTATGTTTTTATGGAGGCTATGTGAGGGAAACCTTTTGGAATCCTCACCTCTAAAGTTGTGCCAACACACCTATTAAATTGCACCAATGCAATTTAATTCACCTGACCACCTTTTTAAATTAAGTAACTGCATCGTTGGAATTTAGGAAGGTTCCAAATAAATGAACCGTCCTAAATTTCAGGATGGTTACATACCTCTCCCCATCTCCTATATATAGGGAACTTGGGATAAGGTTTTGGGACGGCTTCACCAAGCGATGAAGCGCTGGTAAAGTATCGCGACACCCAACACTTGGGGAACTCATCCTCTCCAAATGAAGAACACGAAAAACACTGACGACGATCTTCCACGCGATTCTTCTTCGACCTTCCTTCCCTAGACACCTATCCTCTGCAACATCGTCAACGAACCGACGCAGCTTGGAATTGGGGACGTGTGGCGGATGCGCCGAACGACGGTCTTCACCGTCTTCCTTCCGTGACTCCACTAATGAGCGATGAGAAAGAGGTAAGGGTTTTATATTATTTAAAGTATGAACCTTTCCCATGTTCTTCCCTTCTCTCAAAATGAAGAACGGTGATTTTTGTGCTTCATACATGCAAGAACCTATTGCTACCACCCTAAACGCGGATGTTCTGGGCCACACCAACATGGCCCGACCCTTTCGTTGTTCTTTTTTTTTATGACTCCATGATGGCATGGAAATGAGGCGACGACGACGAAGGTGGTGAACAAAGGCCGCACTACCCGCAACCTCCATGAATTGCACCGCCCCGCGGCTCCCTGGCGTGGACCCGGCGCCCCGCGCCCATGCCGGCGGCCTGCCCGACGCCCCCCGGCGCCCCTGCCGCTAGCCTTCCCGGCGCATACCGGCGCCCCCGCGGCGCCCTGCCGCACTACCCGGAACACCCCTGCGTGATGACCGGCATTCAGCACCCTTCCTGGTGCACCCGCGCCCTGCCCAGTGCACCCGCGACCAGCCCGGAGCCCAGCCGGCCCTCCCGCACCCCACGCTCTCTGACCACTGGCCTCCCGGCCACCGGCCTACTAAACCGGCCCATGAAATCCCTGCGGTGTCGCTGGTCGAACCGGCCTGTTCTCCCGGGCTGAGTTACTGAGCCGCCTATGTGGCGACTATCAGGCCGAAGCGGCCTCGCAGTCCCCAGGGCCGTGCATAGTGGACTGGGTCAAAATATAGCGTGGTGACTCACCCAATGGGCCGGGTCAGACCCAGTGAGTCTAACTAGGTCGACCCAAACCAGGTCGGCCCTGTTTGGGTTAGGCCGAGTTGGTCTGACCGGGTCGGACCGGACCTGAGCTCATTAATGGCCCATTACCTTCTTGGGCCATATCATTGGCACCGGACGTCCGTTTGACGAACTGACAGCGGTTCCGGTACTCTTCGAGCATAGCCTTCTCTTTGAGTATACCCCATCGGAGTTCGGGGTATATTTGAGATACGGTCGGGATGGTTCGTACATGAAACCAAACGGGCCCCCGGGACTAAAAAGATAATAAATCATAGACTGGTCATCCGATTGATGCGTCGTCTGTTGCGTTGAGACCCCTATAACGAGGCGGTACTTTGTGTAACTTCTATGTGAGACTTCATGAAACATGGATGTAAAGACCGGTAGATCGTAGAGATGACACTACCAGAGACGAGCGTACGGAATGCGGAGACCTAGTAGCTGTAGACCTGACGATTGCTTGACCGATTCGACTCGGAGTGATTCGATTAGTATAGTGGACGGAGTGCCTGGTATTTGGCGGCAGACCCACGGTGGACGAAGTGCCTGGTAGTTGGCAGCATACCCATGGTACTCAACAGGATGAGTACCTATGTAGGCTATTAGGGGGGAGCGCCCGGTATTTGGCATCAGACCCACAGCGGACAGAGCGCTCGGTATTTTGCAGCAGACCCACGGTCCTTGACAGGATGAGTACCTCATTAGTCTAAGGTTAGTGAGTCTCACCTTGGAGTCTTGAAAGGGCCACTGTACTCGACAGAGGAGAAGTTCTCCAACAGTTGTGCGTTCAATAATGAAAATTTTGGTTTGAGCTGAGTCAATGACCTTTGTGTTTTCCCCGTGATTGAGATAGGTTACTTGATAACTTATGTTTATGTGTGGGCATATACCTAAGTAAAGGTTATCTGTTGAGAACTTTTTTGCAGTTTATCCTTGTTGGGTTTAGTGAGACCTTGAGGGTTTTGGGGGCCCTACTGAGTATTGTTATACTCACCACTGCACGGGATATGCCCGCATATCGTTGTATTGGTTGCAAACGGCGGACAACACTGGTCGTGGTTGAGTCTTGTAGAGTTGGACGGTACCCAGAGGTGGAATTCATGATGAGATGGTACCTAAAGGTGATAGACATACGTGGAGAGCTTAGGTGGCCATCTGTACCTACCCTATAGGCAGGAACCCTGATAATGATCCAGGACCTTCTTTAACATTCAGCTGTTGTCTTTTCAGTTGTACATTACTTTCAGTTGTAGTTGTACCTTTCTATTGGACTTGTATTTCCGGCCCCATGTACTTTCAGCACACTTGTTATATTTCTTTACTTAGGGTTTTCTTCCGCTTGTTCTCTGGTTGTGTGTGTTTATGTTTTATAAAGGCAATGCATTACCAGTTTTTAGGGAGTTATGCCTTTGGTGCTAGTCGCCAGCCCCCGGCCTAGGGAAGGCGGGCTTGGGGTAGTCACGATACGGGCCCCAGGGGACGGGTCATGATAGGAGGTTTATTATTGTGAAAAAAATTAGTTATAGTAGAAGTTCCTAATTTGTAATATTTTGATATTTAATGTGATAGTTATGGTGTAATTCTCAAAAACTCTAATCCTAAAAATATCCTCAGAGTGAATTAAATTCAAATTATCGACATAACTCAAGATTATGTAATTTGTAAGGTTGGGGCCTTACAGTTGTTATCAGAGGTTGGTTTAGAAAACACTAGGGATTAGAAGATTTGAATAACCACAATGTAATTATCTATGTCTTTTCTTTTAGTTTAATCCTTGTTTTATAAAATTTTCAGATATAGGATTATCAGTTAAAAATGGAAGGAGGAGGATCTCAATCAATATTCAGATCTCTTACTGATGACTTGTTTGCAATTATTATTACTTATCCATGTTCGGATGGTTTTGAAAATTTTATTAACACACAACTCACATGAAATCAGTAGTTTTTGATATCAAAAACCTCCACTATACCTCGATACAATCGTGGATTAGGGGTTGCATTTAATCAAATCCTATGTTCTTAATATTCTCATATTTTCAAGAAAGGTAAATATTATCAAATAATTTTATAATATTTTACCTTATCACATGATTTTGAAGAATATTATGATTTTAAAAAAGGTTATGAAGATGTATCCCATTGTAAAAGATATTTATATATATATTTAAAACATAGTTTCTCAGTACATACTTATGGTTTTTTAAGGAAACCATTTAATGAATGTTTTAACTCAAACTCGGTCCGATTGTTTTATAAAAATCAGTTTTTTTAGATGTTTTGAAATTATATGTCATACATGATTATTTTCGAAAATTATTTTTCTGTGAACACCCATATGACCAAATCTATACAAGGTGTATTTGGATAAGAAATTCAAATTATTTTCAAGAATCTATAAATAATATTTGCAATGCACATTCCATCAATTTACATAAACATGATGATGATGAAACCAGGTGGTCACCATGATCAACATATGACGTTCTTTCTATTAGTAATAATTATATTTTATCATATGAACTTGAAAAAATGTAACTATATATATAAGAGTACATGAATTGAGATGTTGAGGTCATTATGAGTTGGGATTAAAATAATATTTATAAGAAAACCATTTAGGTTAAAACATGTTAGTTTTATTTTTGAGTTTTATGAAAAGGAAAAAACTACAACATGGGTGAAAACCCATCACATCTAGAAAGGCTACGAGAATCAAACTCACAAAAAAAGGTTGATAAGGGAGCATAACATACCACTAGACTACGTGATGTCCCTAGTGAGTATGACATATTATTTTTAGTTAAATGGTTATCTAGATTAAGAATAAGTTGATTTTGGGAACTTATGTTTTATCATATGGATATCATTAGTATAAGAAAATGATTTTGTAATTAAGTAATAAATTTAGTTTTGGAAGATATTCACTATTTTCGGGACACTATATAACTATGGAAAATAAAATAATGTGGTATTTCATTTGATAAGTAATGGTTGAATTTTATTTTTGATGAAACTATATTTTTATTGTGGACATATGGTGATTTGGGTTATTTGTGGAAATGATTAACCTATCATGGAGAAAATTTGATTAGGTTTATTAATTTTAAGTATGATAATTTAAGATAGATCTATGTTATTTTATGATAAATGTCATGATTTATCATGGAATTCTATGTGATCAAATAATTCTAAATTTTTCATTTCAATATTAGTATGGATTATTCTTTTTGAGGAATTATGTGGAAAATTATTTTTTGAATGGTATTTGTTGAAATTTTGGGTATTATTTGGTGAATATTGGAGATTAAGAGTATTATTTATTTTTATAAAGGATTATTATTTTTGGGGAATTATATGATCTTATACTAACCATTTTGTTTTTGGATAATGTCAAAGGACAAGGAAAATATATTGTTTATATTTGGTGGATTATGTGATTATCTAAAAGTTGATTATATCTCTTCATGTGTGACCATGTCATCTTTAATACTCATAGTTTGAAGAAAATATGAGTTTGTGGTAGATATTTATTAATGTATGAAACACTACTTTACAAGTTAGTATGTTTCCTTTTGTTCTTATTCAAGATTATATATAAATTCCTCAACTCTGTCAAAAAGATCTTAAAACAAAAACATTATTCATTTACATTTCTCAATGGTCTTTTGACCCATTACATAATAATGGTTTGTGATGGATAAACATCAAATTACTATGTTATATAACACTCAATATTAGTATTTTAGTGTTAGTTTTATCATCCATTCCATGTTTTCCTACAACGAATCTTAAAATATGTTATCTGGGGTGACCTTTGTAATTCACTTTTAATCTTTTAAAGTGGTAGTATTATTAACTATTTTTATGACGTGGGATTTTTTAAATGAAGTTACCAGGAACTATTTTAAAATTTGGAGGACCAAATTTACAAATTGGACGAATAATGTAACCTCATGAGCTTTAATAAAGAAACATTATGTCCAATAGCATACATGATACACTACATCATGCTTAAACGAACAACTAAATTATATTATTTACATGTTACCATTATAACCTAGATTTTGGAATGGAGGAAATGAAAAGTCTCAATTAAATTGTGAAAATATGGTTTATGCTTGTTTTAATAATGAATCCCTCGTAACCAATTTTATTATAAATAGAAATAAAAACCATTTGAATTTAAAAGATGTGTTTTTATTAAAATCTATTTAAAAAGATAATAATTATATTATTAAAATCATATAAATAGTTATGGGTTTTTATTTAATAAGAAATATAAGTTATATATTCAATGTAATGTTTTAATTTCAACTTTTATGTTTTCTATATATGATATAAGAACAACAACAATTTTTAGATAAAAGAAGTAGTTTTATAAAAATTCAATTTTACCACATTTAGTGGATAACCCTTTTTAAATTTAGTTCTTGACACCATTATATGTTATAATTTACAAAAAAGGTCTTATTTAAAAAACAATACATCAAAATTTACTTTTTTTAAATTTGGATATTTTCCTGATAATGATCATGTTTTGACGAATAGTAAAAATATGCTAAATTTTAATTGATAACAACTTTCTACATCGAGGTAATTTTAATGGTTTAATGCTTTAAAAGTATAAATGGATTATAATTTTATAATGTAATTCAATTTGGGTCATTGGAGGTAATCATTCATTTCAAATGGACTTAATCACATGTAAATATTTTGATAGTTTTTACAACTTAAAAATACACTTTCTGGTTTTGAAAACAATAATTAATTTTAAATTAATTACTAAAACTTTTTTGTTTTCAATTTGGAAAAAAGAATTAAATATTTGGTATCATAAGGTAAAAATTTCGTAAATAGGTACCATTTATTTTTGTACATTATGAATTTTAACTTCTGTAATTATTTTTATTTACAAAGGTTAAAGAGTAAATATGGTAAATATGGGTAAAAAAGATTATAATAATATCAAACTACCATAAAACGTTTCCTAATCCTATTTTATGATATATTTACGATCATGGGTTTCCTAGGGTCAATTTGGGGACCCCATGGAGCCACATGGGTGTGATAATGACATGCTATAAGAATTAATTTAACGTAAAGAGAATTATAACATAAACATCTTTCTTTTAATAAAAAAAATTTAATATAGTGTTATACAACTAATAAAGATGACTATAAACAGTAATTAAAAAGATAAAAAAATTTCCTACATCACGGTATTTTAATTATAATTTTTATACATTAAATACTAAAATTTATTTGTGAAAAAATGACGATGTAATGATTGCTTCATTACTAAAGGATTCAAATAAATAATATAATAAATTTTCAAAATATATAATTTCTGAAATAATTAATTCCTTGAACTAATTATCTACTGTGATATGAAATGTTAGGATTGATTCAATGTTATTTTCAATGGAATAATGTTTCTAGGAATTTGTAGAAAAGTCAAGTACGAATAGTGACCCAAATTTACAAAATTCATAACTTAAAATATAAAATAGTTTATTAAATGATATTAAATTCCTAAAAATATAATATAAGTCCAAATGGTTAATTTATGTCTAAATATTTCAGAAATTAATTATTTTCTGGTTATTTGACATGATATGGTAATTAAATTAACCCACAATTTGTAAATAACCCAATATCACTCTAAGATGAAAAAGTGTAAAATAATGGTTTAACAAAAAATATAAGTATATAAAAATAATCAAAACTTGTTCAGAAATAATTTTATTGGTGGTATTCGAGCAAAAATAATCGAATTGTTTAATTAAATTATTTTTAGACCATTTTAAATCGAAATTGAATTTATAATAAAATAATATTTCAAGACTTTCCTAAAGTACCCCTCCTCTATCTTATAAAAGGACACCACCTCTACCCACTCACTCACACATCTAAAGCCGCAATTATCATTAGAATTATTATAAAATAATCTCCCAAAATACCACAATTACTCTTATAATCCTTACATTGGGAAGAAGGAAATTCAAGAAATCCTTTTGGCTCAAATCAAAAGAAGTTACCCGATTTAGAGGTATCATCTTCTCTCAAGTTCCCTTCTAATATTTTCCTTCTTCCCTCCATATGTTATTATAATTATTATATTATTACATAAAAAACATGTATCCTAAATATTTTATGATGTTTTTTGAGAAGTATTCTAACAACACTTTCACACTACTCCATATAATGAACACTAACATACTGTTTTTGTGTAAGGCGAACTATTGCCACACGAAATGATCATTGTTCAATTTTCTCATATCACCTCTCATGGTGGATATTATGATGAAACAATATTTATATATATTATATTTATATTTATATTGTCTCTATGAGTTTTTAATTTTTATTTACAATATTTCTTTTTGTTTTCCAAAATGTGAACATATGATAATTTCATTTGAGGAAGTGCGGACTATCACCCCCTCAATGTAATATGATTCGTTCCTTCCATACATGGAATATGGAAAAGAAGATGTTAATGAAATTATGTATCATAATTAACATATATATTATACTGGAATTATATTATACATATTTATCATTTAGTATACATTCCTTAAATATGACAATGAAATGAAAGTAGCGTTCATGCGTACCTACGAACTATCGTCTCCATGAATGGTGCATTTCATTTCTAAACTCTAAATTTTATAGGATATTATATATAAATATATAATGGATATATATTATAATAAAATACTGAATACTATTCTGTATATGATCTAATTTTGACCACATGGACAATTTACATCAAAACAAGTTCATTTTTGACTAAAGTACCAAACATCGACAAAACATCTGATATAAACTCCATTAATTAAATAATTTACATTACATTGAAATAAGTGATATAAAATGAATAGTAAACTTTAATAATGTTCTAAATCTTGTAAAAATTAACCTAAATTTATTATTTAGGAAAATAATGAACAAACAGAACAAGTCAGATTCATGGTAAGGGAACATCTTAAGCCAATTTCCGTTGTTGGGGTTAATCTTCTACTTCATGATTATGTAGTTCTATGATTATGTGAGAAATAATTTCTGAAATAATATCATGTATTTATAATTTATTTATGTTTATTTATAGATAATACACATAATAGATCTATTTTATTAACAAAGTGATCACTGTAAGGAAATATCTAAAATAAATTTACACTCATTGGGTTTTACGCATAATTAATTATTATATAATGCCATGATCATTTGTGGAATATATTTTTATTTAGTTATGTTGTAATTTACACTTTCCTTTTTGTGGATATAATGTTTCTACCAATAATCACCCCATTTATAAATTCTTATGTCACTTATAAGAAATTTTTTAAGGGAAATGATAACTCATTCTTCATTAATTTAGTTAAATATCCATGTCATTGGTTTTGTTTTTACAAGAATATATGTGAATGAAATATTATTTTCTTACACTGAATATACACTTATATTTAGTTTATATGAATTTTTCACACATAATTATGTTATTTATTTATCTTCAATTTAAATATTAAATCATTATATGCGATTTCATTTCAATTAACAATCCATTGATACTTATTTGTTGCTACAACATATTCAATTTTATATGGTGTACATACAACCCTTTGAAATATTATATCAGGAATGTCCTTATTCCCAAGATATAATTAGTTTTGTTTAACTTTATTCTTTAATGATTTTTATTTATGTGTTTATCAATTGTTAAGGGATTCATTAACTAAAACATCATTATAAATGTTCTAAATATGGATTCTTCTAAATCATTATCATTAATGTATGCGTTTTAAAAATAGTTGTTGGGAATTATTTATTTGGACATATATTTTTTAAAATTATAATTCTGAATTTTTTTAAATGTTTCAAACTGGTATGCACAATATTATTCAACAATAACTTTATTAAATGTTTTTAATTGTTTGGGAAATGTATTTAGTATTGTAATATCTTAAACTGATTTCTTGTGATTGATAATTGATATGTTGATAATTTCAGTATTTTTCATGTTATGATTATGTAATGGTACTTGGAAATTTGATGAGAGGTTATGTGATAAACCAAATATGGGTGATTCCATGATAAACCTGGGGCAGGTGAGCCCGTGATATCTCTCCAATGTATCTGGTAATGTGATGGAGGTAAATGATAAAGTTTATCCTACGTTATTTAGGGAATATACTATGGTGGATATTCCAAAATGAAACAATGTAGGTTACTCTCTATGTAGTTGTGAATGTGAAAATTTAAGTATGTAATGGATGACACATGTTTTCTTTTATGAATTTTGATTCATATGAGTTATTCATAAATCTTACGATTTCATGAGCTATGATGAAGAGCATAAGTTTTATGACTAAAAAGTAAGATTTCATTTATTTGTATGTATTCATGAAATAATTTTTTCCTTATTATATATCCCTTCCTAAGATTTGAATGCTCATCCCATGTTTTTGAAATGTTTTTCACAGGGTATTAGGAATAGTAAGAGAAATTAAGAATTCAAGATCAATTTTATCATGAAAAGAATTCTTGTTTTTAAGGAGTTTTATTATTGTGAAAATTTATAGAGTACAAGTTTATCCATTTTAATATTTGAGATGTAATCTAATATTTATGGCCTAATTTTCTAAAACTCCAAACCGGAAAAGATCCTAGAAGTGAATTAAATTCAAATTATCTACTTAACTCAGAATAACGTAATGTTTGATGTTGGGGCCCTAAACATCGGGAATTCAGTATATGGAATGAGATCAGGCAAAATTAGAGAAGTCCCTAGAAGAGGATCAAAGTAATTAGCAACCACCAGAAGATATTATTATTTTTAAAAAATGAGAGGGTATGTAAACTACCATCACTACCATGCAACACACATCATTGCATGGGGAAAAGCTAGTTTATCATCAATTAAAGGTGGGGAGCTAGTCACCATCAATGATGTAGATGCTAGGGAGGGGTAGTTTAGTGTAGTCATATCTTTGGGCCTCTAGGTCATGTACTAGTACTTATACCTATATGACTATGGGTTATTTATCAGGTTCCCCCTCAACTCCATTAAAATCAGTATTATCTAAAAATGAAGAAAAATCTACAGGCATATGGGATTCAAATTAAAGAGGGGTCACGATCAATAATTTTAATGAAATAAATATTTATATTGATGAATATCTTTTAAAAATATCAATTTTAGTTGTTATATATTGACAGATTTATTTTTCTTTCACAAAGTGAACACAATTAATGTGAATGGTAAATGGGAATGGGAGGCCTAGACTCGAAATGGTCATAATAAGGATCATACTCTCATGCAAAAATCCTTATGAAAAACATGGTTTCCAAATTATTTTTAAGAGGGTCATCGTAGCTTTCACATTAGAATAACTAGAATGGAGATATTACATTGGACATTTTATATTCCACGACGTTTATCAGGTTTTTTAAAGTTATTCTTAAATGCATACCATTCTATTGTGTATATCATAGTGTAGGTTGTTTTACAAGAAAACGGTTATGCGATGTTAAAAAGTATAATGCAACATGATGGTCCTTAAATTTATAATAATTGATTTTTGAAACGATGAGGCTTGTAGGGTATAATATATTTAGATATTGTGGTTTTTATATTCAAAGGGTTGACTGGGAGAGGATTCTCCTCGGTAAATTGAATTATGACATGTTATATGAATTTATATTAATATCTATATTTTATTCATATTTATATTGGTTCAGTATATAAATTTTAATTTCTTTATACCTGAGTGGTTCTAATTTTTATAATTCTAAATATTTTGATTATAGTTTTTATTAACATACATTTTGTAAGATGACTAGGTATAATATAAAACACAATACATTATTAAAATTATTTACTTAATTAAATATGTTAATTTTTAAATTTTAAATTTTAAATTAATGCAATGATACATTTTTTGAAATAAGAATGAATATTTTTAATATAATTTATATTTTGGGTTGGAAACTTGTTATTGAATTTGACCTAGGATCCTCAATTTTGTCGTGAGGTGGTGTTTGGAGGGTCTGATTTATTTAAATGAAATTATTGTGAATGTTAAATAAAAAACATAATTTTTAATCTAATATCATATTTATATTATATCAATATAATTGGGTTTTATTTTAAATTTTTGACCAGATGATCCATGTTTTTTATGTTTAAATAAAAAAATAAACATTTTTTGTCATTATGAAGAAACAGAAATTCATATATACATTCAGTCTATTCATACAAGTAAAAAAAATTAATTGTGGATCTTTATCATGATATTTTATGATGATAAAATGATAATTCATGGGTTTTGAATTTTTTATATATGAATTTAAAGACAATTTAATCTAAAAAATAACTTTTTAATACATTTCCACTATAAATAATGTCATATTGATATATGAGCTATTAATATATATCAAAACTCAGTTAAAAATAATTATCATTTTATTTAATGTAATTATGATATATTTTACTTGGTTTAGACACATTTATGCGATTTTTATTATTTTTAAATGAATAAAAACACACTATTGGTCATTCTGAACAAAACCCATGTCATATTGATATGCAGTGAATTCATGTATATCAGAAATATAATAAAAGTTGTTGTATTGTGATATCATAGAAATATGATCCTATTTTCTAGGATTTGACCATTTTACACCCATTCTAAATACTTTTAAATATAATAAAACCATTTTCTCAAATTTTCTAACCATGTTGTATATATTATTGATTGGGGTCTATCATGTTCATACTAAAAATTAATCAAAGATCATTTTCCAATGATTTCATGATGATCTAAGGATTTAATTACAATATGAGGTCAATTTTGCGGCTTTGAACATTTGATATGTGTTTTATATTTTTTACGTATAATAAAACTACTTTTTCTGTTATTCTAACCACACCACACATTAGATTGACATGTTTTCTCTCCATATATATCATGTAATAATGAATGAAAATTTCCTAAGGATTTCAAAACAATTAAAGGTTCATTTCTAGGGTTTTTTTCCACCATCACATGTTTTTAAATAAGTCAATATATTTATAAACACATTTTTGGTTTTCTAACGTCATTTTCATTCACCTATCTGTGCTGCTGAAGTAATATTCAATAAAATCCATACACATATTCTTGTGGAAAAAAACCTATAATGTGAAACTCTATATTGATATAAAATAAATTATTCATGTTCATGGAAATAAAAATAACTTTTTTGGATTGTTACTAAAAATTCATCCTTAAAATGCATCTATTTTATAATAATTATGTTATTTAAATTATGATTTTCATGGATTATTTGGATTAAATAATTCCAATATTATATGAGGTATTAAATATTCTTATAAATCTTTTTCTATGATATATTTTTGATTTTATTTAAAATTATATTTAATTTAGTTAATTATTTAATTATTGAAATCACGTCATACATTACTAGTATAATTACAAATTCAACATGTTATATGTATAATTTGTCTTAACTATAGAATATATCAATTTGCAGTGTCATATATTGACGTATTTATTTGTCATTCCAAAAGAAAACATAATAATGGTAAAGGGTGAATGTAAATGGTATGTTAAGACTCAAAATAGGATTACCAATGATCATATACTCTTGCATAAATCCTTATGAGAAATATAGAAGAAACAATTTTGTTCATAAAGTCATTGATGTCTTCACCTAAGGCTATTCATATTGGGGAATATAGGTTATACCTGCCCAATTCCATGGAGTTTATAAATTTATCTAATGATATACTAAAACAAATATAAATCCATGGTGACAATCCTTGTGTAGGGTTTTTAAATGAAAAAGGGTTATGCCATATTAAGAAAGATTATCCACGTTGATGGAGATCAAATTTAGAATAATTAAATTTTCGAATCACTAGATTTACATGATAGAAGAGATTTTGACAATATGGTTGTAGAGTAAAATGTTTTACCAGAGGAGTATTCCCATTAGTGAAGGTAAATATATTAGAGTGGACATAATTGTAGTTAATATATCTAATTAATAGTTTTTCTACTCTACAGTTCCATTGGAACCTCCTCCCATTGAAAGGATATCGAAAGGGTTCAAAACTAAACATTTCTATATTTAGTTTCAATAAAACATATTAATATATGAAATAAAACACTGATTGTTTTCAAATGTTATGTCTTATTTTTTAGAAATTTACATTTTCCATTCAAAATCCAATGTTCAAAAAAAATTTAATTATTAAAATATTTTATAAATCGGTATTTAAATAACAAATCCAAAATCCCTAAAAACCATTATTCTCTCTGAGTGATCATTTATATATTAGGATATTTGTGCTAACTATATTCAAATGTAGAAGATAATAATAAAATGAAAAAATAAATAAAATAGAAAATAAGTGTTATGAAAATATAAATGGATATAGAGAATGATTTAGTTGAAAATTAATTAGACGAGGTAAAATATTATCAATATAATGAAAATTGATAAATAAAAAATATGATATAAAAAAACATATAGATATGTACAAGTATAAGATGAACTGGATTCAAATGAAGTTTCCAAATCTATAGTAGGATAATTAGGAGAAGATGAAAGAAAATATATAAGAAGTGATTTTAAAGTAGAAGTGGAAATATAGAAAAAACATTATGAAACTATGAAAAATAAAATAAAAAAAATTAAATCCATAAACACATTCAAAATTAAAGGTATAAAAATTACAGTAGAAAATGTTGATGAAAACGTGAAACTCAAAAAATGGATATAAAATATTGAAAACACAACACATTAATAATAGATGGTGAAAAAATGTAAAATTTAAAAGTTATTATCTAATGTTAATGTTGATGAAATAGTTGGAGAAAACGTAAATGGGAATCCAAAATCAATAGAGAAATAAGAAGTTCTAGAAATTTTCTAGTCAGATTGAAAATAGATGAAAAATAAAAGAAAATTGAAAAAAAATAATAGTGGTAATTAATTAATAATTCATAATACATGATAAAATGTAGAAGAATAATTTTATATAGAAACACATAAAATTAAACGATATATACTATGTAAAATTTAAAGGATAACTAGAATCAATGTTAAAATAAAAAAAATGCATAAGTATAATAAGAAATAAGCCAAAATCAACTGTTAATATAGAACTAATATTTTGAAAGACTGTCGAATATAATCTTTAATATAAACTTAAGGAAGAAAGGCACAAAAGATGATTAAAGTATAAGAAAAAAATTATTAGTAGGATATGATAATAAAAATGAAATGGAATAAATAAAAATTATAAAAATAGAATTAATAAACAAAGAAAAGATGAAGAAGTTAGGTTGTAGAATGATAATGGAAAAAGGATGAACCAATTTTATAATTAGAAGAATAATCTATAAGATAGAATAAAGACGTATAATTAGAAGAGGATGTAAATGAAAAATATAGAAGACTCAAATGTAACATAAACAAATAATATAAGAAAATGTTGAAAAATAATGTAAACATAATATAATATAATATTAAAAATAAATGTACAAAAATAATTTTAGGAATAAATTAAAAATCATGTATAGAAATCAAAGGATTCTAGAAAAAAGTTGAAATCGAGAATAATAATAATAATAATAATAATAATAAATAAGTTAAAATAAAAAACAGAAGATAAAAATGAATGAAATAGCATAACTCAAAAGTAGAAGTTCTAGGAATTAGATGAAAAAAGTACACAGATACATATATTCATGTTAATGTAGAACCAACTAGTAAAGGTGAAATAATGTATAAGAACACCTATGAAATAGAAATATAAGTAATATGATAAAAAAATATTTAAGAAAAAACCTATTTAATAACATAAATTCAAATATATAAAAAATTAAAAAACTAAAATAAAAATTGAAGATCTAGAATATCGTAGTGAGAATCAATAAGTGGACGTAGATGTAAAAGTAATAGGAAAAAAATTTGGAACAAAATAAGTGAAATAGACAAAATTTGAATAATAAGAAATAAAGTGTAAAATAAAGGAAATGGAAATGAAAATTAAAATTCATAAAAAATTGAAAATCCAGTAGAATAAAAGTTAAGATGTAAACAAATTAATTTAATCTAAAGGATGTATAATCTAAAAGTAATAGTTGGATCAAAATAAGATTCTTGAAACTAGATTCATAAAAGAAGTGAATGTTGATGTTAGGGAATAAGAAATGGTATAAAACGATGATAATATAAATATTTTGGCCAATGTAGAAAAATAATTCAAAAAAGAGAATATTAGATGAAGGAAAAAGTTTTATAAAAATAAATAAAATTATATGTAATAAGTCATACAAAAATATACAAGATAATGAAAAAGGAAAAAAACCTAGCATATTATCTTGGGTTATCAGGAAATCATTTGACTGTGATTGTTGAATAAATTTTTAATTGTAGGAATAGAATTCATGTCAATATAGCATATGGTGAGCTCAGATTTTTAGGATGTTTGTTTGGTCATTAAACATGTATGTATATTATTAATGATTGTTATGTATATTAAATGTATTTGTTTCATCATTTTTCCCACATTTTATATTTTATTGGAAAAAGGTAATTTCATACATGTCAAAAATGTATCAAGGATATATGTCTTGGGATTTAGATATAATTATAGATGCTTCAATACTTTGATTTTTTTATCTTTTAAATCAATAAATACATGATTTTGTTTATTTTTGGAAAACTGCATGTCTAATTGATGAAGGGACTATTCCAACATGTTAAAAATTAAACAATGGTTATTTTTCTATTATTTAATTATAATCCATGTTATTTTGTTATTTTATCGCCCACCAATGAATATTTTTTTTACTTTTAAATCAATAAAAATTAATTTTTTGTCATTTCAAACAAAACAAAATTGGGAATGACTAACCAATTATTCTTACATGTCAAAAATTAATTAATGTTAGTTTAATATTTATTTAATTGTAATTATAGGTTGTTTGTTATTTTCATACCATTAACATATGTTTATCACATTTAAAATCAATTAAAACACATTTTGGCTATTTAGAACCAACCACATGTGATATTGATAAATGATCTATACCAACATGTAAACAATTAAATGATAATATATTTTTCAATGATTTAACAACAAAATAAGGTTGATTGGTAGGTTATAAAACATCGATTTATGTTTTTAATTATTTTTAAATCTAATGAACTACTTTTTCAGTTAATCTGACTACACAAAACATCGAATTTACATGAAATTTATTCACACAAGTGTAAAATTAATAAAAAAATTATTATAAAATGGTTTCATAACAATATGAGGTTTTTAGTTTTCTTTTGACCCTGTGATGCTCATTTTTAAAAACTTTTAAATATAATAAAATAGTTTTCATAGTCATTATAACCATATCATGCATCATTTTAACCACCAGTCTATTAATACATGTTAAAAAATAATCAAAAATTGTTTTCACATGAGTTATTGACAATCTATTGCTATTTTCTATGAGTCTAGTTTTTTTCACATGTTTTATCAAATTTATTACAATAAAAACACACTTATGGTCATTGATAGAATATTGTATCTCAGAATAACGTGCAGTCTCTTCCAGCATGTCCCAAATTAAAGGAAAAACATTTTCTAAAAAAATATGACAATCCACGCTTATTTGGGTTTTACCCATTGATGAATGTTTATAATGATTTTAAAATATATAAAACTACTCTTTCTATCATTCCTAGCACACTACACTTCATCTTTATTTATGGTATATTTATATATGTTGATAATTAATCAAATATCGTTATCCAAATATTCCGTGACCATATGAAGTCATTTTCTTAGTTTTCCCCTTTCACGTATGATTTTCAAAATTATATAATAAAACCTCATTTTGAATGATTCAAAACGCACCGCTAAACATATTGATGTATATTGTTTTGATAAATGTAGAAAAATAAGCCATGATCATTGATATAATTTCAATGTAATCATAGTTACACTTTGACAAAAGTTTTTAAAGATATAAATATAATAAATCATTGTTTTTTATGATTACAAGAAATTTTTTATCAGATTTTTGTGGAGTGTAATTTTAATGTAAAAAATAAAAAATTGATTTTCCTATATTCTCCCAACATTCATAAGTTATCTACCTGTTTTATCTCATTGACACATATTTTTTCCTTATAAATCAATAAAATTGTAATTTTGTATGTTATAAGAAAATCATGATTTGATTGATGTGAATTTTATACATAAATTTCAAAAATTAATTTTTTTTATTTACATATAAATTCAAAATAACATAAGGTCTTTTTAATGATTTGAAATATTTAAGGGTTGTTTGAAATTACTTTTAAATACAATAACACTATTTTTTGGACATTTTGGTGACACCACACATTGCATTAAAGTGAGACTTTTGTACATATAAAAAATTAATCAACAATCATTAAAATATGATTTTATTACCATTCTAATGATATTTTTAATGAATTTTTAAATTAAAAAATTCACATTTTGTTATTCTCATCTCAGCATACTATGAATTTCACTATGCTATGTAATAGTAAATTCATACGCAAGGAAGTCGTAATAATAAGTGATACAATATGATAAAAATTTATGTTTTATAGTTTATTTAATAGAATATATTCTTATGTCAACATATAGTGACATACTTTTGAATGGAATGGTTCAATAAGATGTTTTAGACACATATTTATCTATCTTTTTATGATATTATAGAATATATATTATATTTTCATCAAGAGTGAACATAATTCCATATAACAAATGTACTATCCCTTTTTAAAGATTTTTATGAAGGTAAGGTGAATACAGTTACAAATTGGAAGTTAGAGTTTTAATGTTGAATAAATGGAACTTGTGTTATCATAAATAATCTATGTTTCGGTAAATACAATTCCAAAAGTAGTGGGAGTGTAATGCATCCAAAAAAATTTTGTGTAATAAAAAATAAATCCATAGGAATATTTTAATGTAAATATACAATAACATATAAGGACATACGAAAAATTCAATTAAAATGAAAAAATTAAAACATAGATGTCAAAAATTGAAATTCAAAACATCGACCAGTGATGAAACTAAATTACTAAATCTAAAAATGATGATCTATTGGGGATATTGGGGAAAAGTATAATAAGATGATGAAGTGAAATATACAATATATAAACAAAAATATGGTTCTATAAGATCATAAAATTTAATTAAAATAGAAGAAAAAATACAAACCAAATGGAAAAAAAATCAAAATGATGAATATAAAAGAAAAATTAATAGTATGCATAAATTTATAAGTCATAATAAAAGGTAAAAATAAGAATAATAATTTAATGTATATACAAAAAAAATTAATAATGATTTGAGGCAAAAGTAAATAGAGGAATATAATAAAAGTTCTAATAAAAAATTCATAATTTTATAGAATAAGGAAATTGAATTAGTCAAACCCAATTCTTAATGTAAGAGTAAAAGAGGATATAGAATGTGAAGCACAATCCAGTGTCCTAATTTCAAAAGAAGAATCATGAAATAGAATTAAATGTCTATGATAAAAGTATTAGTAGTATATATTAGTAAAAAATAAAATATATATGTAAAATAAAGAAAAGTGAATCCTTATGAAAGGGAAAAGTTAAATAAATTATGTAGAAGAATACTAGAGGAAAATTAAAAAAACCCAAAGTTATCAGTTAATTTAGAAGAGATAAGATAATAGATGTAAGGATAATTGAAATTAGGATTGAATAAAAAAATTAGAATAATTAAATTTAAAAAAAATCATGAAAATTTATAAGAATAATAAAAAATTAAAATAAAAAAAATATAAATAAAAAAAGAAAAAAATGGAAGTAAAATTGAAACAAAAATAGAAATAAAACCAAAGGAATGAATTAATAAAAAAATGATGAATAATGTGATGAATTAATAGTTCAAATGAAACATCGTAAGGGAAGGTGAATGAAATGGGAAATGTGAAAGGAAAAAAGTTAGAAGCATCAAATAAAATCATAAATATAATTGAAATTCAAACTAATGAGAAAGGGAGAATGCTGGTATATGAATTAAAAAATATAAATATAACTAGTAGGATAAATAAATATTAAAATAAAAAATCATAAGTAATTGAAAAATTCCATGTATAAATATGAGACAAATCAATGTAATCAAAATCGAAAAAAATACAGAATCATAAAGTCAAAATCTAGAAATGGAAGTAGATTCATAAGTATTAGAAAAAATAGTTGAAACATATTATGAGTAATTAAAAAAATATAAAGAATCAAAAATATAATTAAAATATTCAAAATAAAAAATTGAAACAAAATAATCAAAAATCCAGAATAAGAAAATTTATGAAGAAAAAACTAGTAGTATAATCTGAAGTAGGTAAGACTCCAAAAGTAGTTTTCTAATTAGAAGTATAACTATAATATTTAATTTTATTTATAAAATAATTTCATGTTGATATCAAGGAAGAAGTAATGTTAGAGGAATAAGGAATTATATAAGTTGATTCCAAAAGTAGAAACATAAGCAATAAAAGTGATCAAATTAACACAAGATATATGTTAAAGACAATGGGATAAAAGTATAATTCCTAAATAGTACCCATAAATAAAAGAAAATGAAAAAATTTAAAAGCCTAAAAAACAATATCATATTATCATGAATTCATTAGAAACCAATTTTTGAATAATTATTAAAATTTAGGAATAAATGGCTTGTCAATATGAGGAATCGTGACCTCAAAATCTGAGGCCATTTGTTTCATATTCAAACTTTGGAAAAAAAACATTTAATGACTTTTTATTCCAATAATACTATTTTTGGTCATCCTAACCAAAATAATTGTTTGATTTTTGTGAGTCCAATACAACACGTGTCAAAAATTAATCAATAACCTATATTTTATGATTTCATGATTTACCATTTGATGCAAATTTTTGGAAATTTAAATAAATAAAATCATGTTTTTATCCATTGTAGGAAAACCACACGTTGGATTTATCTTGGATATATTTAAAAATATAAAAAACTAAAAAATGATCATTTTATGATTATTTAACTGAAATCTGAGTATATTTTATAGGTTTCCAACCTTTGATGCTTTTTTTATATTTCAATTAATAATAACACAGTTTTAGTTATTTTGAATAAACCGCAAGCCGCACTGAGGTGTTTTTTTGTTATTATATGTCAAAAATTAAATGACTTATGTTTTCTAAAGATTTAATGAAAAACACAGTTCATTTTCTATATTATGAAACAATAAATGTTTTTTAAAAAAATATATGTTTATTTATTATAAATTCACCAAATAATTGATTGACATAGAGTTTATTCATGAATATCATAAATTATCACATAAATTCAAAACAAAATCATGATTTCAATCACCTATAATAAAATGTGATGTTCAAATGACACATTCAATAATATTTATAAATTATAATTTCATATAGATTGTTGTATAGTCTATACAAATCATAAATGAATAAAATATTATATTCAGAAGTTTTAATGTAACAAAAAGTTCATTTTTGTAGTTTCACACCGTTTTCTAGGTATTTTTCAATATAATAATAATATTGTAAGAAATTTTAAAGATTCTAATTTAATGTTGATTTCATTACACCAGTGTTTTCAAAATGAATCGATGTCTGAGTGAAACACATTAAAAAAACTAGGGATTGTTTTTTTCATCAATAACGATTTGGTTTAATACCTCCCAAAAGATGAAACCTACTTTGGTATTGGAATGTTTTAAAAAATTATGCTTCTTATTATACAAAGAAACAAAATATTTTTTGATGTAGTTTCAATATCTAAAAGTAAATTTTCTATCCTTTCAACAACCTATGAAATTTAAATCTACATAAATCATTATAATAAACTCAAATCCAGATGAATTTAAAAGTTTTTGTGAGAAGATAATATTACATAAAGGAAAAAATCTATCATTGTTCTGTGAGGATTATAGGATTTCATGCCTTCCCTAAAATTCCTCTAACATGGTAGTTTTGTAAATTCATACAGGTGTCCTAGAATGTACAAATAACCAAAATATCCATCATATGTATGGGTCCTATCAGTATTAACATGTCATAAAACCAAACCATTAATATGAAGCATCTCATTTCCCTCAACAATGAAAACCGAGTTCACTAGGAATGTATTTTGAACCCCAAAAATCTGACCACATGGCTCTTTAAAAGCTAACATAAAAATAAAGTTTAATTTTACATTATTAAAAAATAAATTTTATTATAATTAATCAAAATAAGGATATGAGTGATATTATCTTGGAAAATTAAAAGTAAATGACCTCCAATGGCGGTGGTCGATGTCATTCCATCATTAAATTAACCAAGAAAATACGATGTCATCGTAGATACGAGGGGGAAGTATAATGATTTTAAAATCCATTCCCTATCAACATTAGTGTAAGAAAAAAATATAAGTAATACCATCAAGTAATGTATTAAAAAAATAAAATCAAAAGATGTAAAACCAATATAAATATTCCTGACTCTCAAAGTCATAATCTAATAATGGTGGTGGATTAATAAGTTAGAGAGGAAATAGTTGAAACATAATAAGTAGAATAAAAAATAAACAATAAAATAAAATAAATAAAATAAAATATTAGAAAATTAAAAATTAATAAGATAATAAATAAGAAAATGTATGAATCCAAAAATACTATTCAAATCGAACGATGGTAAGAAATCTGATGTGAAAATTGAATCTAAAGTAGAAGTGGAAGATAAAAAATCGATTCATAAAAGAAGTGAAATTTGATGTTGGGAAAATGATATTTTAGAAGTAAAGAAAATATATGTATTTAATCAATGAGATAAAACCTAATACAAAATACTAATAATTGTTTAATAATTTTGAATTCAAAGTAAATGGAGTAAAAATATAATTTATAAGCACTAACTAGAAATATAAGCAAATAAAAAGGTTTCAAAACATAGAAAACAACCTATTATTATTTTAAAATCATTAGAAAATGATTTTGAGGTATTTTTTTACATGTATTATGATGTGGACCATAAATATAGTGTGTATAGTGATATCATAACCAAGTTTCATATGTTATGTATTCACTCATTGGCGCATGTTTTTAATCTCTTTTACTATTTTTAAGTCATTCCAATGATAGTGAATCTTAGATTGACGTGATATTTATATACACATACCAAAAATTAATAAATGAATAATATCATTTTATTTTATAATAATTAATGGTAATATTTTATGGATTAACCCTTCAAAACATGTTTTTGACATTTAAATAAATAAAAACAAACACTAATTCATTTTAAGAAAATCATATGACAGATTGATGTGGGGTTTGTTGAAACATGTAGAAATTTAATTTTATGCTAATTTCCTAATAAATTAACTAAAAACCAGTGTTTTATAAAAGTTTATCACCCATTAACACTTTATTTTGAGATTATAAATAAATAAAAATGAACTTTTTATCATTTTAAACAAACCACATGATAGATTTATGTGATGTCTCTTCATACATTTCAATAATTAAATTATAGGTTTTTTCTATTAATTATATCATAATATTGGACAATTTTATAGGTTATAACCCTTATAATTGTGTTTCGAAATAATTTTAAATGTAGTTAATCTATTTTTTTCATTATGACTCACTGCATGTCATATTGAAATGAGATCTATTAAAAAATATTAGAAATTTTCATGGCAATTTAAAATATTTTTCTCAATTTTAACCCCTTTAAAAAGAATGTGTTGGCCAAATAGATTTTTTAATCACAGAAAGAAATTCAGGTGTTAGATAAACATTTATTTGGTTTATATTGATAAAAAATGACATGAATATCAGTTTCTAAAGTATTTTTCCATTTTGAGCTCATTTGTTCGATTTTGGACAAACTTTTTTTACAATTATTTCAATATATGAAGACTAACCTTAAAAAATAAGAGCATTTATATTTATATATGATGAAATAGATATCGTTTAATCATAAAAAATCAATTTATGAGTGAATATCATTCCAAAATAAATGAGTGTGTGTAGCATCCACAACAATTGGGCATAATAACATTAAACTATTACAATCATCCCCAAAGTAGACAACTTTAATGAATGTTGCATCGGTCTTGATATGAAACTAAATCTTCTCATAGTAATTGAAATGTTTTGTAAGTAAATTTTCTATCCATTATAAAATCATTTATCTTTATATCTTAATAACCCTGAGGAATAATCATAGATCCAGATGAATAGAAAAATTTTAGTCAGAAGATAGGATTATGTACTGATGTATTTTACAATTCGAAGAAAGGATAAGTGGATTTCACCACTCCCCACAAGTTGATTTTTACCTAAAAGTTACAATAATTCTCCCATGTATCTCAACATATACAGATTACCGAAAGAAAATTAATCTATAAGAGTTCTATTATGATTAGATGGACTACTAGAAAATTCCTTAATAGGCTGAAATTTGTTTCAACATGAAATAAAAATAGAATTCATTTGGAATGTATATGCAACCTCACCAACAATCCCACAATATAATTGAATGTAAAACTAAAAACACATTTCAATTTTCATAAGAAAATATATAGTGTATTATGATTCATCAAAAAAATGACTTAAAATGTTTCATTTTAAAAAATAAATACCAATCACCTTTCACTGGTTGTGTTGGTTTTCTTACCATCATCATCAAAACTATGAATCAGTCATCACATCGTAGAAAAGAAGGTGTTGTGTAAATCCTTGATAATTTGTTATCCTTTAATATTTTTAATTTTAATTTTAATTATGATACAAGAAATTAAATTGAAATTTAAAATATAATTAAACATTATATTATGATCAGAAATCAAAAATTAAAATCCATGAGAAAAATATAAATTATGTGGTGTAGTAATCATACCATGGATGATTCATATTTACTCGCTAATCTTATATGGGAATCACCCCCATATGAAAAGGTTTTATAAGCCTCAGAGACTAAAAATTTATAAACATTATTCCATAAAAACCCCTTCTCTATATTATATTACACTGATGATTTCAAAGTTAAATATCTCATTTTCAAGATATTTTCATTTTTATTTTAAAATATATTGTTTATAATAATGTTATTTATTTAAATAAATTAAATATATTAATATAAATAACTATGATTTGAAAATAATACAGTCACTTAAATCCACTCTTCACTCATGGTGATTATTTATATATCACCACATTATTGTTAAAAATAAAAAATTAAGAAGAAAAAATAAAATAATAATTTAAAATAAAAAGAAAATTAAAGGCCTGAAAATTGAAATGGATATATAGGTAGAAATATTAGAAAATGAAGTATATGAGGAAAATGATAAGAGTTTAATGGAATAAATTAGTAGAAATAATTATGAGTTTGAAACAATGATTGAAAAATAATATAAATATACTAAAAGATAAGATGAAGAAGATGCAAATGCAGTTTCCAAAGAATGATTAAGAGGAAGATCATAAATAGTATGAAAAGTTTGTAAGAAGAATAATTATAAGAATAAGTCAATGTGGATATATATACTTTATAAAAATATGAATCAATAGTATATGAAATATTTATTTCAATAAAAATTTTCAAAAAATAAGAATAAAAAAAATAACACTAGATAACATTGAAGAAAAATTGAAACAGAAAATATATGAATCCCAAATTAAAATTCCATGAACCAACAAGAGATAAATCTAAAAAGTGAAATATGAAATTTATGATTTAATGTGAATATGGGTGACCAAGTTTTAGTTGAATATAATTAAGAATATGAAGCCTGTAAATAGAAAAGAGGTGTTGGAAGGTAGTAGGTGGATTGGAAAAAGAATAAAGTAAGAAAATGAATTTAAAAAATAATACGATATAAAATAAAAGAAATAATATGGAATAAATACATAAGTCATAATAAATGATTAAAATAAGAAGGCTATGAAATAAAAAAAAACCAATTGAGAATGTAGCATCACGAGTGAAAATATAATTTGATTTAGAATCTAAATTCCAAAAGACATAAGGTTAAAATCAAGGGGTAATAGAAAGTTTAAAAAATAAATTAGTTCATTATAAAAATAAAAATAAAATTTATATCCAAAATTAATTAATAGAATTACAATAATAATGATAATTTTAATAAATTTTGTAGAATAATGTTGGGGAAAGAATGAATATTAAAATTTAGAATTTAATTGATTAGAGAGAAGATAAAATACATTTAAATAATCAAAAGTATGAAAAAAAATCTAGATGAATTAAAAGTAAAATAAAAAAACATAAACTATAAGAAAATATGGAGGAAGAAAAAAATGATCCAATACAATTTTAAAAGTAAAAGTATGAAAATTATTTGAATATAATATAAAACTAAACTAGAAGTAAAATCAAACGATATAATTTTGAATAAAAAAAATTTGTTGTAGAAGACGAAAGAAGCTAAAAATATAAGAGAAAATGAATAAAAATGTAAAAGTAAATGATGGATTCTAGAAGAATTATATCAAAAAAAATTAACTGAAGAATACCTATAATTGAAATATCTACCAACATTTAGACGCATGAGCTAAGAGAATAATTCCTAATATATAGAAATTGTAGTAATAGGGGGGTGAAAATTTAGTATAAAAAAACATAAATAATTACATATACTCAATTATAAATAGATAAAAAATAAAAACAATTAAAATCAAAATAAATGATCTATAAGCTCGAAGTAAAAATCTAAAAATTGTAGAAGATTCATATATAATGAAATAAATAATAGAAAAAAATTTGTGTAATAAAAAATTATAATCAAAATTAAAATAAAAAAAGGAAAACGAAATAATAAATCAAATTAAGAATACTAAATTTAAAAGAATAAATGTTAGTAATAAAAAATTAGTAGTTTAATATAAATTTGGAATGATGCCATAAGTTGTAGTAGAAGATAAAGTTGACGTAGAAGATAGAAACTTGTTTCATGAATGAAATTAAAGTCAATGTTTTCGGTAAAGTAATGGTAGATACAAATGAAAATATTAATGTTTAATAAAAAATTAAAAACATAATCTACATACCTGATCATATTTGTCTAAATCAGAATCTAAAGAAATATTAGCAAAAATATATGTCATAATAAGTACCTAAAAATAAAATTAAACGAACATGTGACAAAACCTAGAAAATTATCTAATATTATCGTTAAGTCATTATATTTATGTGAGTATGATTTAAATGAATCAAAAATGTATTGGGTATGTTTTACCTGAGTTTAGATTTCTATTCTTAGTCATATGATTCATTTTATCCCCTTGATGGGTAATCTGTCATTTTAATAAACATAACCTTGAAAAAAGATATATTGGATCATAACAAGAAATATTGACATTGGATTGATTCATGGTTGATTAAAAAATGTCTCAATTAGTTTTGAATCATTATATTATGTTTTTAATGAAATAAATACTCATTTGATTAGTTTTAACAACTTTTAGATGGATTCTCACTTTAATAATAATGTTAAGGTTAAATATCTCTTTTGATCATACTGTGAAAATAAGGAGACCGTTCATTGTGTGGTTGGTTATTACAGATCATAAATGTCTTAGAGATATTTTTTCCTATATTTTCAGTCCAATCCAAATATGTTTCCTCATATTTGGAAGCCACATGAGAAATTAGTTAATTATAAAAAAACATGAACAATGTGAAATTATATTTTCGAAAATATAGAAAATCATGGGAATCAGATTGATATGTGGATGATTCCTACAAATCAAAAATTACCCAATGATAGATTTTACTAATCTTCCTTGTAAATATTAATTCATCTATTCAGATTTTACCTCTTTACTGGTCATATTTTATTTTAATAATAATATCAAGGAGAAATTACACTGCATAAAATAGCCTGAAATCCAACCATGACATTGACACATGATTAATTCCAATAGATTACAAATGATTTAGGATCGTTGTAAATAAATTTCATTATAATCCAATCATGTTTTCTAGATTTTACCTCTTTTTGTTGAATTCTAAATTTAACATGTATGTGAAATCCAAAAAAAACATTTAATTGTACAGAGAAATTTGGGTTTCAAATTGACATGTGGTATGAAAATATATATTAGAAATTACCGAATTATTATTTTCCTATGTTTTGCACCAATTTTATATTATCTACTATATTTAGAACCACACATGGTTTTGACCCTCTTTTTAAAATAATATTTCAATGTAACAATGATAAAGTTAGAAGATCAAAAGTTGATCATTTAATTTTTGGGAAATAACCATTGTGTTCAAACAAATAATTGGATTTTGAGTGAATTAATTTCCCAAATTTGTATGTGGTTGATTCATACAGAATAATTTAGTGTAATAACTTCTAAATTCTATAATATTTTTCTTCAGTAGGGAATGTGACAATTCCGAGATGTAATTTTCCTATATATTATACAATTTATAAAATATACTTATATGGTCCCACACTCGACTAGACTATTAAAAATAGGCCACTTTATATATCTTATTGAATTATAAAGAAAATTATAGTGGTAAATAAGAAGAATAATAAAACATAAGGCTCAAAAAATTCCTGAGGAATGTCCCCTCTATGAAAAGTGTATGATTCTCACACTAGAATTCTCCCTCCCTCTTACTCTCCCCCAATACCCACTTATAACAACTCTGCCTTACATTTTCTAACATTTGTACCTAGATACCACCCACACCCAAATAAAACACTTCCCATTCGAAGAAAATTTTACATATGTTATTCACCAGACCTTAACCCAGTTCATAACATACACTAAACCATGAAACCAGTCTTATCAAAATACTGAATGTTGGGATTCAGTGCCTAATATTTTTGGTCTGCTTCGGTGTCCCACTAAGAATAACAATTTTAAGATCCATCATTCCCCTCTCCCAGTTGCATCACCCTTAGGATTAAGGTTGTACAATTATGCATGGGGAAATAGGGTTACCTGTACTAAAGATAAAATCCCATGAATCATCTACATTCCCACTCATAATTCATAAAGTGATTAAGGCCTCTTCATCCCAAGGATATGTGACTAAAAATATCACATTGACCAATATAGTGGGAAGAATCAACTATAAATATGTGTATTGTAATGGTCATTATTATAATTGGTTTCCCTAGATATTCATACGGATATTTTGGCTCATCTTCAAAAAAACTATTCAAATTTCATGATCCACGACATTGTAATTTAAAATCAATTCCTCCTATGAAATAATGCAAGGAATTTAGAGAAGGAACATCATTTATATTAGAGTTTCAGGATTGTGAAATCACACCCAACACTATATGTCTTTATGTAATCCATTTAAAAATTACCCAAAATATAGTGGCTCAGTATTTTGAGTAATCAAGTGGGGAAAATATTTTAATTTTTTGATATATTATGAAATAAAAACATTCCAATATAAGAAAGATGGTTATTTATAAGGGTTTTGGTTTTCTATAGCACAGAATCAATCCATAAACTCTGAATTGAAAATCTACTAGGTATCATTTTGAATGACAGCTCCCAACACTATAAACCAATTGATGGATACTTCATCTATGCTAACATATTTGAAGGATAACCTTAATAGTTCTGTTATATAATGAATAATATAGTATATCTCAGATCGAGTGAGCCATCCATGGAAATCCGTTCTAGTATATATAGGGATCTCGACCCATAGAACAAAAACACAATATCTAGTATAATAGTATGTGTGCTCAAAACCTTACGCATGGTGTGCTATAAGTCATCAAATGAATTAAACCATTTTATTGAGATTTTAGTAACCTTTGGTGGTGGAGGATT
This sequence comes from Viscum album, assembly GCA_963277665.1. NCBI lineage: Eukaryota > Viridiplantae > Streptophyta > Magnoliopsida > Santalales > Viscaceae > Viscum > Viscum album. Next base: position 559,280,177 of record OY728167.1, on the reverse strand, counting down.
ATGCCACAGTGTTTTTTCATAATTGGGCATCCTGAATTAGTGTAACTCATTGTGATAACTGATCAATATTTTCCAGAAATATGAGTCATGGTCTATTTGTTGTTGGATAGAAACCAACTCCTTAAAAGTTGTTTCAATAAGGTTAAGGTGTTTCTACATGTTATCTAGTTTATTTGGTTCCCAATTTATATGGATGGAAATTAAATCTCAATGTGGTGGGATTGGATATAAAATAACAATTATGTTCCTTTTTTGGATGCGAACCAGTAGAGGATGAAAAATATAGTGTCCCAGTGGATCAGGCACCCTCTAAAAAATGAAATCAATGTTGTGATTGGTGTGTGGTTAGTCTACTTTGAGTATTATTGGACACATGATGTAGAGGGATGATCTATATTATGATAACAGTCAAAGGATGGTATTTTTAGATAATTTTTAATTGGATTAATTTGTTTTCCATATTGCATTGAACACAAACCGAATGTGAGAGACTCTATGGAATTAATGACTATGGCTAACAATTTGGTGCATGATGGAAGTGAAAAGACACCGAATATGAATTTATCTAAGTTAACCTCCATATAAAGATGAATCCACAGTTTTTGGGTTCAAAAATAGAGCGAAATCAAGCTCTATGTTGGGCTTTTTAGATGATGTGACCGGTGCACACCGTCATTGAATGTAATTTGATGGTTTATCCACAAGAGGTAGGTCATACCAAGTGACAAGGCCTTAAAATTTCCCAGGCTACCATTAAAAAGATTATTTTTATATATTATTTAATGGAAATTATAAATACATTGGGTAATGTGAATAATAATAATGAATAATGATCGAGAAGTTCCCTTAGAATCTCAGGCACAATCTATACAGGTGAATCTGATAATATAATTCCTCCCTCTCTCTAAGACTCTCCTCATTCCCCTGTTATAGCAACTCCACCCACAACTTTTTCTAACCATCATACCCAACTAGCCATCCCCAAAATAGAATCCTCCTACAAAGTCATTTTTAAGAAAATTATTCACCAGGGCATAACCCATTTTCTAACATATACATCTAAATAACTCTTAAGAATAAAATCGGATATAGAGGAAAAAGAGTCGAATTCAGAAGAGAGTATTATGTAGAGATTTAACTTTTCATTACATTTTTAGGATTAAAGAAATTCACCCCTTCCCCCAAGATCTCTCAGACTCGGTATTTTTGTTAATAACATAAGGTGTGTCAGCCTGTACATATCATCAAACACAATATCATATGTATCAGTCCTATCTGGCATAATAAGCCCACTAGTCCACCCTATAATATATAGAATTTAATTTCCTATAACATTCAAACTTGGTTTCACTCTGAATCATCCACAACCACCTCTTAATTAACAAAAATATATATACCCCAGAACACAAAATCGATTTCATTGGGAAATAATCTACAACTCTGGCCAACTGACCAATACCATACTGAAAATTTAACATAAAAAGAAAAATCAGGTAACCTTAACTAGAATATAAATTGTATTGTTATTCATAAAAATAATGATCGAAAAGAAAATATTTTGGGAAGTCGATAATAACTTCACTCTAATAGTATGGATTGTTGTGGTACCATTATCAGCCTAACCAAAAGTTGATCTTGTCATAATAGCTGAGAGGCGGTAGTGTAATAATCTGAAAATCTAGCCTCCATAATCTATATTAAATTAATTATTAATTGAGATATGTTTAATTGAAATTAATCTATAAAATTAAATAATATTTATATTTTATGAATTTTTCTAAAAAATGCATGAGAAACATATAAATTATGAGGTTTTGTAATTGTATCCCAGATAAATCATCGTTTCTCGCTATAGTGATCTGTTAACCACCTTCCCATTTTAGGGTCTGTTAGGGGTTTTAAACCAAAAATTTATAAGTTTTATTCCATTAGAAACAAATAGATCTATGAAATATACTACATTGATGATTTTAAAATTTTATATCTCATTATTGTGATATTTTAATTTTTATTGAAAAATACAATGTTTATTTTAATTATAAATATAAAAATATTTTAATTTTATTTTATTACATTACTATGATTTAAATAATAAACACATTCACCAAAAATAACTCTTCTCTCCGAGAAATCATTTATATATTAAGAAATTATTGCTAGCTGGAATAAAATGTTGAAGTAAAATATAAAATGAAAAAATAAAATAAATTTAATATATAAGAAAAAAATATAAATTTTCATTGGGATATAGTTAGTAAACAATGTTTTACATGAGGTAAATGATATCTGTTATAAGGAAAAAATTATAATAAATAAATAATAGTTGAGAACAAAAATTTTAAAAGAATATATATATATGAAGAATCATAAGATGAAATAGATTTAAATGCAGCTAAATGGTTAGAGAAAGAGAAAGTGGATAAGAAGTAATAAAATTTTGAAAAAAAGTGGAAGTGGAAGGAGAAGTCAATAAATAAATATAATAAATAAAAAAATTATTTTATAATAAAATAAAAAAATAAATGAAAAAAATATTTATAATTACAGGAATTAGAAAAAATAACACTATAAAACAATGAAGAAAATGTGAAACACAATACATAGGTATCACAAATTAAAATTCAATTCACTGATTGGTGATGATGAAAAAAATGAAAAAACTTAAAAGTGAAGATTAAATGTGAATGTGGTGGAAATGTCACAGAAGAAGATGAAGCATAATTCAAAAATATATAAACATGATGGTGATGTTAGAAATAAGAAGAGAGATTTTAAATAAATGAATAAAATATAAACTAAATTAGATGGAATAATATAAAAAATTATTTTAGTGATATAATAATTAAAATAAAACACATACGCAAATGGAATAATGTAAAATTACAAGAAATAGGAAATGTTTAATACATATTGTCTGAAAATTCTTTTAAAAAATAGGAAGAACAGATGTTAAAAATAGATCTAGATTATATAATATAAAATATATAAGATGAATCAAAGGTAGTATTAAATAAAAAATCTATAATACTCAAAATTAACAGAAAAATCTCATAATAAAAGAAAATTTTGATGAATAAAAAATTGAATCTAACATAAAAATAAAAAAACAATTAGATTAAGTAATTGTATAAGAAAAAAATTATAACTAAGAGAAAATGATAGAATATAAAATAAAAAATATTAATAAAAAAAGAAAAAGAAGTCAAAATAATTAGATTAAGCGAAAATATTAAAAATGAAAAAGTATAATATGGGATCTAGAAGCATCAGATAAAAAATGGTTTATAGAAGAATAACTTGAAGTAAATTTTGTATAAATATGTTGAAAAAATATGAATATTAAATGTGGTTTTCTCAAAATGATAAAAAGGGAATTTTTTTGATTTAAAAGTAAAAAGAACTTGTTTCAATGGTTTAAAACCAAAAAAAGTATCTTGGGTTGTCATGAAATCATAGCAAATCACTCAATGATTGATTACAGATATATATGAAAATAATGTGCGTTAATACACTACGTTGTCATCCAAATGACTAAAACATAATTTTTTAAATTTAACAATCAATATAACATCCAATAATTGTTATTTTTTAAAAAAATGACCACTTATTATTTTAAAATCATAATGAAATGAACTCCTTTTAATTAGGGAAATATAGAAATATATAGTGCATTTGTATGATATGTGGTTTTCTGAGAATTAAATATTATCTTTTTTTTATTAATATAATAAAAAATGGCCAATGTATTATAAATTATCTGGGATTTTCATGAAATGATTGGATAATGACCATTCATTAATTTTGTACACGTATGATCAGGTCACATGAAAATTCAAAATATTTTATGGTTGAAATTTTTGGAAACAATATTTAAATATATTTGTGTCTTAAAAACATGAACCAATTTGTCAAACCATATAAAAAAATGCTTGTATTATAATTAAATCACATAGAAACTACCTCTATTTAATGTTTTATATGTAATAAGAGGGTATAAATAAATTAAACATATGGTTTTCTAAAAATAAAAAAATTGTGGTTTATGGATTTAAAAGTAAAAAAATGGTAGTCATAGGGCTAAAATATAACAAATTTCCTAAAATAATCATATAATAGGATATTTGTCTTCAATATAACATGTGGTGACATTTGAAAAAAACTGTTTTAAAATATTTTAAAAGTCATTAAAAAACATGCGTCAAGGGTCATAATCCTACAATGAACCTCTGATTGTTCGGAAATAACCGGAAAATGACTACCATTTAATTTGTGACGTTTTGGAAAAGATCAAATTTCATTAAAAGATATTGTGTGGTAAAAAAGATCAAATATGTAGTTTTATAGTCCAATAATTTTAAAACTTTGTTTTACAATCAAAATCTATCAAAAACCTCGAATTTTCGTGAAATGTTCAAACAATAACCACCGTTTAATATTGAACATATAAATAGACCATAGATAGCTCATGGTATTATCATAATTATAAAAGGTGTGTTTTAATTTACTTAAAAGTAAAAAACATTGGTCAAAAATTCAAAGCTAGAAATCAATTTGAGGAGTTCATGAAGTTATATAACAATGATCATTGTTTAATTAGTAAAAATTATGAATAGACTACACTTCAATGTTGGGTGGTTAGAATAACCAAAAACAATTTTCTTAGATTTTGTAATCTTTAAAGCAAGTGTAAAAGTACAAAACCTAACTAATGGCGTCATATTTTAGATAATTCATTGGAAAACGACCATTTATTAATTTCTGATATGTAGTAACATATCACACATCAGTCTAATTTGTGAACAATTAAAAAAAAATTAAAAAAATATAATACCATTATAACTGTATCTAGATAAAGAATATATATACATTAGTTTTTAATCACAAAATTTTGGTTTCATCATCTATATTCTTTAGACTGGTTTTGAATATTTTAATTTCTACTAGATGAAAAATGAGCTTTCACAGCTGTAATAATAAGTCACCAAAAATAATGAATGATCAATGACCGGTCATAGTTGATGAGGATCACAATTAACCATTGGGTAAGTAACTGGTAGTTTCATTAATATATATATATATATATATATATAATTTTTTATTGGTTAATTCTAAAGTAGGCATCCAATGGTGGTCGTGAAAGATATTGTTTATAGAAAAATAAACAATAATAATAATAATAATAAATTTAAATATTCATTAATAAAAAAATAAAAAAATTCCAAAACAAAAGTATCCATATATCGCTATTATAGTCAAAATATAGTACAATCCTTAAAAATAACCAATCTTCTCAATATTAAATAAGATATAAAATACATATTCTTGATGAATCATTAGTCCAATGTACGATTAATATGGATTAACATTAGATAAAAAACTTGTGTCAAATGCTGAAAACAAAGAAAAAAACACCTATATTTCATTTAATAATTGGACATTGATAGATGATCTATTTTTGATATTTTTAACTAATCAACATGCATTTATGGAGTGAAATGTTCTATGAATAAACAAAAAATAAGTTTCTTGAGATTTAATTCTCCAAAAGCATGATTCAAAGTGGGAAATAATAATAAAAAAAACTTTGATTTTCATCCAATCAATATATAATTTTATATGTTTAACTGGTTCAATATTGGAATAGACCACACATCAGTTAGAAATGATTTTTTCTCAAGATGTTCATATGTGTGTTTTATTGATTTAAAATCCAAAAAGTGTGAGTCAATGTGTTAAAATCTAGAAACAATTGTCTGAAATTATCATTAAATCATAATTCCTTGAATTCTAAGATATTATACATATTTGAATAGATATATTATAAATATGATATAAAATGATATCTGAATAACCAATGTTAAATTTTTAAAGATTAATGTTTTTAAAAACACGATACAATGTGTTTTGACCTAGGTATTGACATCAAATTATTAGTAAATCGGAAGTAAATTACTTTTGTTTAATGTTTGGTATGTATTAATATACCTTATCCAATAAGGTATGTGGTCAGATCAAAATGACCAAAAGTGTGTTTTTATAGATTTAAATGTGAAAATACATGTGTAATGTAATGGCCCAGACCTCTCCAATTCATTACTTTGTGAAAATGTGGTGTTAGAGGTGTTCCGGGAGGTCATAGTGACTTATCCCCAACACTTTGCCAAAATTTCCTTTCCAATGAACAGTTCCAATGGTAGAAAATTGTGAACTGTAACATCATATTATGTTTTAAGTAAATTTTGATGTTTCTAACTACCTTTGGTTTGGAGTAGTGACTTTGGGGTGCGTTTGGGGGGGGACTTTTATGGAAAAATAAAGGGCAATAGCTTTCGCGTGGGTAGCACACGGTTTGTCTAAACAGTGCGGCCAAACCGTGCGTAGTTGGTCATGGAGGCGATAGCTTCCCCATGGGAGGCGCACGGTTTGTCTAACCGTGTGGCTAAACTATGTGATAGGTGAGGCCAAGGCAGTAGCTAATGCACAGTTAGCGCACGGTTTGTTAAACCGTGCAAACTAACCATGCGACCACATAAATGAGATCCTAAAATTGTGGATCTCACTCGTTTTCTTCAATATGGATCATTTATGATATTAAGTGGCCATAACTTGAGATTTTTCTCCTCTTAAGGACATAGAATGTTCTCCCATTTTTCCGGAGGTGATCAGAAGGCTTATTTGGGAGAATCGACACCTGATTCTTGAGGTATGTAGATGTTCTTCTTCATTCTTGTTCGGTTTCATATATCAACTTAGATTTACTTCTTCTCTTCTCTTAGTTTATTTGATATATGCCCATTATGGGTAGATCTATGTTCTTGGATGAAAATTTTGATAATCTTTGGTTTTTATCTTTCTAGGAGATGTGATCTAAGGTGGGTTTTTAGATAATTGACCCGGGTTTCTTGAGTGTTCTTTGACTGTTGAGGTTTTCATCAAAAACCATTGAGGTAGGGGATTCGTTGCTTCTCTTTTATTTTACGTGCAATAATACTATTAGAATTTTTAATCCCATTGGATGAAAATGGAATTGTCATAATAAATACTTGAACCAGATAAATAAATTCATATCGATCATATGTTATTGCCTATTGTTTTGAAAGATAGTGTGATATCTATGCTTGTTCCTGATAAAAATCGGTAAAGAATGTAAATAGAGATTAATTGATATTTGATAGGATAAAGATAAAGAAGCATGTGAAAAAATATGGTTCTTATTGTAATTTTATGTTAATCAAATTTTCGTAGTAAGCATGTTTATTCATTAATGATAGCTTACTGGTTAGGTTTTCCGATTTTGGAAGAAACGAATTATAAATCTGTTAATTCAAGATGGATTAATGAATTGATTGTTTGATAATTCCTAGAAGGGTTCTGAGTTACCCTCTTGATTTTTAAAGGGACAAGAGCCCAATTAATATGATGTTTTATTTCCTGCTTTTTGTACTATGATTTGATCCTTGATGGTTGTTGTCATATGTGTGGGCATGGAGGCCTTTTGGTTGTGGCAGTAGATGATGCCGAGAGTGGTGAGATGCATCGGTTTAGGCATGTGGGTGTCAAGGAGGACATTGAGGATGATGGAGTGGGATGAATGTGATTATTGGATGCTTACTGGTTTATTGGTTGTTTATCTGATTTACTTTTCCCCACTTATCAAGCCAGCTGGCCTTGCATACCCTTCTTCCGAATGAGGTGAAGACGTGCGGGGTATGACACGTACTTTCCATGTTTAGCTTCTCTGGGGAGGATGGGTCTATACTCTTTCTATATGCGGCAAAGACTCGACGGGTAGTACAACTACTCACCATGTTGAGGCCCCTTGAGTTAGTAGCATAGAATGAATTTCTAGAATGTCTGGGAACATGGGAATGTAATTCTGTAATGAATATTTGAATAAATGGTGTTAACCCATGGGGATGGAGTTGATGGATCATAACGATGAGGTTGAAATTTTACAGTTGACTTTTGGTGTGATGCTAATGAATTTTAATTTGGAATTTTTCATGGTTAATTAATGTTTATAGAGTTAATAAACATACAGTGGAAACTGATAAAAATGGAATGAAGTAATCTAATAAAGCACTTTAAATGGTTATACGTTTATAGAATATATTGTCTTAGAAGTAGCAGCCCGGAGTCTGAGAGACGTTAGCTGCAGATGTGTCTAAGACTAGGTTATTCCCAGAGTGTGGTTGTAAAATATAGTATATTCAGTAATTTTTGTGTTTCTATACGCTACTCCACCCTGTTAGTAAGGGAAACTGACACCCTGGGGATTCTAAACCCTGGGGTGTGTTTTCCCCAACATTCCGGTGGGAAGAAGAATGGATTTCTACCCCCTTTGGCCCCGGTCTCTTCTCTTCGTAGTTACTTGTGCTGGCAGGCAAATTGGTTAGGTTTCCCCATATATGTGTGTAGAGGTCTGTAATCTCCTGTGGTTATTCGAACACATATATTCTAGATATAGTATCTTATGGACTACTATAGGTGTAACGTGTATAGGCTGTGATGGCTTGAGGATCCTTACTTTGTGTGTGGGATTTAATGGCTTGAGGTATAATACCCGACGTATGATACACGTTATGCGAGCTGTGGTGGCTCCCAAAAACTACTTGGTTACTTTTGTATGTGGGCTTGGTGGTTTTGTTGCACGAGGTGCATATTGTGGTGCTTTACCTAGGTGTTTGAGGGAAATCCTTTTTGGACGGAGATGCTTAGGACATGCGACATTGGGGTAAAGCGGCAAACCAGTGGGGAAGTTGTATTGGGGTACCTTTTATATTCATTATTAAATGATATATTCTTGTATCCATTACATTGTGAGAGTAGCCATGGTGAGGTTTGGAACATTGGATACCTTTTTAGGTGATGAGTTAGTTTCACTTGTTGTTCACTATGCTTTAGCTTTCTTTCATTACTTTTACATGAGAGGCTTTGGGGAGGATACTACTGAGTATACTATTATACTCACCCTATGTATATAAAGACTATTTTTCAGGTCACTTGGAGAAGGTTGGAGATCAGGCTGGTGTTTACTAGCTTGTGGGTGTAAGAGATGTTTGGGCTTGTTGTTGCTGTTGTTTTTACTTTCTTTTGGGTACTTGCAGTTTTTTCCCTTTCAGTTGTAGTACTATTGCATGAAATTTCATATGTGTAATTGGATTTTCATTTCTAATTCTATCGTTGTTCGAGTTGGTTGGTGTCTATCCTATCTCTCTCTCTTCTGCATGTATTCTCTTAGAGGGTAATGCCTCCCATTTGTGTGTTACTATACCCTCTGGGATAGTCGCCAACCTGGGGCCTACTGGAGGAGGGAATCGGGGGTTATTATCTCCCTTCTCACATTGTTGGTCCAGGAGGGGTACTCTTTGTGTGGAGAGGGTCGTGACAGAGTGGTATCAGAGCTTTGATTGAGGGATAGGATGGAGTTTGGACGTAGGCATAACTGTGGTTTCATGGGTTGGTAGGGAAATGGTGTTATTAATGTTTAGCAAGTGAGGTAAACAATGGAGACCGGCTGAGACATTGTCGTTTAGGCCCCCCTATGATCTGATGTATGAACCTTTATGTTTACAATAACTACAAAACATGGTGATACTTGTTGCAGGGTATAGACTTAAGAAAGGATCATGCATCATTCTCCTTTGTCTCTATGTTTGAATGGGTAGACCATAGGGTAGGTTAACCTAAAATAAATAAATGAAAATAATTAATTAATTAATTAATGTTTAGTATTCCACATTACAGGTTTAGGAACTCTAACGGTTTGTTATTTTACAGGTACGGCTCCAGGTCGATGTCCTCATCAGGTTTGCACAGAAAATGTCCAGCAGGCTATTCCAGCAGGTCGCCACAGGTTAGAGGTTGAAGACGATGACACTTGCAGGAAGACACTCCAAGAGATTCAACTCCAGAGTCTGAAGAAGTATGAGGGCTTCGTTTCAGATGCAGTCACGGAAGACTGGTTATAGGAGGCCGAGAGAGGCTTCAGTTTGATCCGTTCATGAAAATAGCACTTGGTGTCCGTAGTTGTAACGATGCTACGTAGAGCAACAAGGCAGTGGTGGTTCTTGTTCCTCCGGGATCGTGAGGATTCGGCGATCTCATTGGAGGATTTCTGATATATGTTTAGAGTCGAATTTCTTTCTTCGAATTTGAAGGCGTCCAGTCGCCAGGAGATTCTTACACTTTAACAGGGGAGCTCTACTATTCGAATGTTTGGAATCCGTTTCAGGAACCTTTTACGATATTCTTTGGACCTGTTACCAGATGAGGAGGCCAGGGCGAGGCATTTCGAGGAGGATTTTTATCCAATGATCTAGCTTCAGGTCACCCCATTTATGTTAAACACGTATATTGAGGTACTGGTGAGGGAAGAGGTTGTTGAGAGGAATTTGGACAGGACTAGATTATCACAAGGGGGAATCATCATGATTCCTCATGAATCAGAGTTGTGGTATGGGGTTCCTGGTTTTTAGGGAAGAAGTGTTTTCATTCAGCTAGGGATAGGCCCCAACCCTTCACATCTCGTTTCTCTAGAGTCAACAACTCTCAGGACAATTCCAAGGGATCAGGCGCTTGTTTTTCATGGGATTGTCGTGGTCATTAGCAGCGGGAGTGCCCGACCATTCAGAGCTGTCATCATGCACCAGGAACTACGATTCAGGTTCCTCCTTTGAGGTTGTTCTAGCCGAGGCAGTATGAGTAGCAGTTTTCACCATCATTAGGTCACCAAAGATGAGATGGTGGCTGACAGAGGATAACCTCATGATGCTACTGGTCCCAATAGAGTAGAGTGTGATGGTCGTGGTGGTGGTCATCATTAGGGTAAGAGAGGTCGTGGAGGAGGTCGCGGTCAGCTTCAGGCTCTAGCGTTGCCAGCTCCAGGAGATCCAGACGTCATTTGAGGTACCCTTTTCTTGTTTTCTACCATGGTGTATGCCTTGTTTGATTCAGGAGAGACATAGTCCTTCATATCACCAACCCTTATCCATGTTATTGGACTTGAGGTAGAGAGGCTTCCAGTGCCCTTGGAGTTGACTACTCCAGTTAGAGGTCGAGCTGACATGTTTGAATTATGTAGAGACTGTAAGCTAGTATTGGGACAACACCGCTCTTGGGGAGAATTCCTATATTTACGAATACAACCATATGAAGTCAATCAAAACATGGATTGGTTGTATTCGGTGGAGGCTATCGTGGATTTCTTCAAGAAGAAGGTCGTTTTCTTTGGTGAGGATGGAGAGCCAGTGGTGTTTTATTGTGAGTGAGATCCTAGGATGGGTCATAGGAATATTCCATCCTTATCTTCCATTGTGGCTGAGATGATGTTGAGTTCTTTAGAGGTTCAACAGATGGAGTTTCCCTGGGTCATAGAGGAGTACCATGATGTCTTTACAGAAGAGGTTTTAGCATTACCCCCTCGACGAGGGATCGAGTTTGGGATCGAGTTAAAGATAGAAGCATTTCCTATCTATGTCTCCATATAGGATGGACCCTTCTATGTTACGAGAGATACGTATACAACTTGATGGTCTATTAATGTGCAGTTTTTTTTGACCAAGTGTGTCACCGTGGGGTGAACCAGTTTGTTCGTGATGAAGGCCGATGACAATTTGTGGTTGTGTGTCGATTATCGTCACTTAAAAAACATGAAAATAAAGAGTCTCTATCCTCTTCCACGGATTGATTATTTATTCGATCAACTGAAGGGAGAAAGTTGGTTCTCAAAGATCGACTTGTGGTCAGGATATCATCAGATGCGTGTGAAGGATGAGGATATCCCGAAGACTTCATTCCATTATCGTCATGGGAATTATGAGTTTCTGGTAATGACGTTTGGTGTGATGAATGATCTATTTGTATTCATGTGATTGATGAACGCTGTGTTCCATGAGTTCCTGGACATGTTTGTGGTAGTTTACATCAGTGACATCCTTGTGTACTCCACGTCTGAGGAAGAGCATGCAATGCATCTACACGACATTTTGGGAGTCCTTCATCAATATCACCTTTTTGGGATGTTTTCTATGTGTGAGTTTTGGGCTCGAGATGTCTATTTCATGGGGAATGTCGTGTCCCAACAGAGAGTAGCTATGGATCCATCGAAGATATAAGTAGTTGTATCTTGGGCAGCCCACAAGATAGTGTTAGAGGTGTGAAGTTTCCATGTTCTCGCAAGCTACTACAAGAGGTTCATAGCCAATATCTCACAAGTTGTGACTCCTCTGATAGCTTTGACCCGGAAGGATCAGGCATTCAAATGGACTGATCAGTGCCAGGTAGCCTTCGAGTATCTAAAGGAGTAGTTATTAAGTGCTTAAATTATTTTTCATCTAGACGAGGGAGTTCAGTTTGATGTTTTATGCGATGCTTCACATCTGGGGTTAGGTTGTGTTCTCATACAGAAGAGGCCAGTTGTTTCTTATGGGTCTCAGCAGTTAAGTCCCCATGAACACAACTATGCCACTCATGATCTTTAGTTGGTAGTAATGGTGTCTGCTCTGAAGTTTTAGAGACACTACCTCATTGGTGAGCGCTTTGTGGTTTTCACCGATTATAAGAGTTTGAGGTATGTTTTCTCCCAGCGTGACCTGGACTTACGACAGTGTCGGTGGATGGAGTTCCTACCAGAATATGACTCCAAAATATCATACACCGCTGGAAAAGGGAATGTTTTAGCTGATGAGATGAGTCGGATGTCATGTAGTGATGCTATGCATGAATCCGGTGATTCCTGAAGAGTAATGGAAGAGCTGCCAGCATTACATCTTGATATGGGAGAAGTTGGGGTAGAAATTGTCTTTTTCAGATGACAGTGCAGTCATCCCTGATGCAGAAGGAGGAAGGGTCCCAGTTGGGAGATCTAGATTTGGAGGTCTGGAGAGTCCAAGTTGATTGTGGTGAGGCCCCTTATGGTTGGTCAGAAGATGAACAACACCGAGTGTTGTATCATGGAAGGATTTTTGTTCCCTTGGTGATGCGTGAGATAGTTCTCAGAGAGTTCCATATTTTTCCATAGGTAGTACATCCTGGCACGAAAAAGATGTACCAATTATTGAGGAGTCAGTTTTGGTGGTCTGGGCTGATGCGTGCGGTTGCAGAGTTTGTGTCTCGATGTTTAGTCTGCCAGAAGGTGAAGGTCGAACACCGTGTTCCTGGTGGTGTTCTCCAACCATTTGATATTCTTCAGTGGAAGTGGAAGGGCATCTCAATGGACTTTGTTACTATTCTATCTCGAGCTCCGGGAAGAAATGATGCTACTTGGGTGGTAGTGGATCATTTAAAAAAATCTTCCCACTTTATAGCAATCAAGGATTCAAGCTCAGTGGAATTTTTGTCGAGGCAGTATCTAGAGGAGGTGGTGATACTTAATGGTGTCCCAAGGACAATCATTTCTGTTCCAGATCCTCATTTTAACACCAGAGTGTGGAGACGTCTCCAACATGAATTCAGTTCTCAACTATGCCTTATCACTGCTTCTCATCCTCAAATGGATGGTCAGACAGAGTGAACCATACAAACTCTTTAAGACATGTTACGATCTCGTGTTATTGATTTTGGGGGTTCATTGATGAGGCACTTACCCAGGGTGGAGTTCTCTTACAATAATAGTTTCCACTCCACCATCGTTATGTTTCCGTTTGAAGCCTTGTATGGCCGACCTTGAAGTTCTCCATTTTGTTGTACTAGGGTCGATGAGTCATCAATTATCAGACCGGAACTAGTGAGGAATACAACAGAGATGGTTCACGTTATTCATGAGAGGATTAAGACATCGAAAGATCGTCAGAAATCATATGCTGATCAAAGGAGGAGACCCTTGGAGTTTAATGTTGGGGATCTTGTGTTTCTGAAGTTAACTCCCCATTATGGGTAGTGAAGTTTTGTTCATGGGAGTAAGATTTCTCCCTGGTTTGTTGGGCCTTTTGAGGTTTTATCTCGTGTTGGAGATGTGGCGTCTGAGTAACACTTCACCCACAGATGAGTCAGATACATGATGTTTTCCATGTAACACAAATCCTTCATTATCTTCATGATGACTCACACTTCATCGATTAGGTATAGATCGATGTTGATGATGATGAAACCTTTGAGGAGCGAACTTTGGAGATCCAAGACTGCAAGGATAAGGTGTCGTGCGGGCATTTTATTCCTTTATTTCATGTCTTGTGGCAACATGGTGGCTTGGAGGAGAGTACTTGGGAATGTGAGTCACAGATACGAGCTCATTACCCAGATTTTTTTGATGTTTAACTCTTTCATGTATCGATGTAACTTATCTGGTTATGAAACATTCATGGTTATGAGATGGCTCCCTCTATTGCTTTTGTGGCTTTCTCTCTTTTGAGAGTTATCTCAATGGGTGGTTGTTCAGACCCTGTTTCATTTTCACGTTAGGTGGGTTTTGGATTGTCGAGGATGAAAATGTTTTTAGAGGTATCTTATGTAATGTCCCAGACCTCTCTAATCCAATACATTGTGAAAATGTGGTGTTAAAGGTGTTTCGGGAGGTCAAAGTGACTTATCCCCAACACGTTTCCAAAACTTCCTTTCCGATGAACAGTTCAAACGGTAGACAATTGTAAACTGTAACGTAACATTATGTTTTCAGGTATTTTTGATGTTTCTAACTACCTTTGTATTGTAGTAGTGACTCGGGGGTTCATTTAGGGGGATGTTTAAGGAAAACTAAAGGGAAATAGCTTTCTTATGGGCGGTGCACAATTTTTCTTAACCATGCGGCCAAACCGTGCATAGTTGGTCTTGGAGGCAGTATCATCCACACGGGAGGTGCACGGTTTGTCTAACTGTGCAGCCAAACTGTGTGAGAGGGGTGTCCAAGGCAGTAGCTGACGCATGGTTAGCACACAATTTGTTAAATAGTGTGAACTAACTGTACGACCACATAAATGAGATCCTAAAATTGTGGATCTCAATTTTTTCCCTCAAAATGGCTTGTTTAAGCTCCTATGCGGCCATAACATGGGATTTGTCTCCTCATAAGGTTAAAGAAGGTTCTCTCATTGTTCCGGAGGTGATTTGAAGGCTTCATTGGTAGAATCAAAGCTGGATTCTTGAGGTATGTAGATGTTCTTCTTCATTCTTGTTTATTTTCATAGATCTACATAGATCTACTTCTCATATTCTCTCAGTTTATTAGATCTACAACTGTTTTGGGTAGATCTAAGTGTGTGGATTACTAGTTTGATGAGCTTTGGTCTTGATCCTGTTAGGAGAAGAGATCTAGGGCGGGTTATTGGAGAATCGACCTGGGTTTCTTGAGCGTTCTTCGACCTTTGTGGTTTTCGTCCAAATACTATGAGGTAGGGGATTTGTTGCTTCTCTTTTCTTTTATGTGCAACATTATTGTTAGCATGTATAATCCCACTATGTGAAAATGGAATTGACATAATAAATATTTGACCTGGATAAATAAATTGATATCTATCATATATTATTGCCTCTTGTTTTGACAGATAGTGTTATATCTATTCTTGTTCCTGATGAAAAAAGGTAAATAATGTAAAATGAGATTAATTGATATTTGTTTGGTTAATGATAAAAATTCATGTGAATGAATATGGTTCCTGTTGTAATTTGATGTTAATCAAATTGCCATAGTCAGTATGTTTAATCATTTGTGATAGCTTACTGGTTAGGATTCCCGATTTTTGAACCAACGAATTATAAATATTTTAATTCAAGATGGATTAAAGAATTGATTGTTTGATAATTCCTAGAAGGGATCTGCGTTACCCTCTTGATTGTTAAAGGTCCGAGAGCCCAATTAATGTGGTTTTTGTTTTCCTGTTGTTTGTGTTGTGATGTAATCCTCGATGGGTGGTGTGATATGTGGGGGCATGGGGGTCTTTTGGTTGTGGTAGAAGATGACGCCTAGAGTGGCGAGAGGCATCGGTTTCTCCATGTGGGTGTTAGGGAGGACACCAGGGATGATGGAGTGGGATGAATGTGATAGTTGGCTGCTTGCTGATTCATTGGTTGTTTATCTTTTATACTTCTACCCACTGCTCAAGGCTACTGGTCTTGCTTACCCTTATTCCGAAAGAGGAGAAGACGCACAGGGTATGCCACATGCTTTCTGTGTTTAGCTTCTCCATGGAGGATGGGTCTACTCTCTTTCTATAGGCGGCAATGACTCGACAGGTAGTAAATATACACATCATGTTGAGACCCGTTGAGTTAGTTGAATAGAATGATTTTCTAGAATTCCTAGGAAGATGGGAAAGTAATTCTGTAATGAATATTTGAATAAATGGTATTAACCCATGGGGATGGAGTTGCTGGAACATAATGATGAGGTTTAAATTTTACAGTTGACTTTGGGTGTGATGCTAATGAAATTTAATGAGGAATTGGTCATTGTTAATTAATGTCTAAAGATTTAATTAACTTAAATTGGAAACTGATAATAATGGAATGAAGTAATCTAATAATTCTCTTAAAATGGATGTATATTTATAGGATACCTAGTCTTTGAAGTAGTAGCCCGGAGTCTGAGAGATGTTTGCTGAAGATGTGTCTAAGACTAGGTTATGGCCATAGTGTGGTTGTGAAATATAGTATATTCTGTACTTTTAGTGTTTCTATATGCAACTCCACACTGTCAGAAATGGAAACTGGCACCCTGGGGATTTTGAACCATGGGTGGGTATTTTCCTAAACTTCATGGTGGGAGGAATAATAGAAGACTACCCCCTTTGGCCCCGCTCTCTTCTCTTGGAAGTTAGTTGTTCTGGAAGGAACATTGGTAAGTTTTCCCTATATATGTGTGTATAGGGATGTAATGGCTTCCGGTTATTTGCACACATATATGATGGATATAGTATCCTATAGACTAATATAGGTGTAACATGTAGATGTTGTGATGGCTTGAGGACCCTTACTCAGTGTGTGGGCTGTAATGGCTTGATGTTTAATATTTGATGTATGATACACGTTATACGAGTTGTGGTGGCTCCCGGAAACTACCTGGTTACTTTGGTATGCGTACGTGGTGGTTTTGTTGCACAAGCTGCATATTGTGGTGCTTCACCTAGGTTTCTGTGGGAAACCCTTTTTGGAGAGAGATGCTCAGGATGTGCGATGTTGGGGAAAAGAGGCAAACCAGTGGGGAAGTAGTAGCAGGGTACCCTTGATATTCTTTATTATATGATATAATCATGCATGCGTTACTTGTTTAGAGTATCCATGGTGAGGTTTGGAACATAGTATACCTGGTTAGGTGACGAGATAGTTTCACTTGTTGTTCACTATGTTTTAGCATGCTTTTATTACTTTTGTATGAGAGGCTTCAGGTAGGATCCAACTGAGTATACTGTTATACTCAACATTCATATATATAAATTGTTTTATGGTCACTTAGAGAAGGTTGGAGATTAGGTTGGTGTTTACTAGCTTGTGGTTGCTGGAGCTGTTCAGGCTTGTGGTTGATACTATTTCTTACATTATTTTGGGTACTTTCAGTTTTCCCCTTTCAGTTGCAGTACTTTTGAATGAAATTTCATATGTGTACTTGGGTATTCATTTTTACTTCTACTTAAGATGGAGTTGGTTGGTTTCTATCTTATTTCTCTCTTCTGCATGTGTTCTCTTAGAGGGTAATGCTCCAATTTGTGTGTAACAATACCCTCGGTGCTAGTCGTCAACCCGGGGCCTACTAGAGGCGGGACTCGGGGACTATTATCTCCCTTCCTACATTGCCAGCCTAGGAGGGGTACAATTGTGGGGAGGTGATCGTGACATGTAAAATTGTCAATATCTAGAAAATGAACTCATATTAACATTTAATCAAAGGAAAAAAATGGTAATATAACATATGGATTATATAAATTGACATGTCATCAATCCAATATGCAGTGAGCATTAAATAGATAATAGTGTGTTTTAAATCCCTAAAAAGGATTTAAAAAACAATAATGGGTGGATAAAAACTTAGTAAACAACCTCATATTATTATGAAATTTCATTACAGTGAAAAATATTTAATTAATGACCAGTAAGAATATACCTCATGCCATTCCACTTTACTCTATATTCAGACTAATCGAATCAAATATTTTAGAGTAAAAATGATTCATAAATTTTTATATGGTTAAAACCTATCAAAAAACTCAAATTTTAATCCAATAAAAAAAAGGAATCATTTAAAATTTTTACAAATAAAATTATGCCACACACAAATCAAAATTGATGTTTCCTAGAAAGGAAGAAATGTTTCATTTTATTTATTTGAATGTCAAAAAACATGAGTAAATAATTCAAACCTATATAGAACATTATATTTTTGTTAAATTATATGAAAAATATCATCGATTAAAATTTTACACATACTAATAGACCTCAAATAAATGAGGTGTTGTCTGAAGGATCATACAAACAATATTATTAGATTTAACAATCATTAAAAACAAGCATCAGTGGGTAGTAACCTAGCCAATGTCATTATATTATCATGAAATGGTAAGAAAATGACTATAATTTAATTTTAAATATATAGAAATAGCTCTCACAATAATAAAACTCACAGTTTAATTTAGAATATTAATGAATATATATATGTCAATTTAAATCATGGTTTTATTTTAGGGAATAAATATGTGTTTTTATTAATTTAAAAGTCAAAAACATTCATTAAAGGGTTAAAACATAAAAAATCCTTGAATTATTATCAAATAAATATAAATTTATCATTGATTAATTTTATTAATCTTTTAATACACTGCATACATATCAAATATGCGGTGTGGTTGAAATGGACAAAAAGTTATTTTTTAATATTTAAAAGTATTTAAAAACATCCATCAAATAGGGAAAACCCAAAAACAAAATATAGTATTTATGAAAACAAAATACATCCTGGATTAATTTTTAACATTAAATGAATCTTGATATATCATTTAGTTTGTCTGTAATAACTAAAATAGAAGAATTATATTTTATATCTTTAGATACATGATTCATGTGATTAAAACAAACAAAAAAATACTAGAAATTTGATAAAATTGTGGGAAAAAATATATTTAATTTTTGAAATATTGGAAAATATGGCATAACGTTTAGCAATAGAAATTTTTATGAATTTACAAAAACTGTGTTTTTATTGATTTTAAATATAGAGAACATGTGTCAAAATATTAAAAAATTGCAGACATCCCCTAATTGTGGGGAAATCATAGGAAAATTATGATTGATTATTATTTGACATGTATGAATATATGGATGCCAATATGATGTGTGGTGTATGTAGTGTGGATGGAATGACTAAAAAGTAAGTTTTGATTGATTTAATAGACATTGAAAACATGCATCTAAAGTTAAAAACATATAAAATGACATATTATTGTCTATAAATCTAATAATAAAAATCATCCTTAAATTTTTGACATGTAAAAATTGACTGCAATTAAATATGACTTGGTGTTTTCTTGAAATGAGAAAAAGTTCATTTTAATTAATTTAAGTCAAAATATATGCACCAGACAGTGAAGAGAGTATAAATAATCTTGAATCTTTATAAATTTAAAATAAAATATTTGATGATTAATGTGTGACATGTAAGGGTATAAAACACATCAATATGACATGAGGTGTGTTCAAAATGAACCAAAAACTAGTATCATTATATTCAAAACAAATAAGAACTGGAATCAACTTGTTAAAACATTAATAATGACCTTATAATTTCATGACATTACAAGATAGTGACTTATGTTTAATTTTTTGCATGATTTAAGAGATCACACACCAATCCCATATACAGTTTTCTCAAAATGATTAAAAGTTATTTTTTTGTGGATACATATGTTAAAAAAGATATTAAAAATGGTCAAAACATTCTAAATGTTATTTTATTACCATGAAATCATATGAAAAAAATTATCAAATAATATGTGACATGTTAGACTATAAAAAAGTGATCAATGTTTCATAGAAATGAAAAAGTAGTTTTTTTCTAGGGATTCCATTGGAAAACCAAAATAATTTAATATCTATTGATAGATCAATAGAAAAATATTTTTTATGGTAAAAAATGATAAAAATATTTCTATATAGTCATAATGACCTCAGATTGACATCAAATCACTAGAAAACAACCATTATTATTTTTTGGTATCTATAAATCAACCACATATTAATTTGATTTTCTTTTTTCTAAAAATTGAAAATGTGTACTCTTATTGATTTATTTCAAAAAACATGTGATTAAGTTTCAAAAGTCAAAGAAATGTATAAAATACACCAGAATAATAGGATAACGATCCTTGATTATCATAAAATCACCAAGAAATGAATGTTATTTAATCTTTGCAATGTTGATATTTATAGAATGCTTTTCTGAATTTTGTTTTTCACAAAACGAACTAATGATAATTTTTGATGATTTAAAAGTGAAATTACAAGAGAAAAATAGTCAAAACCAAGAAACCAACATCAAATTTTCAGGAAATTATAATATAATGATTTTTTATTAATTTTTGATATGATGGAATTCACTGCAAATCAATCACATAAATTATAGAATGTGGTGAGATACATCCCTTCAATTTGATATGTGATCCATTAGAATAATAAAAAAAAATAGTTTTTTAGTTTTAATTCATTAATAAGAAATATTAATTGGTCAAAATAGAATTTGATGAAGGATCCAATATATATATATATTGAATTAGAATATAAAATCCAGAAGTCAGAAGTAAAAACTCAAAAGAGGATTGAAATTATGAGAATAAATATATATTTTTGATATAACAATAAAATTAAAAAAATATAAAAAATGAAGAAAATAAATGCATATTAATAAGGAATGTATAAAGATGTTAGAAATAAAAATAAAGAAGAAAAAATAAATAACTATAGTAATAAGTTAATATAAAAATGATAATATAGAAGGAATAGGAATCATTAAATGTATGAGTAAATGGAGAATGTTGAAGACTCGAAAGTAAAATAAATAATATATAGAAGAAAAATTATAAGAAGTGACAAAAATGATTATAATATAAAATGAGAAAAATAAAAAGAGATCATTGAATAAAAAAAATTTATTTAGAAGTTAAAGGCATGGATAGAATCCAAAATCCAAAATCAGGAAGTATAAGAATATCCAATAATTAAAAAGAAAATTCATAATTGAAAATGAATGAAAACAAAATCCTAGGGAAGAAATATTAGAAGAAAAATACATAAAATAAAAAAAAACCAAATTATTTATATTAGAATCTAAAAATGGATGTTTATTCATATGTATGAGAAGATATAGTTTAAATGACATTTTGAATAAAAAAAATATGATGAATCAAACTTAAATGTCAAAATAAATGAAAAATAAATAAATGAAAATAAAAAAATTGAAAATCCAAAAGATTAAAAGGTAAGAAAAGAAATGTTTTAGTTGAATTTGATATATGTATGTAGCAAAAAGTCATAATTTAACATGAATTAGAATTATAGATAAGAAACTATAGTCATAAAAGGATTGAAATTCCTTTATGGTCATGGTGGATACAAAAGAAAATATTGATGTTGAAGACAAAAGAAAAAACATAAGCCATAAAAAATGAGAATAATAACACAAGGCCAAATACAAAGAAAACGAAATTAATGCAGAATTTATATGGAGTTCCTACAAATAAAATAAATTGAAAAGGGGAAAAAATATTAACGATCTTGTATCATTATTAATTTATATTATAAATAATTTTAAATAATATTTGATAGGTATAAATAGACAGATCATCAATATGACCTGTGGTGAGATCACAATTTGAGGTAGTTTCACAGGTATTGACTCATTGAGGCATGTTAATAAATAATTTTAAGTCTAATGAAACCATATTTTAAGACATTTCACCCACACTATATTTTGGATTAATGTGAGGTTTATTAATTCATGTCAAAATTTTATCAATGATCAATATCTTACCCTTTCATGAAAATTGAAGATCAATTTCCATATGTTAACCATATGAAACACATTTTTTTAATCTAAAATTAATCAAATTTTTGTTTTTTTCTTCCATAAAACAACATCTCATATTAAGTTGGGGACTATTTGAAAATGTAAAAAATTGTGTAATAGTAGTTTTCCAATTATCAAACTACAATATGAGTTTTTTTCAAGGTTTGACCCACTAAAAAATTTATATACATTTAAATTATTAAAAATTCACTCTTTATCATTTCATAAAAACATAAGTCTGATTGATATGTGCTAGATTCCGACATTTCAAAAATTATTCAACAACTATTTTTCATTTATTTAATAAAATTATGAGGTTTTTTTCTATATTATGACCCTATAATGATTTTTTTAATGAAAAAAATATATCAAAACGTTATGTGTTTTCATTATTACCACACCACACCCTTTATTGACATACATAATACTCGTACATTTTAGAAATATTCATGCAAATCTAAAATCATTTTCTCAATTTTGACACATTTAATAAGAATTTGACGGTTAAATAGATCTTTTGATCATACCAAGCATTTTAGATGTTAAATTAACATTTTGTTGGTTTTTACAGATCAAAAATGACTTCAATATAATTTTATTATGTTTTCATCTCAATCCATGATAGTTTTTAGTGTTTTGACCCTATTATCTAGTATTTTATCAATGTAAATATAATAAAATTACTAAAATTGAAGATATACATTTAATGTTCAATAAATGACATTGGAGTTATCAGAATGAATTAAATTCTTTTTAAAACTATTTTTAAAAATCATTGAGTTGGTTTTTCATCAATGAAATGATCATAATAACTTACCATTGGTATAAACAAATTCACAATTAGGAATTTTTATAGAATGATGCTTCTTGGTTGAATGATATTTTAATTCATTTACTGGGATTTTAAATGTTTAGGATATATATTTCCAATATATTCTAAATCCTATGAAATATACATCTATAAACTATTAAGAATAAGCTATCTACCAACATAGTATAATATTCTATGTTAGAATATCGGAATCTATACAGATTGAATATTACATTTTATATCAAGGATCAACGGATTACACCCATCCCCCAAGGATGCCTCTATCCTAGTTATTTCTATAATGCCTCCAAGATTCCTAGTCAGAATAGATCACTTAATTTGGATTCCTCTTCACGGGCCCTATCAATATTAGTATTCACATAACCCCCTATAAAACGAATAATAGTGTTTCCCACAACACTAGAACTCATGTTCACTGAGAAAATTTTTTCAACCCATAGTAACTAGACTCTAGGTTATTAGAAAGTCAATATAAATATTAACATCAATTTAATATAACTAAAATGTAATTTTTATTATGATTCATCAAAATAGGGCTATGTAGGATGTCATTTTGTAAATTGAATAGAAAATTTACTGTAATTGTGGTGTTGGTTCTCCTATCATTATGAGTGTAACCAAGAATCTATCTTATAAGAGGGGGAGGTGTAAAGATCTATCAATCCATTGTCCTTTAACATATAAAATTAAATATTAATTTTGATGAATTAAATTAAAATTTTATTAAAAACATAATTAATCTGTACATTATGATCTAAAATAAAATATAAAAATATGTGATAAAAATAAAAATTAAGAGTTTTAGAAATCATATATCTGATGATTCATCATTTCCCGATAGATTACACTGGAAACCAACTACCTATAAAAGAGAATCCTAAGTGTATACAACTAAAAATTTCAATAAAAATCCATAATAAGCTTCATTCTATGTAATGGTACATAGATTATTTTCAAATGTGATATCAAATTTTCATGATATATTCTTTTTTATTCTAAATTCATTATTTTTTATAATGTTAGAAATGAAAATAAATTAATTTTATTAGCATTGATAATGCCAATTTAAATAAAAAACCACAGTGAACTAAGACCACTCTTATCATTGGTTTATCTTTTATATTTCAAGATAGTAATTCTCTAAAGAAGAAAATGCAGAATAAAAAAACTAAAAAAAAGTAAAATAAATATAAAACACAATGCTCAAAAATTGAAAATGAACATCGAGATAGAATGAGGTTCAAATGTAGTATATCAGGCATATGATGGGGGTTAGAAGGAAAATATTGACAAAATAAAAAATGGTTATAAATAAAAACTGACAAAGAATATAAAAATGGAAAATAATATGATTATATAGATGAAAATGTATTTTCTAAAGCTAGACTATGATAAAGAGTATAAGTAGGGAGAAAATTCTAAAATAAGGATTGGAAGTGTAAGAGGAAGTCAAAGTAGTCACAGAAACATTAACAATAGAGGAAGTAATAACATAATACGAGAAATTAAAAAATATACATATATAGACATATATGACGAACTATATGAAAATGTAGTTGAAAATCTAGTGTTGGTGTAAGGGAAGAATTATTAAGATAAATTTTAATGAACAAGTAGATGTAAAATGAGAAGTCAATGTACATAATGATATATTAGAGAAATATGAAACAAGAATAAGAAAAATAAAAATCCACACATATATTCAAAAGATGAGGTTTAAGAAAAAAATAATAACACTAGAAGAATTTGAATAAAAAATGAAACTAGAACATAGATATGAAAAATTAAAAGTCAGAGAACAAAAAAGAGATAAACTAAATTTAAATCTAAAAATAATGATCACATGTGAATGTGGGGGGGAAAGTAGAATATGATTTTGAATTATATTCCAAAATCTATAAATATTACGGAGGTTCAAGATGGATTTGGACCGATTGAAAATAGAAAAAAATTTAAAAAATCATAAGGTAGAATATAAAAAAAATTAAAAGTATGCATAATTCCAAAAATCATAATAACTGGTCAAAAGTTAAAGAATAATATGAATTATATAAATAAATGAATTTCTTAAAATGATTTTATTTAAATGTAAAAGGAGAAATAGAATAAATTTTAAAATTAAAATACCATAATAAATAAGCATAACAAGAAAGAATAAGTCAAATCTAATTTTTAATGTAGTCCCAAAAGTGGAAAAAGAAGGTACTAAAAAATATAAAATATAACATTTAGGAAGTATAAGGTAAAAAGTGGATTGAAATAAGAATAATGAATTTATTAGTTGGAAACAAAAATAATTCCCAAAGGTTTAAGAAAAATGAATAAAATAAAACTATAAGAATAGTGAAAAGTTGAATACATTAGGCAGAATAATATTAGAGGAAAAAAGAATAACTAGAGTTAAAACTTATTATAGATGATAGAATATGTGAGTAATATGTATAATAAGAAGTAGTAGTAAATGAAAAATTCAGAAAACATAAAAGTAAAATAAAAAAACATAAAATAAAATAAAACGTAACAGAAGGAAAAAATTAATCCATTATAAAAAAATACACATTTTAAACAAATTAAAATAAAACACGAACTAAAGGAAAAGTATAAAAGTCAAAATCCAAAAGAAAAATTTTTAATAAAAATAAAAATTTAGTCACTATAAAAGTATGAAGTGAAAATGAATCAAAAGTAATAGTGAAAGGAATAAGATGGTCTGTTAAGATGATAAATAAAATAAATGAAAACATAAGTAGAAGTTAAATTTCGACCAATGAGAAGAGGAAAAATCTAGGAAAATAATTCATTAGAATAGAAATATAGGTAATATGATAATGAAAATATTAATGGAAAATAAATAATTAACAACATGAAATAATTTTTAACCATAGAAACATTAAAAGAAGTAAAATTAAAATAACAAATCAGAATCTTGAAGTCATAATATATAAATCGATGTATTTTTATAATTTAAAGAAGAAATATTTGAAAAAAAATAGAATAAAAAAATAAAAATAAAGACTAAAATCAGAAAAAACAGAAAAAATATAAAACAAAACCAAATTTAAAAAGATTAAAAGGTAATAAACTAAAATTAGTGGTTGAATATAAATTAGGTAAGAAACCATAATTGGTAGATAAATTTAAAATAGAAGTATAATATAGAAACTAGAGTCCTGAAATAAGTGAATGTACATGGTGAGGAATAAGTAATGGTAAATGAGAAATAAAATGTAGAAGATGAATCCAAAACAAAAAACATAAGCCAAAATATATTGAATACAAATTAGAAGTGATTGATAGTGACTAGAATCCCAAAATAAGTGAAATTTGATAGCGGGGATGAAATAATGGAATATTCATAAAAATATATATAAGTTGAATCCAAAATGAGAAACATTATCTATAAAACCATGAATTTGAAGTGTTGTCATAATCTTATGAAAATGATGTTAAAATAGAAGACATAAGTATTACATAGAAATATTAGAAAATTATAAAATTTTATATCCTGATAAACACTATTATATTACAAAATCATTATTGGACAATGATTAATGAATAATATTTTGAATTTAAAAAATGCCTATTAGATTGACGTGTGGTTAGTTTCAACATGTAAATAACTAAAAAATGGACAATTACATATGATTTAATTATTATTAGATATAATTTTCTAAATTTTCACCCATTGATACATGTTTCCTCACTTTTAAATTCATAAAAACTCATATTTTTTCATTTTGAAAACAAAATCGTAAGTCGAATTGACACGCAATTTGTTCCTACATGTCAAAAATTAAATGACATAAATGTTTTCATTTTTTTAACTATAATATGTTGTCCATCTTAGGTTTATTCCACTCATAACCTTATTATTGAAGACATAAATCTATTAAAATTGTATGTTCTGTCATAATTATCACACCACACATCGGATTGAAATGTTTTCTATTTGAAAGTTCATAAATTTAAATGAGAATATGATCTTTTTTACTCAATTTCGACCAACTTTAATAATATTTTGAATTGAAAATGTCAAATTTGTCCATACTGATAAATTTGGGTGTCATATTGATCTTTGGTTAGTTCATAAAAGTATAAAAAACTTCTATTACTATTTCCCTAATTTTTTTAAAAAATATGATCTAATTTCTTCATTTTTTTACAATTATTTTTGAGGTGTTTTTTAGTTTAATAAAAATATCATTTGAAATGAGTATGTTTCTAATTTCATGTCAAAAAAATCAGAAAATTATTATAAAAAATAATCATAGTTTCTATGAAATCACTTCAAAATATATTAGTGTGTTTTGCATACACAATAATTGGGGGTAATAACTTCCAACTTCTAAAATCACATTTAGTAATAGAATTTTATTTATAATTGTTCTTCATGATATAAATAAGTCAAAGATTCACCTAAAAAGTGAAATGTTCTATAATTAATTACTTCATCCATTATACAACCCATGAAATCTTCACTAGAAGAGAAATTAATAATAAACTCATATTCATAAAAATACAACTCTCCATGTTAGAAGATAAGATTTTTCACATACATAATTTTATATTTTATAGTATCGATTAATTAATTTATCCCCTCAGGGAAAGATTACTCTCACCTAGTAGTTTAGATAAAGATTTAATGTTTCCAAGACAATATATATCACTAAATGAAGAATTATATATTTTTTCATATCAGGATGAACATATCGACTAACCCTCCCCATAATAGGCAGAGTGGTT
Organism: Viscum album; assembly: GCA_963277665.1. Taxonomy (NCBI): domain Eukaryota; kingdom Viridiplantae; phylum Streptophyta; class Magnoliopsida; order Santalales; family Viscaceae; genus Viscum; species Viscum album. The sequence goes on along the minus strand of OY728167.1, from coordinate 559,252,620 downwards.
TTTCCACAAGTGCTTGAGCCTGAGTTCATTAGGAACACAACTAAAACCCCAAATAACTAACCTCTAGGATATTATAAATCTAACACAAAAAATTCATGTTAATATAAATACTGTTTAAATTTTATTACGATTCATCAAAATAAAGAGATGAAAGTAAACATTTTGAAAAATGAATAGAAACCATCCTCCAATGGTGGTGGTGATTGTCCCGCCGTCATCAGCACAACAAGGAATCTATCATGTCATTATAAACAAGAGGGGATAGTGTAAACCATCATCAATATTCCCTTCTTCAGGTTTATTAATTATAATTTTTATTAATATTTATTAAATTAACATTATATAAAAAACATAATTACAAATTATTATCATCCAAAATAAAATATTAATATACATGATAAAAATTAAAAAATAAGAGGTGTAGTAGTCATATCATAGTTTATTCGTCTTTTCTATGTAGAGTGCTCTGGGAATCACCTCCCCCTAAAAAGGCCTTCCAAGGGACTAAAAATAAATATTACTAAAGTTCATTCCATAAAAAACAAATTGAAATTAGTAATACTTCATAACTTATATTCAAATATGATATACAATTTTAAATATATTATCATTTTTATTTCTAAATCCTTTGTCCATTATAATATTAATAATTAAAATAAATTAATTTTATTAATTTAAATAACATTAAATTAAATAAAAAACACATTCACCTAAAAAACACTTCTTTCAGTTATATTATTTATATATTAGAAAGTAGTAAAAATATGAAGAATATATAGAATAATAAATAAGAGGAAAAAAATAAAAGAAATTAAAAAACATAGGGAACAAAAAGGGAAATAGGAATTGGGATGTAATTTGTAGAAAATGTATTTGATTAGGAAAATGAAAAGGGATATAAGGAAAAATTATAAGAAATAAAGAAGCATAGAAAAGAAACGGAAAAGGAATATATGAATACAAAACCATAAGATGAACTATATACAAATATAGTTTCCATATCTAGAGTATTAGAAAAGGGTGGGTAGTGAAAATGTGTAGTTGGCGCCCTACGATGAATCCCTGGTGCCAATGGTGGTAGCGGCGACCCCTCTTCTGTCGGGGGGTTTCTCTTCCTCACGACGCTCCTCTGTTGGGGTCTTAGGATAGAGGTAGGGTTTCTGTTTCGTTTCCTTCAGCTGAGGAACAATTCCCTTTCATAACATTCTCATCTACTCAAATGTTCTGGGGGTCCTTCATGGACAACCCATGCTCCTCATTTCTCCGCAAGATTTTGATGCTACCTCCACAGTTGTCTCCTCGTCTCTGGTGGCTTGGTTCGTTTGGCGTTGCACCCCCGGTTGAATTGTTTGATAGGATTGGGAATTCAGTGTGGGGATTAGATCCGCATAATGTTGTTGGGGTGATTGGGAAATGACAAATACTTCTCATCTTCTCGACTGAGGATGAACATGTGTGGGAATGGTCTCGACCTTGAAGATCTACTAGAGGCTTCAATTTTCATCTGCTCCATGGGTCGTTCGATCTTCATATGCAACAGGACCCTTCCTCCGCAGCGATTTGGATTCAACTTCCCAGCCTTCCGTTACCTTACCAAAATCCAGCGTTAGTCCCTTCGATAGGTAGCACCACAAGACACTTCCTTTGTGCTGATCGGCGGACTTCCTCTCTGAAGCATCCGATTGTGACACTATTAAGTGTGGAAATGGATCTCACTCGGCCACCTCCTGTTGTCATGTGGATTTTGATTGATGGAGAGTATAGGTATTGTCAACCAATTTTTTTCGAATTATGGACTACGTTTTTCTCTTGCTGCAATAGACAAGGTCATAGACTTCTCGAATGACAAAAAAAGGATCCAGGTTCAGATGAGGTCGACCCCCCTGGTCTATCTATTGGGCCCAGTTCCTAGGCGGATGCTTTAAGAGAGGCTTGTATAAAAGGACCTCTGGCTGTCCAAGATAGAGGGGACCCTATCTCCTTGGGTGAAGACCAATACATACAGGGTCCATTAGGCGCAGGTCAGGGGTTCTCTTAGGTAGCAACCAAGAAAGACGGTCCAAAGGCTTTGGGGCCACTTGTTTCAGAGGTTTTTGCTCACCTGCGTCGTGTTCTGGGTGCAAGCAGCTCGGGCGACAATATGCAGGGGTGTGAGGTTGGGCATTAGGAGAGGGCCCTTCTTATGGCTGTGGATCAGGTTAGCCAATGGGTGGGGCATACAGTGAGGGAGGACCTCCGAGATTCTTCACAGGGTTTCCAGGAGATTGCTACGAAAACAACTGATGATGCTTCCCTAAAGGTTGATAGTAAGGGACATGGTTCCAATGAGGCCTCACAGTGCCTGAATTTGGAAGAAATTCCCAACCATTTACAATTTATGGATTGTGGTCTTGAAACGGTTGGAGTCACAGCAAAGAAAAATAAATCCCCAATGACCTCCTCTTATGCTCAGAAGATTTTAGGAGGGGGGCCAACCAGGACCCAAAACAGGTATGCAGTTCTTGGTGAAGACCAGATCCTTAACTGTGAGGAAGTTATAAGGGTGGATCATGGTCAATACCTATTGGTTAAGGCAGATACATCTCAAGAGTAAATAGTCAAGGATTCGGACATTTATGAGCCCAAGGAACATGTCATAGAGGAGGACTATTTTAGCTTCTCTATTTGGAAGGGCAAGAACAAAGTCATGGATTCAGATGGATTCATTTCGAATAACTGGAGGGCGCGCAGAAGAAAGGATTAATCCAACCTCCCTATCCCTCCTTCTAACAGATTTGGTGGTAAGGAAATGTTTTCCCCAAAGGCCTCTTTAAAGTTGGGTAGCTCAACCCTGAACAAGTCAAAATAACTTGTCCAACAGGAGGTGGCCGCCATCTCGAAGGACCTAGTTCTGGCATGATGTGAGGCTTCTTCTCTAGACTTTTCTTCTGGCAATGTGGAGCTGAGGGGTTGGGGGAAGCACCGTGATGTCGGTTCTAAATATGAATAACAACAACAAATGGTCTCTGTGTTGGAACATAGGGATCTACTCATGCAATTGGATGATGATGTTTTTTAGGAAACATTGGATATCAAAGCTTTGAAGAAGAGTATACCGATCTATGTGGCTACTACAAAGGATAAAGGCGAGTGGGAAGATAATAAGGCTTGCATTCTACCGAGAGGCTTTAACATGTGGAAGATTAGAAAATAAGAGTACTAGAAATCTTAGGACAACATGGATCTTCTTTTCGAGGGCACCTTGAAGGATTTCCCTATCATGAATGTAAACGATACTCCCTGGTTTTTTTCATGGAAATCAATTCCAAACAACTCGCTATTTTCTTTAATAGATTCATCGCATCCTTTGTTACTGAAACTAGTTAGCTTTGAGTGTTCCCACTATCCACTTAAAAGTGATTGATCTTTAATAAAAAATTAATGTTGTATAGATAGAGTAGTAGAAGAAGAAGAAGCCGTAAGAAATTATTGAATGATGAACTAGAAGTGGAAGTCTAAGATTTCTTAGAAAAATTAGAAAAATATGAAGTAAGCATATAATAAAATTTATAGATATGATCATATTTAAAAATAGAGGCAGAAGAAAAAATAATAACACTAAAAATAAATTAAATGTGAAACTCAGAACATAACTATAATAAATAAAAAACAAATGATCCAAAAGAGATGAAGCAAAATTGTGAGTTATTAAAATGAAGATAGAATTTGATAGTTGGGGAAATATTTTCAGAAGATGATGAATCAAAATAAAAAATATTTTAACAAAAATGACATGTGACAGATAAGTAGTGGTATTGAAAGAAGAAGTAGAAAATTTTTAAAAATGAATTAAAAAGTAGAATATAAAAGGAAAAATAGAACTCTTAAATTCACAATTCATAATATGTAATAAAAATTAGAATAATATTTTTATGTAGAAACCAATAAAATACAAGAAGTAAAAAAATCCAGAACCTTGAATTCAGAATCTAGAAATGAATGTTCATTTACAAGGGAAGAAATTGTCAAAACAAAATAAGTGAAATAAAAAACAAAAGTAGAATATTAAATAAATTTAAATTAAAAAATGGAAATAAAAAAAAGCAAAAAGCAAAATGAAGAAATAGTAAAATGTATTTTTCAATGTTTTAACTTCTAAATAATTTTTTAATTTTAAATTATTAATATTTACTTTTTTCATTTATAAAAATCCATATGTCTGATTGATGTGCTATCTATTTTGAAGAGAAAAAAACAAACAAGGGAAATTTTTGGGTACTTTAAAGACAATCTGAAGTAATTTTCTTTGTTATGGCCCTCAGAATCATGTTTTTATGGACTTTTGATTTTAATAAAACTATATGTTTTCTCATTATGACCACACCACATGTTTTATTGACATATGGTCTATTTTTATAGGTCATAAATTATTAAATAAATCTAAACATGTTTTCCCAGTTATGAAACCCTTTTATATGAATGTGAATCCCTACTAGAAACTTCAATCATTCCAAGAAATTATGAGGTCAGTTAGAGATTTGGTTATTCTTTACATATCATAAATTACTCCAATATTATTTTACTTTGATTTCTCAGAAATCAGACCTTTTTTCTCCGTTTGGACCCTTATTTTCATGATTATTTTCATTGTAATAAGAACAAAAACAATAAATCAGAAGATGAAAATTTAATTTTGAATAAATTTCACCAGTTTTATCACTATGAATCATAGTTTAAGTGAAACTCACTAAAAATTAAATGTGTATGCTATAAATCTACAATAATCCAGAATAATAACATCTATCTCCTATAATTATCTTTTGTATTTGAATATTTTACAAAATAATTCTTCCCCCTAGACGAAGAAACTAATGCCTTACCTTGAATGTGACACGTTCTAAAGGTACATTTCTTATAAATTCAATAGCCTATGAAATGTACATCAAAATAATAGTTAAATATAAACTTGAATCCATAAAAATTTAAATTTCTATGTCAGAAGATATAATTTTTCACAAATGTAATTTTACATTTTATAGGAAGGGTCAATGGATTTCATATATCTATCAAGGATTCTTCTATCCTGGAAGTTGTGATAAGGAATTTAGGTATACCATATTGTATAGATAACTTAAATAACCATTACCACTATGGGTCCTAGAAGGATTAATATGACCACCATACCTCTCCATAATATTCAAAATTTCATTATCCCTAGAACATGAAAATATTTTCACTAGGAACACATCTATAACATCCAAATATTATCCTATTGGCTAGTAGAAACGTACCATTACAAAAAATTATGTTTAACCTTACTAGAATATAATGAGTATTATGATTCATCAAGAAAATTCTTTATAAGTAATTATTTTTGTCAATTTATAGAAACACCCTTCAATTAACAGTGGTGATTTTCCCTCATTCATCAGCATATCCATGAATCTATCTTTTCATTATAGCTGAGAGGGGTTATTGTAGATCTTAAATAATAAATCAACCATAAACATTATTAAATATAATTCTCATTAATATTATTTAAATGAAAATTAAATTTAAAACATAATTAAATAATATATTATGATCTGAAACGAAATTATAAAAATATTAAGGAATAAATAAATAATGTGGAGTAATAATTAAAACATAAAGGATTCAGCTTTTCATCCTACAATTCAATGAGAACCACCTCTCCTTAGAATGGTATCCTAAGTGTACCAAATAATGATTTCCTAAATTTCTTTCAAAAAAGACATTTCATTATACTATACTAAATTAATGATTTTCAGATATGATATCTAATTTTCATGATATTTTAATTGAAAAATTCAATACACATTATAGTTATTATAATTAAAATAATTTAATTTAAAAAACTAAATTAATAGTTATTTAAATAAAACATATAGTTAATTAAAATATTTCTTCTCTAAATGTGATAATTTATATATCAGAACATAAGTGACCTCAAGAATAATATATATAAGTAAAAACTAAAATGAGGAAAATAAAAGTAATGGGAAACACAAGACATGAAAATGGATATAGACAAAGAGATGGAGTCAGTAAGAAATTCATTAGATGATGAATATTATAGGGGTATGAAGGAAAAAATTTGAAGAAATAAAAAAGATTTGGGAAAAAATTTGAATATATATATATATTATGGAGTATAATATACAATAGTTGTAAATACGATTTCCAAATCTAGTGTTAGAATAATAGAATAATCACTAACCATTTTTTGAAATAAGATGTGGAAGGAAATGAGTAATTTAAAGTAGACCAATAAACATTAGAAAATTATAAAGAAATAAAATAAGAGGAAAAAAAATAATATACATATGTAGAAACATAATTTTAACATGATGAAAATGTAGTTTCCAAAGATAAATTGGTAACTATATAATAAATAATCAGCAATATTTGCAGAAGAGGTGGAAGTAGAAGTGTAAGTGGAAGTTTAATTAAACAGAAAAACATTATAAAATGATAAAACTATAACATAAGAAAAAAAAGATAGACACAAGAATATTTAAAATAAGTTTTGAATAATAAACAATAACATTATAAAAAGAATAATTAAAAGTGAAAAATAAAAACTTATATATAATAAATATAATGAAAAAGAACCAACCAACGATGATGATAAAATGTGAAATTTGAAAATGATGATTGAATATGAATATTAGGTAATAAGTGGAAGCATAATATGGAGAAAACCCCACCATATATTAACAATATTGATGTTCAATATTGTAGTAGATAAATTTAAAATTGGCGGGAAAAAAAGTAAAAATAAAATCAAAAGGTAGAATATAAAATAAAAATCATAACTAGGCATACATACAAAAGTCATAATACAGGATCAAAACTATAACAATATTTCGAAGTTGAATCAAAAATAACATTCAAAAAATTATATGATGTAAATATTAATGGGGAACTAGATTCAATGATTAAATTAAGAAACCATAATCCCGAAGTTGAAGTTGAAGGAATATGTCAAAAAAAATTGAATGTTTGATGTTTCTTACCCCATTTATATTGTATTTATTCAATATAAGAATAATTAAATTATTAATGTCAAATAAACACAATTAAGGTATATTAAATTCAACTAGTGTGATCATAAAGTATCATGGTTTTTGGGAATCTCATTACAAAATTAGTAATTTTTGAAATAAATCTATAAGAGTTTGGTTTAACATCTTACAACTGCTATAATTTTCTTTAGTTGATGATGGTTTTACATAATGATGGTTCATATTGGACTAAGAAACTAAAGTATTTCCTATGAAGGGAATGTTTTTCTATGTACATTTCTTATCCATTCTAGAACATATCAAAACTACATTTGATGAAATCTTAAGAATATATATGGATCCATTTGAAATTAAATGTCTATGTCCATAGATATGATATTTCAGAAACTTAATTTTACATTTCATAATGACGATCAACAGATTTCACCCCTCCCCTAAGATTACTTTAACTTTGTAGTCATGAAAGACCCTATAGGTGGGCCAGTTATTTTAGATCACTGAAAGATGCATATTCTATGTGTTTTTACAATGATTAAAAGGACATCCATCATTTACAATAATAAAAAAAATTATTTTTCCCCTCAGAACATAAACCCAAGTTTATGGGAATTCATTTTTATCCAACAAAATTATTATCTTGAATATTAATAAGTAAACTTTAAAATTTTGTTAAATTAATTAAAATATTTATTATATTTTTATTCCTTAAAATAAGGTTCTATATGACATAATTTTTTAAAATGAATAGAAATCAACCTCCAATGGTGGTGGTGATTGTCTGATTGATATTAAGAAAACTAAGAATCTATCATGATATCATAGCTGATATGGGAATGTAGAATGATTTAACAATAAATATTAATTAATATTTATTAGAAGAAAAAATAATAAGCAATAACATTACAACGTATAGAAATTAGTAAAATCATAATAAGTAAAATCAAAATAAGAAACTGGAAAAAATAAGTGTGAATCTATAAATAGATGTTGATGCATAAGAGAATAATTTTTTTATAAAAAAAAATATTCAATAAAAAACAAAAAAATAATTGTAAAAAATGGATAAATAAATGATTATGAAATTAACTAAAAATAAAAAAAAATCCAAAAAATATACAAGAAACTAAAATTTGTATTTGATTGTGAAGTAGGAAAGAAACAAGAATTTGAATTCAAATCTAATGTAGAAGTAGAATATAGAAACTATAGTCATAAAAGTTGTGAAAGTCAATGTTGGGGAAGAAGTAATTTTATATGAAAACTAAAATATAGTTGTTAAATAAAAAATTAGAATCATAATTAGTAAACTTAATAATGTTATCATATGTCAGAATCTAAAAAACATTCATAAGGAGTACATTGAAATAGAATAAAATAATAAAGTGTCAAAACCATTAAATCAATATTGGATTATCCTGAAATCCTTGAACATTAATTGTTCAATAAATTTTCACATATAAGAATAGAAGGCTCAGAAATATAACTTGTGATGAGCTCAAAACCTATATTCGTTCATTTGGCCTTAACTCTTTGATGATTTCTTTTAAAAACATTTAATGATATTTTATTATTCTGACTACACTGTATATTTTACATTCATGAGATATATTTATAAAAATTAGAAAATAGTCAATTATTGATTTTCTATTATTTCATGACAATTAAATTTAGTTTTATATTTATTAACTCATTTACATTCATTTTGTGACTTTGAAATAAATAAAATTTTTCTGTAGTTTATTTTTGAAAAAATGCATGTAAGATTGATATGTGTTCTCTTACAACATGAAAAACATGAAAAAATAGTAATTTTAAAATTATTTAATTATATTATGATGTATTTTTCATGTTTTTCACCCATTATTACATGTTTTTAGGATTTTGAATCAATATAATTTTTTTCTGTTTATTAATACAAAAAATAATCTTGATTTGCAGTTTCTTCCTACATGTCATAACATTAACGAAAAACATTTTATACTGAATAAAAAATAATTTAAGGTTTGTTCTGATGTTATAACCCTAATAATAATATTATTAAATTATTTTAAATCCAATGAGATTATATGTTTCGTTATTATGACCACAATAGACATCAGATTGGCATGAAATCAATTTTTACGTGTTTTGAATTTTCATATACATCTGAACACATATGCTCATTTTCCCCAACATTATTAAAAACATAAAATCCAAATAACACTTTAATCATACAAAAAAATTAAATTTTTAGAATGACATGGGGTTGGTTTTTTCATATTAGAAATTAATCTAACATCATTTTACTATGTTTTATCCTCAATTTGTGACGGTATTCTTTGTTTTTAACAACCTTTTACAACATTTTTTAATGTAAGAATATTAATGTTAAAAAATTATAACATGAACATTCCTAATTGTTGAAATACAACTTTCATTATCATAAACTATTAGTGTTTGATTGAAAACCATTCCAAAATTAGTGAGTGTGTTTTTGATCCACAATAAATTGGTGTAATGGCTTTTAACTACTACAATCATCTTCTATAGTGGATATCTTTATAGTATGATACTTCTTTCTGGATAGGGAACTGAATATTCTCCTAGGAACTGACATATTTTGGAAGTACTTTTACTTTAAAATCTATAAACTTTGAAATCAATATTTCAATAACTCTTATCAATAAAATTAGATCTAGACGAATAGAAAAGACCATGTAAGAATATATGATTATATAAATACTTCATATTACAATTTCATTAAATTATATAAGGGTTTCACACATCCCAGAAGATTCTTATGACCCAAATGCTATAATAACACCCAAAAATGGGTGAGCTAAAATATAACATCTAAAGAGGCTTCATCTACGTGGGTTCAATCAGGATCAATAGGACCACCAACCCTCTGATTGATATATTGAATTATGTTTCCCCTATGAACTTAAACCCGTTATCACATGGAATGAATTTTTATACCACACAAACTTTTTTAAACACTATTTAAATATAACTTAAAAACACACTTCATGTTAACTTAACGAAAATATGACTATTTTTTGAATCATCATAACAAGGATTCAAAAGTTATCATTTCCTAAATGTAATAGAAACCACCCACCAAAGGTGGTGATGGTTTCTGAGCTTTCGTCGTATTAACCAAGAATCTACCTTGTCATTGAGAGGGGGTAGTGTAAATATTCAATAATCCATCCTCCTTGAAAGTTGTTTAATTTAATTATAAATAATATTAATTAAATTAAATTTAAATTAAAAAAATAGTTACTATATATTTTTATGTCAAATTAAATAAAAAAAATCAGTATAAAAATAAAAATTATGATTTTAAGTAATCATATCTAAAATTATTAATCATTTCTCACTATAGGGCTATGTGAACCATATCCCCATAAAAGCGTTTACTAAGGGTAAAAGAATAATTATTTAGAAATTTCATTTAATAAAACACACATTTCTATAATAAAATGTATAGTTTTTATTTTAAAATATGATATCCCTTTATCGAGATATTACAATTTTTCATTTAAAATCAATTTTTCATTATAATGTTAATTTTTAAAATAAAATATTTTTCTCAAAGGATAACCATCATTTGAATGAAAACCCAAAATAACCTAAAACCAATCATCTATAATGGTATTAATTTATATATTATTAAATTATTCTTGATGACATGAAAATAAAGAAAGAAAAAAAATAAATAATCCAATGAAAACCTAAGGAACAAAATGGAAAATGACATAGAGATAAAGTTACTACAAATTGTAGTAGATGAGTAAAATGATAAGAGTTTAATGGATAAAATTTAAATAAATAATTAAAATATAGAAACAAATACTTAAAAATAATATCCATATAAATATTCATATGCTAAACTAGATGAAGATGTATTTTACAAATCAGGATTTAGAGAAAGACAATATGTTGTAGGATATGATTGAGAAAAATAAGTGGAATTGGAAGGGGAATTTCATTTAGATTCCAACAAAATAGAAAAATATAAATAAATAACATAAGAAAAAATGAACGCCACAAACATATTGATGAAGGTTGAATAAACATAATTAACGCTTGAATTAGTGGAATCAAAATTGGTACTCAAAACCTAAATATCATAAATTAAAAGTCAAAGCACTAGCCAAAAATAATGAAAATTTCTAAAATTCGATAGTTAAGATCCAATGTATGAGTGGGGGAAAATTTTGAAGTAGAAGATGAAGAAGAATTAAATATCTACAATATATAATTATTTTTTAGAAGGAATATGAGATGATGGAAATAGAAGTAAAAATAAAAAACACCTTTAAAAACAAAATTAGTAGGTATAATATAAATGAAAAATTATAATTAGGTATTAATTCATAATTCAAAAGACAACATGAAACATATATGGATAATTTAAATTAGAAACAAAAAATTATAATAATTATTTGATATAAAAAAAAGAGAACCTGAATCAATATTAAAATCAAAAAACCATAATCCAGAATCAGAAAGAGATGTACTATGTCAAAACTAATTATATATATTAAACTAATAGTTAAAATAAATGGTGAATCTGAATCCAAAATCTAAAATATGGATGTAAAATCCATGAATTATATTGGAAGTATTAGTAAAAATTTTATTAGTAAGATATAATAATAAAGTGAAATGAATTATGATAAAGGAATAAAATATATGTACAAGTACAAGAAAAAGATCAATACATTAGGTTGAATAATGTTATAAGAAACAAGAAGGGCCAAATTTATAAGTTAACCATGAAGAGATATGACGTAAAAAAATAATCAGAAGTAGGAGTCAATGAAAATTCCAGGATACATTATAGTAAAATAAAAAACAAAAACTAGAACAAACATTAGTTCAATAAAAATAATCTGATATAAAAATTTCAAAGTATAAAAAATATGACGAACTAAATAAAAAATAGATGTAAATTTAACTGATATGTGTAAAAAAATCCATAAGTAGTAGTAGGAAGATATAAATAACTATATGAGAAAAAAAGAAAAATTCAAATGTGGAAGATGAAAGAATTAGATAAAAAACATTAAATAAATTCATATCATGAAGTAAATGATGAACTAATAAAAATATATAGAAGGTAGGAGATTAAATCATAATAAAGAGAAAAATAATTAGTAGTAGAAATACTATCCTGAAGTAAAAACACAATTAAAAACTTAAACTAAACTATAAATATAAAATAAATTCAACGAAGTAAAAATAAAATCAATGATCTGCAAGCTCAAATAAAGATTTTTGAAATGGAAGTAGATGCATATGTATGAGACGAAATAGTTTAGAAAAATAAGTGGAATAAAAAACATATAAAATAGAAATAAAATTATAAAAAAAATAAAAAAATAAGAAACTGGTATGAATCAAAATGTTTTAGTATAATCTAATTAGGAAAGAAGTTAGAAATTATAGTTGAATCTAAGGTATAAGTATAAACGATAAACTAGATCCATAAAAAATTGAAATAGGATTTTGGGGAAGAAGTAACGGTAGATACAGAATAAAATATTTATGTTGAAGTCAAAATTAAAAAATAAATACATAAATATTAGTATATAAGAATAAGACTTAATTTGTATCTAGAAATATAAGAAAAAAACATAAAAACCTAGAAGACAATCTAGGAATATCATTAAATAATTTGATAATGATTGTCAATAAATTTTTACATGTTTTAATAGACATCCCCTTAAAATGACATTTATTAAGATAATAATATGAGGTCATTTATTATGTCTAGACTCGTTGACACATGTTTCGTAATGTTTTTTAAGACTTATAAAACAATTTTTTTGGTCATTCCATCCACACTACATCATGTATTAATTTGAGGACTAGTTATAAATGTCAAAAAATAATAAATGATCAATGTTATTTGATTTCATGAAAATTCAAGGTTTCTATGTTTTAATCCTTTTACTAGAATTTTTTACCTTTTAAATCAATTAAAAATTACTTTTTCATTTTGGGAAAGAAGCTTGTTTGATGGATTTAGATTCTGTGCAACGTATTAAAAATTAAATGAACATCATTTTATTATGATTTATTAGAAATTTGATGTGTTTTTCTAGGTTTTAACCCTTTATGCATGTTTTTGACTTTGAAATGAATGAAAATAGAAATTAGGTCATTTCGAACAAATCATAATTTTGATTAACATAAAATTTAATCCAACATATCAAAAAACCATTCATGGATAGTTTAATTTGTTTTAAAAATTATCCATGACCAATTTATAGGTTATGACCCTCAGGGATAATTTTAAAGACATTTAAATGTTATAAAATTATATGTTTGGTCATTATGAATGATGTGGCTCTATTTTAACATAGTTTTCCATATATTTTTACTTAATTTATAATGATTTAATCACTTTTTACTAAATAATTGTACTTTTTTATTTTTATAATTAACTTTTTTAATCAATCAATTTTTATAATTAATTATGTATTTTTAGTGTTTAAATGAATAATTTTAATCTTACTTAACTTTTTTAATATAATTATGCCTTCTTTAGTTTTTTTTCTTTATGTATGCCTTACTTTATAATAAACTGACATTTTTATAAAAAAATTATTTAATCATTGTAATTCTATTTAATTAACGTAGTCTTTATTTTAATAATTTATCTTTTATCTTAGATTCATTATAATAGGTTAACAATGTTATTAAATATGTTTGGTCATCCTGAAAATCATTTAATTAAATAATTGGTGGTTTAAATTAATTAAAATAGTTCTATTTTAATTTTATTTGTTCAAATAGTTTTTTAATTAATTAATTAAGAGTTTTTAAACATTAATTATATTATTTTATATATCATGTTTGATTATTAATACATTTTCTATTGGATTTATTCTACCAGTGAGGTAGACTATAACTAGCGGTGACCTACTGGGTCACCGATGCTCTTCATTTTCACATGCTGCTACCCTGTAATTATATATATATTTATTTTAATTTTAGAATTTTTGCATGTTAGTTTATTATGCATTCAGTTATTAACATATTTTTTTTATAATAAATAATCTTAGTTGTGGTTATAATATTTTGAAGTTTAATAAAAATCCTGTTTTAAATTTATGATGTTTAGTTTCTTTTAATTAATTATTTTCAATCTTTATATGTGTATTGGTTATGTTTTAATTTTTAGTTCAAAATAATTTCCAAAGGTCAACGTTAGATTTATTTATCATGCAATGGTGACCCCTGCACCTCACTGTTAATATCGTATACCGGTGACCTTGTGTTCTAATTGTGAGCTTCTGTTATGAGTACCAGTGACCTTTTATTTTAATTTAATATTAGTTATTATTAATTTTATCGGTGACCTTTTTTTTAAGTTATCGGTAGCCTTTCCTCTAGAAATGGTGACCATCGCGTCCTTTTTTCTTTCCTCACCATTACCCAATTTTATTTCCTCAACGTTATATTATCTCCACTTCACCTCACTATTTCACCACCTCTGCCTCGTTCTCACCGTTTATCTTCTCATACCCACATCACACCACCGTTGAAGCCACAGGCCGCTGATCAAGGATTAATCCACGGATATAGCTCCTCTGTTGGATGCCCCCGGTGCTGATGGAGCCGTAGTGCCGCTGAGCAGGAAGAAACGGCCGGGGTCAGGAGGACGACCTACATAGAACCGGTTTGGGAGGGTCTCTGCTGTCCGCCACACCTGCTGGTAGTACACCAATGTTTCTGGAGTGGAGGAGGTCTATTGCGTCACACTAGACCCAAGGGAAGTCATCGATGCCCGTCAGATTTGAGCTGAGGAGGAGCGCAGGACGATGTGGATTCTTGCTAGAGTTGCACTGGTTCTCCATTGCTGATGGTTGCTGCACCACAACCAGTTTAGAGAAGCCTCCGCACCTCATGCCACCACCACTTTAGTCTAAGGAATCCGGATAACTTGATGAAGCCACTGTAGAGGAGAAGTGGGAGGCAGACCCAAAGAATTTAGAGAAGAAGACCCCCCCTATGTGCTGATAATTTGGGGAGGAAGAAGTTAAAAAAATAAAATAATAAAAGTAACATAAAACAAAAAGAAAAAATAATGTTAAAGTAAAAGTTAACATTAATAAATAATTTTAATAGAATAGAATATATAAAAGTTTTAGTTTGAAACAATTATACTATTAATAAATAGATAAATTATAAATTAAAATACAGACCTAAATTAATAATAAATGATAATAATAAATTAATATATTGTTAATAGTATAAATGTATAATTAATAATATTTATAAATAAACTATAAAATATACTTATTTATTTAAAAATATTTAAAACTTAAGTATTAATTATAATTATTAAATTAAAATAATCAAAATAATGAATTAATATATCAATTTAATTTCTTAAATAGTAATTAAAATATTAGTAATTAAATTAATAAATAAAAAAACATATTTCAATCTAAATTATAAGTCAATTTATTATTTAATTCATTACTTATGACGTTAAAATATAATAACTTTATTAAAAATGTTAAAATTAATAACATTGTAATTATATTTATTTATTTAATTTAATGAATTACTTTTTGATAAACATTTGTTTTACCATAGCAAAATTAAGTGAATCATTTTATAAACAGTAGAAAAGTAAATAATAATTATTAGGTAAGATAATTTTTAATTAACATTAGTTAATTTTTATTAAGTATTATAATAGTAAACTCAAATAATAACTTTAAAACATTAATTAACTTTTATTTAGTTTTAATTATTTCATTTTTCTTATAAAATGTGCAGGTTTATTCAAGAGTCCAGTGTACGTCCAGATTCACTTAAATAACTCACTAGGAGTTAGTTGTGTGAGAAACGTTAGTGCGACGTGCCAGTTGCGAAAAAATGCACGTTGTGTGGTGCTTTTGTGAAGGGCTTTCAAGGTCGTTGGAAGATGTTCGGTGACATGCAGCAAAAGATAGTGGGTACTTATAGCAGAGTAAGTAGCAGAATTTGGGAGACTCTTATTTTGATTCCACACTACAAAATTCGAGCGAAAAAGTCACAGGAGACACCAAGAGCTATACGGGTGATTTGGAGTCGCAGGAGCGATGCAGTAGTACACGATATTTATTCTTATATGGAGGATCTCTCTTTATCTATTCTTATATGTTCTACATTGTACTCTCTACTGATATATTGACAATGATCTTAGTTTAATTTCATTTTCACGATAATATGGAGTTTTATTGGTGAAATCTTTTATCTTCTTCAATTAATATCTTCAATGAGAATCTGACTCTTTCGGGGAGATTGAATATGGTTAATAAACAAAAAATTGAGTTAACACCTTTAAGAACAAAATTCTGAATCAATGATCTTTTGGCGTGATCGGTCATCGAGACATTTCATCAAACATTCGAATTCAAAATCATCAGAATTATCAGAGAGATAGTTTTCTGATGATAACCCTTTATCACATTGTTGTATGTGGTTTTTGATGTGGCGAACTTTGAGAACTATAATACAGAGTGTTATTTCTTCTGGAGAGGAAGAATTAACAACTAATTATTAAGGTGTGAATTTAAACAATTGAGCATCATTCATTTATGCCAGTAAGGTTCAAATATCTCGTGTATTCTCTTTGATCTACCCTCAGCACTCCTGTTTCCTTCTATAGTTAATTTTATTTGACACTATTTCATTTTTGATGTAACACTTTCCAGTTTAGATTAGAGGGTTTTTCCAAACTAGTTTCATTACTACTTTATTATAAATAAATAAAAATAAAAAAATGAAAATTAAAAAGATGTTTACCTCATTGCTGACAACAGTGAGGTTTTTAGTTTTAAAACCTTATAATTTTATCACATGCCTTCTATGTGGATCGACCATGAACCACTGTGTTAGTGTAGGTTAATAAATCTAATTTTGAGGGTCCCGACGACCTCCTGCCAGCTTCAAAATTTGGTACCGCTACCGGGGAGGGCAAGCACTTAGATATTAGGGTTTGAAAAATAAAAAAACAATAAAAAACATAAGAAATCATATATTAAAAAATATGCTTTAAAAAAACTGTGAACTAGAATATACTACATTAATTGAACATAAAAAATCTGGATCAACTTTGCAACTTTATGTGTTTAAACTAATTTGTTTTTTTAGTTTAAAGAAAATTGAACATCATCATAATTGGAATCAACCAGGACCATACTATGTTTATTTTAGAAATTATGGACACACTACCTGGGAGTGTGTTTATAAAAAACCACAATAGATTTATTTCATTTAATATGATGAAAACAATGAATTTGGTCCTGACACCGTAGCTAAAATTTACATAATTGAATCTATATTGGATGCTAGGGTGGAACTAATTAACAATTGGTTAACTAAAACCCATGAAATTCAACTTAGAGATTCTCAAGAGCAAGATAAAATTATCAAAAGATTATAAACCATGCTCTTGGAATTAAAAAAATGTCTTAAATAACAAGATTAATTTGTAGAAAATGAAAATGATAAAGTGTAAAAAATATTTGAAAATCAAATTGAAGAAGAGAGTGATAGTGAAACTTGGAAATAATCCATTATCTTTGAAAAATATGATTCTGGTGGACTTATTTTGGAAATAACTGACTCAAGAATTAATGAAAAAAGCATTGAAAATCAAATAATTTGTTTTAATGGAGTTGAGTTGTTCAATTTTGAAACTGAATTAAAACAGATTGAAAAAGATAGCCCAGTTCTTTTCATAATACCTACTTTCTAGAAAAATAACTATTTTAGACGTTTTGAAAATAAATTTACCCAGGTTGAAGATATACTAGAAAATAAAAATTTTAATGTAAAACACTCTTCACCCAACTTTTATGATTTTGTGAAAAATGAGTTTGAACAAAATATTGGGAACAATTTGGAAGAGAATCTTAAGCTAGAAAATATAGAATCTGAAATTTATGAACTTCAATTGAAAACTTCTCTTTCATGTCATGAACCTATGAACCCAATAATTTATGAAATGTTGTTGGATGATGAGGATGAGGGAGTGATATTTGAAGAACGAATACCTGATGATTTCTCATTTCCCTATTCTCATAATAATAAATTTTCTAAATCACTGCTCTTTGAAATTGAAAACAGTGTTGATATATCTGGGGGTAAATGTTTAAATTTGAAGAACATCAAATCTCAATTTATTGATGATGAATTGAAAATTAATCCTCCTGATTTAAGCTTTTTGCAACACTCAAATGACTTGGTTTTAGTAAGTGATCCATTCGAACTTGAACTTGAAAGAGAGGTTGAACACACATTAGATGACGATTTAAAAATTGATTTGATAGAAGTAGTAGATGGTCGATGTGATTTAATAGATGAGGATATTTAGGAATAGATTTACAACATTGTTAGACCTGAATCTGTCTGTAATAAGATAAATTCACTTCCTTGTATGTCACTTACATCCTTAACTATGAAGGGTGCTGAGCATTTTCATGATACAGATAGTAGTCCAGAGGGGGAATGACACTTGTTTTTCATTGTACATGAATCTGTTCACCACTTTATTGAATCCCCTATTTGTCCTACTAATTAGTACTCACCCAAGAGCACCCTTGAATTTGAATATGTTAATAATGAAGATGAGAGAGTTAGAAATGATAATAAGTTCTTACCCATTGAATCACCTAGTTTAGTGTTGTCCCATTATGTTAATTCAGAATTTGAAATGTCTGAACTTATTCTGGAAGTAGACATCACTATGTCCACAACTGTTAAATGGTGCATCATAGAGGTTATTTTAGGCTATGAGAATTCAGTTATTGTTGTGTCAAGTTTTTATGTCCACAAATATCCTTTTTCTATTAAAAATAATTGTTCCAAACAAATGTGGTGGTTATTATTAAGGAAACCACATCAACCATGTGACTATAGTTAGTTTCTAGGTGATTTTGGCTGGGGACTATAAATCTAATGCTGCATGGGAGGCAACCCATGATTTTTGATCTATTAATAAATAAAAACATTGTGATTAAATAATCTCTAACTGAAGACTCTAAATTCAGTGCATCATGGGAGTCAACCCATGATGTTTTTTTGTTGTCATTTTTACTGTTTTGTACTGAATAAAATGTTTTTTTCTGCCTTATGTATGTTATATCTGCTGGATTTTTGTTCCTAGTTTACATGCTGCTTGTTTGTAGGATGATGCTGCTTTTGCCAATAAAGGACTGGAATTCCCATGATCATTTCTGGACAAGAGATTAGGCATGGAAGTAAATCATCTTTCTGCATTTATGTATACTCATGTTTTTACTAATAAATTTCTTCTCACGAAAAAATTATTCTTGTATTGGAATGAAATTCTGTTGTATTTCACTATGTATGTATAAATTCTGTATGTGCCTCTTTGCTGAAAATTGAATTTCAATCTTGTTAAAACCTTCTCACTATATGAAATTATGTGTGGGGGTACATGTTTTCTGGTTGTTGTGTCTTTTGTGGAATGTTCTTTTCTAAGGTGTGTTAGGAATTCATTCCTTATGTGTTATTGAATATTCAATTGAATCTTACTTTCCGAAATTCCATACACCTAATTCTCTCTGTACCAACAAGTTACATGCCTTGTTTGAACATTAATTTAAAATCATTGTCACTCGAATAAATGTTAGTAAATGTTTTTACTTATTAATCAACCTGTTGTAAATTATTCATTGTGGCAAAAAATTTATTCTAACTTCATTGAGACACTTTATACATGTAATAAATATGCAAAATTGAAAATCTATTTTGAAACTTAATTGATTAATTGTTCTTCTCCATATTTAGAAGTCATCTTTGGGTAAAAATTTGGGTTTTAAGTGTGGGGTAGGGGGTAAATTCTTGACTGTGCTAAATAGTGCTTAATTGAAAACCCATCAATTCCAACTGCAATTTCAAATTTCATATAAAAAGTGGTTAAATTTTTTATATTTTTTTGAACATTTTAATGTTTTACATAGTACTCAAATGGGTGTTTCCTTAGGAAAAGTTCCTTTCTTGTAGTTATGAACTACTTTGAGTCTGAAATTGTTGAGGTTGGATGATTTATGAGTGATCTTACTTAGTGATTTTTTTTGAAATATGGGTTATAAAATACTTCTGAAAGTGATATGGGTACGCTTTTAATGGAATTATGATCATAATCCTTGGAACTAGAAGTTTTATTATGATTCTATGGGCCTCTTTTATCTTTTAATTATTTTAAGATATTGCTTTAATGAGACAATGTAAATTATTTTTGATATAAATCTTTTGAAACTGTAGTAATTTGGGCATCAAGGATCCCACGGTGTGTCTCTGACACCCTAGATGCTGGGTGCATTTCGTTTAATTATAAGCCCTATGTACACTTTGAATAAGTGCATTGTAGAGTGCTTAACACAATGAAACATGTCTTGGAAAAAATAAATAAATTGTCTAGGGTCAAAAATGAGGTCATTAAGGTGTGGGGAATGATGAACGCCAAATGAAGAAGGGGTCAATTAATTTATATGGGAATCATTTAGGTCGTGTCATTGAGAAGATGTAAAAAATGTATTTATTTCTGAGCCTTAATATTCTGTCAATGTACAAATTTCCTTTGTTATGTTATTAATTCCATTGATATTTTACCCTTTTCCACCCTCGGAATTTGGACGTAATCCTGCATTGAAGTGAGTCACTATGTTGTATCATGTATGAGGCATGTCATCTTCATTTTTTGTTGAATCATATCTTTCTTAACTACCCTGGAGTATTTGTTATAGGAAAGATTCATATGAGCAATTTATTTTCTAAAAGCCTTCTGTTATGTTTTGTCCTTTGTTTTTGAGTGCTGGACATATTACATTATGAGAAAAATAATAAACACATCACTGTTTCTAAAGAATAATAAAGCATGGGATTGTCTGAGGAAAAACAATGCTTATGTGTGGTGGAATTTGATGTGTATCTATTTTTACATAGTTTTGCCACATCATTTTATTTAATTTATAATGATTTAATTAATGATTTAATCACATTTTATTAAATAATTGTACTTTTGTATTTTTATAGTTATCTTTATTAATTAATCAATTTTGATAATTAATTATGTATTTTTACACTTTAAATTAATAATTTTAATCTTACTTTACTTTTATTATTTAATTATGTCTTATTTAGTTTAGTTAATTTAAGTCTTCCAGACATTTTAATAAACTATCATTTTTATAAAACAATTTTGTAATCGTTGTAATTATATTTAATTAACTTAGTCTTTATTTTAATAATTTATCTTTTAACATAGTTTCATTAGAATAGGTTTAAAATGTTAATTAATATGTTTAGACATCCTTCTAATCATTTTTGTAAATAATTTTTCTTTTAAATTAATGAAAATAGTTCTCTTTTAATTTTATTTGTTCAAATAGTTGTTTAATTAATTAATTAATAGTTTTTAATCAGTAATTATATTATTTTATCTATGTACTTTGTTTATTAATTCATTTTATATTTATTTTATTCTACCGGTGAGGTAAAGCATAACTAGCGGTGACCGACTAGGTCACCGATGCTCTTCATTTTCACTTGCTGCTACCCTGTAATTAATTATACTGTTATTTTAATTTAAGCCTTTTTTCATGTTAGTTTTTTTAATAATTCATATCTTAACTTAAGTGTTGTCTAATAAATAATATTATTTGTGGTTTTAATATTTTGATGTTTAATAAAAATCCTTTTTTAAATTTATGATGTTTAGTTTCTTTTAATTAGTTATTTTCAATCCATATATGTGTATTGCTTAAGTTTTAATTTTTAGTTAAAAATAATTTCCAAAGGTCACCATTAGTTTTATTTATCTTGTAATGGGACCCTTGAACATCACCATTCATATCGTATACCAGTGACCATTTGTTATAACGGTGAGCATTAGTTATGAGTACCAGTGACCTTTTATTTTAAATTAACAGTAGCAGTTATTAATTTTATCGGTGACCTTTTGTTTTTAAGCTATCGTTAGCCTTTCCTCTTGCAACTGTGATAATCGCGTCATTTTTTTCTTTCCTCATTGTTACCCTATTTTCTTTCCTCGCCATTATATTATCTCCTCTTCACCTCATTGTTTCACCACCTCCACCTCGTTCTCAATATTTCTCTTATCATAACTACATCGCACCACCATTGAAGTCGCAGACCGCTGATCAAGGATGAAGGTGCGGATGTAGCGCCTCTGCTGGATGCCTCCAGTGCTGATAGAACCGTAGCACTACTGTGCAGAAGAAGAAACCGCCTGGGTCAGGAGGAAGACCTGCACACCACCGGTTTTGGAGGGTCGCTGCTATTTGCCGCACCTACTGGTAGTGCACCGTTTTTGTTGGAATGGAGGAGATCCGCCGCACTACACTGGAACCAAGGTAAGTCGTCGTTGCCAACCGGAGTTGAGCCGAGGAAGGGCGCAGGCCACCACGGGTTCGTGTTGGAGTTGCGCTGGTTCTCCGTTGCTGAAGGTTGTTTCACCACAACCAGTTCGGAGAAGCTGCTGCACCTCATGTCATCGTTGCTGGAGTCGAGGGAAGCTAGAACACTTTCTGAATCCGTTGAGGAGGAGAAGAGGGAGGCAGACCCGAGGGATTTGGAGAAGAAGACCTCCCCATGTGTGACGATAATTGGGGGAGGAAGAATTTAACAAAATAATATAATAAAAGTAAAATAAAAAAAAGAAAAAAAAATAAATGTGAAGGAAAAAATTAATAAATTAAAATAATAGAATATAATATATAAAAGTTATAGTTTAAAAAATTATGATATTAATAAATAGATAAATTATAAATTAAAATTCAAAACTAAATTAATAATAAATGATAATAAAAAACTAAGATAGTGTTAATAGTATAAATATGTAATTAATAATAATTATAAATAAACAATAAAATATACTTATTAATTTAAGAATATTTAAAACTGAAGTATTAATTTTAATTATTAGATTTAAATAAATTAATTAATGAATTAATCTATCAATTTAATTTCTTAAATAGTAATTACAATGTTAGTAATTAAATTAGTAAATAAAAATAATTAATTCAATCTAAATTATAAATTTATTTTTTATATAATTATTTACTTATGATGATAAATTTTAATAACTTAGCAAAAAATTTTAAAATTAATAACATAGTAATTATATTTATGATCATAATTTAATTAATAATGTTTTAATAAACATTTATTACACCATATTAAAATTAATTGAATTTTTTTTAAATAATATAAATGTAAATAATAATTATTAGTTTAGATAATTATTAATTCACATTATCAACTTTTTAATAAGTATTATAACAGTAAACTAAAATAATAACATTAAAATTTTAATTAACCATTGTTCAGTTTTAATTATTTCATTTTTTTTATAACATGTGTAGGTTCATTCAAGAGTCGAGTGTATGTCCACATTCATTTAACTAACTCACCGGGAGTTAGTTATGTGAGAAACGTTAGTGCGATGTGCCAGTCGCGAAAAAATGAATGTTGTGCGGTGTATTTGTGAAGGGCTTTCTAGGTCGGTGGAAGATGTTTGGTAACATGCAAAATAGGACAATGTTAACTTAACGTAGAGAAATCATTAGAATTTTGGAGACTCTCATTCTGATTCCATGCCACACAATTCGAGAGCAAAATTGTTAGGAGACACCAAGAGCGGTACCAGTGATTTGGAGTTGCAGGAGCGAAGAAAAAGTACATGATCTTCATTCTCAGAGGGAGGATCTCTCTTCCTATGTTATTATATGTTCTACATTTCATTTTCTACTGATATATTGAAAATGATATTAGTTTAATTTATTTTGATCGAGTGTTTTGAGTTTTATTGGTGAAAACATTTATCATCTTCAATTAATATCAAAAATGAGAATCTGACTCTTTCGGTGAGATTGAATATGGTTCTTGAACATTAAATTGAATTAAAACCTTTAGAAACGTAATTCCGAATCGTTGATCTTTTTGCGAGATCATTCAACTGGAACTTTCATCAAACTTTCGAATTCAAAATCATCAGAACTCTCAGCGTGATAGTTTTCTGATGATAACATTTTATCAAATTGTTGTATGTGGTTTTTGATGTGGCAAACTTTTAGAACTATAATATAGAGTGTTATTTCTTCTGGAGAGGTAGAATTAGAAAATAATTTTCAGGGTGTGAATATAATCAATTTAGGAACATTCATTTAATCTAGTAAGGTTCAAATCACTCAAGTATTCTATTTGATCTACCCTCATCACTCATGATTCCTTCTATTGTTAATTATAGTTTACACAGTTTCATTTTTACTGTATCATTTTCCAGTTTAGAAAATAGGTTTTTTCCAAACATGTTTCATTACTATTTTTAAAAAAAAATAGAAATTAAAAAAATTGAAAAGTAAAAACATGATTATCTCATTGCAAACAATAGTGAGGTTTTTAATTAAAATCCTTAGAATTCACTCACATTCCTTCTCTGTGGATCGACCATGCACCACTGTGCAAGTGTTGGTTAATAAATGTAATTTTGAGGGCCCTGACGACCTCCATACTGCATCAATTACCACACCACCTATTAGAATTTTCATATTGTCTATTAATTCATATCATACATTTTCAATTCAATATAAACTCATTTTCTTGGTTTTGACCACCTTTAATAAGAATGAGAAGGAAAAAACTAAACTTTTGATCATACCAATAAATATGCATATTATATTTTCATTTCTGTGGTTTTTACATATCATTAATGAGTTGAAATTTTCTTCCATAATTTTTCCACCAATATAAACTCATTTAATTAGTTTTTACACTATTTTCGTGTAAATTAACAATATCAGAAGAATTTTGTTAGAAAAGTGGGAGTTTCACATTTAAATTTGATGAAATGGAATTGGACTTACCTCTATGAATTTTTTTGGTGAAACTAATTAAATTATTAGTGAGTGTATATTTCATACAAAACAATCGGGTGTCATTACATTTTACTCCTATAATTTTCATTATCATTTAACAGTTTTACAAAACGATGCTTTTTGTTGGATATTTAAAAAAACACTTGTAATTTAAAGTGATATGTTTTGGAAGTACATTTTCTATCCATTCTACAAACCTAGATATCTACATATATATATATCTTAACAATATAAACAAATCAAGAAAAATTAAAATTTCCATGTTAGATGATAGGATACAACATATACATAATATTACTTTTCATGGATATGATCAAGAGAGTTCACCCATCCTCCCCAATATTTTGTTGACATGGTATATGAGATAATTCACATGGTGGACTAACTTGTACAAGTCAATGTAAATAGCTTCATCTATATGGGACCAATTAGGATCAGTAGACCTACTTAATATATTTTATTTCATTTCCCCAATCACTCAAACCTATGTTCACAAGAAATGCATATATAAACCCCACTAACTACCCTAAATTATTTTGGCATGCTATCTTTAAAAAAAATTATGGTAAATTTACTAAAATATAATATTATCAGGATTTTTCAAAACAAGGATCCGAAATATTTCAATTTGGTTGGTGAATAGAAACTACCCTCCAATAGTGTTGGTGGTTGTACTACATTCATTAGCATATCCATGAATCAGTCATTTCATCA
The DNA here is from genome assembly GCA_963277665.1 of Viscum album. NCBI lineage: Eukaryota > Viridiplantae > Streptophyta > Magnoliopsida > Santalales > Viscaceae > Viscum > Viscum album. The sequence goes on along the minus strand of OY728167.1, from coordinate 559,226,963 downwards.
TAGAAAAGATGAGGCAGTGTAAAGTTTCAAAAATCCTTCCTCATTCATAATTTTTAAACATAATTTAAATCGAGATAAATTATATTAAAATTAAATTTGAAACATAATGAAACATTATATTTTGATCTCAAATAAAATATTAAAATGAATAAGAAATATAAAAATTAATATATTTAGTAAAAATAAGTCAAATGATTCGTATTTTCTTGATATAGTGCTCTAGGAACCACCTCCCCCAATAAAGAGAACTTTAGGGTTCAAAACTATTTTTTTTAAAATTTCATTCCATGAAAACACATTGATCTATGTAATAATATAGTGACAATTTTCAAATATGAAATTTCATTTTTAATATATTTTAATTATTATTTTGAAACTAATTTTTAATTATAGTGTCATTTATTAAAATAAATATCTTTTTTTAATTTAAATAATCATTTTTTAAATTAAAACCCACAACAACATAATAAGTGTCTTCTATCTAGGTGATATTTTACATATCAATGAATTAGTGCTTCTAATAATCAAATGTAGGTGAAAAAAATAAAATAATGAAAATTAAAAATAAAACACAAGGATTTAAAATGAAAATTTTCATAGATATGGAGTTATTAGAAAATGAATTATATTGGGAAAATGATAACATTATAAGGAAAAAAGTATAATTAATGAAGAAGAGTTGGAAAAAAAATAGAAATGTCATATATATATTATAAATCATAAGATCTACTAGTTTAAAATAGAATTATCAAAGTGAGAGTTGGAGCAAGGGAATAATTCTTATGTAAAGTATGAAACAATATGTATAATTATAAGGGGGAGATGATGTATAAAAAACAATACCAGAAAATGATGTAAACGCATAATAATATATATAATAATATTCAAAGTATAGTTTGAAGAAAAAAATAAGGCTAGGAAAGGTTGAGTAAAAATAGAAACATAAAAATATATATCATATATAAAAAGGTAAACCACCAACAAGATATGGTACTAAAATATGAAATAAAAAAATGATAATCATATGTGAATGTGTCTGTAAAATTATTTGTAGAAGATAAAATAGAATCTGAATCCTAAATATAAGAAGCATGTTCTAGAAGGTTTTGTTTAGATTTTAAATATGAAAAAACTAATATAAAGTTAAAATCAGATGGTAGAATATGAAATAATATTCAAATGTAGTCACAAATGCATATGTCATAGTGGATGGTCAAAAGTAGAAAAATAATTTGAAAAAAAATATAAAATAATTTTATGTATAAGTAAATGGAGAACAATTGTAGAGACCCAAATCTTGATGTACAAAGACATTACATTACTTTTGGGGAGTACTAAATAATTAACAAAAGCAGACACCTAATTATCATATTAGTTTAGTGTCTTTGTAAACTCGGAACCGAATCTTCTAATCATGAAGAAAGATCTTCAACATCTCCCATAAATATCTTCTTTTTTTTTAAAACTAAAACCATTATTTATATCCTAGGGGAAAAACATAAAATATGTGAGCTCAAATGCCCAGTAAGGGTAAACAGGGTGAACATAAAAAAACATATACATTTGAACTTACAAACATCAATATATTATTTAAACATCAAGATCTTGAGACGTGAAATAAATTTTGGAAGTACGTAAGGCATAGATCACAAAGGAACATCAATAATGATAAAATAGAATTGAATAAAACATGTAATTGTGGAAAACCATTAAGAACAAGATATTATTTCCATAGCATCCAAGGCATTACTGCCAAGACAATCATAGTGGACAATGTCTATTACTGAACTGGGTTTACCTACCATTCTAGGCCTATATTACTGAACCGGATTTACTTGTCATTCCATCTGTGTCTATCTTGATATATAAATCTTTACCCAATTCATTAGAGGGAGATATAGGTCCCAATAATATCATAATGAAATCATTCATTCATGTTCCACATAATAATCATAAATCATCCATCATAACTCAAAGAATATAATAGGCTTCAAAAAAATCATCCCATCATAACGTAATCCTTATAAAACAATAGATATTATTTCATCATAAGAAAAACAAACCATGTAAATAATAGGGACATTATACATGAAACATAACCATATTAAAAAATGTCATCTCACATGGAAAATAGTTTTGATAAAACAGTTGAAATGAATTCTTGAAGAAAATATACATTCTTCTTTCAAATCATTTTCTTTTCTCAAAATGCCATGAAATTTTAAAAGAAAAGAAAATAATTTTGCTTAAAAATAATCATGAACTATTTTATATGAATCTTCATGGAAATAATTCATTAAGAAACCATAAAAAACCGATCATTCTATATAAGTTAAAAAACATTCTCCTTGTACTTTTGTCGGAAAACTCAAAAAGTTCCTCATATGGTAAACAAAATAAAGATTCCTTCCATACCATGTGGTAAAAGTAAATAAAGGATAAAAATTACATTAAAAATTAATTAAAGAATAGTAAACCTTCTATGAATTTTTTTTATAAAACATGGACATGGATGATAAATATAACCTTAGTAAACACATACGAATAAACAATCTCACATAAGAAAAAGATTGAATAATTATGCCTTATCGTAGATACAATTTCTTTCGTATGTGAATGAAAATCCTATATAGTGGGTTTAAACATATTATTAACTTGTAACAGAACCACAATAATTTTTATGATATCATATATTAATCACTTACGAATTTATTTTACCCGTTCATTTGTCAATTCCAGGTTGAAGAAGTGTTTTGGGTAAAATCGTTTCCTTTTTCGTACGTGTTTTGACTTGTAATTATTCATATGATTACATAGATCATGGTTACATACATCCAGAATGTAAAACATGATTTATATATAATATATATTCAGAATATATACATATATTATAGATCGATAAATGGAATGAAATACACCGTTCATAGAGACGGTAAGTCGTACGTACGCATGAATGTTGTTTTCGTTTCCTTATTAAATTGAATTGAAGTAAGTAAATGACATATAAGTAAATACAGTATCATTATTATGTAATATATTTGATTATTATTTATTATATATAGATTATAATCATTCTTAAATGGTTAACATGTAGAATTAATCTCAACGCATCGTGGAGACGGTAAGTCATACGTACACAAGAGCGACAATATCTTTCCCATGATTGTGGAATTGTATTGAATTGTATGGTGTGTAATATTTCAGAATAAATATAACTTTACAATAATCATATATAGATATTTATTCCATCATTATACCCATCTAATCATGTTGGTGATGAAAGACATATTACACCACGGCGTGGAGACAGTAGGTCCTACGTACGCACGCGTGTTCATTTCAATTTTTATAGGATGGATAGAAGATGGAATAGGTTTGTTTCATATTCATAATAACATATCAGTATAATATTTATACTCGAGTTATTACTTAAAAATGAAACAACTCATATAGAGGATGTAGAAGAAGAACAAATTTTGAAAGAATCTGTAAAGTAGGTAACCTCTTCTTCGACGTGCCTCTTCTAAACCACCTCTTAGGGCACTAACGTTGATCTTTGAAAAAGACCAGGACATCTAGTTTGTTTCTAGGGAAGTTTATATTGGAAATGGGTAGGGTTTTTCCATTCTTGAAGGCACAAAATTGTGTGAAGAGGATAGAGAGGAGGTGCCCTGTTATAAGAGAGGGGAGGGGTACTTTATGAAATATTCAAAAATATAAATGTATAATAAAATCAAACCCCTAATAAAAACCTCCAAAATGACTAAACATCAAGGATGAGATAATACACGGCTTTAATGTCATAAAAAAAATAAAATTTATACATTTTTGGAATTTATTTTAAACATTTTCATTTTGATTTATCCTTATTTAATCTATTTAATTTAATTTTTGTTAATAATATTCTAATTTTTAAATTGTTAAAACTACATACTTATATGTTGTGAATTTTCCACAGTTGGATACTTTGTAAAATTTCAGACCATATAATTTTTATTTTTAAGTATATAAATATTTTTTTGATTTTGAAACAATTTAATAATATGTTATTTTAATAAAATAACAATAATGTCAATTTTGACACTATTCAATATTTTTAATTTAAATAAAATCAACAAAGAAGATATATTCTAACCAAAATATTTAGTATTTTCCTAACATGTCATATTCTTCTAAAAAATTATTGTATAAGATTAACTAGTTCATATAATATTTATTTTAATATTCTAAAACCATATATTTGATATTTCTCTTAATAAAATAATTACTACAACATTTTTTTATAATTATTTAATATACTTATTTTTGCATAAAAATTAGAAATAAAATACTATTATGTATATAAGTATAATATCTTCCATAATAATACTTTTAGTCTAATTTATCTTCTAAAAAACCATCTATTAAAATGTTATCTTTATTAAATTATGTAGGTGACAACTTTGACATCATTTAAAATAAAATAAAATAAATATAATTATCTATTTTATAAGGATCCAAATGGTCCACAAGACTCCAATTGGATTCTTATAGTGTATATATACTCGACAAATATGTTTTGGTCCTGTGTTTCGGCTTTTTTATGGGTATTATTATTGTAATAAAAACTATATTACCGATTTTTTATTAAATAAATAATTTTTGTATCATTAATGTATATGATGTTAAGGTAATTATATATTTCTTAAAAAATAAAAATATATTACCACAATAAATTAGAACATTTTAGCATTCAAATGCGAATTTATAATAGAATTATATTTTGTATAACCTTATATTAAAAATAATTTAATTATTAATGATTGAGTGAGGCATATTTCACTTTCCTTTAAATAAAATAAATTAACAGACTTAATAACTACACAAGGGGGTTCTAATAGATACCATTTAGACAAAAGTATATTTTTGGATGAAATATAATCATCCAATTATATTAATACACGTGTAAGGGTAATTTTATAAAATTATTTTTACCCTTAATTACATGATTTACCTTTAATTCTGGTAAATAAAATTGACTTTAGTTAGTATTCATATTTTCCAAAAATAAAAAGTAGCATATTAACATAATTTTATCCAACTGATTCGAAATATGGAATCCATTATTAAAAATTCAGGACAAAAAAGTTGCAGAAATTAATTTAAAATCAATCCCTTTTGTCGAAAAAAACGGGTTTTTGTTTAAAACATTACAAAATATTTAAATAATTTTACCTATGAATTCAGTGTATAATTAATGATAATGACATAAATATTATTAAAAGGTAAAATTATATTCTATTTATAATTTAAAACCATTCAATATTATAATGGAACCATATAAATTACCTCGATGAAAAAATTTGTTTTTAATTAAAATTTATCGTGATTTTACTATTCATTAAAATATGAATGTTATCAGAAAAATATCAAAAATTTATCCAATTAAAATTTTAATATTCTGATTCTAAGGAAGAAATTTAATTTTCCAAATTGAACTTATAAATATGTCAAAAACTAGATTTAAAATGGGTGCGCCATCAAAAGGTGGAAAACTGAATTTTTTGAGAAATTCTTCTTTTATCCGAAAAATTGATTTTGTTCTCATACCTCATTCTAGGAAATGTGTAAGATGAATTATAATGTTATAAAATTCAGAATTATGTTAATACAATTCATAATGGCTAGTTCATAATATTATAATAATATATCATTGTTTAGTGAAACTCAGTATTGCGTACCACGTAAGCTATCGAGGAATGTCTCTCTTGTGTGTATCACAAGTCAAGTTAGTGTTGCATGTAGTAAAATATTCTTTTGGTGTTGATTATAAAATAATAATAAAAATTCCATTTATATGATGAAAAAAATCTATACACAATGTTGCATAGAATAATTTCTACCAATCGATATTGAAATTGTGTGTAACACGAGCCAAGAATAGTGTTTCATATTCTGCATGCTAATACAGTGTTGCGTATAGTGTAAGATAAGCATGGTGTATCATACAACAGAAGAAATTAAATAAATTAAAACAAATATATCTCAAAAAATCTCATGGTGTTACATTGTACCCCCTTAAAATGAATTTCACCCTCAAAATTCATCTTGGTTATAAATGGTTTACTCCATGAAAGTTTCTTTCATTGAAATCCAAATCATTAAAAGGAAAACTAAAAATTCATTTTAAAAAGGAACATTAGAAACAAAACTGATACCCAAAGTAACTCATCACTGGGTTTCTACATAGGAGAACATAGGTTAAAACATGGACATGGAAGGGAAATGTAACCATCGAGTGCTGATGGAGAGTGGTATAGAACATGGGTATAAAGAATCCAATAATCAAAAGCCATAAATTTGTGATGATCTAAGGTACCATTTGATTCATTGGATATGAGGGTACTAGAACAGCATTTATGGTTTTCAAGATCACTTCCCTAATGTTGAAAATTTTTAATTAGATGAAATACTTACTTGATTTTGGTATAATCTCACTATTGGTCATTCCATGAACAATTTCCACATCATCTCATAAAGAAATAATGTTGAATTTTTCATTCAAGAAGTGTTAGAAAATCATGTGATAGAATAATGGCTCATTTAATCTATCTCAAACAAAGGCTTATAAAAATTTATTAAATATACATAATTCCATATATGGTGATATTAATCATAAATGGTTCTAAAAATGGACTTATACTTCATCAATAATACCACTTAATAAAATGAGACAAATTTCTACTAACCAGGGACTTCCTGTATCCCAGTGGTAGGCGATAAAGTCTTTTCACACTTCAGTGGTGGGTTCAATTCCCGAAGCCTTGTCCGATGTGATGGGTTATTTCCCATTCTGCAGGTTTTCCTTTTTCTAAAACTATATTATTATAACATTCCAGCTAAAATAACGAAAAATGGTTTCTCCTTAAAATATAACATCTTATGTCTAACATATCCATTCCAATTTTTAGGCATATCCAAAATACTTTTTTCCAAGTTCATGGTATAAAGAGAGTTATTACTAGAAAGGGAACCTACCTAGAATGTGGATACAATCATTTATCCCATATATATAATAAGATATAGCTTGTTGGTCACATTCCAAAAATGTGAATCCCTTAATGATGTATTCTCTTGAAACATTTATTACCATAGAGCCTTTGTGAAAACATGAATGATGTCAAAATATATCTCTATCCGCATATCAATATCCCACAAATTCAATATACTCAAACCATGATATCAAATTGTCATTATATCAATCACGATCTCCTTAATACTATCAAACATACTATTTTCACCTTATCCCTTCATTATGCACATATCATCTACTTTCCAAAAATATTTAAATCACTTATCATGGTTACTAGTACCATTCATCGTATATATTCAAATACACAACTAAATACAACAGTGTAACAATACTTATATTTTTATTTGTTCCATAGTGACATACATTATTATTGATAAACATGCAATCATTCCACTACCTTCTTAAACCATTAACTAAGCCTTATCATTTTATTCCTCAACACTTCTTTCATCTCATATATCATTTGTAGTCACTTCGTCTTCATCAACATAAATACAACGCATACGACCATGCTGATTCTCTACATGAGATTTTCCATTAGGGAATTCATTTGCATAATTCCCATACATTTCACATTTAAAACATTTAACCTTTATTGATGTCTTAGCAACACCATTAGCCTTGTCCATTGTGTTAACTGAACATTTTCCATTTCAATTACAGGCTTTGTGCCCTTCTTTTGCACACCCAAAGCATCTTCTAGTTCCGTTGAAACATTCTCCTTGATTACTATTCCCACATCATTTATATGAGGGATATTGAACATTATTTCCTCTATGATCATCATGAAACTCTTTGTTTCTCTTATTAGCCGAGTCAGGAAACTTACAAAAGTTGATATTATTGGTCATATTCTGAGATTGCCGATTAAGCATAATAATGATGTTTCACCTTCCAGATACTATTTAATTTGGTTTCTCATGAATAATTTCCTTCCATTGCCTATTATATTATCCATTAACATGAATATTCATGTTTACAGACATTTTCTAAAACCCAAACATAATAGAGTGAGTGGAAAAAATAGGAAAACAACATAATCAAAGGGGATAACATTCAATATATAACATATTAGGTTTAATCCTAGGTTATTCATGATCATTATCACAATTCTAGTACTGTAACCTATACATATTCTTAACCATAGGGACATCCCTAGACATACCCTTAGAAATATCTCTAGGGATCTCAGTAATGTTTTTGCATCCTAGTTTTCAAAGGTCAACTAAACGTTCACCCTTATACCAACTGTAATGACCCAAATCATGACATACATAGATATTATATTACTTTTACGAAATAAATAATACATAACAAAACAGACGCCCAAAGGCCATATTAGTTTAGTGTCTTTGGAAACATGGAATATAATCTTGTAATCATGGTGAAAGATCTTAAACATCTCCCATAAATATCTTATTTTTTCCTACCTAAAGCCTTTTTTTATATCCTGGGGAAAAATTAAACATAAAAGGGTGATCTCAAATGCCTAGTAATGGTAAACATGGTGAACATAAAAAACATATACATCTGAACTTTAAAACTTGAACATAATATTTAAACATCCAAATCTTGAGTCTAGAAATAAAGCATGACAGTACGTAAGGCATAGATCAAAAAAGGAACACAAATGATGATAAAATAGAATTGGAATAAAATATGTAATTGTGGAAAACCATTAATAACATTATATGATTTCCATAGTATCCAAGGCATTACTTCCAAGACCATCATAGTGGAAAAAGTCCATTAATGAACTAGGTTTACCTACCCTTCCAACCCTATATTACTGAACCAGATTTACTTTCCATTCAAGCCATGTCTATCTCATGAGATATAAATAATTACCCAATTCATTGGAGGGAGATATAGGTCACACCCATCTCAAAAAGAAATCATTCTTTCATGTGCCACTAAATAAACATAAATCATTCATCATAACACACCGAATAAAATGGGTTTCATAAACATCATCCCATCATAACATAATCCATATAAAACAATGGATATTATTTCTTAATAATCAAAATCAAGCAATATAAATAATAGTAATATTATACGAGAAACAAAACCATATTAAATAATGTCATCTTAGATGGAAAATAGTTTTGATAAAACACTTTAAATGATTTATTTAGAAAAATATCCTTTCTTCTTTCAAATCATTTTATTTTCTTAAAACTCCATGAAATTTGAAAATAAAAGAAAATAATTGTGTTGAAAGTAATCACGAAATATTGTAGATTAAGATTCCTTGAAATAATTCTTTATGAACCCGTAAAAATCCGATCATTCCGTATAAGTTAAATAAACATTCTCATACTTTTGTCAGAAAAGTCAAAAAGTTCCTCGTATGGTAAACAAAATAAATATTCCTTCCATACCATGTGGTAAAAGTCAAAAAGGTTAAAAATTACTTTAAAAATACATGGAAGAATATTATAAATTTTATGAAAACTTTTTTAGAAAACATGGACGTGGATGATAAATATAACCCTAGTAAATTCTAATGAATAAACAATCTCGGATAAGAAGGAGATTGGTATAATTATCCCATACCGTAGGTCCAATTTCTTTCTTATGTGTTTGAAACTCTTGTATAGTGGGTATAAACATGTTCTTAACATATAAAATAACCATAATAATTTTTATGATATCATATATGATTCACATATGACTTTATATTACCCGTTCATTTGTCAATTCCATGTTAAAGCAGTGTTTTGGGTAAAATCGTTTTATTTATCATATGTGTTTGGACTTGTAATTATTCTTACAATTACATAGATCATGATTACATACTTCCAAAATGTAAAACATGATTTATATATAATATATATTCATCATATAAATATATATAATATATCGATAAATGAAATGAAATACACCGTTCATGGAGACGGTAGGTCGTACGTACACATGAATGATGTTTTCGTTTCCATATTAAATTGAATGAAAGTAAGTAAATGACATATAAATAAATCCAACATCATTATTATGTAATATATTTCATTATTAATTATTATATATACTTTATAATAATTCTTGAAAGTTGAACATGGAGAATGAATCTTATCGCTTCGTGGAGGTGGTAAGTCGTACGTACGCACGAGTGACAATATTATTCCCATGATTGTGGTATTGTATTGAATTTAATGGTGTATAATATTTCAGAATAAATATCACTTTAGAGTAATCATATATTTTTATTTATTCCATCATTATACCCGTCCAATCATGTTGGTGATGAAAACCAGATTCCACCACAGCGTGGAGACAGTAGGTCGTACGTACGCACGCGTGGTGATTTTATTTTTTTATAGAATGGATAAAAGATGGAATATGGTTGTTTAATATTCATAATAACATATAAGTATAAAAGTTATAGAGTAATTATTACTTAAAAAGGATACAACTCATATAGAGTATGTAGAAGAAGATAGAATTTTGAAAGAATCAGTATAGGATGTAACCTCTTCTTCGACGTGACTCTTCTTAACCTCCTATTAGGGAACTAAATATGGTCTTTGAAGAAAACCATGACCTCTAGAATATATATAGGGATGTTTATAATAGAAAATGGTAGTGTTTTTCCGAGATTGATGGCTCAAAATTATGTGAAGTGGAGAGGGAGGAAGTTCCATTCTATAAGAGATTAGAGGGGCACATTAGGAAACTCTCAAAAATATTAATTTATCATAAATATAAACCCACATAAAAAGCTCCAAAATTACTCTACGAAGAATATGAGATGATTTAGGGTTGTAATATCATCATACAATAAAATTGAGACATTTTTGGAATTTATTTTAAACCTTATCATTTCGATTTATCCTTATTTAATATATTTAATTTTAGTTGTGGTAATAATATTCTAAATTTTAAATTGTTACAAGTACTTTCTTATATGTTGTGAATTTTCCATAATTGGATACTTTATAACATTTTAGACCATATAATTTTTAATTTTTATTTTTTATGTATTTTGGTGATTTTTAAACAATTTAATAATATGTTATTTTTATAAAATATCAATAGTGTAAATTTTGACACTATTCAATTATTTTAATTTTACTAAAATCCAAACAGAAGATATATTCGAGAAAAAATATTTAATATTTTTCTATCATGAAATATTCGTCTAAAAAATTAGTGTATCATATCAAATAGTTCATATAATATTTATTCTAATATTTTAAAACCATTTATTTAATATTTCTCTTAATAAAATAATTACTACAAAATTTTTGTTATACTATTAAATATAATTATATGTTGCATAAAAATTAGAAATAAAATACTATGATATATATAAATTTAATTTCCTTCTTAATAAAACTTTTAGTAGAATTTATCTTCTTAAAACCCAACTTTTAAAATTTTATGTTTATTAAATTACGAAGGTGAAAATATTGACATCATTTAAAATAATATAATATAAATGACATAATCAGTTTTATAAGGCTCTAAATGGTGCAAAAGTATCCAATTGGATGATTATGGTGTTGGTATACTTGACCAATATGTTTTAGTCATGTGCTTTGTCATTTTTATGGGTATTATTATTTTAATAAAAACTATATTATTGATTTTTTCATTAAATAAATAATTTCCGCATCATTAATGTATAAACTGTTAAGGTAATTATATGTTTCTTAAAAAATAAAAATAAATTAAAATGATAAATAAAAACATTTTATCATTAAAATGAGTATTTATAATATAATTTATATTCTGTATAACATTATATAAGAAATAATTTAATTATTAAAGTTTGAGTGAGACATATTTCACATTCCATTAAATAAAATAAATTAATGGTCTTAATCACATACAAGTGGGTTCTAATAGATACCATTTCGACCCAAGTATATTTTAAGACAAAATATAATCCTAAATTTATATTAATACAAGTCTTAGGGTAATTTTATAATATTATTTTTACCCTTAATGACTTGATTTACCTTTAACTATGGTAAATAAAATTTACCGTAGTTACTATTCAATATTTTTCAAAAATAAAAGTATCCTATTAAAATAATTGGGACCAATTTATTCCAAATATGGAATCCATTTTTAAAAATTCAATAAACAGATTTTATAGATATTAATTTAAAATTAATCCCAGTGTCGAAAAAATGGGTTTTTATTTAAAACATTGCAAAAGATTGAAATGATTTTACCTATGAATTCAACATAAAATTAATGACCATGACCTAAATTATATTAAATGGTAAACATATATTATATTTATACTTTAAAACCAATCAATATTATAATTAATCTATATAAATTACCTCGATTAAAAAAGTTGTTTTTAATATAAATTTAGCGTGTTGTTACTACTCATTAAAATATGAAAGTTATCAGAAAAATATCAAAAAACTTTCCAAATTAAAATTTTACATCCTGATTAAATGGAATAAATTTAATTTGTCAAATTTTATCTTATAAAAATGTCAAAAACTAGATTTAAAATTGGTGTTCCATCAAAAGGCGACAAAACTGTATTTTTTTAAAAATACTTATTTTATCAGAAAAAACGATTTTGTTCTCATACCTCATTCTAGAAAATGTGTACATTGAATTATAATGTTATAAAATAAAAAATTCAGTTAATAATATTCATAACGACTTTTTCATGATATTATAAAAATATATCAATGTATAGTGAAACTTGGTATTGCGTAACACATAAGCTATCAGGGAATGTTGTTCTTGCGTGTAACGCAAGACAAGTTAGTGTTGCTTGTAGTGAAATATTCCTTTGGTGTTACATATAACATAATCCTGACAAATTTCATTTATACTATGAAAAAAATCCATACTGAATGTTGCGTAGAATAATTTCTGCAAAACGATCTTGAAATTGTGTGTAACACGAGCTAATAATAGTGTTGTATATACTACAATCTAATACGGTGTTTCGTATAGTGCAAGATAATCATGGTGCAGTGTACAACAGAATATATCAACGAAATTAAAAATAATATATCTCATAAAATCTTGTGGTGTTACAACAGTAAACAATGTTCAAATAAAAAATAATCTAGAAGCAGAAGTGGAAGGAATACCTTAATAGCAAATGTGAATGCAGTACCAAAAGTGGAAGTAGAACGGAAAGTAGAATCCAAAATATAAATGTAAGGATAATATCAAAAAGGTAATTGGATGTTTAAGAATAAATTTATTTGTTGAATATAAAAATAAAAATAAAAATCTTTTGAAAAAGGAAGATAATAAAAGTATAATAAAAAGGAAATGTAAAAGACATTATGTAGAATAATCCCTGATTTAAAAGGAACAACTAGATATAGAATTTAATCAATAAGTGAATTATAGAAGATATAAGAAGATACTCAATTATAATCAAATATGAAATATACAAGATTCAAAAGTAGTAGAAAAAATAGAAACTAGAAGAATAATTATAATAAGAAATAAATAATCCAATAAAAAAATAAAAATCATTGAAAAACATAGAATAAAAAATAAAACAACACATAGAGACTAACAATGGAATAAAAATTGAGAAAAAACTAAGAAAAAAGTAATTGAAAGAAAAATAGTAAGAGAAAATGGAGGGAAAGGAAGATGTCAAAGGTTGAAGTTAAAAGCATCAGATGAAAATTCATTAAACTAAATCATAACAAGAAGTGAATGTTGGACCAATGATATGAGGAGTAGTCCAGGATTATAATTCATAATAAATAGAAATATAAGTAATATATAAAAATAAAACTTATTTGAAAAAAATATAAACAACAACTTAAAGTGAATTATAAACATAAGAAAAATAAAATGATGTGAAACACAAAAAAAATATATATAATCTCAAAGTCATAATCATTAAATGAAAGTAGATTCATATATAATAGAAAAAATAAATGAAACCAAATAAGTATAAGAAATAATATAAGAATAATTATAAATAAAAGAACATTAAATCAAAATATCAAAAAAAATCCAAATGAATAAAATGTAACAGGCCAAAACCAATTGGTGTATATGATGTAAACCGCAATAAAAAGTACTAGTTGAAACTGAACTAGAAGTATAATATACAAAATATAGTTGTGAAATAATATAAAGATAGTGTTGGGTATGAAATAATTCTATATGGAAATACAACTATAATTGTAGAATCCAAAATCAGAAAAATAACCCTTAAACCTGGTATTATTATTAGAAGTAATAATTTGTAACAAAAGAAGTTAAAGTTGAATTCATATGTATTACCTAGAAAATGATGAAAATTAAAAGGTAAAAACAAAAAATAATGATAATGGATTATCATGGAATAATTGGATAATTATGTATAGATAATTTTAAACATGTAGTAACAAATGGACGATCTATCTCATTTGTGATGAGATCATAATTTGACATTTTTTGTAAGATCCTACGACTTCGACTATTGTTTTTAAGGACATTTATGTCTAATAAAACCGTTTTAGGTCATTCTGATCATACGATGTGTTTTATTGGCCATAAGATTATTTATACATGTCACGAATTAATCAAGGATTGATTTCCTATGTTTTCATGAAAATTTGAGGTTATATTCTATGTTTTAACCCATTAACGCATTTTTTCTTAATATTAAATCTATAAAATTTTGATTTAGTTTATTTTGGGAAAACCACTTTTCCGATTGATGTGGGATCTATTGGAACATGTCATAAATTAGACAACAGTCATTTTACTATGATTTAACTATAATATAAGATCTTTTGTGAGGTTTTGACCCTTTAACATTTGTTTCTTGACATTTAAATTAGTAAGAAAGTACTTTTTTCATTACGATCAAAACGTAATCTAGATTGATGTGTGATAAATTCATATATGTAAAAAATTAAATTTAATATTTCTTTTACATGATTTAATAATAGTGAAATCTCTCTTTCCTTGTATGACCCAAAGTCGCTTGGTTTTTAAGATGTAAATCATATAAAACATAATGTTTGTTCATTATGAGTAGACTACATGTCGGATTTACATTTTGTCTATTCATACTTGTTAAAAATTAATGAATTCTAATATTACTATTATTTTCCAAAACCTTATGTTCATTTTCTAGTTTTTTAGAGATTAACTTATATTTTTCACCTTCAAAGAAATAAAACCAATCATCGTCATTAATATAAAACCACAAGTAATATTGACATGCAGTATGTTCCAAAATGTCAATAAATAAATAATGTCCATGTTCCTCCTATCCCACAACAATAAATTGTCATTTTCTAGGTATTGACACTTTGAAACACTTCATTAAACACCTTTAAATATATTCAGTCTAATATTTAGTCATTTTGACCACAGTATACGTCAGATTGACATTTAATATATTAATGAACAAAAACAATTTTCATCGATCGTTTACCTAATATTTTATGAAAATTCTCGGTCATTTTCTTGGTTTTGATGGGGCACTTTTTTTTACTTTTAAATCAATAAAAACACACATTTTTTCATTCTAAGAATATTTCATGTCAAATTGATGTTGCTTCTCTTCCTAAATGTAAAAAATTAAATGATGTTGATTGTTCTATTATTTAATGATAGTCTAAGATTGTATTCCAGGTTTTAGAACATTAATTCTTGTTTTACAGACATTTAAATATAATAAAACAAATTTTTCTATCATTATGATGCATGGGAGTAATTTTCATTCAAACATATTAATTTAGATACTATTGAAACAATATTAACATCATTCCACTTAATTTATACATAAAACTATTGTTGAATTAAAATTCCCAAACACATCCTCGATATATATAAATTTAATGATTTTTTTTTCAATATAGAATTTTTTAATGTTTTTTATTTTCAAGATTCATATTCTATCCATAATATTTATTTACATGTGTTCTATTTATGATGATATATACAATAATAATTTTTAATGTCATGGTTAGTGAAATAAATTTAATATTATTTGCTCAATTAGTCCCTTAATGATGCCTTGGTATTATTAGTTTTCATATCTTTAGTTGGGGTTTTTTATTATTTTAAAAATGACTAAAATGGAATGTGGAAAGAATTGGAATAAAAAAAAGTTGAATATGACTGAAATTTATCAATTATAGTTCTACTTAAAATACTAATATTTTATTTAATTTGTTACAGGAACGTACCAAGATTTTGATTTATGAATTTTTTATCTACATTGATCCCAAAAACATACACATTAATATAATATTACTCATATAATTTAAAATTTTGAGGGGATTTATTTAATTATTCTTGAAAATGAGAAATCCACTGTGGGATTTCACAGTACGTAAAACTTTTTATAGAAAAAATATGAGATCTTATGCTATAATGGGAATTTTGTAATTGTGATATATTTGTGACTTATTAGATACTCTATATACAGTTTTAGACATGGTAAGGGAATAGAAGTATCTCAAAAAGGTTGTTTAATGTAGCATCATTAGCTCTTGGAACTATAACCATGAGATTGATCTATTTTCTTTTCTTTTATAGATTTATTTTGTTCAAGTTCTCTCTATGTCTATATCTTCTGGTTTATAAACCATTTCTAATTAAATATATTGGAAACTATGTGATTTATAAAATTTCAGTGTATTAATTGATAGTTAATGTTCCAAAGGATAGGATATTTAAGCTTCTATATGACACTTTAATGGATCCACAAGTATCATCAGTCAAGTCAGTGTGGGACCGACTACTACTAGAAAATGAATGTATGGAGATGAAAATTACTAAAGTGGTTCATCCAGTGGAGCAACAACATGGTCAAGAAAATTGAATGGAGTACATACAGTTGTCATTTATTACTTTGATTCTATACGTTTCTGAGATTACATTTGATCAAATAGAGTCATACATTAAGATGTAAGTAAATGTTGACCCAAAATATTCTTCAATAAGATGTTCTTGGAAGAAGGAATTTGGCATCAGACTGGTCAATATGAATATGTAATTTTCTGATAATGCATGAGATAAAATTGGCTCCAGTACACTCAGGAGAAGAACAATAAGTGAGGAACTATATCTAATGTATTAATTGGATTATAAAATAGTCATAAAAGTATAATTTATAAAGAAGAACTTCATAACCATGTCCAAACATGTAGATATACTAAAATTTATCCAAAAAAATATTGTTACATGGATCACATGAGGAGGTATATACTTCATGATTCATAAATCATGGAACAACATTCATGAACCAATAAATAAAAAATGCATGATGGGATTAGAACTACACTGGATGTCTTCATTGTGTCTCAACTACAAAATCTCTTGTGGTAAAAATTGAATCCTGAAATATATTAATATGGAACTACGAATGAAATAAATCCATTGAGATAGTTGAATGGAATTAAGAAGACTTGTTCTATTGGAAAATATATAAATGAATTTTAAAAGGATTCCATGTATATACCTATATTATAGTAATCATGGTATAATAGTTTTTTAGGATTGAAATCAGATATAGAATGGCATGTGGCCACTCATGGGCCTATATGAAATCCATTATTAATTCTATGTTAATAAATATTGACTGTGAGATTTTTTTGAATAGGGGGATCCACATTCATGATGTGTAGAGGTAATGGAAGGGTTCTAATTTCAATCATCCAGAAAATAAAGGTTTGAGTATATTGATTTCTGTTCATTCTAGTTCCAGTGTTGAGAAAAAAGAGGTTTGGTCGAAGTGGATGGAATTATTGAATATTTCCATAAAATAATTTAAAGAATGTAATGACAAGGGTATATGGTTTTATTATGATTAAAATTAGGTTCTTTCACATAGATATCTATATAAATTAATGTTTCTAATTGTTTTGGATTACATGGAACCCATTATGAGGTTGTGGATAGAGAGCTTGAAGGAAACTACATTGTTTATACTGAGGAAGATATACAAAGTGAGATTACATGTAAGAAAATTGCTCTTCTAGATTTAGAGTGATAAGGTTACAAGGTTTCTAGGTTAATAATGATAGAAGACATTGTTTTTAGGGTGATTATTTTTTTTATAATAGTCTGTGAAGCCAGTCAAAATTTCTAATCGAAAACTTTATTAAAATTCATCCCATAACCTATTATACATAATACTCCTTTGAATGTTCATTTGGGAGATGGATATCATGTGATGTGTAATGTGTTTTGTATGGATTTAGAGGTTCAAATTGGTGAGGTAAGATTTCTAGGGATATACACATACCTGATACCACAATACTATATCAAATTTTGGAAATGGAATGTCTTGAATCACATGGAAATGTAACCTCTCATTTGATTAAATTCAACATGAGTGTTGAATTTAAAGGAAAGATACAATGTATGGGATACATCCCAAAAAGCATATACAAATGGAATTTAAATCATTTTTGGATAGAAATAAGTTGTTCACTCAGGGACTCAAATAGGGCATTAAAGCATAGATGTTAAAAGTGAAATAGTTCATGATAGTAAGAATGAAAAGGAAATACAAGGACTGTTAGAGGTGTTATATTGGACATTGGAAAATCTTAGGGGTTATTATACTCATTGATAGACACATCCTTCGACAAATGTGATACCATATCATGTTTCCCACATGATAAATGATTTAGTAGAAAGAGAAATAAATGAAATTTTGTTCTAGGATGAGATGAATAGTAGAAGCAACCCCTATTCAAGCCTGAAAATTTTACAAAAAAGATTTATGGAGGGTGGAGAATGTGTTTATATTATCATTCCTTGAACAAAACATAAATTCGGGATCAATTTCCCATTCCAGAAATTATTTAATTTTCTGAGGAGCTATAAAAAACTTTATATTTCACTTAATTGGATCCCAAATTGGGTTTCCCCCAATTTCAAGTTAGAGTGGATGATTTTGAAAAAAAACAATGTTTCAAACTCTTCAAATTCATCATGAATTCCTTTTAATTCCCTTTGGACTTGTGATTTTCACAGCTAAATTTCATGCTATATTGAATAACATATTTAAATATCTATATAAAAACTGTCATAGTCTTAATTGATCATATTTTGATCTATATTAGGAGTAGGATAGATAATTTTGAATTGGTATTCAATGATTTCAATATTTTTCAAAAACAAATAGATTACATATTGATAGAAAAAAACATTAGTCAAACTAATAGGTAATATTTAGGTAATTTGATTTCTATTGAAGGGGATCTATGGATCCACAAATGGTTTTGAGTTTCCTGAGGTGGAATATTTATAATAACGTTAATGAGGATATATTATTTTTATTCCTTACTGATTATAGTTACAAGTTTCTAAAGAGATATGGAAAGATATCTTATTATATAAAAGATTTGAAAAAAGGATAACATTCTAAAGTGTCATGTTTCCTAATCATATTTTTATATTTTAAAATATTAAAAGATCCCATCTCTCATACCATATCCTTTTGATTTTTTGATACACCTTCTTAATGAATTTTATTTATGTTACAAGGGAATAGGGGTGGTTGTGATGTACGAATTTTGGCGAATAACTTACTTTTTTAAATCCCTGTCTTATTCAAATGTACATAACTCTTCTTATGAAATAAAACTAATTGATTTGGTTATTTCCATTCAAAATTGGGTGTAATATTTGTTTTAGTGAATTTTTCATTTTCATATATATCAATAAAGAATTAATCATTTGTCCATTCAACAGATCTCACACATATACCAACAATTATGGAAGTAACAGATTTAATTCATCACTTTTGAGATAAGACACAAGTATAATAGTTTTAATGGGGATATTAATTCCAAATATAGGGAGGTTGGTTATAATGAGAGTCATATAGATGTTTTAGAACTCTATTGGAATGAAATTAACTATGCCAAAAACGTGGTTCACTCTAATAAGAGCTTATAAAATCTTATAACAGCTATATAAATTTTTTTAGATACTCCAGATGGGTATAACTTGTATAAAAAATTTATTTACATTCTTGGGTGATTATTACAATATAATAAATTCTTCCTCATTAAGAACCTTCTCCATTATTATTATTATGCCACACTAGTAAGGAAAAAAAATGGTTTTTTGAAAACATATAGTCTATATGAAATAGGGTTTTACTATAAAGGTATGATTCATACAAGGATGTTTTCTATTTGAAATTGAGAAATTTTCTAATGCCATAAATACCAATCATTTTTTCTAGTTGGGTTGTCGCAGCCCATCAGGAATACTTATTTGATATGGGATAAAATTTAAACTCATTTAATTTTCATACTACATAAGTATCATAGTAATGATGTTTTCCAAGTTATTTTTGATCCTCTTCATATGTATGAAAATATATTATCCTTAAGGAATCCATATATAGCCAAGGATCTGGCAGTACTCTTTATGAAGGAAAATGTATACCTTTATGGTATGTCTGCTGCCACTATAATAGATCATGATCCTATATTTACCAGTTCATTATGGTGTGACTTCTTCTAGTTGCACGACACTATGCTTAAGATGAGTTCTTTATAACATCCTCAAACAGATTCTCAAACCAAAGTTCTAAATAAAATCCTTAAGACCTATTTTAATTTTTTTAATCATATCACCTTAGACAGTTGTTTATTGGATTATTTGATCCATGATTTCCTATATCACATATTTCTTTATATCTTTAGGTTATATGAAATTTTATATTTTCAATAGTTGATAACCACTTCCTTCTCCATGCTATTTTTATAGAGAAATATATCTTGAGGCCCCCAATTATAATTTTGTGGATCAGTATACGCTACTTCAATAGCATATTCTAAAAATAAAATACATTCATTTTATGTTTATTTAGGTGATTCGGTTATTACTATGCTTAGATCTCCTAATTCTATATTTCCTTTTCCCTCACATTGTCCAAAATAATATTGAATCTATTATGGTCTTTATACCATTGTGGATAAGGTTGGAATAGTTTCTTATCACCTTTATATTCTTCCCACTAGTTGTATACATCATGTTTCTCATACCCCCTTCATATAATGGATTTTGGGGATCTTACTACCCAACCCCTACCATATGAGTTCTTCGATAGTGTTTTGGAACAATTTTTTTCCAATCTTCATATTGACTCTAAAGGCCACAGATAATGTTATAAATGGTTAATTAAATGAAAGGTCCAGCTTATGGAAGTGAATACATGGAAAACAAAATCGTTCTTTCGTTCTCAATTTACTTATTTTGACCATGAGTACAAGGAGTACTTCCTTGGGGATGGAGTTGATAAGTTGATAGAGTACATAAAACATATTCCTTGAAAAATAAACATGTTGATTTTATTAATTGATGGTTTGTTAAGTCTGTTATATTTTTTACTATATGAGATATTTTGATTTAATTGGATGATAGGGGAAGAGTTTTGAAGATGCATGGAGGGGTTTCTAGAGATGATGTCCTTAACACCTAGAGATATTACTAGGAGAGTTATTTAATTTATTTTCTTGTATATATTTATTTGGTTCATGTTAATTGAATGTTTGTATCTTGTTTTTGTCACATTCTACTAAAAAAATATACGTGAAAAAAATGAACTCTTCTGATTCCGAACCAAAATAATATTATGATAATTCAGACAATCTTTTAAAATCTTTGGTCATGAAAAATATCAAAATAAATACTATGATAATTATGATATTTCATAATTTCATTGGTCAAAAGCGTGGAATCATCACGTTACCTTGTTAAATATATCAAAAACTATCACTTAAACTAAAAATTAAACAAATAAATACCTCGATGGTTAATATCTAGATCTCAAGTGTGGAGAAAATATTGGCCACACCAATATACCATATTAAACATAATAGAGACTATGACATAAAATAGATTTTAAATAAATACTTACATCGATATATGACTTATGGGACTCAAGTGGTAAATATGGGAAAACTCTTAAAAATTCTACACCGTCATATTTAGGATAGTTTCTAGTATTTAACACTAGTTTCAAGAAATTTGTGAAAGTTTTAGGACTTCCATTTGATTATTTATTGATGAGAATAACAAATTTCATCTATTTTGATTGACAATAATAGTGATGACATAAAACATCACTGATTGTATGGATGATAATTTTTTATGCAAAAAAATTTAGTGAAATATTTATTAAAAAAATGTTTAATCAAAATAATTTTCATATTATGGTACACATGTGGACTTAAATATTCATTAAAATAGTGTAAAACCCAATGAAATAGGGTAGAGGAATTTCTATTCACTAAACTATAATCCCAACACAAAAATGAAAGTATTACATTGAAAATGAAAAATATATTTAATATATTATTGGAAATAACTATAAAATTTTAATAAAAAATAAATAGAGTATTTATAGAGTGGAAAAACTAAACTTTTTTGAGGGAATGGAAAAAAATACAATCCTAGGGAGGTGAAAGGCTAGTAACAGTTGTTGGTGATGTAGGAGAAGATTATGGATTATACATTAAAGAGGAGTCATAAATGTATTTTCTCTAGGTATACAAATGGTCATCATGTACGATTAAATAGACAGTGATGTATAATCTATAGATTTTAATAGATTAATTTATCATTTGAATAAGGTCATCCCTCACACGGTAATAACTTTCCTAAATCAAAAATCTTATAAAAATTTCGAGCATAACAAAAAAAATTGAATAAATTAGAGGAGTAGAATTACTAAAGGACAAAATATATTTTGGTTTATAAGATGATGTGTTGTAGGGGAGGGAGGGATCTGGTCCAACAATTCCAGTAGTGGACCTATAGCTTTCCATTATACTTTACAACATCAATCGCCAGCCTCATTATTTCTGATCACAATAAAAGTGACCAGGAGGAGAAGGCAGCATGGAACGAGGTGGATGAATAGATTTGATTCGAGATGATGAGGTGGAATGATGAGAGATATATATTTTTTGGGCATAGTTCACAGATACAGATTTAGTGTCCTAGAGGCATTGGCATAGGTGGATATGGTAGAGGATATAGAGAAGTGGGGTACACGACATTGATGAAGGAGGATGAATGATGAGGATATGGGGTGGTTCAAGGCTAGGGAAACATATTGGTGTGGTGGGATGAGGCACCATAGGGTGGACTCCTTTCGGGTGGAATACTAGAATGAATTTCATGGAGCTTACGATGCCCATATTTCTCTAGCATGAGGCTCATTAAGATTTCCCCAAGTTCATTGCTGAAAGTGTTTTATTGAAACTAGTGAATCATGAGTGATAGTGTGATGTGAAATATGGGAGGGAGGGGATATGGAGTGAAGGAGGATGAGTGATAAGACATTTGGAAGGGAGGTGGATATCAGTCTCCTATCGAGGTGGGGAAATGATAATTACCACAATCTAGTAGTATCCCCCTATAGATCAAAACTAATAACATAGTAAATAAAATGACATTTTTTAGGATTGTAACTGACAATTCATACCTTTATTTCATTAATTTTAAAAATATGATATTAATATAATTATTAAGGTTCATGGAAGAGATAGAATTTTTATTTGGGTTTTTTTAATAAAATGGGTTTTGTTTTTTAGGATTGGTGATATGGGACATGGGGAATCAAATGAATAAATGCCAAACCATCTCAGCAAGTGTAATATATTTATTTAATACATTTGGTCGATTTTTTATTAATTAATTTTTAATTTTTAATTTTTTTGGGTTGTTATACATATATTATATTAATATAATTAATATGGTTGATTATAATTAATAATCAAAACCATATTTTTTTTAAATTATAGATGATATGTTATAAATAATAATTTATAATAAAAAATTACTAAATAATCTAAAACATCACTAATAAAAAAATAATAGTATAAATAATAATGTAATTTATATTAATAATATAAATAATAATTAATATGATTAATAATAGTCAAAAATATAATAACTTATTAATAATAGAACTCATATAAAATAAAAGATGTCTTCTTATTATTATGTTTAGTAAAGAGACCTTTACCCCCTCAATCATTTCAAAAATAAATAAATAAATAATTTTAAATATATAAATTTATTAAAAAATATATATATACATATATATATTTATAAATTTGTATTTTAACAGTGTTAAAAATATAAATCTTTCATGAATTTTTTTATATATATTTATTTAAATAAATAAGTATATAAATATATAAATATAAATATAAATTTATATTTAGATATATTTTTATAAATATATATTTGTATTTAAAGGTTTTGAAACTCAAAATTATTTTGTTACTGTTGTATTTTATAAATATATTAAAAATAAATATGTTGACGAAAAATGTATTGAAAATAATCATAGAAAAAATAAATATTAGTATGCATATTGATTTTTGTAGTTATTAGTTTTTTTTGTATTTTATATTAAATAAAATATTAAATATATTAAAAACAGAAAAAATAAGTATCTAAAAATCTATATATTAAAATTTTAATAATAATAAAAATAATTCAAATAAATATATAATTATGAAAATGTATTTCCAAATATATATGTTTATAATTAATTTTTTTATATAATTATAAATATAATTAATAATATATTTATTAATACAATTACTTATTATTAATATATTTAGTTTAAAAGTAGGGTTTGAGGCCTCAATTTATTATTAAACAAAGGAAAACACACTTTTTTTCTCGATATAGGGGAACCTATCACCTTAACCGTTGACCCAATTGCATAAAAGGACTGGTGAAATGATGACCAAAGACCCAATAACCAACCTAAATGCCCATTGCTTATATACATGAACCCCAAGCTCAAGTCACTACCCATGCCCACAACTTACTTAATTAAAGGACACATACCCCATGCCCCATGATTGTGTGTCCTCACACCCTTCTCCCATGAGAGGTTGCATAAACAAACCTGCACCCCAGTGTGAATTGTGCTTTCCTTATTGGAGGTCTCCATCTGCACACCGCTGCCCCCAGGAGTGTTAAAATAAGTCAGTTCCTCATGAATCCCCCTCTATTAAGAATGTTTCCATCTGTACGTAAAACCCACCAAATGTCATAGGTGATCCTTCATGATATCATCATTTGACACTAACCCACAATAGTGCCCCAATTTAATTGGAGATAGAAATTGATGCGGTTTGGATTTTGGGAAATTAGGTGTATTAATGTTAGTTTTCATATTGAAATTGCCTTATTATTATTATTCAATTTTAATTTTTCATAATTAGATTCTTCAAAAATTCTAGATTTATTATATTTTTCTCAATTTTAATATGCTAGACTTCTCTTGTTTAAGACCAATCCTTTCAACTTGGGACTGTTAACTTTCATATGGGCTCTGTCTAATGTGTTCTCCCTTCAACCTATGTTTTCAAATGGCTTACGAGTTAGTGATCCATGCAGCCAATTCCTCTGGAGGTTGATAAAATTATCCCCCCATTATATCCAAATCATCCATCTGTATTAACTTTACTCATTATTTTGTCTTCACTTCTCTTTCGGTAAGGCTTTTTGGTGCTTTTAGGTTAGCTGTGCAATTTATAAGAACATTACTTGTTAGGGGAATTGATGAAACCTACACCGTATTTATTTTTTTGACTCACTCGTTGAATAGTTTTGTTTTCCTATCACATCTAGTCTAGAACCTTGTCTCCAATAACTCTGTTTATCTCAGTGGTGATTCTTCACTCTTTCCCTCCTTTGTAAAACATCATTTGTGGAGGATCTAATAGATTTATTATTATTACATCATTCATAGACGTATGTGTGTGGTATAATTCTCAGGTGAATATCATCCAACTTTCAAATCAAGGGTGATCTAGTATACATGTGTTCACTAAGAACCACATCAGATTCGATAAAAAAACATCAAAATATAGGGAATGTTGTACTATTATGTCAAGCTTTGAAAGTGTTACTAGCAGTTATTTTTATTTCCTACATGAAGATTTTAAATCATCTTTCACCAATAATTTTTAGAATTGAAATTATTTTATAATCATTTTCATCATTTTTAATCAATAAAAAATGTTATTTATTGGTGTTATTGTATTGAGAATAGGTTTAAACCAGACCAATGCAAGTAAATTCTTATGTTCATTAGTGATTTATTACATTAATTCATTGCGAATGGTTTGGTTCTATTAGATTCAAATTCTATGAAAATAATCCCCAAATATTAATTTTTTGATTAATGTGTTTTTCTCTTACAATTTTACCACACCATCAACAAATTGGTATTAGAACGATATTTTCACTTTTTTTGATGATTTTTTTCTTCTCTAGATTCTTATTTAATTTCTTCAATACAATATCATATTGATTCACATAAACATTCTTTATATTTTTAATTAATTCCAATAAAATCTCCAAAATTCAATCAAATTCATAATCTAGTTGGGTAATCCTTAAAAACCATTCACAATGTCCAGTACATGTGGGCATAAACATAACATTGTCCACAACAAATCAATACCTATTAATTTGGGTAAATATGCGAACAACTAGGATTGAAATCAAAATATAATCATTATGGTGATAAAGACATTATTATATGTATAACTACGATGAGATACTTATTGGTACAGTAAGGATTGATTATTTACCGCTTCATTCCTATGAAATATATTGAAAATTTATTTGAAATGGTACAAACATCTACTAGTTTTGATGATGTATCCCCTAATTTTCTTGTTATGGCACATGGTTCTCTTCTTCCTTCATTGGGTGATAATGTCCATATGGAATTTACTTTTGAAACTAATGTTACTGGAATATGACTTAAGAAATTGATGTTGTAATTAAAACCTTATTTATTTGGTAGTATTTACAAGAAACTGCAAATGTTTACATCTCAAAAAAACCATTGTATTTATATTTAAACTCGTCTCGATGAATTTAAAAACATGATTCCATATTTAGTCATCATAAAGGTAACTGTTTATGTTTAAGATCAATAAATGATCCTATTAATTTCTCTAGATAATTCCCGCATCACTTTAGTATAAATAATGATGTATGTTTGTCACTCACTGACTCAAGATTATGTCTAATATTCTATAAATTCTAGGAACATTCATTCTATACCTAGAGTAAATAGTGAGGAAGATACCCTATTCACATGAGGTACACTACTGTCTATGGGTATAAAAGATAGAGTTTGTTGTGAATAATGGAAATAATAGTAAACAAAGAAAACCTAGGTGTAATTTTATAGAAAGGAAAATAATTTTATTATAATGTTGAAATCCTAGTCACAGTAAGCTCAAATATTTGAAGATTAAACAATAACATGAGGCTAGTCAAAAAATGGTCTAGTCGCATTTTTTTGGAATTTGGTTATTAAACATCAGAAGTGCTGAATGTGTCTAATCATTTCCTCTACCATGAGTGGGTCTTAGACTTCAGTTGTTATTTAAACATGTGTACTTTTAGAGTTCCATTCATATATTAGATATAAGGAGTAAAAGTATATTTCATGTTAGCCAATAATGTGATATGTAAATTATAGTGTTGATGTTAATTTTTAACATAATATGATGATCATGATATCATTATGTTTTTATATGTTTGATGAATTCTTTAATTCAATAGAAACATGACTTCTTAATGAATTATAGATCAAAAGGGCTCACTTTCTGGTATGTACTAGACTTCCTAAAAATACCTTAAGGCTCTATAACTATCATAAATGATTCTATCATTAATGGGTTTAATGAAATGAATGGTAAGACTCATTCATGATAGATTGTTAGTGTGTATACCAATAATACAAATAATAATTGTTTATCAAATAGTATATTGGGGAATGTGATCCCTAATTGTATAGAAGATCTGACCAAAGAAAGGATACATACTAACATCACACAAAGAAACCATCCCTTTTATGGGGATTGTGTGATGGGGAAGCTAAGAGAGTAACCCTAGATTTATATATCTTTAAATGTACTTACCCCATAAAATAAATACATTCTGACCTATGGGGACCAACAAGGACTTCCTACCATGGTTGATGGTCCTACATTGTTACATTTATATAATAATTCTAAATAAAGGTGTGGATTTAAATACGAAAAATAAATCTAATGTTTTTTAGACCGTTAAAACCTGGAAAAACCAAGTTGAAAACCAAGTTGGAAAAAATATTAATATAATGAGAACAGAAAATGGCTTGGAATACCTATATAATGTATTTATTCAATTCTATGAATATGTGTTTATTTCAAGACACTAAACAGTTAGGCAACCCCCCAATAGAGTTCTCATGTATAAAAAATGAATAGATCTATTATATAATGATTTCATAGGATGCTATATTTATTTGTTCTACCTAAATAATTTTGGTAAGCGGCTATCAAAAGGTATTTTTACCATATAAATAGGTTTAATTAATCTACTAATTAATTTAATACCCTTAAAGATCTTTGGAATATTAAGACCCTAACATATAATTACTTAAGAGTGTTTGGGTGTAATGCTAATGCACATATAAAAGATGATAATCTCGAACCTAGATCCAATAAATGTATCTTTATAGGGTTTACAAAGTGTCCTAAAGGTTATAAATTTTTTTTTGATAAAAATGGTTACTAAAAGAAAAATAATAGTAGATATGTGGTGATCCATGAGTTATGGTATCCCAAATCCAATTATGGAACAACTGATAGTAATGATTCATAACTTGAAAAGGATGAACAAACATACCCTCCAACATAGTTTAAGGCTACTATATAGCCACATCCACGTGATCGTTATCCAATAACCTGATCGTATTCTAGTTCCAATTCATAAATATATTTATAATTTGAACTTATTGTAAATAATATAGACTATCAGTAAACCAGATATAGAGTTTGGAGGGTTCTTGGACCTCCTTCTCATTTTAACCAATATCATTTGCCTTCATATCAATTTCATATTTTTTAGGATATTATTAATGGTGGTCCTCATAATTATATGAAATCCAATAATGAATCAAAACATTCGATCTTTTCCATGGATGAATAAAGTCATCCCCAAAGAAAAAATCATATTTTTTCTATAATTCATAATCCAACCAATGCACAAGTAATTGGATGTAAGTGGATTTATAAAAGAAATTAAGATAACACAGCGAAAATATTTTTTTTGGAAATGTTAAATGATAAGGGATTCCTTCAAAGAGAAGGAATTTATCATCCTGAAATGTTTAACCAATTTTCAAGCACCCTTCAATAAGGTTTCTTCTTGATTTATTATATTATATTGACATTTTTATTGTATTAATTTATATTTACAATTCCTTTCTTAATGGTTATTTAAATGAGAAACATTATAGGAATCCTCTTAAGGGTTACACTATATAATTAAAATATGACCAAATTTTCATTTAAATAAATCAGTATATAGATTAACAAAATCAAGGTGATTGTAGTGAACATTTAGTCTTTTACGCTTGAAAACCATTTCACTAGGATCATGTATAATTCATGTTTTTATTATAATTCAATTAAAATATTAATGGTTTATATGTTACTGTATATTAATGATATTCTAATTATTTATAAAACAATAATGCATGTTACTACTATATAATCTCATTTAAAAGGAATGTTTAAAATTGAGGACTTAGGGGAACATAATAAAATACAATTCATTATAATAATTATAGATAAACCCAATAAAATATTATATATTTCAGAACATGAATATTTTCATAACATCCTTGATATTTACCTATTTGAATATCTCAAACATGTAAGAATACCTTTATAACTTCACATTATACTTTCTTTAAATCAAGAACCCAATACTACAATTGATATTCAGTTTATGCCTAAAATTATTTATGATAATATAGTAGGTTTCATCATGTATAGTATGATCTACACTTTTCATGATGTATCTTCAAAAATATGAAATCTTAGCGGGTTTGTGGATGGTCTAGGGATTCCATATTTGCAAGCTCTGAAGTGGTTGATTCACTATTTTTTTTGCTGATAATCCTTCTTTATGTTTTGGTAATAATCTAGTTGCTTCTGAATTAATTTTTAGATATGTATGATGTAAAATATAAAAGAAATATTTAAAATTAAAAATTATTGATGTGTTATGTATTCACCGAATGTGGTTCCCCATTTCCTGGAAGTAAAATATGATGTCTTTGGTTTCTTTATCAACTAATGAATCAGAATATATAACCTTAATATAGGCAATTATAGAGGTCTTATGGATTAAAAATTTTGATGGTGAACTCTAATTTTATAATTCAACTATCATTGTTTATAAAGATAGTCATTCTGCATTAAATTTATCCAAGAATATAGTATTCCATGGTAAATACTAACACATAAAAATTTTATTACATTTTATTATAGTTGTTATAGAATATGGAATCATGTGTGTAAATTACATAAACACTAATGAGAACCCTTTTGATAATTTGACTAAAGCAATGGTATTGTTTAAATTCAAATATATTTTAGATAGAATGAATATTTTTTCTATTTTATAACCTTATCTACAAGAAAATATCCATTTTCAATTAAAAAAGCTGTAGATTTTTAAATTATGTTCTTTCATGTTGGTTTTCATATTTAAATTACATAATTATTATTCTTCCAATTTAATTTTTTAATTTCATGCATGATGTTTTTTGGATTTATTTACTTATTATGAGTTTTAATCTACTACAAATCTCATATTTTGGACCCCCATCACCATTTGGGCCTTTATGATCTTCAGTCAGCTTTTTATCCCTTCATCCCATGTTATACATCGAGTAGTACAATATATTTTATTAGGTATTACAAATTATATTGAATTTAGTTATTGATTTAACTATTTAATTGACATCATACAAGATGAATATTATTTCAAATCTAACATATTTTGAGTATGATGTGTCTCATCTATTGAAAATATCAATTTATTATGTCATATATTGAATATTTTATTTATCTTTCCTGTATAGAACATTATGGAGGTCAAGATTGAATGTAAATGGGATGAAGGGACTCAAAACTAGCATTATGGTGATCAGGGTGTCATTTAAAAAAACTTATGAGAAACAACGAGGAAAATTTAGAGTTAAGAGTTATATGGAAGAATAAACATAAAACTATATTGAATATAGATCATAGGTTAGACATTCCAAATTCCATGGATTTTGTCTTGTTTTCTAAAGTTATTATAAAATGGAAAAATAGACATGGTAATTATTTTAGGGCATGTAATATTTCATTAAAAGGGAAATTCCATGTTAAAATGTTTTATGCACTATGAGGGATATCAAAATTATTGTGATGCTATTTTTTAAGACATAGTATTGGAAATCGACTCCCATCGTAAATTAATTTATTCAATGGGATTCCATCACAAATACTCTATCACAAAAAATAAAAAATCTTGTAGTGGAACTAAAATGACAAATTTTTATTGAAAACAAACACTTTGAGTCATATCGATCACACCATGTTTTAGATTGATGTGTGGTTATTTATTACACATAAAAGAAGGAATTGTGGACTATGTTTCTAAATTTTGAAAATTATCCAAGCTCGTTTGCTCATTTTTTGTGATGTGGAACTCTTTTTAAACTAAAATGGAACTTTTTTATTGAATACATGCACTTCGAGTCATACTAGCCACATCATGCATCCAATTAACATTCGGCCAATTCCTACATCTTAAAAATTAATTATGGATTTTTTTTCCTATTGTTTGAAAACAATATGACCTAATTTTCTCAATTTCAGATATTTGATATGTGTTCTAAACTAAAATTACACGATTGTATTGAAAAAAAAAATTTCATTCATACTAACCACATCGGGTTTCAAATTTAAATTTGGTTTATTTATAAATGTCAAAAATTAATTATAGAACATTTTAATATTTTTTGAAAATAATATGATATAATTTTTTTACTTTTAGATATATTATGTGCCACAAACAAAAAACTTTTATATTGAAAACATGTGTGTTAGATAGGTGTGCAGGCAGTTTCTACACATTAAAAATGGACTATGGGTCATTTTCCAAAATTTTTAAAATATTCTAAGCTCGTTCTCTTTGTTTTTCTGATGTGACATGTGTTTTAAATTTTAATAATAATTTTATGTTGAAAACACAAACATTGAGTCATATTGACCACTTCAGGTGTCAAATTGACTTGTGACTAATTTATACACCTCAGAAACGAATTATTAGTGTATTTCCTAAAATTTTAGAATAATTCAATAATTTTTGCATAATTTTGGAAATGTGACACATATTTTAAACATAAATGACACTTTAGTATCAAATATATATACATCGTGTCATATTGACCACATTTTGTAATGAATTGGTGTGTTGTTAATTCATTAACATTAAAAATGAAATATGGATTTTTTCACTAATTTTTTCAGATAATATGAGCTTGTTTTTTTGGGTCTTGGCTATGTGACATGAAATTTAAAATAAATTTATACTTTTACATTGAAAACACATACTTATATTCATAAAAACCACATCAGGTGTTAGATTAATTTGCGGTATATTTCTACATATAAAAAATGAATTATATATCATTATTCTAAATTTTGAAAATAATCCTAGCTCGTTTTATTAGTTTTTTCTATTTGATATGTGTTTAAAACTAAAATGGGACTTCTATATTGAAAACATTAACTTTTAGTAATAATGATGACATCATTTGTCAGATTTATGTCAATAAATTTCATACTCATTAAAAATGAATTACGGATAATCATCCTAAAGAATCAAACCAATGTATATTTGTTTTACACTTGTGTCATGTGTTGTGAAATAATGTGTAAATTTAAAAATATGTATCATATAAAATGATAAGAAAATTATTTAGAAATAGATGATAAACAGATGGAAAATTAAATATGTATATAGTATGAAGTCACCTCTTTATGATATCTATATACATTCTGGGACCATGTATTCTACCCATTAAATTCTAATAAAATCAATTTAAATAATTATAATTCTCCTTGAAAAATAGATCAAAATAATATATAAGAATTATGAAACAGATGCTTCACATCCCAAGTTTATATCTAATGTTATTTTCAATACTGTATCAAAAACATATTTGGTAACCACCTAAATTTGATGTCATAAAAAATTCCGAGCCTATGTACTTTTCCCACTAATATCTAAATAAATTTACTCATTTAAAGTAGGTATATTGTTGGAAATCATAGTAGTATAGATAAAATATTGACAAAAAAATGATTAAGAAATATTTTTAATGAAATTGTAATAACCTTTAGAAAATACTTGTTTGTGGATGCAAGTATTTTTATGGTACATGATATCATTAATAAATATTCAAACATAATTTTTACAATCATTGTTGTCATCTTGCTTCAGAAAATATAGAAACATTGACCAAGAAGAGTAAATTATTTTGAAATAGGGTTTTATAGTAAAATATTTATATATATAACTTAATCTGTTTCCATTTGAGGAAATACATAAGATTATTATGTTTATTCACCGACCTCCTAACATGATTTATCATATATTTAAAGATTGAACTTCTATAAATAAATCTTATTAAAGAAAAAAAAAATCATATAATTTTATTTTTTTCTATAAAATATTGATTATGACACATTACAAATTGACAATGCTTATCATGTGTGGTCGGTTTAACGGAAATCTATGCATTGGATCCAAAAAATATAATTTTAGGGTATCCAAATTGATTGTGATTATCATCTAGTTATTATTTAAAAAATCTAATAATTATTAAAAAAATAAAAATATATTTTATATGATTAGATTCTGTTGTTTTACCCTTGAATTATAGGCATCAAAAGAAGTTTGTTGTATGTTATTTTATTCTCAAGTTCCTTGGTTAGGACATCTTTTTTTCTTATCAATTTCATCCAACCCCAAAGTGATTTCATCCATAGAAACAAATTATATATTAATGAATACAAATCATTATTCATAGGGTTTTCTCAGTATTTAATAGTAATATAAATTTCTTTAGAAAATATGAATAGGTATTAACTTTAATTAACACAGTACATAGTTTTTGGATAGACAGATTATGAAAATGTACCTCATGTATGTATTCACAACTGAGACCCTCATCCATTCAAACTTAAGAATCTCATTTATACTCTAGAGACCAACTATGTATCTAATTAAAGTTCCAAATATTTATTATTTATATTTAATGTAGTACACATATCCATATTTGAATGTGTTATCTTCATGAAGTCATAATTTTAATATATGCTACAGGGGAACTCAATGGGAGAATATAATCTTGGGCGATCCTTTTATTTTCATGGTCTATTCACTGGATTTTCATGATCATAACTTTAATTTCCCCATAATTTTTTGCATATTTAACACCATAAATTATATTATGTAATATTTTATAATGTTTTATAGGGTTTTCATTTGAAAATTTTTGTTACGGACATACCTCATATATCTATATATGATTAATCGTCCATGCTTTGATAGTTCCAATAGAATCATTTACTGTTGTAATATATGGTTCATCAAAAGGAACATGAAAATCAATGATCAGATATTATGTTACTTGGATCCCCACTCTCTAGTGATATTTTAGGAGTTATTTGTTTTGTATCATATCTCCTAGTATATTATACACCATACCTCACTCAATGAGGTATTGTATGGGTGTTGATAGATAAGAATCACATACAACTTCTCCCTAAAAATTTTAGTAATATAAAGTTATCACATGTTGTTTTATTCACATTCAAAATAAAGAGTAATAAAAAAATTAAATACCATGGGTAAGGTATATAGTTTTTGGGAATGAAAATCCATAAAGATAGTTGCATCATTTTGATCTTCATGTGATGATATTCATTCCGCTACAATTTCTCTTTGATCCTTTCACAGAAATGGGTTATCCAATAGAGATCAGATGATAATATTTTTTAAAGACTCTATTTGGACCTAAAATCCTATCATCATATGATATGTATCTACTTATTGCTTTGTATTCTTAAAATATTTTCAAGGTGAAACTCAAAAACATATACCTCTAACATGACCATATTGTTCAGTTAACATTAAAGATACTTAATGTAGTTTCTCTTTAGGTCTGGCCAATTTTTATTCTTGTTTATAAACTGTATAAAAACATATAAAAATAAATAGATATTTTTATATAATACTATTATAAATCCAAATTAATTTCTATTATATCATACTTAAACATGTTTCCCATACAACTGGTGTGTTTTCATTAATTAGTTTACCCTCTTTATTTACGCATGCCTCCTTCCATATGGAATGATGTGGGATGGAATTGGCTTCAAATCATGATTCATTGATATTTTTATAAACAAAGGAATATGTGTTATTTCAAATCAAATAAAAATTTTATATAGATTTAAAATACATACCATTTTCTTCTCTAGTGAAGTTTACATCATCCTTGCTTTGCCAAAGGGGTATATTGGTTTCGATTCATATTGTTCATTTTTATCACCCCTTTTCTGTTTCATAAATTAACAATTTCGAGTCAAATTTGATAAAATAAATAATTTCAAATAATATATTATTGACTCCAATGCAATGAAAATTATTTATAATCGTAATGAATAATGGTAGAATTCTATATTTCATAGGGTATATTGTGTTCATATATAACTAGCAGGTGAGAAGTTACACTCCCCCTATAATCCCTAAGTTGAATCTTTGTATGAAGTGTTTTGAATCCACTATGGGATGTTATATTATATATTAAGATTTATTTATTATTTAAATCTACTAAAATAAATAAAATTCTAAAACGGATACTGAAAAGTAAATAAATATTTAGTTGTATAATTTTCCAATAAAATAGAAAATAAATATATTAACATTACCTTCAAAAATCCAAAATGATTTCCGTCATTACAGGATAGAAAAGATGCCACGAATCTGTATCAATTAAAATACTCATTCTCCTCGGTACCCCATCATAAAAAATTAATATTAAGTTGTTGGTGTCACCATGTTGTCCGTGTTGATTATAGACAACCTCAAATTTTATACAATTTCTTCTTACCTTGATAATTTTAGTCAACACAGTAATGACATCTCATTCTTGATTTTCTTATCAACATTTTGTTCTTCCCATAATAATTCTATCATTTTAGTATTAGTTTTCTATTCTACACCGAAATTAGTAACATCATCATGTATAAAAGACATTTTCTACAAGAGTTTTCAAACATAAAATTTAGATCATGTTAATACAATAGAGAACACATAATATTATGAAGAAATGTACAACAAATTTAAAAAAATTTAACATGTTCATTGAACTCTCATTGTTTTCATTAAAGGTTTAAGGGAATTATCTCCCCTATCGAGAATCCATATACCCCTTTTGTGGTCCCCTCAGATATATAATATAATTTCTATTTTGGGACCTTCATGAAATTATTCAGATCTACGAATGGAAGAACCATCCCTGATTTAATTTTCATATGACCCTATAGTTTTTTTAGTCTCTAGAAGAACAATTGACCAATTCATGTTTTCTAGGTATGAGACATGAAATACCTTCACACATTATGATACCATTATGAATGGATCATCCTTATTACCTTACAGACTAAAATTCACCTTCTCAAAGACCATTTAATTAACTTTCACTGCACTCTTATTGTTAACACATTTGCAATAGAAAATAATCCCTTTAAATATTGTATAATCCAACTCATATATCTGTTTGATAATGATTTAATATGACATATCTATATAATATTTTTCCATCATTGGTAAAAAAATATATGTATTTCTTCTCCATAACCACAACTCCACTATTTTAAATCATTTTTTAGTTAAAATATTCTTTCGTATATAACGTATAACCTTTAATTGCAAAACTACTTTAAGATATAACATTTTCATTTAGTGCCTTGTATTGACACCTAAATCATTCAACAATTGAGTTTAGATTTTTAGATATCTACTAATAAATATAATCTCAAAATCATGCAATAAACTAATGATTGTTTTTATTTGGTATCCATCATTTAGATAAAGATGGAATCAAATGTCTAAGAATTGATTTGTGGGTTTATATATATGGATCAAAATCATTATTTTTTTAAAATGTAATGGTGATATTTATCCAACTCTATGATATTAATTTTAACAATCAAAAAATCTAGAAATCTCATCTCCCATAAGGCATTCGTTATGATGAAACATCGGGAGACTGATGCTTTCAGCATATGATAGGTAATCAATATAGAATTCATAAAATTCTTAAATAATATATCTTTCTGAAATATAACATTTTAGACGACTTCAATTCATGATTTACCCTTTCAAAATACTCATATACCATTCAATGTGGTATATCGATCTGTAATAGATATGACCAAATAGATAAACCACTGTAAGAAATTGAACCATCAAGTGGACCATTATATTAATGAGTAATGGTGAGAAGAACATCTCTAAGCCACATAATATGAGATAAACCTCCTTATTCATTATTAGAAACTTTATTGGGTATATAACATTACTTTACATGAATTTGAAAAAGAAGTAGAGTCTGGTAAATTTTTTTCTTACACATTTAGGCTGAATGAAACATAAAGTGGTGAACCTGAAATTTTACATCAAAACATGATAGTAATGTGATTTTAGTCTCTGTAACATAAAATTATTAATTGTAATGACATTGTTTAGATTTTATGAATAGACATATGAAACTTGAACACTATTAAGGAAAATGAATGATTTTAATTTTTATTATCTGGATATAGTTTATGATTCTGGTGAATGAAATTACCACTTTTAGGATTCTATGATGCCAACACATACCATATCACCATTTCAATCATGTCTAACCCAACCTTGATTCTATCTTTTGTTTTTATAGGAACATTTAATGACATGCTAACAACACTATCAAATAAATTTTTTATATATGAATTGTTGGTTCCAGGCATAGTAGAAGCGTGTGTTGGTGGGTGATATATATATTTTTATAATAGTTGTCCAAAACCAAGAGTGAATATCTTTCACGTCAAATGTATAATTAATTCAATTAATTTCATGACAAATAAATACATGGGCTTAGGAACTTTCTTCGTTTATGATTTTCGATTGTCTAAAATGGATCTTCCCAATTTCCTTCATTGTGCTTGTGAGGATCCAAGGGTAGAATTCCACTATTGGTTATCCAAATGTGCTCTAATGGTATTCGAGAAAATCCACTCACTATCCAGGTGCTAGTATGGAGAATTGAATGTCTTGCGTGGTTCATTTTTGATCGCTCTTTCTTCAGTCATGATGAAATTAGCTCTTGGGTTTCTTTCTCTTGAGAGGGAGAGTGGAGGAGGATTCAAGAGAGAATTCATTGTGCATAATAATTTTATATTCCTAAACATGGAATTGGTTTCGAATGAATTATAAAATAGACGAAAACATATATTAATTTTGCTAGGATTTCGGTTACAAATTTTAATTTCATAACAAACATTAAATATAATTATTAACAACAATGAAATCTCGTGCAACAAAACAATAATAACATTATTATTATTTTATGGTGCACCAAATTGTTCAAAATGTATAAATAATATTTACCATCTCTTAAATAATTATTTTACTACCATACATAGTCATTGTCCGCTCGATCTCATATTTTATTTATTAAAGACCCAAATAAATATTTTATTCTCTTAAAAAATATTTTATTCGCAATAAAATTATTGAATATTAAATAAAATAAATAAATATATTTTACACACAATATGGTGAAGAAATATTCATTTAATTTGTTTGATTAATATAACGTAAATAAAATTATTCATCAGTCCTGAGAATAATATTTATTCCAAAATTAAATTCGAATAGAGTTTAATAGAGACCAATAGAAAAAATTATTGTGTGATCATCAAACATTTATTATCATTTTAATTAGGAGGGTTTTCCAAAAGTACAACATTATTATATAGTAATGGGCCGAGAAACCCAAAATAATGAGCTTAAAGTCACAATGATGACAAACACATATGAACACTCTCTGTGTAATATAATCCGTTTCCATATAATCTCATCAAGCTGGTTTCATGATGGTTTCATCGACCTATATGTTTGATACATTTTATTTGACTATCTAAAATAATCTCACCATAACACCATGGAGATTATATTTAGGGAAAATAAACTTTTTCAATCATTTGGGAAAGATAAAAACATCCATAAATATGGATGGGACAAATCCTTTCTTGATTTATCTATCAGTAACATGTAATTTGTGACACACCCAATAGACCATACTTCCCTCAATCATATGATGTGATAGTTTTTATTAGAAAATATAAGTTCATGGGTCATGATATGTATTAATGATAATATTAATGTCTAAAAACAATTACACACGATCGTATATAGGAATATCTGATGACACCAAAAAATACGGAATTCTTACTTGCATGTTTGTTCTCATAAACTCCCATCCTGGAGATTACCAACTGAAAAATTAATGAGAAGAAGTATCATATGATAATGAGTATTTTCACTTGTTATTCTATATACTATGTATCCTATCAGAGTATGTTATCCAACCAAAGAACTATATTATGAATATTTTTATCGCCCTTCAAGGTTCTCATCATAGAGGGGAATTACTATGACATTATCAATGAGAAAAATAATATAGGACATTATTACAATATGGTCATATAAAACATTGAAAAATAAGTTATAAGATGTTTAATTTAATATTTAATACATCAAATATTCTGGTAATCAACATTAAAACAGTTTGTTCTAGGACACTAACTCTAACACACTACCACTCTCATCAAAGAAAACTGCCTATGACTTTTAGTCTGCTAGACCTCACATGATAAACATGTTTATTCCAATTCATGTTAATAGTCATGGGGTAAAACATTTTTTCCTTCACTTAAATAATTCTCACTATAACTTCACCTCTCTAAGAAAAATCCCTCAAGAGTTGATACTTCAAAATTATATTCTTCATCTGTTGATGCGACTTTATCTATTTTTTGGGAGCCACTACTATAGTATTATCAAAATAGATTGTGATTGGATTTTTATTTCTAGGTTTATCATCTATCTATTGGAAAAAATATCAATCCAAACATTATTATCTATCATCTTTAGAATCTACGATATACTCTGAATCTTATGTATAATCCATGACCACAACATTATTTGAGATCTTCCATGTCACGACACATGCATTCAATGTGAATATGTATCATGTTTGTGACATCATGTCATGCGGATTAGTCTGGAATATAGGATCTATATATAATATGATACTAGTTACTCATATCCTCCACAAACCAAGAACATATCCTTTGTGCAACATATATAGTTAATGATTGTCATGTCTTCCATCCAATGGCGGTCACATAGATCTTCTTGATATCAGCCTACCACACTTAATGCATATGTGACATCTTGCTATGTAAATATCATATCATACATGACTTAACCAATCAAAAATTAATATAGAATCATTTCTATTCTATTTCAATAATCATGATTTTAAGGACACATTTTTTTGGAAAGATGAATGCCATTTGATGCTGGAAAAAATATCCTCTTGGATTGTTCCATGTTGAATCCCTTCATTATCTTTTTAATGTATGTACTTTGACATAGACCAGGAACCCTCTTGGATGAATCATTATGGATATTTATATGAAAAATATATTCTTCCTCTCCCAAGACATTCATGGAAATTCATTTATTCAACCTTGCCTTAATAGACTATAAGACTGGTATTTAAATTCCAATAAGTAATACATCATCATCATATTCTTGTAATAAAATTAATACACTCCCAATTAACCATTAGTAGATACAAGTATAACATTCCTTTAAAAAAAATCTATTATGGCTTCATTAAAATGAATGTTCCATGACCTAAATGCTTTCTGAAATCCATAATTTTAATTTTTTCAACTTTCATATCTTCTTGGAATCCATTGGAGTCACAAACCATTTATGTTTTGTCATGTAGACATCTTCTTTAAGGTTCCTATAAGGTAAGGATATTTTGACATCCATTTTCTTAATATCATAGTCATGTTAAGCCGCATTGGAATGTATAATTTTGATGGATTTTATCCCTGAAACTAGTGAAACATTTTCATCGTAGTCAATTCCTCGACTCTGTTTAAAACCTTTTACAATTATTCTCACATTATAGGTATTAAATATTCATTACATGTCTAGTTTCTTCTGGAATACCCATTTTCAACCAATAGGTTTTTCATCCAAGGGGGGATCTACCAAAATCTTGACTTGGTTTTGGTATATGGAATCCACTTCATATTTCAAGTCTACATGCCAAATGGAATCATATGTTCCACATAATACATCCTTTTATGTTAGAGGATCATTATTATCAACTAATAATGAGTCACCATCCTTGGTAACTAAAAAACCATGTCATTCTATTTCTCTAACCTCTCTTATAATCCTATATAGTCCGTGTGTCTCTAGAATAGTTTATTCTATCATGGGGATTTGTGGAATCTGATCTTATACCTACCCTTGTGTGCCTTATGCCTTAACTTCATCAAATATTTTCTCACGCCCTCTATCTCTTTTATATATGTTCTCTCTATTAAGGAATATAGTGTGTCTGGGCCCTATTACCCTCGTGTTTGAGTGGCCATATAGGTAATATCCCTTTTTTCCATGGGGTATCCTATAAAGGTATACTTTGTGCCTTGGGATAAACATTTGTTACTTGAAGAGGCCTTAACAAACACTTCACTTCCCCACACAAGTAAATTTGATAATCTTGGTTTTCATTCCCTCCTAAATTCATATGGAATACCATTTATAAATTTAGTTGGTACATCATTTAGTATGGCTATCACTGTTTGTAATTAATATCCAAAAAAGGATAATGAAAGAATTTTATGACGTATCAATGATCTCACTATGTCCAACAAGGTTCGGTTCCTCCTATTTCATACACCATTACACTAAGGTGCGTAAGGAAGAATGATTTGGGATTGGATCCCAAAATCCTGTATGTAATCAATGATGTCTTGATGAAGATATTATCCACCTCAGTATAAGTGGAGTTTATTAATCTTCCTAAAAGGATGGTTGTCAACATCATTCTTGTATTCCTTTAATTTATCAAAATAATTATACTTTTACCTCACTAAGTAAATATATCCATATCTATTAAATCATTAGTATACATTATTAAGTATGAGTTACCACCACATATTTCAATAAAAAATAGTCCACAGCCATCGGTATGAACTAATTAATGAATATATTTATCCCTTTTACATTTACCACTAAATGGGATTTGGACATTTTTCCTTGTAAACATGTGTGAAATACACCAAGTGATTCTAGTTTTAAAGAATATAAATATATATCTTGATGTAATTTTGTCATGCGATTTTTATTTACATGACCTAGACTGTGATGATAATGTTGGGTGTGGTATGTGTCTTGTGAAGTAACTTATTTATTGATTTCCATTACTTGGTTCATGTAATCCAACATGTAATGACCAATACATTAATGTGATTTACCATAAAAATTCTATCTTTATAATAGAAGCAACATTTATTTCCAAATTTGAAAATGAATCAATAGGTATCTATTATGGATACAGAAATATTATTTTTATAAATAAAGGAACATGATAAAAACCCTTTAAAACATAGATAACTCCAGTAAAAAATGTGAGGTAGTTGTCCTAGATATCTACAACAACAAGTTTAGCATTGTTCCCTACTCATATATCAACTTCCCCCATTTATTTATTTTAATATACTTGGATACGGTATTTGAATGCATTTGTGAGAACCATAAGCTATATCTAATACCCAATTTGTTGAAATAGATAAATTTCACTCGATAACAAATGCACCTGAAGATTCCCTTAGATTCTTTATCTTGGTTAAATTTTTCTCCAAGGGGACCTTCGTTCCACATGGGAAATGTAAATCATCATGTTCCCTTGCTTCCCCTTTGATATTCTTATTCTTGGAAGGTCATAAAGAATCTTTTGTCATAAAGCTATTTACTTTTCATTTCAATTTTTCACTGTAAGGATAGAAGGATTTTTGGGCTTCATATCATTATCTAATTAGAGATGGAGGATAAGAAGATCTGGTAGAGACTTCTCAATGTAGTTAATATTAAAACTCACAAAAAAACTAGAGAAGTAATGAGGGAGTGATGAAAGAATGAGATTTGTTCTTAATTATTTAGATATTTCATACCCTACAACCTCTTGGAACTCAATATATCCAATGTTATTGACTATGTAAGGCCCAACAGGGTAACCCTCTCCATGGGTACTCTGAAATATCACCTTTTAAATCTCAAACTATTCATGTATAACTCTCTACTGTTAAAGACCACGAAGGTACTCAAGAATTATATATGAATCCATGTTTTCATGAGACAAAATGAGTTCAATACAAATAAATGAAGGAATTAAGAGTTGAATGTAGACCACATCATCCATATATTTTTCATAGACTAGAAACTCATCATCACTCACCTCGTGAGTATATAGATCAAGAATTGAGTATTCTAGAATGTAATATTTATGTTCACGGGGTAGAACAACCCAAAGGCATACATACCACTCCTGGATATTTCTTCTTGTGAGGATATTTCCTTTTCTATATATTTTATTTTAGAGATAGTGAGTTTGTCATTTTATTCCATAATTAAAATAATAGATTATTAGTACTTTTCTTGATTATATATTTTTTGATAAATAATTAATTGATTTTATTAAATCTCTGAATATTTTATAAAGTCCTAATATCCCTCACCATTGAACTTGAAATGTCAAGTTTATAAGACATTCTATTGGAAAGGATCCATATTCCCATTCACATAACCACAACAAGGGTTGGTCAAGCAATTTTGAAGGGATTTTTGTAGGCAGGTCTTTTCCAACTGTGGGTCTGAAGGTCCTTGATATGTTGAGTATACTACCTAATATAAAAATCCAAACCTTTATTTTCTTAACAGAAGCCTCCAAATTACACCAAGTCTATAAAAGTATACTCTACTTGATGTAAAATTGTTTAGCCAACTCGAAAACTTCATAAGAACTACCCTTATAAAATTATGTGTCCCAAAAAGGGTTGGTCAAAAATTAGTTCTATTTTTTTTCCTAATCATGTAAGGGAAGGCATAGAGTAACTTAATATTAGATTGAGGGATTTTATTTTATTATGCATAATTTTTTATCTTTTATTATCCTTTACATGTCATGTTAATATTGAGTTGATGTTTACTAAATTAAGTAACTATGTTTAGATAAAACATTTACACATAATCAATTATATTTAAATTTAATATTTTCATATTAATTCATTAATTTATGTGATTAAGGTATTGTATCAATAAATATAAATTTAATGAATTAGAAAAAGAATATAAAAAAATTAAATTACCCAATCATGATCTTATCTAATGGTGGATAAAATTAGAGAACATTAAATCAACCTAGGAACTATTGGAAATAACTCCTTATGTAGGACTTGGAATGAGCGACAACATTCCATGTGTCCTCCTGTGTGTCACCGAGTTAGCTTCATTATGGTTATGCATTGAACCATCCCCACACGCCTTGGGATTCTCCATTAATTAAAATTATTTATTAGTCACACATAGGTGAGGGGAACCTATGTATTGGTTAATGGGAATTACAAAATATCATTGGACACACACACATTATATAATAATGGAGGGAGGCATGACTCACATTCCTTATTTTAATTTAATATTAAATAATTCAAAACCCATTAAATAAATTTAATTAAATAAATTTCAACACAAACATTGGTCTTGGGGATGGTCATAAACATTCACACATGCAACTGTTACACAAAAGTAAATGTCGAGAATTAATTTCATTATTCAATATTTTATTATTTAAGATAAGTTACCATTGATTAATT
This sequence comes from Viscum album, assembly GCA_963277665.1. NCBI lineage: Eukaryota > Viridiplantae > Streptophyta > Magnoliopsida > Santalales > Viscaceae > Viscum > Viscum album. The sequence continues at coordinate 559,181,999 of OY728167.1, read as the reverse complement.
AATTCCCTTTATATATTAATGATAATACAATATTATTGGGGGAAACCCATCATTAATGAAATTCATAGAAAAAATGGGAGAACCAATAATGACAGATTAATTACATTAAATTATTTGGGAATTTAAAATTCATTAAAAACATTATTAAATTCTCAATCACACAATGGTGTGAAAATAAATAAAATAAGCCTTTAATGATGAAATTTAAAATTTAATGTAATTTTATTTTTGTCCATTAATTGTAGAATACATGGAGTGTACATGTTGATACACATCATGTGCCTCTGTTTCTTATATCCAAGTCCCATGATTGGGGATTCAGTATCGTAACGTGACTAGACTACATGGTGTGTATAAGAAAATTAAACAAATTGTATCCACTTTTTTGTGTTCCAGGTTGGTCATCTCAACACATGGTGTGAAATAGAAGAAACACATGCCATTAATTACATGATACATCATGATACATTGTGCATGGAAATACAATGTGTTCTCTGGCCACACACCATATATCCTACTTTTACCAGCCAATGATTTGGCACTTCCAGATGGAATCTCCAGTCATTCTTTATTTGAACATAAATCTATAAGAAAATGAAACACTGAAATAACCAGATTAATATATCGATAACATGTTAATTCAAAATAGATTAAATAATGAATAAAATGAAGTAAAATCTAACAATAAATATACATAGGTCAAAAATAAAATAAATAAAAAAAATTTAAATGTGACCCCTATGATACCACTTGTTGGTTCCAAGCATACCAGAAGGGTGTGTTGGTGGATGATATGTCAAAATTTATTTTAATAATATTTTCCCGAAACAAAGATCAAGGTCATACACATCAAATTTATAATTATTTTAATTAATTTCGGATGAAAAAAATACATGGAATTAGGAACATTCATCATTAATGATTGTTTATTGTCTAAAAATGCCCTTCTAGATTTCCATCATTGTGACTCTGAAGATATATGGGTATAACCCCTCTAAAGGTGATCCACACATGCTCCAATTGTCTCTGAGCAATGCAACTTGTTCTCCTGGTGCTAACACAGTGAATCAAATGTCTTGCATTGTTCGATCATGATATCTCAATCTTTGATATTGAAGAAATTATCCCTTAGGTTTCTCGTTCTTGATAGGGAGAGAGGGGTGGGTACGAGAGAGAAATCATTGTGCGCAATAATTATCTATTCCCAACACTGGAATTGGTTTCAAATTAATTACACAATAGATGTATCCATATATTTATAGAGCTGATTTTTAGTTAAAAAAATAATTGTATAGCGTCCATTGAATATAATTGTAAACATTAGTAAAATCACCTTCCACATAATAATAATAGTATTATTTTTGGGGTTCACCAATATTCCCAATGTTGAAAAATAATATTTACCCACTGGTAAATAAATATTTTATCAGCATACATGATATTGGGAAGCTAGAATTCCTCTTGTATTTATTGAACATGCGAATAAATGTTTTACTCTCTTAAATAAAAATATTACTGATAAACTAGTAAATAAATATTTATTAAATATTAATTAACATAAATTAATAAATTCTATTGAAAATCCAGTGAATAAAAATTTATTTAATTTATGAGATAAATATAAATTAAATAAAATTATTCCTCATTCTTGAGAATAATATTTATTTCATTAATTAAATTCAAATATAAATCAATTGCAACCACCAGAAACACTTAATGTGTGACTCTCTAGGATTCATTATCTTTGGAATTAGGATATCATTCATAATGTCCAAGATTATTATATAGCAATGGGTAAAGGCACCCAAGATAATAAACTCAATGTTGAAATGATAACAACCACATACAGACACTCACTGTTTAATATAATCCATTTATCACGTAATCTCATCAAGTAGGATTCATGATGGTGTCATAAAACTATATGCTTGATACATCATTATTTGACTATATGAAAAACAACTCTTTGTTACACTATGTTCATTGAATTTAGGGTGATAGTACTATTTCAATAAAATTTCTAGTATATAAAATTACAAAAATATAGAAGGGAAAAATCCTTTATTTTATTATACATTAATGACATGTAATTCCTGATACACCCAATGTACCTTACTTTCCACTAACATATGACGTGAATATATTCATCAGAAAATATAAGAGCACGAGTCAAGAGAAGTATTAATGATAATCTTAATGTTTAAGGACCATTACACATGCTCGTAGATATGAATATCGGATGTCACCAAAAAATGTGGAATTTTTATTGGTGGGTTTGTTCCCATAATCTCCCATCTTAGATATTACCAAGTGTGAACTTCATGAGAAGATGTCCCATCTTCTTATCAGTATTCACACCTGATGGTATACAGACTATGTGTTCTATTATAATATGTTATCCTACCGCATAGAGATTTTAAGGATATTGTCTTAGGATATCATGGTTATCATCATAATGGGGAAATAATATGTCCTTTTCAATGTGATAAATAGTCAAATAAATTATTACATTATGGTCGTACAGAAGAATGGAAAATATGAAATAATATGTTTAATTTAATATTTAACCCATTAAATAATGATGTAATCTAAATATAAACAGTTGGTTCTAGGACCCCAAATCTAACTTTAATGACATCAAGAAACGTTCTTATGTACAAAAAATTCCAGTATGATAATTAAAATAAAATTGATATCCTTTAACAACATGATTTCATAAGGATTTTCTAAGATGGTTTACTTAAAAAGTGCCAATATCATTTACTTTATCAAAAAATGTATCACCCATTAGTGGAGATCGTGATGTACCTTGTTCGGTATTCCCATCAAATGATGTCATATATGATCTGTATTTATATCATCGAGGTAAAAATTTCTAATGTCCTAAAAACATTGTCTTCATGGAATGTTTCGAAAAAACTAAGTGTGTGAATTATTGAAAAATGGGACACCACAACATTCCCATAATTCTATATCCTGAAAAAATCCATTATAAGGAAATTTATTTATCATCCCATGAAATAGGGACCTCAATGTGAATTATTAACTTCTATGATCATCAAAAATTATAACAGATGTATCCCATTTCAATTTTAGATCATCGGTAAATGGATCGAAAATGACTTGAATATCATTAAATAGTTTTTTGGATCCAGATATTAGTAAAGACAACATAATATATTTTCATTTAATGCATAATAATGACGTACAAGTATAGTTTTCCAACATAACTGGCCATGTACTATGAGAATAACTATGTACACCAAATGATTTATTCCACGTATATATTACATTAGATAATAGTTTCTTATCTCGGTTATAAATTTATGATAATCATAATAAGTTTTCTCCCACCCATGAGAGTCTGCTAGATGATGTAGTTTACAATATTTAAGTCCTATAAATTTATTGAATATCAATTGTCTCATGCCTTACTGCCATCTATAAATTCATCTAAACCGATGAATGATAGGAAGGTATCATAAAACATTCTAAGGACATTATTAATTTTTATTATATAAATTTTTGAAAAAATTATGAAATTTTATGAGTGATTAATGGTCCTTGAAATATAATATTAAATCATTTGGACAATCATGTATATTTTAGTGATCATTCCCATTAAATGTATGATTCATTTAGCATCCTATGTTCAATATGGAATTTCATTTTCTTCCAGTATCATATTATTTAGGAGACCAAGTATTTATATATTGATGGGTTTATTCCATCCACTACCAACCTTAAAATTATATAACATTAATAAAGTTGAAAATGTTATATATTTTGTAAAACCTGTATACAATGGTCTCTTAGAATAGCTATTTAAATTCTCAATCAAATTTGGACAATCAAAAAAGGTATCTTCAATTTATATTGTCATTTCTTCCATAAGATCTTTATCCGGATTTATAATGGTATTTATATAAAAAGATCCATAAACTGGAGTATCATCCCAATCAGTGTGAACATTCATTTTTCCCCATGTTTAGTTCAATATTTATAGCTCTGATATATTCATTGACAAATTAAATTTTCTTCCAACTCCTTTGGACTGATTTATCTTCAATAGAAAAATGTTAATAGAGACAAATGAATTGATAATGGTCATAGGAAAGCTCTATTCCATACATGAAAAACTATTTAACTCCATATTTATACTCATTTTAGAATGTTCATATGCAAGTTCAATTACTGTGGTCCATTAAAAAGTTATTTACGATGGTCCCCATTGCAAATAGTACCTTCCGATAATGTATTTGCGATAAGGAAATAATCCCATAATAAATATGAAAAACCTCCGCTAGTTATTTGGGATGGGAGTAGGAACCCATAATAAATAACCATACCCACTTTTAGATGCATAGTTGGCACTAGGACATTTGTGATGGGAATTAATTCCCCGTCGCAAATAATAGCTATTAGCGATGGGGTCATCCTCCCATCACAAATATCCTATCACAAATATCCATTATTCCTATAGTGGGAACCCAACATTTTAATGTTATCAATGATGATTCCTTGAATGTAATCATTTTATACAAGGGTTACATGAAAAGAAACGACCTTGGGTAAATAAGTGGATATTGTTCCAGGTTCCCAATTTTTTGTTGTGTAGAAAAAACAGTGGTAATTCAAATATAGTCTCTATTACAATCCTAGGTGGGAGCCAAAAGAGATGGAGTAGTTGCTTTTTATTCATTTCATTACTTGGTATGTGGTGGGCCAAGTGGTGTTTCATTGAAAATATGATTGGAGCTTTAATTGAGTAGGAATGTTTTGGTTACCATCACTTCTTCATCACTAGATGTCATGTATGATTAATATGATGATTTATAAAAGAAATGTCGAGTAATTGAAATCATACAAGACATTTGAGAAGTGAAATGTATTGGTAAACCTTTTATACTTATTTCCTTTAATTTTTTAATTTTACCAATGATATGTATCCAAATTAATAATAAATATTACCTCTCTCATTTATTCACATTTAAATGTTCTAATACACTTTAAATCATAAATCAATGTCTTTACAATCATTATTTCATGTATAATTATAAATTGTCTTATTAAAAATATTAATAAAATACATTTATTACTCAAAATAATCAGTTACAAAAATACATTAATCTAATCATAACTATGTAATATGTGGTATAATAAATTTTATTATTATTGGATAGAAAAATAACCAAAAAAATTCTTTTTCATTATTTCCATTTAATTTTTACATGGATTTCAAAATATTTGTAAAAATTTCATTTCTAGAAACATACATGGTAATATAATCATCTGTTTTTGTTACAGGTTTAATGATCTTATAATTTCATGAAATGAATGGATAAAACTGTTATTGATGACAAAAGTGATGTTAAATTCTATATTACCCTCTATTCATGTTGCTTATTTTCTGAGGTTGTGGGTTGATATGATTTAAATGTAAAAACATCTAAGGCCTAATGAAGAGGGTTAATCTCTAATGTTATTTAAATGCATGAAATCAATTATTCTCAAGAATAGTGTGCTCCTTAATCAGCTCAGAAATGAATCAAATCTAAAAAAATCATGATATTTGTGGGTATTTCACACTTGGAATTTAAGCATCAATGATTTTATTCCTTCTCTTCCCTAATTTAAAGCATTGTTTCATCTTAAATTTATATATGAATTTATATTATGAATTATATTTTTGAGGAAAAGTAAGGATGATTTTTATCTTTAAAAATAGGTGAACACCTGACCCATACCTGTAATGATATTTGGGCCAGTAATGAATCTTTACATCATGAAATATATTACACTAAATCAAAAATAAATATGGAAACACGATCTTTAATTTCATCTCAAATACATACTTCAGGAAAGCAAAAAACAGTTCATCTTATCCCTCTAATACACTAATGTTCAACAATAATCTTGTATTTAACATCTTGATCATTATGGAAATGGATAAATGAATTGTAATGTTGTTTTATAAAAATATATTTCAGGGATACTAGTGGATTAAAAAAGGTAAGCTGAAAAGGTGGTCCAAAAATAGAGTTCATTGTTAAAAGGGATTTCTAAGTGCTTCCTCAAACATACATAAAACATTCCACCAACTATAACTGCTTTGAAAAAGAGAAAAAAAAGAAATATCTGGATGAAATAACATTTCTCAAGACTCTTAGGAAAAAGTTAAATGTAAGGAATTTTTCAAAAATAATTAGAAACCTCATTTGTTGGTAAATATTTTCAATTTAGACAACACTAGTGCACATGAGATTCAAAATAAATCAAACATCATCAAATGAAATGATTTGAAATAAAGAAAAAAATTCATTCATAAATCATTTAAATCCCCAAAAAATCAAATAAAAAAATGTTTAAAAAATAATAATATGGTTTGAATTTTTCAAAATTATCCAATTCAGATCAAGAATCCAAAAAACACACCAAATTTTAAAAAGTAAAACATGAAAAAATCGAAAAAAAAACATGGTAACTAAAATAAAATCACACATATAATTTAATAAAAATAGAATAAAATATCTACCAAAAAATTATTCCATTTACTACCCTCGTTTTATCTTAAATAATATAAAAGATGACTTACATTTATAATTTATTTTGGGAAATAAATAAATTAAAGAAAATGAAATTCAAAACATGATTAATTTTTTTGTGGCATCCCTAAGTTAAGATCCTAGATGTTTCCACATTAAAATAACAAGAAATAAAGAAACAAGAAATAATAAATATAAATATAAAGTGGAAGGAAAAGGAATAATTCATGATTTAGACCCCCAATTGGGTGAAAGGGTTTTACTGCCTATAGTCAGACAGTTATAAAGAATTATCCCTAATTATAATGTGTGTATGGTTTCTTTGAGATAAAACACCACAGGTGAATTTTCCTAGTATCCAGGAGTAAAACCCAATATTGGAGAACCCTAAATAAGATACAAAAACTTACAACCCCTAAGGAATAATAAAGAGATAATCTGAGGTCCATTGTTGGAGGGAAAAGAAAATATGGGTTCTCTCTATTGAATTTCATAGTGTCTTCCTCTCTATGGAGTACAAGTTACTATAGAGGCTGCAGTCTCACAAGATGCTTCTCCAGCTCCTCCTATTCAATCAAAAACACTTGTTTGGTCACTTCTTCAATATCTATGTCCTGAACCATTTATGTTGCATTAAAAATTATAGAAAATGATAATTCAGAAAATAAATTCATCTTGAATAAGATTAAAACATGATAAATAAATAATAAAATATTTCCATTCATGTATTGTTTCTTTAGAATTTATTTCTTCTGGTTGGATGATTAGAAAGTCAATATCATTAAGTGTATCCTCATTATCATCTTCTAAATCAAGGGATAGGTAGATAGGTTCTGAGTTTTCATTTTTCAGGTTGGTAAGCTCATGTTTTAGGTTATCTTCATCAAATTAATTCTATGATTCTTCCAAAAAAAATTTGATCTTATATAAGTATATCAACAAGTATGTTTTCCTTTGGGAACTCCTCGAGAAATGTTTGAGTGCGGGACAATGTTATTATTTCTTTCAATTAATCTCTCTCATACACCCTAGGTTATTTAACATAAAAACCATTATTGAAATATCTTCCACCACTCATATTTGGTAATTCTTCAAGCTCTGGTTTTGGTTGATGTGTCAGTGAACTAATATATTCCTCAACCCTTTCATATTTTCTCTTTAATTTCCTAATTTATTGTTTATTTTCATTCTACAGATAATTTTAAATTTTTTCTTTATGTTTAAACCATAGAGTAATCAATCCATGCATTATAATCACAATTTGACTACATCATGGACAAAAATAGTTTTTTTAGTTTTTCATATTTATGAATTTTTTTTGTTTTTAATGAAAAAGGAAATTATTTAAAAAATGTGAGTAAAAATATTGAGTGAAGAACAGTTCTCTCCCCAATAGTAGTTCCATTTTGATGAAGCTTTTTCATTTTTTATATTAAAATATTTTAACTAAGTGAAACATAGTGGATGACCTATGTAATTTTATTGAGGAGTTCTTCTGGTAAATCACTCATTACTTCTAATTTATATTTTTTCTATATTTTTATGAAATAAAATTAAAATAAATTTATATTATAGAAATGAGAATTAAATTCTAAAATAAACATTATGATTCAAGAAAACATATTTTGTTAAAACCGAATGAAGTTATAATGAATGGAGACATTCTTTAGAGAATCACCCAGATTGAACTTTCATTGTCTTAGTATTGGTTTCAAAATTATTTAATAAAAAAATATATTTAATCTGTGCACATACTCCACTATATATTTTTTGGAATATAAAGTTCTCTAAATGATTTCTGAGAGACTGAAAATCTACCACCTCGATTGAGGGAGAATATTATCGAAGTGAAAGCTAAACCTCTAGTGGAAAGTATAGACACAAAGGAACCTTACCCCCTAATATCCCCCTCAATATAAATATAATAAAATTCCAAATATTAATGAGGGATGTTTAAACACTTTAGTTCCTCACTGGATCACTACCTCAGGAACTTCCTTGGGATATCGAACCCCGATCATGAGAGAAGAAGTTCACAACGATGAAGTAAACATGGGAAGTAAACAAAAGAGATAAATAATAAAATAGAAAGGAGTAAAGTTAAATAAAAACATGAAATATGATAATATAATTAAAATAATATAATATAAATGAATAAAATACAAAAAATATAAATCAATAGTTACAACCCTTTGGAATGAAGAAGAGGTACATTTTTATAGGCAAAGGCAAGAAATTTTTGGTCCAAATATGTCTACCGAAATATTCTATATGTTAGACTAATTTTATGATATATTTATGGAATGATTTATTATTGAATAATGTTGTACTATTTTTAATATCTATAACCACAAAATTTGAGTTTCATTAGACACGTTTGGAGAGAAATATATCCAAATTAATCACGATATTTATTCTACCCATTATAACTATTCATATTCAAATGCACCGAGTGGTCATTCAATTATAAAATAGATAAAGTGGGAATAATGCATGGATGAAATAAAATAAGTTTTTACCCATGATTTTTTATTGTTCAGTGTTTAATTTCATCTCTTTTAGACCAGCCTTAAATGTTATATGGGTCCAACAACAAAAACTCTATATATGTGCACAATTTTCAAGGGCTGGACTATGATCTTGTTTTGGGACCTCAAAAGATGGATTTATATTTAGGATATAAATAATAAAATTAATCCCATGGTGTTTTTAATCATGAAAATAATGAATTTCAAAACATGGATCAATGATGACAATTTTATTGAAAAAATTCAGAATTAAATTAAAATAGTTTAAATCCAAAATATGTCATTTTAGTAAGGAAGATCAAAATATGACTAAACCCATAAAAAATGAAAAATACCCACAAAATAACACATTAATGGGATAAAAATCATTTATATTCAATTTAATATAATATAAAATATTTTTAATGTAGAGTTGTCAGTTGTCGATCATGAAACAAGGATCACTACCCTTAAATGATACTTTATCGGCATGATCCGAGATGGCTACATTTTGGCGTGAAAGCTTGATAAGGGAATATATAGGGAAATTCATGCTACTGTGGTACCCCCATACATATCCAACTATGTCTAATTTTTTTATAAGACACTATTGATGAATTAATTCCTATCACATGGATTACCTGAATTTGGAGTTAGTAGTGGGTATCATGGGGCTTACTCATTTTCATTAGCTAGAAGACGCCATTAAGATGTGTCTCGATATATGAGACTTACCCTTGTCTAGAATCAGTCAGATGGTCATACAAAATAGTAACTGAACAGGGGAATAAGGCATCCCTGAGAGGGAAGATGTTATTCATGTGATAGGTTAGGTCACATGGCTTGTGATTTCCTGACCTGATGTGAATAAAGGGAAGGTAATTAGTGGATGGGCTACCAATACAAGGGAAACACCATGATACTAGGTCTCCCAGGTGAGAGAGGGTTCTCCCACTTGAGAGGATGAGCTAGAAAAGGAGTAGGTTGAGCTCATAGAGGAGGACCTATGGGTAGTGGGTACCATTATGAGATTCTTACACCACTACTAATAGGTGACCCATGTCAGAATCAGGGAGCTGACTACCAAGGCCATATGAAACATAAGTCTATCGATGTATATAACATAGTAGTGCACATGATTATTGGAGGTATGATCTAATTTTATTATACTCTATCATATATATTAGTATATATAGGTGAGAGTCATACCTTCATCTCTTTATTCCTGGTGAGAGAAAAGGACGTCCCATTCAAGGCATTATCTCGTCAACATTACCATGAGGTTCATACGGGGAATGCTTATTATATGTATTTTATCTACAAAAAATGTAATCTCTCACTTGGTAAATATTTGTTACCATGGGAACTTTTGTCATCATGATAGAATCCATTGATGTCATCTTGGTTATGTATTGGTTGTCCACGGTCTGAGCTCATATTGACTATCACCACAGAAGATTCATATTCCTTATAATTGATGTGAAAAATACTCAACATTGCGGGTGAGATAGATATCGAGGAAGGATGAGTGGGTTTTGAGATAATTGTTTGTATCCCATGACCCATTAGTTGGTGAGTGTGGTCCTTGGTTTAGCAGGCTCCTTACTCATATGGATTTCTACTGTTATAGAGGGTTTTAAGGATTTCTTTCCAAACATAATTCTGGGAATATCTCTAAGGTAGGAGATGGAATTTCTCACTGACTTTCAACCTGGGACCACTCCCATAAATTTTTCATCATATCCCATGTCCCTTACTGAGCACCCAGAGTTGTGGTTATAGTTGTAGGACCTTCAAGAGAAGGGTTTTATTAGACCTTGTGTGTCCCCCTAGGGAGATTCAGTTTTTTTATGAAAATGGAGAACAAGATCATGTGAATTTGTGTGGATTATCATCGCCTTAACTAGACCATGATAAAGAAAAAATACTCCTTCCCAAATATTTATTACCTCTTTGATTATCTTAGAGGTGCATGATGGTTCTTGAAGATCAATCTCAGGTTTGACTACCACCAATTGAGAGTTTACAAGGAAGATATTCCAAAGATGTACAAATGAGGTTTCTATAGACACTATAAGTTAATGGTGATTCATTCTAGTGTGATTAATTTACCCATTCTGTTTATGTATTTGATAAACCAAATTTTCATCTACACATGGACCAATTGTTTAGTTCGTCATCAACAACATACTCATATACTTTACTTTAGGTGGGGGGGGGAACATAGCACTTGAGGATGGTCCTAGTCTTGCTTTGAGAGAAATATCTTTATGGTAAGATATTTATGTTATAGTTATATTTCCTTGAGTGTCACTTCTTAGGGAATTTAATTTCAGAGAATGGTTTAGTTTTGGAACCATTTAAGATCTATGTACCACTTTATTGAGAGCCACCCAAGAGCATGTTAGAGGTGAAAAGTTTTCATGACTTGGAGGGGTAATACAAGAGATTTTTGGAGTACTTCTCTAGGATTTAATCCCATTTTACTACATTGATGTTGAAATGGTAGCTATTTACCTTGGCTGAGTAGTTTTAGAGGGCCTTCAAGGTGTTCAGGCTGAGGCTGACAAGTGATCCAGGTTTGAGACTTTTGAAGGAGGGCATGTAGTATATAGTGTATTATGGAGACTCATTATTTGGTTTCAACATCATGTTGATGTTTAGATAGGTAGTTATCAAATACGTTTCTAGGATTTTGAGACCCCATGAGTAGAACAATATTACACATGACCTAGAGTTGGCAGTTATAGTCTTTATTCTAATGATTTGGTGGCACTTTCTTCTTGGAGAGAACTTTTTTCTTTTCTCAGACCGTCAGAGTCTCAGGTATATCTTCACATAGAGATACTTTAACATAATACATAGCTGATAATTAGAGTTTATTCAATAATATGACTTTGAGATAGTGTATACTACTGTGGAATGAAATGTGGGGGTAAATGAAATTAGCTAGATTTCTCAGGGTTCCCTAGAATAGGTGGTTTTTGAGAAGTAATATTCCGTGTATCAAAACCTCATTGTGGAGGAGCGAAAATACTTTCTTTAGTAGTTTTCATTGACTCTTCCACTCCTCCATCATTTGATAGAGTACCAATTCGGATAAATTAACTGTGTGGTCATATGTGACCACACATCCTCAGGATATTCAGTTGATTTATTTTGTGATGGAGGGAATCACATGTTACATTTCCAAGGATGGATGGTGGTCCCATTCATGATGTGGGTGGAGATGATTATACAGTTCCACAAATAAAAATTGGTTGTACACCCCAGTGTAGGGAATATTTATAGAGACCTTCAATACTATATTTGGTGGGATGGAAAGAGACAGAGTGTGGGTGATTTCATCTCTTACTGTCTCACCTCTCAGTAGGTGAAGGCGGAGCAACAGGTTTTGGATGTTTTTTGCATCCTTTGGGGATCCCATAGTATACATGATAAGAAATATCCATGGAATATGTGATAAGAAATCCACAAATAGTGAGTTTCCATGATTCCATCTAGGTGATATTTTTCTGACTTATGAAGTCGGCACACTTCCTTGCTATTAGACAGAATATTTTGGTAAAGATTTTGGGGAAGTTGTATGTATAGGAGACATTGTGACTTCATGGGGTTCCATTAATAATTTTCTCTATTTGTGAAGTGTGGTTTATGTCATCGTTTTTGATTGGCCTACCTGAGGAATTCAGAACCCATATGAGGATGAGTACAACGTTTCTCCCCCAGACAGATGGGTAGACTGATTACACTATATAGGTGTTGGATGATATGGTGAGGGATTGTATGTTAGTCTATGAGTAGAGTTATGAGGATCATTTTCCATTAGTGTAGTTGCGTAAAATAATATCTACTACTCTACTATAATCATACAACTTTCTTGGCCTTATGTGGGATACTAGGTATGTTACCATTATATCGGACTATGTTTGGTGAGGCATTTCTTGTTGGCCCATAGATGGTGAAGATGAAGAGTGATAAGATACACGTAATCCACATTTATGTGGGGAAATCCTAGGGAAATCATATTTCTTATACATATTGACATCATAGTCCCTTGGGGTTCGAGCAGGGAGGCCACATTTTCTTGAGAGTCTCCCCATGATGCGGCTTATAGAGATTCATTCGGGGAGGCAAGCTATCCCCAAGGTTTATTGAGGTTTTCTAGATCTTATAAATGTTTGTAAAGGTTTATTAATACCCTAACCTACCCCCACAGTTGGAGTGGGTGACCGATGTATTTCACGTGTGAAAACTGAGGAGATATGTGCATGAACCTACAAACGTTATTGACTTGGGTGAGAAGAACATCATGGGTGGAGAAACTTTTTTGGATCACCAAGTAGTGATCAAGGATCGACAATAGAGGATAATATGTGAATGGACTATTCCCTTAGAAATTGTTTTGTGGAAGCATCAGAGCATGTAGGTGAGCCTTTGGGAGTAGGAGATCCATTTTTTTGCTCAGTATCCACAAATTATTATTTAAATTTTTTTAGGATGAAAATATCGAAAGTGGTAATAATGTTGAGACTCAATTTTTCCTTATAATAATTTGAAATATATATGGAGTCATGAGCTGAGACCACACACTATTTCGAGGCTCGGTGTGGCCAAAATTAATTTTATAAAAATAGTAAATATATTTTATATTACATGAACGTATTTAAAAAAAATTTGAACACTTAAATGGAGTCTTGGATTATAAATATGAGATTGCATTTGTATCTGGAATACTAGGTTTACCTAAGGTGTGACCAAAAGTGGGTTAGCACAGTGCATTCAGATAAAATGGTTGTTGGCGGGTGTGTTCAGTGGATTAATTATTTATTTAATTCATTCATTAATTAAATTAATTTAATCAATACAATTATATATATATATTGTTATGAAATATCTACATGGTTATCCGCGCAACCTTACGTTCATTGAGAGGAGGTTTCACCACTATCCGTAATTGGAGAATTGAGATTAGATGATGGAGATCCTCTAGATCAAGGCGAATCGAGACCCAACGAATGAGATAGATATTTCTTCTTTTTTGTAGAGTGCATTCGTCAGCCAAAAAAATCTAAATTGAGGCAGGGCTCATCCATTGTGGTTTTGTCCCTCTTGATTAATTTTTTTAATTATGGATTTTAAATATTCTTATTGATATGAAATTATTGAAACTTTTGCATGATCTCATATTAGATCATGTTGCTTATTATTTTTTTATCCTCTCTATGTCATTTTACTCACCATAATCTATCTCAAATTAGTAATCATTGGAAAATAAAAATTTTCCAATTATTTTTTTAATCTTTTAATTATGATTTTATACCAATCGCTCTTCGTGTTTTTAACATTGGCATATGGGGCCACAGTTTGACATTTTTGAGTGGGTAAAAGAACCACCATACTCATGGATATGAAATAGATTCTCATAAAATGATTTTTTTATGAATCAATGATGGATTCTAATAGATTGTGTGATCTGGGAGACTCAACCATGGGCTTGGAGATCCAACAGTGCAACATGAGGCAACACAAGTGACAATGTTATGAACATGCATCAAGTGAAAAACCCGATTCCATTTTCCAACCAACAGAATTATGAAAACGATACGTGGAGGTGATTACTAGTATATTTGGGTCACCTATATTCATGATTCACGCTGGAGAAGGATGATTAGGAACTTGCAGAGTGGATCTGGGATTCTGGGAAAAAACCTAACTTCACAGAGAGTAGTCTGAAGAAGACATAGTGTGTAGCCGCCTTACAGTTATGGATGGGGTTCTAGGTGGGAATAATTTCTCACAGTGTGTGGTACCCCCACACTCCATGTGACTCGATGTAGGAAACCCAATGTGAACATTGGGGGTACACAAACATGGGAAAGACTAGGAAAATGTGCAGTGTCCATAGAGATGACCCAAAGGAAATGGGTAGGGCCCCGTGGGGGAGGAAAGACCATGTATTAGAGTAAAAAGACACATCATTACATAAATTTTCATGTACATGATAATATGACTTATCCCTAAGCGGATGAGATACACTTTTTAGTTTCCTTACATGTCATGTAGGGAGACATGGGTAGCAAGCCGTGTACTAACGAGGATGTGGCCATACAGTAGATCGGGACCACGCTTTGTTTGGGTCCCATACATGATGCATACCTTGATTTTTGAGGAATATTATACCTCCAATATTTACTTTTTATGGGAATGGATATTGGTCCACAATTATCCTCTCTTGAGATTTTGTTCACAGAGAATTATATGATGGACTCTTTGATGGATTTTTGTGATATGAAAAGAGGTGTTCCGAGTGAGAATCTTTTTTAGGTGGTGCTTGAGGGAAATAATGATCAAACCAGATCATAAGAGAGGTTCCAACCTAAAAAAATGGGGCACACATTCTCTATATAATGATTGGTACCCCCTATCCGATAGGGAGTGGGTCCTCCATACACAAAATTATACACATATTATGGACTAGTGTACGAGTCCTCTATCTAAGGTGTGGTACCACCTTTCACATAGGGTTGGAGTCCTCCTTATAATGAGTGGTACCCACTAATGGACATGGGTGAGAGTCCCTTATATACCATGGGGTACCCCTATCAAATCGGTCATGAGTCCCCCTTTCACTGAGTGGTACCCCTTGATAGACTAGGGCATGGGTCCTCTATCATCTGAGTGGTACCACCTATCAGTTATGGAATGAGCCCTCTATAAAATGAGTGGTTCCCCTGAAGGAGTAGGGTGTGGGTCATTTATATAATGAGTAGTACCCCGCTGAAAAACTAGGACATCGGTACTCCTTACACATAATGCTACCAATTTAAGAACTAGGGTGTTAGTTATCTATCTACGGAGTGGTACCACCTGATGGAATAGAGAACATGTCTTATTTATATTATGTGGTACCTCCTATAATACTAGGTTGTGGGTCCCTTATATAATTAGAGGAACTCCCTTGATTCATTATGGAACATGTCCTCTACATGGAGAGTTTTCCCCCTAGACCATACAATAAAACAACGAGGTGTGGGACTTATACAAAGTTACTCCTATGGAAAGACATATGAGATTTTGGGCATCATTAATGGACCCATTTAGAACTACTGGAACTATTTTCCTAGTCTATGAGATAAATCTAAAATTTCTATCACATTTAAGTTTCTATTATAATCATATATATATATATATATCTATATCCACGTGGTTGGATTTTATTTCTTTCTTGTTATGGGTTTAGTTATCTATTCCTATCATTTAACTTAATGACTCCCATTGATCTTTTGGGGAATACTAATAGGTATGTATATACTGACCCCTACCTAGGATTCTCACACATTTCTCATGTCTAATTCTGATAATTGGTAGGTAAATGTAGATTATAGAGGATCATAGGGAGACCCTGGAGCATTCGGCTGCATATGGTGGTCAGAGCATGGAGATCCAGATCTGGGATCTTTTGGAATCAACTTTTCTAGGTTTGTCGATTTGGGAAATATTTCTTATTGGGAATGTATTTACCCACTTTTCCTTTTAATATTAAATCTTCAAAATCATCTACACATATTGGTTATTTTATGCATGGTTTATTCTCTATATGGTGCATATTTAATTATGCATCTGTAGTTCTACATAGAGATGGTTGGGCATGTGTACACAAGTAAATAAGGAAATGATCTCCCATATTAGTTATGCATTTCAATGCTTGTATCATTCCTCAGGCCTATAGATACATGCTTTCTATAGTTTCTACTCTTTAACCATTAGTCAGGGTATTGATAGTAATTTTTTGGGCCACCTCCCGAAATGATTTTTGGGTTATGATGTAGAACTTCAATCACCAGCTGGTCATAATTTTGGAGAGTAGATGCGCCTCAATTTTTTAGGTGAGTATTCTCACTTTTTATTTTTAAATAATTAAATATATATTAATATAATTATATATTTATTTCAAGTGTTAGGATAATGGTGCCCGAGGTGTTTTTGGTTTGTGGTGTAAGACTTGAATCTTTTACATTTTCATAATGGGGTTGGTCAACATTTTTGGTTGTGTGTTGCTTCCCCATTTAATAATAATTTAAATTTATTTAAAATGATAATTTTACAATTTAGGTCCACCTTAAGAGCCTTTATTTGATGGCTATGGGACAATAGTGGCATTAGATGTTTTGTAGAGGGTTTTTTGTTTGAAAAACACAATCAATTAACCTGTGATTTCAAAAAACAAGACATGTGTAATTTATCACTCTTTTTCTAAATAATATCATGAAGTTAATATATTTAATAGAAAATACTCTTAATCATGAGTAAAATTCATAATTCCTAATAAAATATATATATATTCATATTACATGAATCATTCTATATATTCTACACTCTTCAAGTTGATTACTATTTTTCAAATCGATCATGAAAATGTTGTAAAACCATAATTTTATGTAATGGTTTGACGCATATGGAAACACATTCACAACATATCACAATGACTTTGTCTAGTCTTGAGATATAATAAATATTGATTTTCATAAATATGAAGAAAAATATAGCTATAGAGACAATGATGTTTCTGCAGTAAAAAAATGAAAATGATAGTATGATAATAAGACATGTTAGAAATCAGTAACAAAAGAATTATACTCTTGTATTATTGTTGGATAATAATAGTATTCTCTAAATCAGAGTGTCCTCTCAATTGATCATAGTGAACTGGTTCCATGAAATCTAAATTTATTATTTTGAGGGGTAATATTTATTCATTTATGTCGCTTATGTTTATAATTTTGGATTTTATCCTTTTTATATTGAATTCATGTAATGTAAAATAAGAAACCTACTCATATCAATGATGAAGTTGGGTGACGATTAATTTTGAATATACTTTTTTGATTAAACATTTATATCTTTATATCTAAATTTATAGGGAGAATAGTGACAATCCATTATTTATAGATAAAATTTGGGTAAATATAACTCTAAATACACCTCAATATGTTAAGGGTTTGGAATAATGATTGGATTATGATATTATAAACCAATTAGTTTATAGAATAATAAATTTTAATTCTTGATTGTAAATTCAATAGATGGTTGTATAGAAATGATGTATATAATTATTTTATATTGAAATACATTCAAGAATAATATGCATTTTGGATTTGGGATAGTGAATTTAATGGTAAGGAAAATCAAAATAATGACAATCCTAACAAAAAAAATATGTGACCCACTATAGGATAATTTGATTCAAAATTGGATAAATTCCACATTTGGGTTTATAGGATACAATGTAAAATAGTTTATTAAATCAATATAACCATCATTTTATAACATTGGGTTAATGTTTCTCTTTACTATAGTGACCAGAAAAATTCTTTTGTGAATTATGGGAAGATGAACAAAGAGATATGTGTGAAGGTTATGCCAAGTATTTAATGTTGTAGTTTCTACTTAAGTTATATTATATCAAGTGTCTCTATAAAATTTATGAATAAGAAATGTCCATTGTTTTAGAATTACTTCAAGATGTATTTAGTGAAGCTAATTTCTTTAAATCATTCTATGAGATGAAGAAAGTCTTCAACAAACATGCACATGATTATTAAAAGATATATGAAAGCCTTAATAATTTCATGCTTTACTGGGGAGAAGATTCTGATAAAGAATAATTAATAATATTTAAAACAATAATATGGAAAAAATGAACAATAGTGAGAGTATAAATAAATGAAATATTGTGAAGAAATAGAAGAAGAAAACTACTGAAAAAGTATTACATTACATTCTTATTAAACCACACCAACAATGCTTTTTCACTTAATCAAATACTACATACGACATGATTGGGAATTCTTGGGATAGTAATGATGTTTGGTGAGGCATCTAAAAGATTCAACATCATGGAAGGTAATTGAATCATTATATCTAATTTTCATTGGATCCCAGGAATATATGTTTGGGATTGTCTTATGATGGGTTTAACCCTTTGGGTACTTTAAGTACTAATTATAGTAGTTGGATAGTTGTTTTGATCCCCTATAATCTACCTCCATGGATGTGTATGAAGGATACTTCATTCATTATTTGGATGATTATTCTTGGAATAAAAATTCCATAAAATGACATTAACATATACCTTCAACAATTAATAAAGGAATTTAAATAATTATGGGATGATGGAATGCAAACACATGAAGATTTAATGAGAAAAATATTCAAAATTAATTATTCTTTAATGTTGAAAATTATTAAATTTCGTGTGCTATGAGACATATCCAATTGTAACAATTATACTAGTTTGGATTTCATGTTTTTAATTTTTATTTTGAACCTCAATGATTACCTCATAGATGAAAATGACGTTTCACATGTCATCATCAATTTAATGATGCATCTCCTAAATTCAGGTTTAACAAAACATGATTCAATGTAGATGTTGAATTGATAATGCCACAGAAGTTGTTTTCTGGTTTAGAAATCATTGGAAAACTATTGAATGTCACTATAGAATTTGGAAAATGTAATTACTTTAATGAAGGGTGGAGGTTATGGTGTACAATATTTGAAGTTTCTGGAACAAAAAAATGAAAAAAATAGAAAAATTTTCAAACATTATAATTGGGATTGTAATTTGATACATCATAA
Organism: Viscum album; assembly: GCA_963277665.1. NCBI lineage: Eukaryota > Viridiplantae > Streptophyta > Magnoliopsida > Santalales > Viscaceae > Viscum > Viscum album. The sequence continues at coordinate 559,162,303 of OY728167.1, read as the reverse complement.
TCATGATATAAAACATATTGAGTGGAACATATATGACAATGTAATTTTTATATTTCTTAATGAGCAGGGAAAATCCAAGGATCTCTATATTGCTTATAAGGATTTGGATTCGATGAATATAAATCGTGGTTTGTGGGGAAATGATAATGGAAATATATATTCATTCAAAATTTAAGGAATATACTATTTCTAGATAGATATTTAATTTAACAATCATGGTTTTTTGAGTTAAAACATAAAAATTAACATGGACTACAAATTAATGACTCACATATTTTAAGGATGTTGTTGTTGTTGTTGGAAGTATTTAATACGTTACCTTAAAATGTAACTATGGTTCTAGATGAGTTTTATACATTTTACATAGATATTTGGGGAAAAATACTAAATCCAATTGAGTTTTTTTAATATTCAAGAAATAATTGTCTTAAAAAATTTTCATTTGGAGATATAATTTCCCCCTTAATTCTTCATAGTCAAGTTTTATTTAACTACTCATCTGGTTGAAAAAGCTTAACCTGGTGGACTAGTACACTATCGATTGATCTATCAAGTTGAGAGTTACAAGGATTAAAATTTTATTTTCATTGGTGAGTGCAACTTTATCATATCATTTTATAATATTTTTAATATTTTTCTTATTTTTTCATCTTTTACTTTGGTAAATTGAAATTATATGGGAGGAATAAATGTCCACCAAAAGGATATATTACAGACGTTTACATAAACAATGATTTCATGAACTTCTATTCTTGGTTTTTTGATCGGATTTAAACTAGATTCAATCATGTTGTATCTTTTGAAGGCATCTCAAGTAATTCTCATTCTGAAAAATAGTCATCAGTATTTCGGAATATTGAACAACCAATTATAAAGGGGTATAATTTTACACTAACATAATTGAATTTTCTACAAGAACATAGATATGTTCTACTCAATAAATTTATTGATGATAAATTTTTTGATGAATTGAGAATGGAAAAAAATAGGAAACTATGGTTATGAGCTCTAAATGAGATGGAATTAAAAAATTCAGTTAATAAAGGGATTTCTGAATGGTTGACTCATTGTGTCAGTATATACAAATAATCTTATTATTAATATATTTTTTTCAATTTTAAAATAATCTCTTCATATATTCATTTCTTGAAAATGAATATTTTTAATCGATCTAGAATATCGAATGAATTGAATTTTTTGGCTTTAGGTACTCAAATGAAGGCTATGATATATGATGCCTTAATATTCATGGCATCAGGGTTCATAAATTTTATCTTGAATAAGACATGAAATCGAAAAAGAGTGGTGTATTTACATTGTCATAGGTGGGATACTATATAAAGGATAATGATATAATTTAATTAAACAATAATGGTCAATTTTCATTAGTATAATTCAAATGAAAGGGGTAAACATTGATAGTGGTATAATGAATGATTTGCCACTTTTTACTTATATCATATTATCTCGCATGATCCATACTGGCGAGCATATAGAGCCTGATCCATTTTTCTTGGATTCATATGAGAATATGGTTAATTATGTGGATGATGAAATAATGAAGTTTGGCATGTTTTTGTACACATCATGCAGAGATCTTTATATGATATGGGTAATAAAGATCTATATTAACTTTGTGATTATGAACCTTCACATCTAAAAAACATTGATGTGTTTTTTTCAGAAAATATATGAAGAATATAACATGAAATAGAGGGTTAAAACGAATCACTTGTTGAAATCGTGTTTGATAACATTAAAGATAATAAATAATAAGTTAATTAAATTTAGAAATTATTTATGAATAAATTTAAAAATTTATCATTTATAAGTGTTTCATGTATATATACATTGTAATATTTATTTCTTTTTTTAAAATATTTTATATTTGAATTGTTTTATACATTTTATATATCTTGACCATTTGAATTGAAGTAATTTTGAGAATATTTTTTTTAAGATCACAACTAATCACATCTCAGATCACACCACCACTATCGTTGGATTCAGTGGATATGAGTGATTCCATTGTAATCAAGACTTCTAGCGAGCTACCCATTTCCTCAGATGTTGTTGGTATCCCACCATACAACTCACCACTGAAAATGGATTAGTTGGTCACCCCTCCATCTAGGGGATATCAGTGAGTTACAAATACTTGGATGAATTTTATTTTATTAAAAACCATTAATTTTTATTAATTTTTTACTTATTTTTTCAAAAAATTATGGATAATGATAGAAGGGATATAAATATGAAGACAAAAATTTTTTGGGACATGAAGGACTTCAAGATTATCATTCCATTTTCTGAGTTTGGGGTGCTTACTAGTGACGGTACTGGAATTTTTTTTGAAGATTCTAGGGAATATTTAGTGAGTGATGTCGAGATTTCTTATTTAGTATATTGATGCAAGGCATATTCTCACAATGTGTAAAATGAGTTATTTGACAATAAATTTAAGTTAATAAAAATTTAATACACATTGATAGCTAATTTAATATAAATGAGTACAATTTTATAATACAATTATAAATTTTTATGTTTTTTATGTCAACTTGTTTTTTCATTTTGATTTCCCAGACTCCATTTCACAACCATGGACTCTGAAATGTTTAGGCAAGAAATGTAGAGATTTTAAATGGAGATTTTGTCATGATATTAATAACATATCTTTGAGCTTATGATATATGTGTGATAAATTATATGAAGGAATTTCACATGAGAAATAGAAGTTGTTTGCCGATTTTAACAATGATTTATCACCTAAGGTAATTTCATATTTTATAGTTTCTTAATAACGTAAACCCAATATAATTATAATTTTTATTAATTTTACAATTATATATAGGAATTATGTAAAAAAAATTGTGAATCAGGAGAAAAAAATAATTTATCATATTGATGAATCATAGTGTTTTTTGTGAAAATGAAATAATTTTGGGGTTTATTTTATCAATTTTTATTTATATCAATTTATTACAAGTCAAGGATTTTTATAACATGTTTATATTTTTTATAAAGGATAATTAATTTGGTAACTTTTCCAGTAAAATAGGGATGTGGTTGAATTTCATTAGAAACCAAATGGAATACATTTAAATGACAATATAAAATTTGTTACAGTAAATACTTTTCAATAATATTTCATATTATTTCATTATTATTAAAAAAATAAAAAGTCTATTATAACATAAATAAATCCATAAATCTAATTAAATGGTGATGGACAAATGAATCAAACGATTCCAATTCAGCATAGATTGATCAATATATCTTTCCATAATTAATTAGGTTTAAGACTTTTTTGTTGATATAATTTATCTCTCATTAATATTTTTTTATATTAATGAAATAAAAATATATAGTAATGAAAAATATATTAATTAGATAATAATATGATGTTCGTATAATTTAAAAAAAAATTGATAATTTTTTATTAATAAGTTAAAATTCATATGTCTGGGCCCTTCACAATGAACCTCGGTTTCCCAAAACGATACAATTAAAATAAATTTAGGGAAAGAGTATAATGAGTGTGTATGGGGGAGGGGTTTTGGGCCTCCTACATTATCTGATTTTGGTAGTGTGTCCTCATTAATTAACATTGCAGCCAGTGTGGGTTCAATTAGTGTCCTTGATTGAGAATCACAAAGTGAAATTACAAGGTTGAAATAAAATGTATATGAACAAGAATATTATAGGAAAATACAGAATCAGTGGCATTCGGTAATAGGAAATACTTTAGTTTCTATATTGTAGTGAATGAATGGAATAATTCCAAAGTAAATTGACTTCTTTATAGGTCATCCAACTAAGGTAAATTCTAAATTTCAAAGATCATTCAAATATTTTCTAATAACACATAAAAATTCCACTAATAATAAAAAATTAAAACATATATACTAAAAACAATCACGTTCAGTGATACCAACCATATCATGTAGTATAATTATATAGGGTTTGTTACTAGATGTCATAAATGAATTATGGATTATTATCCTTCATTTTGAAAACAATCCATGCTCATCTGTTCAGTTTTGACTTAGTATATAGTTTTTAATGGTATCAAATCCTTTAAAAATGTGTTTTGGGGGGAGTCAAAACAAGGAAAATAACATCAAATTTCCATAAAATGTGATAAAATGACTATAGATTTATTTTTTAAACGTAGGATATGATGACATGTCATTTTGAGTTACGATTTTTTTGGGAAACCCAAAAATGCATTTTCAGTGTTTTAAGAAACAAAAACATGCACTTAACAACAAAAAACATATAAAATAATCTCATATTAATGTGAAATAAATTGAAAACCACTATTGAGTTATTAGTAATGTATAAATATATAAAAACCATCAATTCGACATGTAGTGTGGCAAGAATGATTTGGTAAACAGTTTCTATTGGTACCAAAGTCAATAAAAACGTCTATCGGAAGGGGGGATCTAGACAATGATGTTATATTTCCACAAAACTAAAGTAAAAACACCATTGATTTATTTTTAAAATGTAGGAACCAATGACATGTCGTCCTGATTTATGGTTTTCCCAAGATTCTCAAAAACATGTTTTCAGTATATTAAAACACTAAAATGAGTGTGTAATAGTCAAAACCATTGAAAATGATATCATATTGAAATGAAATCATGATAAAAACACCATTTAATTATTTTTGATTGGTATGCATAGAACACATGTCCATCATACATATGGTGTTGTTAGAATGCCTCTATAAACAGTTTTAAAGGTATAAATTCTTTTAAAACATGTATCTAGGAATGTTAAAATAGGAACAAAACATTTGATATCCATGAAATCATATTAAAAAATATATATACAAATTTATTAAATATATAAATTGATGACAAATCATTATGAGTTATTTTTTCCCATGATTCTTTTAAATATGTTTTTAATGTTTTCAAACACTAAAACCGGGATTTAATGGTAAAAACCATAGAAAACGACCTCTGATTGACATGAAATCATGGGAAAATCACTATTTAAGTATTATTTATATGTTCGTGTAGAAAACATGTCAATCCGATGTGAGGTGTGTTATGAATTAAAAAATAAATAGTATTTAATTTTAACAATGCCTTTAAAAATAAGTGTCTTGGGGTAAAAATTAAGAAAAAACATCATATTGACTTGAAATTTAAGGAAAACTACAATAGATTTATTTTTGAATTTTATGAGTAGAATACTTTTCATTATAAGATGTGGTTTTCCCATGATTTATTTAACATCATTTTATGTGTTATAAAACAATAAAACATGACTATAAAAGTTAAAAACATATAAAATGATATCATATTTGAATAAAATCATGGGAAAAAACTAGTAAGTTATTTCTTATATGGATGTGTAAAAAATACATCAATCTGACTTAGAGTGCATTCAAAATGAATTGGTAAAGAATTTTTAAATGTGCTAAAGCCTTTAAAACATGTTTTTGGGGGAGAAAACTTGGTAAATTATATTGTATTCCAATGAAATCAGATTAAAAATATTGTAGATTGATTTTTGAAATTTAGTGACTGGAATCACATCATTCTGAGTAATAGTTTTCCTGAGATTCCTCTAAATACATTTTTAGTTTTTTATGACACTAAAATGGATGTGTAGGGGTTAAAACCATAGAAATTGATCTCATATTGTTTTTGAAATCATTTTAAATAGACAATTGATTTATTTTTGATTTTTATGCCTTAAAAACATTTCAATCCAACAAGCGATGTGGTTGTAATGACTTGAAAAACTATTTTTATAGGTAATAAAGCCTTTAAAAATTGATGGAATTTTTTCATGAAATTATAGGAAAATGATTGAATATTTTCATGAATCTATATAAAAATTATTTTAGATTTTTTTGAAATGTAGAAACCAATAACATGTCATTTTGAGTTATGGTTTTATTGGGAAGCTTGTAAACGTATTTTTAGTGTTTTAAAACATTAAATCATGAATGAAATGGTGAAACACATAGAAAAAACCCACGGTTAACATGAAATCCCGGGAAAACCACCGACGAGTTATTTTTAACATGTACGGATAGAAAATTTTTTATTATGGCTTGTGGTGTAGTCAGAATGACTCAATAATTAGTTTTTAAAGGTATTAAAGCCTTTAAAAAATTTTGTCGGGGTGGGGTTAAAAAAATGATGTCAAGATTCTATGAAGTCAGTAGAAAATAATCAATTATTGATTTCTGAAATTTAGAAATTTATTTCATGTCATTCTGATTTACACCTTTCTGAGGATGTGGTAAACACATTTTTAGTGATTTATTAAACTAATACATGAATATAAAAGTCAAAACCATATAAAACGACCTTAGATTGAATTAAATGCACAGAATAACCACCATTGAGTTATTTTTGAAATATAGGACATGTTTTCATATCAATTTTGTTTAAATTTATTAATTATGTAAATTTCAAAAATACAACATGTCGATTTAAAAATGATTTATATTGTTATATACATTTCCCTTTCTAGTTTCAAGTGTTGAATCATATCTTAAATAAGTATTTTTATTTTTTCAAAGAGTCTATCATGATATATTAATTTTTTTCAAATTTCATCTGTTTGATTATAAAAATATCAAATTTAATATTAAAAAATATGAATATGTTATGTGTCTTTTCACATTCGGATTTCTTTATTAAATGTTATGGATTTTACTATAGGTCACAAATACGAGAATTAAGAAAAAGTTTGACCGTTCTGATCTATGATATTATTTTTAAGGAAATTTTGATGGTTCACTACTTTATTGGTATGTTTAAATTTTATCAATTATTCTACTATAATTATAATTTATTATTTTTAGTTTTAATTCATGCTTTCTTTTTTTGTTACAATAGATGAGATTATTTTGTAATTTCATATTGATGAGACGATGTGGAGGTAGATGGATACAAAAGAGGCCATGGTATGAATGTATATTATCATGGGTTTGTGTTTGACATATTTTATTTGTATATATTAATGATTGAGGTATGGTTTTACTCAGGCGATCAGTTGATCGAGGTTATGGTGACAGAGGTTATAGAAACAATTGATGTACATATATATGACTACGGATACATGATGTAAATGTTATGATATTACTATGAATTTTTCATTTAGTTTATTTCATGTAAGATTTTTCATATTTATATTTTTTTCTCAAATATTTTAAAAAATTAAATTTTCTAAAAAATATTTAGTCATAGATTATAAAAAGACCACCACTAAATACATTTTGTTAAATTTTATTTAGAGGCAAATTATATTAACAACCACTAAACATAATCAATAATACATATATTTATCATGGATTTCTTTATTTTATCTATTTAATTTTTAGGTTATTTTTTTTAAAACCCCCTCTAAATAAAATCAAAATATCTTCTAAATGGTAAAAAAACACATAAAAACTGTTGAAAAAAGAAAATAACCACCTCAAAATGATTTTTGATCATAAAATACATGTCTCTTTTCATAGAAATCGATAAATTATTTTGAGTTAGTTTAAACCACGCCTAGTAGCAAAAATAAGAACCACAAATACCTATTTTGTTATAGTGTGGGGTGATATTTAGAGGGATACATTTGGATTGAAATTTATCATGCATATATTTCAAGACTCAACCCATAATTTTCATCGTAAAAAGATCATTTTTTTATAACCGACTATCCTACACCCTCATAGATCATTGAAACTATTGTGAACTCCACAAGATTGGTTTATTATTTTTACATTCAATAATGGTGATGTGAAATTCATATAAATGTAACATTAATCATTCATATGTACAAAAAACTTTGAATAGCATTGATCACAATTTTTTTGGGTAAAGATAGTGAAGGAGACGTATGTGTGGATGTTGATACATGATTTTTAAATAATGTGAGTGGAAGAGAGAATATTTTTAAAAATATGGAAATTAAATTAATAATGATTTTTAGTGGGTAAAAATAATAAATGTATTTGATAATTTGATTGTGTTATTATATTTAAACTAAGAGTTAATTTGTGTGAAATTATCTGATTTTTTTTCCAACGTGAGATATTATTTACGTAGTGTAGATTTGATTTATATATATTTTTTCTAATAATTTTTAAAATTTTAACATTGTTTTAATTATTTTAACAACTTTTCTTATATTTCATTTTCCTAGTTATTTCAAAATATATTAGTTTTTTTGTAACTCTCATTAATTGTATATTAATTGTAGTTATTTATTATTATTTTTAGTATATATTAACATATGTATTATTATTATTATATGTACAAAATGTTTCTTGATTATAAATTTCATTAAAGGTCACTTGTTCCCAAAGCTGAAAGGAAAAGAGATAGAGAGAGGCTTACGTGGCCCTTTTTCATAATCAGCCCTTGCGCATAATAAACTCATTCTAGTGGGACCTCCATCCGTTCATAGAGATCTCAGTAAACTAGTGAAATAAAAGGCATTGAGAGTATATCATCATAACATTACTTTATTGGAACCATGAACACAAGAGAACCCCATGCGATTCTTTTAAAAAAGGTTGATCTTTTAATAACTTTCATTCCTCCCACCCCTAAGGATATTCATTAAAATTCATTCAGTAAAAAAATATCTATTATGATCCCCCAAATCATAATACTCATACATAGTTTGATCTCCTGATACATACCTCTCAAACATGTCAGGTCCCAAATGATCCAAATGACATGTTGCCCCAAAAAGTAGAAAATATGGTGGAAAGGTATTGGTGATATCAGTATAGATACATTTCTCATAGATACCAATAGATCCAAAAGAGAGTCTGAAACTCCACAAGATAGTGAATTAACATTTAAGGGGTTGGATGTGGTGGAGGATGGAACCTTTATTGAATTCGTAGAGGTGGATGCTAGATTGAAACAACCTTTCATATCCTAATGAGAATTCTATGATGTAATTTTCGTGGCCTTGGAAACCCACGTACAGTTCAGATGGGTCATCACTGATGTGCTAAAGGTTTCTATGGATTGGATTTTCTATCTGAAACCATATTGGAAATCAAATACATGATTGGATTGAAGAATAAATTGTGATATAATTCTCATAATACCATTTCTATATAAGTTAATTTGAGTGGAATCTGTATTCCATGGAAAGAAGAGGTGGATGCCAGGGTTGATAAATTCTCCTCAAACCACACTACTACCTTTATTGACCATTATGATTCCCCTTCATGGGTGTTTGATAGATTATATGGTTTTCCATTCCTAAGGTATATAAGGAAATCATATAATCTTCTCATGTATTTACATGAGTTATTATTTTTACCCATCATTATTTATATTGATATCATATTAATTATTCCCCCACACACAGAAGGGTGTTCTTGCGGGATGAATTCGGCGATGATAGTGTTTTTATAGAAAAAAAATATTGCGGGTCTCTCCGACTTGATGTTCTTGGGAAACCCATTCACAATGTTTCATGGGAATATTGAGAGCACCTATATTGTAGAAAGACTGGCCATGTTTTTGGGATCCACTGAATGGACTAATCTCTTAAATTTGTACCAAGTTTCTCATCTCCCTCTCGCATCATCAAATTAATATACTATTCTCATAGACACCTTCTATAACATTGACGACCATGTCATACAAATATTTTTGATTAGAAGTATACTATTCTATGGAAAGAGACTGAAAATAGGCAGTTTGATCATCCTGGGGAATGGGAGCCTTGAAATGGTATGGAAAATGCAGTGGTTCTTGTCATGTTCATTATTGCGTTGGGTTTTGTAATAAACCCACCAAGGAGGATCTGACCTAACTACTATAGATTTGAGTTTTATTCAATGATACCCTTTGGGACACTAAAAATAGAAATTATAAAGGAGATATATTTATTAAAATCGAAACAATGAACTGATAAATGATTTATTTTAGCACTGATAAAATGTATGTTTATAAAGAAAATTTATATATTTTTAAAAAACATATATTAATATCTTTTTACTTATATAAATATTATTTATTTTATAAAACATTATTTATATAATACTAAATATATATTGACACTTAATATATAAGATATTCAGTGAAATGTGGTTTATAAAATAATTAATAATTAATTTTAGTTAACAATTTTCTAATTATTATTCATTAATAGTCATTTAATAACAATTTTAGTACAGAAAAATTCAATAAATTAAGAAATTCTCTAAAATAAATTGAAAATATGAATCAAAATTCAAATGACCATAACTTTTTACTTCGGTGTCCTTTTGAGGTTCACCACATATCAAATCAAAGTGTGTGAAATGATCTACATCATAGCATTTGGATAATCTTGTTAAGTGATTTTTGAAGGTAAAAATGTCTATAAGGCCTCCAAAACTATGTTTTTTACAGGGAACCTTAATTTTTGAGTATTTTTTCACAATTTAGCCTCGTTTAAGAGAGTATTTTTTTCTTTTTTCGACGGAGGATCAATTTATCCCCATGGATTAAATATATACTATGATGTTCAAATTTTTTCATTTTTCTTATTTTAGTGTTATTAATAATAAAATATAAACACATATATACAAATTTGTATATATTTACGAATGAATTTTTTTAATTAATATGTAAACATATTTACTTATAAAATATTTTTCCAAATATATTTTTTCCTATCTATATTAGTATCTATGAATTTTTATATTCCTATAAAATGTATATATAATGTTTATATTTATAAATATATTTATGTGTGTTTATGTATTAACATAAAAATATTTGTCGATATATTTTAATATATGTATATAAATATTAACATATAATATATGTAAATAATTATAAGAATATAATATTATATTTATAGACACACATATATGCACAAATATATATATTTTTAAGTATGTATGTATTTATGAATAGACACACAAAAAACAAATTTTATAAGTGTATTTGAAAATAATTACAAATATATATATAAATATATGAATAATTATATGGATAAAAAATGTAACTAAATATATATAAATAAATAGATTTATCATTAAAATGAACAAAATAAAATATAGCAGTGGTAAAGGAACATGTGTTGGAGGGTGGAGGTCCCATGTTAGAATACAATTGAAGGTGAAAATGTGAGTGAGAAGGAGAAGATGTCTAGCACAGAAAAAGGATTGGGGCGACCAGGTGAGCACGGATAAAAGAGGTAGGTATGAGGTAAATAAATGATAAATTTGGGTGAAATCCCTTTTAATAACTCTCCAATTAACATATTTTTTAATACTTACATCAAAAAAATTATTTCTAATAAAGGGTTCTTTTTGCATCGTTTTTAAATTCTGAAAAGGGGGATTTTATGAGTGCTAAAAAATCAATGATAAAATGATTCTATTTTAATGGAACATAGAATATCATTGTTGATAATGTATTTTTCTTGGATTTATAAAATGGTAAATGTAGTTGTTCCCATCACATGATTCGTTCCACCATATTACTTGAGGCACGTTCCCAATCACCTCATGTAGCATGATGTGCCAAAGTATCACAAGTGAGAACATGAGAAAAATTTCACTCTTAAGAAAACTAGGATCTATAATGGCTTCCAACTGGGAGCCCGATATGAGGAACATATACATTGGACAACCAAGTAACAATAATTATGTAGTTTTAAAAGAATAACATCCAATAACAACATAACAATCGATAATATCATAATCTTTTTCTATACACCTTTTCCACTAAAAAAAATTAATATATTTTTTTTATAATAAATAACAAGGAAAATAAGATAAAAAAACAAAAAGAAGAGTTTGTGGAGGTTGATAAACCACCCAATCCAAATGATCAATAAAATTTAGGAGACAAACTCCACCATCACCATGCGACTCATAATTCACCAGTATAACCAACATTATTCACTTCCAAATAGAGGTTGGAAGTAACCCAAAATGTAATATTGGACTTGATAACCTAAAAAACATGAAGACTACATACCCACCAATATAAGTATTTAATGTGTGATCCAATGGTCATTAAGATTACACCATGATTCCATCACATTAATTTTATAAAGAAACCAATTACACTAGTTTGAAAGTAATAGAAAAATAATCTCTAATTTCATTCAATAAGAATAAAAATAAACAATCAACAACTAAAACCCTTTCTTAAAACCATGAATTTCAAACACCAGAGTTGAAGAGTATTTACCAAATCATTTTCATTTAAAAACAAACATTAACCTACCAAACATCTATCTAATAGAAAACCCAAGGTGAAACAAAACTTTCCATTTTGAAAATATATTTTGTAGTCGATCACTTAACATAGATTTAAAAAATTATTTTAAAATAAATGTATCAAAACTACATGAATTTAAATCAACTACCTATCTCCTTTTTATAAATTAACACACAAACACTCATAAAATATGATTTATGTAAAAATAAAAACATAATAAAATAATAGTAATTAAGAGTTAAAAAAATTACAATAAAAATACTAGATTATAAAAAAACCAATCAATCAAATTAGGCTATAAATAATACATAAGAAACACACATGCTAATAAAAAAAATATCCCAGTATACAATAATGTACATATTATTTCAACTAGGGGTTACTATATAGGTAGTAACTATCAATTATTATATCCAATATTAAATTAATTCTAACTCAGTATCCTAGGGTTCCTAATTTCATAACTAACGATGGTGATCCACTATTATACTAATGGTAGACACATGAAAATCACAAATTCGAATCCAAGGAAACCCAATAACCATATACTTCTGAAATGCACTGTGTTTCATTTGTTGTCAATGAGGTATGTTGTTGTCAAGGAATGAATGGATGGATGTCAAGGAGTTTCAATATGTGAATGAAAAAGGATGTGATGGTGTTGGTGAGGAATGGAGAATGGCCATGGTACTAAGATGCATATCACTTAGGATACTCACTAAATGGTATTGGATGTTGTGGTTAAAACATTCTCCATGAACATCTGATGATTGTTGAACTGCTCTTAAGTTCCAAGAATTTGTATCAAGATGATGCAAAGTCACAACATGATTAGAAGTCCATGCACTGTTATGATAGTGCATGAGGAGTTAGAAGATGAACCATACACTACTTCTAAGTGGATGAAGTGAGCTGAAGAAGTCCATGCACTATCACTTAGTTCATGTGAATTGAAGAAGTTCCACTTGATCACTGATTAGATCAATGAAGAACATTGATGATTATAAATGATTCAGGAGTTCGATTGATGAAGTGATCCTTGAGAATTCCATATCCTATGTGAAGAGCATGAAGAAGTACAGAGGAATTCTGAAATGAACAAAGTGAGGAAGAAGGCTTGAAGGGCTTGGCATTTGGCTTATACTCATAGGAGAACTTTGTATTTGACAAAGTCCGTATTCATGCCTTTGCCAAAAAATATGGCCAGCCAAGGCACCTTGAGGGTTCAAACCCCAAGGCATGGGCGCTAGGGCACCACGCCCAAGGGGGAACCCCGTGGGGCAACCCAGGGCAGCAGGGCGCACCCAAGACACCGCATGGGCGCCTGGGGCACGCCCGAAGGAGCGCGGCAGGGGCGTAGGAGCGCACCCCCCGAGAGTGTGCATAGAGGGCGCATAGCGCGCGCCCGAGGGCAGAGAGTGGGCGCAAAGCGCGACAATCAGGACGAACCCGGTGCGGGGCGGCACCAGTAGGGGAGAAGAGAGACAATTGAGCTGAGGCTGGTGGCCGATCATTGATAAGGCACGGAAATTCCACGAGAGGATTCGATGTGGGACGGCGAAAATTCATCAGGGATCTAATCGCGGCCGTCCGTTCCATCTCTCGCCGATCTGGACCGCTTATCTCATCTGGCGCCGAGATTTTATGATCATGGCTATTGAGCATCATTAAACATCGCATCCGACGGCTGAGAGCTCGTCTTCATCCTCGAGCTCTTCTGAGGCCTCCCCGAAGCCACCCGCTTGTCGCCGCTGAACCAGAGCCTCCCCGAGGATGGTTTTGAAGCTCCCAACCACCATTGTCGAAGATAAAGGCACCATGGAGCTCGTATGGCCCTTCTGAACCTATCCATGCACGAAAATGAGTTTGCATGCAACGAGAGGAATATTTCGGTCGAAGCCGAAGCAAACCGAAGGTGCGAGGCGTTGAAGAATTCGTGTTTTGCATGGGATGGCCAAAACAGAGGCCGTGCATGCGTTCTAAGTCGCATGCACGAGGAGGAAAGAAAGAGGAAGATAAAGCGGCATGAAACAGCGAAGGAAAACACGATTTGGAAGAAAATCTTGAAGATCCGAAATCTTCAGTGATTCGAGATTTATCACGCGGATGGACAGAGGCATCCCTCTGCCTATATAAGGAGAGCTCGAGGCTCTCATTGAGTTTGCTGAAACTCTATTGAAAATCTGAGTCCCGTGACGAGCAACGCTCTGCCTCGCGAAGGAAGAAGCCTCCACGCAACTCACTTGCGCGGCTGAGTTCCTTGCGCGCAACTCTTTTGCGCGACTAGAAGGCTGAGTCCCCTGCGCGCCTTCCCTTTGCGCGGCAGGAAGACCCGAGGAAGCCGCATCACATGCGCGCTCTCGTGGTTTGTTGAGGCTTGCGCGGCCGAGGTGCCTTGCACCTTTGAGGAGCTTGGGCGACAGAACCTTTGTGCGGCCGCTTGCACCCGAGGCCTTGCGCGCCCAAGGAGTAGCCACACCTTGTGCGGTAGGAACTTGCGCGCCTTGTTCTCCAAGCACTTGCGTGGCCAGCTACACCCGAGGTGAACTCACACCTTGAGCGCCTTGAAGAGGAAGTGAAGTCCCGAGTCCGTGTGTGCTTAACAAAAGAAGGCCATAGCCCTTATGTGGGTGCACATATTGAAGAACAAATTAAAGAACACATTATGTGTGTGCATTCTTGAAGAGTGAAGACCATCACACTTTTGTGTGTGTGTGCAATTCAAGTGAAGGTCGAGACTTGCATGCCTTGTGTGCAAAGTGGAGGAGGGAGGCCTTAGGCATTTGTGTGTGCAAATTTGAGGAGGCCAAGCCTTAGTGCCTTGTGTGTGTACCGAGTGGGAGAACACCCTACGGGAAGTGTCTTGTGTGTGCATAAGGATAGGAAGACCACACTATTTGTGTGTGTGTGCAAAGTGAAGGAATAAGCCCAAAGACTTACCTTAGTGGTGTGTGTGCAATAGAACAAAAGGCCGAACCTTAGTGTGTGCAAAGTTGATGTGCACACATTGGATAAGAAGACTTCCACACTAAAGTATAACACACTTTTAAGTGTGTGAACAAATTGAACAAAGTGTGTGAAGTTCAAGGAAGGTGTGTGCTTGAAGTGATTACACCCTTTGTGGGTTTATTGCACCAAGAGAAGAAGAAGGGGAGTGCATGCATGCATGCATGCACATGCACACGTGAACAAAGACAAATCTGGTTGTGTGCATTTGAGGAGTCCAAGACCAGGAGATCTTGAAGATATTGTGATTCCATGCACTCAGTGCATGAAGTTGAACTGAACTGAGACTGGAGCCAGACTGAAGTTAAAGACATCAGTTGTCTGAGTATTCAGTAATTGGAGAGAGAAGCCAGGTCATCCTGAGAAGAAGGAGATAAATCCTGAGCAAGACGAGAAGGCCTGATCAACTCAAGTGATCAGAGGTACAGAGCAAGGCCAGCAGTCTTTATCCCAGACTGCTGAGGATACTTGAAGAACTTAAAGAGAAGAAGAGCTACTCGTGTGACTCGAGGATCCAGGAGAAGCCCCCTGTGAGACTCAGGGCGGAAGAAGTCTTCAGTGGGATTCTGGAGCAGGCCAGTGGGACTCTGGTAACACTGTGGGACGCAGTATAAAGACCCTCCTGTGGGACTCAGGAGAGATACAGTGGGACTCTGTATCGACCATTGTAATTCTAACAAGTTATAATGGAGAAACCATGTTGGGCCGTATAACCAACATGGCAAGGTCGTAGGCCTTTGGTGCCGAACCTTTTAAATCCTTGTGTCCTGTGCCTTTACATTTACTGCATCATTCTAGGAAAGGTGAGAGATACAAGAAGAGTGGATCGAGGCTTTAACCATCCATAGAGGTTTAATTGATTAAGAATCAATTAGTAAAAAGTTTTAAAGGATCACTGATTCACCCCCTCCCCCTCTCAGTGATTCACACTGATCTGGGCACTTCAATTGGTATCAGAGGGAGGTTACCTCTAAAAGATCCAAGGGAGTCTATATGGAGTGCAGATTTGAGGAAATGAAAGAACAGCCTCAAATGGAGATATCTGCCAAGACTCTGAAAAACAGAATGAAGAAACATGCAAAGAAGATGAAGAATAAGGTTGTTGCAATCAGAGAAACTCCTTCTATGGAATGAAATGTGAAAGTCACATCAGATGACAATTCCTTTTATCATTCTTCTGATGAAGCCTGCTCTAGCTGTGATGAAGATGGAAGGAACAATGATCTTCTAAATGCAATAAAATATCTTCAGAAGACAGTCCCCAAGGAAGTGACAATGTTAATAGCTACAGGCATCCTTGATCTTCAAGAAGAAAAATTACAGCTAGAAGATGAAGCCAATTCTCTGGAATTCCAATTGGCAAAAAGGGTTGGCATAACCAACACTCTCAGAAAGCTGGTGAAGGATAAAGATGAAACTATTTCCCTTTGCAATGAAAGATTTGAAGACACTGATGAAGAATTGCAAAGAAGCTCTTCTGAGAAAGAAATCTTTATGATAATAATCAAAGATGTGTTTCATGCACTGGAAAAGTTGCACAAAGTGTCAATGAATGTCAGAGATGCTCAAATTGAATACAAAGTCAAAATGGTGAAGGATCTTGACAACTCATTGCATGAAATAAAGAAGGTGCATGATGACCAGATGGAACAGCTGAAACAGAATTGGGAAGGTAGGCTAAGATTGGATGAGGATGAGAAGAAATCCCTCAACATGAAATGCTTTGAACTGGAGGTGATATTGAAAAATCTGCAATCACCCAAATCTGAAGCCTCCCAGCCAGCTGAAAGAAGAAATTTTTCTACTCAAGTGAGCTTTGAGAAGGATGATTCTAAAAGAAAGAAATCCTCTAATGAAAGGGAAACATCTTCTAAAAAGAATGTACCATCCATACCATCTTGTACTCATGTTTCTAAATGTGTTTCCACAAAAATTACAGGATGGAAGAATAACACTGATCAAGTATGGATGAAGAAGATGAAGAAAGAGAGCTCTCCTGAAACAGCACAACAAGTCAAGAAAAGTTCCCTACAATCAGAAGGACTCAAGAGGTCAATATTTGTGGGTCAGTGTTGGTGTTGTAACAAGTATGGGCACTGTGCAAAAGATTGTTGGTACAATCCACTGAATGTAAAAGCACAAAGGATGCCCATGCCAAGGGGGAGCAAGCCAGAGGAAAAGAAGCAACATCCACAGGTCCAGAGACATCTGTTTACTGCTAACAGATTTGGATTACTTGATAACATCTGGGATGTGTGCAAAAGTGGTCAAATAGATAAATGTCAATCTCCAACTGTATCCAGAGCTCAAAAGAAGAAAAGATCACAGAACCTGGCTCAGAAAGAATCCTTGAGAAGAAAGAAGAAAGTTGAAGATGCTCCCAAGAAGGTTTTGAAGAAGGAAAAGAAGTCCTTGGAGTCTAAATCCAAGAAGGGTGAAGCATCCAGAAGGACCACCATGAAAACATGCTTCTACTGTGGAAAGAAAGGACACACCATGGATCTTTGTGAACAAGCCATGGAACTGAATAGAAGCAGACTGGACTCAAAAAGACAATCAATCCAGAAGAAGCATAAGGGATTGATTGAAAATAAGTTGCCTATGAAAGGTAGCTTAACAGCATCAAAAGAACCATGTGGAATATCCAGAACTGAGGCCACACTTCCAAGTGACTTACTAGTCATATGGACTAATCAGTTGCAACTTGCCAAAGATCTACAAAGAGCTGAAGATGAAGTTCTGGCAATTGCTAAGGCAAAAGGAAAGAAAAAGATTTCACATGAAGATCAAGTTCTGTGTGTGAGGTGCAATCAAGCTGGACATACTAGTGATAAATTCATGATATTCATTCCAGCTCAGAAGGGATTCTTAAAAAGAATGAAGATTGCACCAGGAGACTCTAGTGTTTAGAAGGCACTTAGAAATAGAGGAGTCACACACAAAGAAGTTAAAGAGGTGTTGAGATCCACACCAGCACAAACATCATTGAAGATCAAATGTGCAAGTGTACAGAATGGTGAAAATGGGACATCTTGGTTGAGAGAATCTTCTCAACCTTGTTGTTCACATTGATAAACCCAGGAGGTTCTATCTTATTCCCAAATCACCTGTATGTACATGTGCTAACATTACAGGGAATTGAAGATGATGATCATTCTCAACTGGAGGATGGTTTGGACAGAATGGAGTGCACCCCTTGAGGGGGAGCCAATCTGAAGAAGATGGGATTCTTAGATCAATACCATCTTGGGAAAAGTGAAGGTATTCCAATCATACTATCATCCTTTGTTTCTTAATTTTATTCATCATGACAATTAAGGGGGAGTATTGATTGAAGTCAAATGGATGAAAGGAGGAGCTTAATCATTGCACTGAACTTTCTAATGAGTTTTGTGATGTATGTGTAGGATTTAGCAATTCATTGTTATATCTGAAAAATTTCAAACCCCTGAAGCATGATTTCACATGTACAGTGAATGTTGGACAACATTGAGTTCCTTGGTTACATCACTCTTGTTTTCTACACCGGGTTATCCCAAATAGACTTAGAGATGATTTACTAAAGGTTCTTTGCTAAAGAGAACATGTGACATCATCCCTCTCTTAGTGATTTTTAAGAAGATGCTATTCAAAGGGAGGAAGAAATATTTTGAAGATAACCACACCACACCATTGCATTTGATTTCCAATAAGGGGGAGAAAATATTGGCACACATATTGACCCATTCATATGTGCAGAAGTATTGTATTGACAACAAATACAAAGGGGGAGATTGAAATGCACTGTGTTGAATTTGTTGTCAATGAGGTATGTTGTTGTCAAGGAATGAATGGATGGATGTCAAGGAGTTTCAATATGTGAATGACAAAGGATGTGATGGTGTTGGTGAGGAATGGAGAATGGCCATGGTACTAAGATGCATATCACTTAGGAGATTCACTAAATGGTATTGGATGTTGTGGTTAAAACATTCTCCATGAACATCTGATGATTGTTGAACTGCTCTTAAGTTCCAAGAATTTGTATCAACATGATGCAAAGTCACAACATGATTAGAAGTCCATGCAGTGTTATGATAGTGCATGAGGAGTTAGAAGATGAACCATCCACTACTTCTATGTGGATGAAGTGAGATGAAGAAGTCCATGAACTATCACTTAGTGCATGTGAATTGAAGAAGTTCCAATTGATCTCTAATTAGATCAATGAAGAACATTGAAGATTATAAATGATTCAGGAGTTCGATTGATGGAGTGATCCTTGAGAATTCCATATCCTATGTGAAGAGCATGAAGAAATACAGAGGAATTCTCAAATGAACAAAGTGAGGAAGAAGGCTTGAAGGGCTTGGAATTTGGCTTATACTCATAGGAGATCTTTGTATTTGACAAAGTCCTTATTCATGCCTTTGCCAAAAAATATGGCCAGCCAAGGCACCTTGAGGGTTCAAACCCCAAGGCATGGCCACTAGGGCACCACACCCATGGGGGAACCCCGTTGGGCAAGCCAGGGCGGCAGGGCGCACCCAAGACACCACATGGGCGCCTGGGGCACGCCCGAAGGAGCACGGCAGGGGCGTAGGAGCGCACCCCCGAGAGTGTGCATAGAGGGCGCATAGCGCGCGCCCGAGGGCAGAGAGTGGGCGCAAAGCGCGACAAGCAGGACGAACCCGGTGCGGGGCGGCACCGGTAGGGGAGAAGAGAGATAATTGAGCTGAGGCTGGTGGCCGATCTTTGATAAGGCGCGGAAATTCCACGAGAGGATTCGATGTGGGATGGTGAAAATTCATCAGGGATCTAATCACGGCCGTCCGTTCCATCTCGCCCCGATCTGGACTGCTTATCTCATCTGGTGCCGAGATGTTATGATCCTGACTGTTGAGCATCATTAGACATCGCATCCGACGGCTGAGATATTGTCTTCATCCTCGAGTTCGTCTGAGGCCTCCCCGAAGCCACCCGCTTGTCGTCGCTGAACCAGAGCCTCCCTGAGGATGGTTTTGAAGCTCCCAACCACCATTGTCGAAGATAAAGGCACCATGGAGTTCGTCTGGCCCTTTTGAACCCATCTATGCACGAAAATGAGTTTGCATGCAATGAGAGGAATATTTCGGTCGAAGCCGAAGAAAACCGAAGGTGCGAGGCGTTGAAGAATTCATGTTTTGCATGGGATGGCCAAAACAGAGGCCGTGCATGCGTTCTAAGTCGCATGCACGAGGAGGAAAGAAAGAGGAAGATAAAGCCGCATGAAACAGTGAAGGAAAACAAGATTTGGAAGAAAATCTTGAAGATCTGAAATCTTCGGTGATTCGAGATTTATCACGCGGATGGACAGAGGCATCTCTCTGCCTATATAAGGAGAGCTCGAGGATCTCTTTGAGTTTGCTGAAACTCTGTTGAAAATTTGAGTCCTGTGAGGAGCAACGCTCTGCATCGCGAAGGAAGAATCCACCGCGCAACTCACTTGCGCGGATGAGTTCCTTGCGCGCAACTCTTTTGAGTGACAAGAAGGCTGAGTCCCCTACGCGCCTTCCCTTTGCGCGGCAGGAAGACCCGAGGAAGCCGCATCACTTGCGCGCTCTCGTGGTTTGTTGAGACTTGCGCGGCCGAGGTGCCCTGCACCTTTGAGGAGCTTGCGCGACAGAACCTTTGCGCGGCCGCTTGCACCTGAGGCCTTGCGCGCCCAAGGAGTAGCCACACCGTGCGCGGTAGGCACTTGCGCACCTTGTGCTCCAAGCACTTTCGCGGCCAGCTACACCCGAGGTGAACTCACACCTTGCGCACCTTGAAGAGGAAGTGAAGTCCCGAGGCTGTGTGTGCTTAACAAAAGAAGGTTGTAGCCCTTATGTGGGTGCACATATTGAAGAACAAATTAAAGAACACTTTATGTGTGTGCATTCTTGAAGAGTAAAGACCATCACACTTTTGTGTGTGTGTGCAATTCAAGTGAAGGCCGAGACTTGCATGCCTTGTGTGCAAAGTGGAGGAGGGAGGCCTTAGGAATATGTGTGTGCAAATTAGAGGAGGCCAAGCCTTAGTGCCTTGTGTGTGTACTGAGTGGGAGAACACCCTACGGGCAGTGGCTTGTGTGTGCATAAGGAGAGGAAGACCACACTATTTGTGTGTGTGTGCAAAGTGAAGGAATAAGGCCAAAGACTTACCTTAGTGGTGTGTGTGCAATAGAAAAAAAGGCCGAACCTTAGTGTGTGCAAATTTGATGTGCACACTTTGGAGAAGAAGACTTCCACACTAAAGTATAACACACTTTTAAGTGTGTGAACAAATTGAAAAAAGTGTGTGATGTTCAAGGAAGGTGTGTGCTTGAAGTGATTACACCCTTTGTGGGTTTATTGCACCAAGAGAAGAAGAAGGGGAGTGCATGCATGCATGCATGCACATGCACACGTGAACAAAGCCAAATCTGGTTGTGTGCATTTGAGGAGTCCAAGACCAGGATATCTTGAAGATATTGTGATTCCATGCACTCAGTGCATGAAGTTGAACTGAACTGAGACTGGAGCCAGACTGAAGTTAAAGACATCAGTTGTCTGAGTATTCAGTAATTGGAGAGAGAAGCCAGGTCATCCTGAGAAGAAGGAGATAAATCCTGAGCAAGACGAGAAGACCTGATCAACTCAAGTGATCGGAGGTACAGAGCAAGGCCAGCAGTCTTTATCCCAGACTGCTGAGGATACTTGAAGAACTTAAAGAGAAGAAGAGCTACTCGTGTGAATCGAGGATCCAGGAGAAGCCCCCTGTGAGACTCAGGGTGGAAGAAGTCTTCAGTGGGATTCTGGAGCAGGCCAGTGGGACTCTGGTAACACTGTGGGACGCAGTATAAAGACCCTCCTGTGGGACTCATGAGAGATACAGTGGGACTCTGTATCGACCATTGTAATTCTAACAAGTTATAATGGAGAAACCATGTTGGGGCGTATAACCAACATGGCAAGGACGTAGGCCTTTGGTGCCGAACCTTGTAAATCCTTGTGTCCTGTGCCTTTACATTTACTGCATCATTCGAGGAAAGGTGAGAGATACAAGAAGAGTGGATCGAGGCTTTAACCAGCCATAGAGGTTTAATTGATTAAGAATCAATTAGTAAAAAGTTTTAAAGGATCACCGATTCACCCCCTCCCCCTCTCAGTGATTCACACTGATCTGGGCACTTCAACTTCCCACTTATAACATACAACTTTCAAGGATGATTTTCCAACCAAAACCATGAAAACATGATCCAAATTCACTTAATCATTAACAAATGTTTAGTTTCATTAATAATTTTTAATAATCAGGATCAACTAGGGGTAAAAAGAATTCAATTAAATAAATCTTTCATATAATATTCCAAACATTCCATTACATTTAAATCAAGAACCAGACCATTTCAAATCCACTTTAAAAACATCTTTGAAAATAAACTGTAAATCAAAGAGAACACACAACAATACCAAATCATAATCTCATTCAATTCAAGTAAATCAATAAATTAACACATATATCATCACATACCATTTTAGAAATAAGGAAACCCCCTTTAAAATAATGAAACCCCATTTTGAGAGAGGAAACACCCTTTTCAAATAATTAAACATCTTTTAATAAAGAAAAAATCCACTTTATAAATTTAAAATGGGCTAAATCATTGAGAACCAAACCTTTTTTGGAGGAAAACCACCAATTACATTTTTCAAGACCATAAAATGCATAAAATAACATTTGAAAACAATGTTACATTGAGATATGAAGATCATCCATTTTTTCAAAAAAATTCATAAAAGAATGGAAAACTTTTATAAATCCAAAATATATATCATATTCATAATTTCTTTAGTTCAAAAAAACACTTCAAGCATTATGTATTCAATGATCTCTTTAATAAAATAAAATGGAATGGAAATAAAAACCTCAAGAGATGAGACTATGAAACCTTCAATGGAAAATCCAATTTTGGAATTCTAAGATTGATCACAACCATTGGAGACCAAAGTAACCAATTCATAACAATGGTAGACATCACAATTAGATAGCCATGGCAACTAGGGTCAGAGTGGATTGGAGAAAAAAGAGGAATCATGGATGGGAAAGGATGAGGAAACCATCATGAATCTTTCAAAAATGGTCAGGGAAGGAGGAGAAAGTAAATTAGGGGGAACTAATGCTGGATGAGTTCAAGTGTTAGAGAGTGATAAATAATCGTTATTTACTAATTAGGTGAAATTAAAAAAATAACTAAAATTAATCATGTCACACAATTTTCTCACACATTTTACCAAAATTCTTGACAAACATGCAATATCTACCCTCCAAAATTGCTCAAGCTACAAGGTTACTATGAAACGGTTTTCTAAACCATGTTCCTAACCACAATACCCAAGAAGAACTTCAAAAACATCAAAATTTTACCCCAGGAAACCTTGAATTCATGGTTGGAATCACTCTTATAAACATGAGTAAGGAAGTAACATTTCAAGGTTTCATAATTCTCCCCAAGATTCCACATTCTTCAATTATAATTTTGTAGAAAACTAAGGAAAAAAAATGGTAAAGAAAAAATGACAAAAATAAAGGAAACAACTAAGGGTCCTACTTCCCCGACATGAAACTAAGAACACAAGATGTGAGAAAAACACTCCTATAGAGAAATGCATTCAATGATTTAAGATTTACCAAACATTAAAGCACTGTAAGTCCTTAATGAAAATTCCACACACAAGAAGATGATGGGTCAAATATTTATCTTATTTATTTTAAATTTGGGAACTCGAACATACACAAATATCAAAACTCACGTGTACATCCCTATTCATGAGCTAGAATAAGGATAAAACACCACCAAAACCTATAAAACATACAAGGTCACAAGATATACATGCAATGGAATGTCCTGAACTTGATAAAAGAAAAAATATAATTACACACATAAGTAAAAATCAACTATACAACATAATTGTCTCCCCGCAATCCAGAAATTTTGTTCAATGGAGAAACAATTGATATCCACACCCAAAAGGCTGATCATCCCCAAACAGACTTGATTCCACAAACTGAGAGATATTGTAACACGCCGATATTTTACGAAAAATATTCTTTTTAATTTCACTGATGTCTTTTATTATATGATACACCAAGATTATCTTGTGCTATATGCAACACCGTATTAGCTTGCAGTATACGCATCCCTAACTTGGATTTCATTACACGCAATCATGACCTTCCTCGATAGCATGTGTTGTACGCAATACCGGGTCTCACAAAACAACGATATATTGTTATAATATTATTATGGACTAGACATTATGAATATTATTAACTAAATTTTTAATTTTATAACATTATTATTCATCTTACATATTTTCTAGAACATGGTATGAGTACAAAATAAATTTTTCTGGTGAAATAAGTATTTTTCAAAAAAATGCAGTTTTGCCGCCTTTTGATGGCACTCCCACATAAAATCTAGTTTCTTAAATGTTTATAAGTTAAATTTGGAAAAATAAAATTATTCTTTGGAATCATAATATAAAATTTTCCCTTGGATAACATTTTCATATTATTCTGATAACTTTAATATTTTAATGAATAGTAAAAACACGATATATTTTAATTAAAAACAAATTTATTCATCGCAACAATTTATATGGTTAGATTATATTTTTAATTCGTTTTAAATTGTAATTAGAATATATTTTTACCATTTAATTCAATGTTTTTCATTGAAATTAATTTCACTTCGAAATTGGATATAAATAAGTATCAATCTTTTGATAGTTATTATTTCTTAAAAAACACACTATTTGTTTTGATAACAGGAATTAATTTTAAAATTAATTAATTCCACTTAAATGTTTTGAATTTGTAAAAATAGACATCAATTTTTAATTCATATTATCGAATAATTCTTAGGCTGAATTTTTGGTATTTTTCTGAAAAACTGCAATATTCCATGAATAGTGAAACCATTTAGTGGTTGTTAAAAAACTGACATTTTCATTTAAATGAAATTTTACCACTTCTTT
Source organism: Viscum album (assembly GCA_963277665.1). Classification (NCBI taxonomy): domain Eukaryota; kingdom Viridiplantae; phylum Streptophyta; class Magnoliopsida; order Santalales; family Viscaceae; genus Viscum; species Viscum album. Next base: position 559,137,060 of record OY728167.1, on the reverse strand, counting down.
GAATTGAATTTCGAAAATCCAAGAGACACGGTTAATATCAAGAACTAAAATGTTGTTCAATGAGTTGAAAATAATTTTTGGTGAATAGTAACTTTTTACTTTTTTTTACCACGGTTAAAAGTATATAGGGTAATTAAGGGTAAAAATGATATTATTATTACCCTAAAACATGTCCTAATTCTATTGGATAAGTGTAATTCAACCAAAAAAAACCTTAGTAATAAAATATGACCATTTAGGCCCACATGGATTAGATTTGGACATTAATTATTAATTTATTTAAAGAAGGGTTAAAATAGATAAAATCAATGTTTAATAACTAATTCATTTTTAATATAGGTTCATTAATAAGATAAATTCGACTATAAATATTCTTTAGAAAGATAAAAAGATTTCCTACATAATGGTATTTTATTTATAATTTTTAGACATTAAATAAATTAATTTATGTATGACACAATGATGATGCAGTAATTATCTTATAAATGAAATATTAACATAATTGATGTAATAAATTCCCAAATAATTGTAATTTCATATTTTTACGAATTACAATAATTTTCGTGGATAATATTAAATATTATTATTAATTTAATTATCTTTTTTCGGACTATTATTTCTGTTATGATTTTCACAAAAATCAATTACCAAATAGTGTCAAAATTGACATAAAATAGTTTTTTACAAAAATATTATATTATTAATTGTTTTTTTATTCCTAAAAATCTAAGGCTCAGCCAAATTACTTATATACGGTTATATATATTAATAATAAACAACTTGGGGTTATTTTGGCTTTAATAGTATGTTTATTAACCTTATAGTTTAAGAAATCAAGAAGAGAGGGTAAAAGTTAAATTATCTAACTTAAAGTTAAATCTAAATGATAAGGTTAAAATGGAAACCTAAACTTGTATAAATTCTATTGGATGGGATTATTGTGACCCCTCCCCACCTTATCTTTGAAATAAATCAATTTTGAGCTATTAAATACCGAATATGACTTTATAATAAAATAATATTTTTAGTTTTTCCAAAGGTGCCCCTCTCCTCTCTTATAAAAGGGAACCTCCTCCCTCTCTTCCTCACACCACTTTGAGCCTTCATGCTCGGCAAACCCTGGAAAAATTATCTTCTCCACTTCCCTATAAACATCTTAGAGGTCTTGGTTTTATTTAAAGACCAATTTTAGTGCCCTAAGAGGAGGTCTCAAAGAGGAGCTTCAAGGAAGAGGTAATGTCCGTTACCGATTCTTTCAACTTTATTTCTTCTTCCACTTATTCGTTTTTAGTTTTTCATTATGAAGTAATAACATCAGTATCACTCATATAATGATATGTTATTATATGTATGAAACAACTATATTTCACCATCTATCCATCCTACGGAAAATGAAATCACCGCGCATGCGTACGTACGGAATATCATCTCCACACCGTGGTGTAATCTATTTTCCACCACCACCTTACTTGGATGGTTATAATGGTGAATGTAATGAATATATATGATTATTATAAAGTTATATTGATTCTTTAATATTATACATACACTATAACAGAATTCCACAATCACGAGAATGATATCGTCGCTCGTGCATATGTACGGACTACTATCTCCACGAACGCGATGATATTCATTTTCCATGATTAACCATTCAAGAATGATTATAAAGTATATATAATGAATAATAATTAAATATATGACATAATAATGCTACTGGATTTATGTATATATATATATATTTGTATGTCATCTATTGAATTTCATTCAATTCAATAAGGAAACGTAAACAACGTTCATGCGTACGTACGGCTTACCGTCTCCATGAACGGTGTTTTTCCTTTCTTTTTATAGATCTATAATATATATGTATATGGTGAATATATATTATATATAAATCATGTTTTAAACTCGGGAATTATGTAAATCAGGATATAAGTAATAATATCAATAAGGACATGTCGAAACACATATGATAAATGAAATGATTTTACCCAAAACGCTACTTTAACATGGAATTTACAAAAGAACGGGTAATATAAAGTCATAAGTGAAACATATATGATATCATAAAAATGAATATGATTATGTAATAATTAAATGACATTATTTAAATCATTATAGAGGAGGTTTGGATCCATACAAAGCATATCGGACCTAAGGTAAGGGATAATTAATCCAATCCCATTCTTATCCGAGATTGTTTATTCGTAAGTATTTACCAGGGTTATTTTTATTATCCATTTCCATATGTTCTCAAAATGTTTTCATAAAATCTTTACTTTTCTTCCATGTATGTTTAAATTCATTCTTACCCCTTTTTTACTTTTAACACATCGTATGGAAGGAATCTTTCTTTTGTTTACCATACGAGGTAATTTTTGACTATTCCGACAAAAATACGAGAAGAATGTTATTTTTAAGTTATACGGTGTGAACAAATTTTGATGATTTAATAAAGCCTTATTTTAATGAAGCTTCCTCTAAAATATTTCATGATTATTTTCAAGAAAATCATTTTCTTTTAAAATTGAATGACATTTTCAGAATAGAAAATTATTTTGCGGAAGAAAGTATATTTGCCTCAAGAATTTAATTCAAGTGTTTTATCAAAACTATTTTCCATATAAGATGACATTATTTCATATCTGTATGTTTCAAGTGTAATTTATCTATTATTTACATGGTATGATTCTTCTTATGATGAAATGATATACATTTGTTTTATATGGATTGTGTTATGATGGAGTGATGTTTAAGATTCCCAATTTATTACATGGGTTATGCTATGATGTATGATTTTGTGGCACAAGTAAAAATGATTTCATTATGAGATGGGTGGGACCTATATCTCCCTCCAATGCATTGGGTAAAGATTTATATCTCATGAGATAGACATGGCTGGAACGGTAAGTTAATCTGGTTCAGTGTTACAGGACTGAAACGGGGAGTGAACTCGATTCAGAAAGGGACTTTGTCCACTTAGATGGTCTTGGCAGCAATGCCTTGGCTACTTTGGAAATCATTACATGCGCTTAATGGATTCCACAATTACTAGTTTTATTCCCATTCTATTTTATCATGATTTATGTTCCATTATGATCTATGCCTTATGTACTTCAATGTTTTATGTTGTTGCTCAAGATTATGATGTTTAAACATTATGTTCATGTTTTTAAGTTCAACTGTATATAGTATGTTCTATCTTATCCATGTTTACCCATATTGAGCATTTGATATCACCCTTTTTATGTTTTATTTTCCCCCAGGATTAAAATAAAGGTTTTAGGTAAGGAAAAAAAAATGTGGAATATCTTTATAGGAGATTTTGAAGATCTTTCACCACGATTAGAAGATTACGTTCCATGTTTCCAAAGACACTAAACTATTACGGTCCTTGTGTGTCTGTTTTTGTTATGTATTAAGTATTCCATAAAAGTAATGTAATTACTATGTACGTCAAGTTTTGGGTCTCTACAATTGGTATTAGAGGAAAGGTTTAGTTAACCTTTTGAAACTAGGATGCGAAAAATTTAGTGAGATCCCTAGAGATATTTCTAAGGTATGTCTAGGGATGCCCCTAAGGTTAAGTATACGTATAGGTTATAGTCCAAGAATTGCACTAAATATCTTAGAATTAAACCTAAGATGTTAGATATTGAAGGTACTATCCCTTGATTATGTTATTTTCCTTGTATGATTTTTTCCTCTCACAGAATTCTTTTTGTGTTTTAGTCAATGGAGGGAAACAGAAGGAATTCGGTTAACATTTAATCCAATGGAAAAATTGGTGACTATGAGAAACAAAATTGTGTAATGCCTAGAGGGAAAGATATTGTGATTATGCCGAATCAGTCATCGCGATATTTGATTAACAAGGTGAAATTTAGTGGTATGCCTAATTCATCAAATAATAGGAAGATAGACTTTTATGCATGTTCGCATGTTGAGAAGCATAAAGAAAAAAAGATTGAGATTTCTAAAGAAGGGAAGAAGAACCTTGAGGAATAACTCAAATGGAGGGATAGATGTTATCTCTGTAGAGAAAAGGATCATAGAGTGACAGACTGTTATGGAGTTCAATGTCTTATTTGTAGAGAACATGGGCATTACCCAACTCAATGCCCTGACTTAAAAAGTTACTTCTAAATTAAGGAAGGAATTATTCCAGGACAATCATTGAAGAGGATGGATTGAAGTGTCTATGTATTAGTATTCAAGAATATTGTTGTTGAGTTACTTTTATGGCGTATTAGAATATTTTTGTATTAGTCTATTGTGGTTTTCAATAATTTTATGGTATTGGTAACCATGAAAAGGGATTCAAATATTTTGGAAAGAAGATGAAATGCGAATAATGAAGAGATAAAGAGAAAATGAAATGTTTGACAGTATTCATGAGCTCATGATTTATATAAGGACTAAGTGATATCATAGTTTGAGTATATAGAATTTTGAGGATTTTGGTATGTGGAAAGTGTTAACTTTTAACTGCATTCATGTTTTCACTAAGGATCAATGGGCATTCATTTGTTTTTCAAGAGAATACATGATTAAGGACATAGAATTTTTGGAATGTGACCAACAAGACATATATTATGATATTTGGGGATCAATGATGGTGTTAACATGTTTGTTATATGAACTCTCGGGTAATAGTTTTCACTATAATATGAGATTGGACAACAGTATTTTGGATAAGCCTAAAGATTGGAATGGATTATGTTGGACATAAGTTAGTATTGTTTAAGGTTAGAACTTTTTAGATATTAATGATGGAAGGTTATAATAATGTATTTTTAGAAGAAAAAAAGGACAACATGTAGGACGGGCGACAACCCATCACGTCGGACAAGGCTGCGGGAATCGAACCCACAACTGAAGTGCGACTGGCCTTTATCGCATACCAATGGCCTACAAGAAGTTCTTGGTTAGTAGAAACTAGTTTTATTTTATTAAGTGGTATGATATATGAAGTATAATACCATTTTAGGAACCATATATGATTAATCACACTATATATGGACTTATGTATTTTTGATAACTTTTCTAACCTTTTGTTTGAGACAGATGGAATGACCCATCATTCTATCACATGATCTCCTAACACTTCACGAATGACAAATTCAACTTCATTTCTTTAAGAGATGAAGTGGAAATTGTCCAAATAACGACCAACGGTGAGACTGTACCAAAATCACGAAAGTATTTCTTCTAACTCCAATTTCATAAACGTTAGGGAAATGATCTTGAAAACCAAAAATGTTGTCCTAGTGCCCTTATATCCGATGAATCAAATGGTACCTCAGATCATCTCAAATCTATGGCTTCGTGATTGATGGATTTTTCATATCCATGTTCTCTACCACTCTCCATAATAACTTGATGGTTAGATTTTTCTTCCATATCCATATTTTTACCTATGTTCTCATATATGGAAACCCGGTGATGAGTTAATTTGGTTAATCATTACATTTCATAATTTATTTTTTAAAATTGAGTTTTCTTATTCATTTTCACGATGTGGGTTTCTATAAATAGTAAACGATTTATAACCCTGGAAAATTTCGAGGGCGAAATTCATTTTAAGGGGGGTAGAATGTAACACCTCGAGATTTTATGAAAAATATTCTTTTTAATTTCACTGATGTCTTTTTTTGTATGCTACACCAAGATTATCTTGCACTATATGCAACACCATATTAGCTTACAGTATACGCAACCCTAACTTGGCTTTCATTACATGCAATCGCGACCTTCCTCGATAGCGTGTGTAGTACGCAATACCGGGTTTCACAAAACAATGATATATTGTTATAATATTATTATTGACTAGCCGTTATAAATAGTATTAACAACTTTTTGAATTTTATAACATTATTATTAATCTTACATATTTTCTAGAACATGGTATGAGAACAAAATAAATTTTTCAGGTAAAATAAGTATTTTTCAAAAAATGCAGTTTTGCCACCTTTTGATGGCACACCCACATTAAATCTAGTTTCTGACATGTTTATAAGTTAAATTTGACAATATAAAATTATTCTTTGGAATCAGGATATAAAATATTACCTTGGATAAATTTTTCCTATTAATCTGATAACTTTCATATTTTAATGAATAGTAAAAATACGCTATATTTTAATTAAAAACAACTTTTTTCATCGCAATAATTTATATGGTTAGATTATATTTTTAATTGGTTTTAATGTGTAATTAGAATATATATTTACCATTTAATTCAATTTTTTTCATTGGAATTAATTTCACATTGAAATTGGATATAAACAAGTATCAATATTTTGATAGTTATTGTTTCTTAAAAAACACGCTATTTGTTTTGATAACGGGAATTAATTTTAAAATTAATTAATTCCACATCAATGTTTTGAATTTGAAAAAATAGACATCAATTTTGAATTCGTAATATCAAATAATGCTTAGGCTGAATTTTTGGTATTTTTTTGAAAAACTGCAATTTTCGATGAATAGTGAAACCACTTAGTGGTAGTTCAAAAACTGACTTTTTGATATAAATAAAATTTTACCACTTCTGTGAATTGAATTTCGAAAATCCGAGAGACATGGTTAATATCAAGGACTAAAATGTGGTTCAATGAGATGAAAATAATTTTTGGTGAATAGTAACTTTTTACATTTTTTTACCACGATTAAAAGTAAATAGGGTATTTAAGGGTAAAAATGATATTATTATTACCCTAAAACATGTACTAATTCTATTGGATAAGTGTAATTCGACCAAAAACAACCTTAGGAATAAAATATGACCATTTAGGCCCCCTTGGATTAGATTAGGACATTTATTATTAATTTATTTAAAGAAGGGTTAAAATAGTTAAAATCAATGTTTAATTACTAACTCATTTTTAATATAGGTCATAAATAAGATAAATTAGACTATAAATATTAATTAGAAATCCAAAAATATTTCCTACATAATGGTAATTTATTTATAATTTTTAGACACTAAATAATTCGATTTATGTATGACACAATGATGATGCAGTAATTATCTTATTAATGAAATATTGACATAATTGATGTTATAAATTCCCAAATAATTGTAATTTGAGACTTTTTATGAATTCCAATACTTTTCTAGGTTAATATTACATATTATTACTGATTTTATTTACTTTTTTCGAAGTAATCTATCTGTTACGAGTTTCAAATAAATCATTTACCAAATCGTGTCATAATTGACATAAAATAGTTTTTAAAACAAATATTATATTATTAATTGTTATTTTATTCCTAAAAATCTAAGGTTTGGCAAAATGACTTAGATAAGGTTATATATATTAATAATAAACAACTTGGGGTTCTATTGGCTTGTTATTGTATGTTTATTAACCTTATAGTGTAAGAAAACAAGAAGACATGGTAAAAGTTAAATTATCTAACTTAAAGTCAAATATAAATGATAAGGTTAAAATGGAAACCTAAACATGTCTAAATTATATTTGATGAAATTATTTAGACCCATCCCCACCTTATCTTTGAAATAAATCAATTTTGAGCTATTAAAAACCGAATATGACTATCTAATTAAAAAATATTTCTAGTTTTTCCAAAGGTTCCCCTCTCCTCCCTTATAAAAAGGCGCCTCCTCCCTCTCTTCCTCACACCACTTTGAGCAATCAAGCTCAGCCAAACCATGACAAATTCTCTTCTAAACTTCCCTATAAACATCATATAGGTCCTAGTCTTCTTCAAAGACCAATGTTAGTGCCCTAAGAGGAGGTCTCAAAGCGGCGCTTCAAAGAAGAGGTAATGTCTGTTACCGATTCTTTTAACTTTATTTCTTCTTCCACTTATTCTTCTTTAGTTGTTTCATTAGGATCAAATAACATCAGTATCACTCATATAATGATATGTTATTATAAGTATGAAACAACCATATTTCACCATTTATCCATCCTACAGAGAACGAAATCACCAAGCGTGCGTACGTACGGAATACCATCTCCACACCGTGGTGTAATCTATTTTCCACAACCACCTTACTTGGATGGGTATAATGGTGAATGTAATGAATATATATGATTTTTTTAAAGTGATATTGATTCTTTAATATTATACATTCACTTTAATACAATTCCATGATCATGGGAATGATATCGTCCCTCGTGCTTACGTACGGACTACTGTCTCCACGAACACGATGAGATTCATTTTCCAGGATTAACCATTCAAGAATGATTATAAAGTTTATATAATGAATAATAATGAAATATATGACATAATAATGATACTGGATATATATATATATATATGTCATCTATTTAATTTGATTCAATTAAATAAGGAAACGAAAACAGCGGTCATGCGTACGTACGACCTACCATCTCCATGAACGTTGTATTTCATTTCTTTTTATAGATCTATAATATATATGTATATGACGAATATATATTGTATATAAATCATTTTTTACACACTAGAATTATGTAAATATGGATATAAGTAATAATATCAAGAACGAAAAGTCGAAACACATAAGATAAATGAAATGATTTTACCCAAAACGCTACTTTAACATGAAATTTAAAAAAGAACGGGTAATATAAAGTCATAAGTGAAACACATATGATATAATTACAATGAATATGATTATGTAATAAGTCAATTACATTATTTAAATCATTATACATGAGGTTCGGATCCATATGAAGCATATCGGACCTAAGGTAAGGGATAATTATTCCAATCCCGTTCTTATCCGAGATTGTTTATTCGTAAGTATTTACTGGGGTTATGTTTATTATCCATGTCCATATGTTCACAAAATGTTTTCATAAAATGTTTACTTTTCTTCCATGTATGTTTAAAGTCATTCTTACCCATTTTTTTACTTTTACCACATCTTATAGAAGGAATCTTTCTTTTTTTTTACCATATGAGGTACTTTTTGACTATTCCGACAAAAGTACGAGAAGAATGTTATTTTTAACTTATACGGCGTGAAAAAATTTTGACGATTTCATAACGCCTTATATTCATGAATCTTCCTCTACAATATTTCATGGTTGTTATCAACAAAATCATTTTCTTTTAAAATTTAATGACAATTTCAGAAAAGAAAATTATTTTGCGGAAGGAAGGATATTTTCCTCAAGAATTCATTTCAAGTGTTTTATCAAAACTCTTTTCCATCTAAGATGACATTATTTCAGATGTGTACGTTTCAAGTGTAATGTATCTATTATTTACATGGTATGATTCTTCTTATGATGAAATGATATCCATTTGTTTTATATGGATTATGTTATGATGGCATGATGTTTAAGATTCCCAATTTATTACATTGGTTATGTTATGATGTATGATTTATGATTTTGTGACACAAGTAAGAATGATTTCATTATGAGATGGGTGGGACCTATATCTCCCTCCAATGCATTGGGTAAAGATTTATATCTCATGATATATACATGGCTGGAACGGTAAGTTAATCTGGTTCAGTGTTAAAGGACTGAAACGTGGAGTGAACTCGATTCAGAAAGGGACTTTGTCCACTAAGATGGTCTTGGCAGAAATTCCTTGGCTACTATGGAAGTCATGACATGTGATTAATGGATGCCACAATTACTTGTTTTATTCCCATGATATTTTATCATGATTTATGTTCCATTATGATCTATGCCTTATGTACTTCCATGTTTTATGTCGTTGCTCAAGATTTTGATGTTTAAACATTATGTTCATGTTTTTAAGTTCAAATGTATATGGTATGTTTTATCTTATCCATGCTCACCCTTAATGAGCATTTGAGATCACATTTTTTATGATTTATTTTCCCCCAGGATTAAAAGAAAGGTATTAGGTTAGGAAAAAAAGTGGAAGATCTTTATGGGAGATGTTGAAGATCGTTCACCATGATTAGAAGATTACGTTCCATGTTTCCAAAGACACTAAACTATTACGGTCCTTGTGTGTCTGTTTTTGTTATGTATTAAGTAATCCGCAAAATTAATATAAAATTTATGTATGTAATGTTTTGGGTCTCTATAGATATGAGATCTAGAAACCAATATAGAGCATATCCTTGAAGAAAATATGAAATATCACTAGACTAGAACACCAATATAACACAATACACAATATATTTGAAGAAACCCATACAAAAACATGCCTTGATAAGGAATGAAATGGTTCCAACTTCAAGTCACAAAACTACACAAACAATAACATAGTTCCAAACTCATGGAGCAACCACTCTCAGTGATACTAAATTAAATATGATGAAAAATTATAATTAATGGTGTTTTTTTCTAATTAACGACGTTTTAAAACTTTTATAATTCATTTAACTATTTTCTTTAGAAATATCTGTAAATAAATTTACTAAATAAGTAATATTTATAAATGTCACCAAATTAGTGACATTTATAAATATATCTATTTAGCGACACCTCATTTACTACCATTTGTAATAAACATCTATAAATTCACATCACTAAATTATTGATGTTTATAAACATAACTATTAAGTTGCACCAAATTTATAAACGTTTTTTAGAAACGTCATTAAAGGAGGGTTGGGTGGGTGAGATGTGTGAGTGGATGGTAGTTTTGTGGTGGGGTGAGGAATGTTCCACCATAAAAAGTGATTTTTTTCATTAAAAATTACTAAATTAGTAATGTTATAAGGGAAAATTTCTATATTTGTGATATCTTCATAAAATATTTATAAAGTAGAATCGTTTAATCAAAAAGGTTTCTAAATTTAAAAATTAGGGTTGTTTTTAATAAATTTCACTAAAAATAGCACTAAAGTAATGCTTTTTATATTAAAAACCATTATCTATATCTATCCTAGTATTAACAGAAAGAAAACATTATTCTCATTACCCTAGAATGTACCTAAGGAATTCCCATGATATCCATCAAAGAAACCTTAGATCATAGGACACTGTAACACCCCAACTCCAGAATCCCAGAGTCGGTTCATTATTACGTATCATTGGAATGATCACAAAATATCGAATCATGAATGACCGATTAGTTCAATATCCTTGGAAACACTAGATACATTCATAAGTCTTACATTACATCGTAAATTGAAAAACTACAACAACATATTGTCCACTTTTAACACACTTATCCCTTAGACTATACATTTAGGTCAATCATGATATACTTATTCACATCCTGGGAAAGATAAAACATAGAAAGGGGTGAACTCAGATTCTCAGTAAGGATAACAATATAGTGGAAACTTTCATAGAAATGCATAAATATTTCAAGGAAATGTATAAGAATAAAACATAAGCCTTTTAAACATGAACATCAGCATAATATGGAAAATATAAAATCAAATAATGTCATTTACTTATTCACATGGATAGTATACTAGTCTAATAAGAACATGCAATATCAATTATCAAAATTCATAATGATGGAATTAATAATGATAGACTTTCATAACAAAATAGTCATGGACTTGTGCGAAGACTACCAATAAGTTATTGTCATGAAATTGTGCCAAGATACTAGTTTGTCTCATTAGACCTACTGATGCATCAAGGAGCTATAACAGGTTCCACCCGTCAGTTACTAAGTCTAATGCATTCCTCATATAAAAAGTTTTAAACATTACATAAACATTCGTATTAAAACTAGCATTTCAAATGTCAATACTTTATCCATAAATAATGAACGGTATAAAAAATAACACATCCATAGTCAAACATATCAGAAAACCTTCAATGCAATATGAATGTTTTGTATCATAATCAATCATCTTCAAATAATATTCAAATCCATCAAAGGATATTGACATGGATGAAATCAAAAATACTTGAGAGAAATAACTCTGTTTTTTTTGAAATCATTTAAAGTAACCTAATTATAATAAAAATTATTTTGGAAATATTCTTATAAGCTTGTAAAGGAAGATTTGACGATTTTATAACAACGGAAAATTGCCTCACCTTCCGTATAAGTTAAAAAACATTCTTACCTTAAATTTTTTGAAAGGTCAAAAAGTAACTTGTTTGGAAAACGAAGGAAATATTAATTTCAAAAATTTATTTGATAAAATAAGTCCATAAATGAAATTAACCCATTTTCTATTAAATAGTAAAAAAAATTTGAATTAAATTTTTATGAAACATGTATGTGGATGATAAAGATGTCCCAGTAGATAATTACATATGAACAACCTCAGATAATGAAGAGATTGTAGAATTAACCCTTACCTTGTACTTTTCCTTAGTCGAGGGTAGCTTAACCTCATGAATAATGGTGAAATAATTTTTATTAAATTATACCAGAATCATATACATAAATATGATATCATATATGATCTTTTAACATTGCTTTGTTAATAATATCTTAGTATTATCGTCGTTTTGGGTATTAACTGATTCATTTTCCTTTATATGATTTGTTACATAACTAATGTTTGTAATGGATAATATGTATATTATTCATATTTATAATGATATAAAGTCTTTAGAAATTATTTTTAATCATCAAATTAAAATTAGTCTTGAATGGATATTATAGGGAATGAATCTCATCGCGTTCGTGGAGACGGTAATCCATACGTACGCACGAGCGACAATATCATTCTTTTGATATTAAAATAATAAATAATTGGATGGTATATCATATATACAGAATCATTATAATTTTATATTTATTATTTACATAATTCATACTCATTGTTATACCCATCCAAATAATAATATACTAAATAACAATTACACCATGACGTCGAGACAGTAAGTCGTACGTACTCACGTATCGTGACATGTCATTCAAAGGATGGATAGAATATTGAATATGGTTGTACCATATTTATAATAAAATATATGTATATAGAAGATAATAGATTTATTATTTTATAATGGAAATAACAAATAAAGAAGAAGTGGAAGAAGAAAAGAACTTGAAAGAGGAGATGAAATATTTACCTCTTCTTCGGGATCTTCCATTTGATTTGATCAAAAGGGATCCTTAGGATGGCTTTCTGACTAATGGAGGGACTCTAGGATGATGTGAGTAAAGTTTAGAGGATATTTGGTTAGGGTTTGGACGAGCCAAAATGCATTGAAGGTATAATTTTAGAGAATGGGGAGTGCAATTTTATAAGAGGGGTGAGGGGTACTTTAGGAAAAAATTAAAATATTATTTTATAATAAAATTATTTACAGATTATAATGGATCCAAACTGATTTAATTAGAGGCTAAGGTAGTTATGGGTTGAAAAACACTCAAACAATTGGTTTTAGACATGTTTGGGACACTCTATTAACCTTATCCTTTAAATTTAACTCTTAGTTATTTAGTTTGTCATTTACCATGTTTCTTTGTATTATTATATTATAGGGTTAATAAACTTACTATATAATTAAAAAAGAACCAAAAGTGGTTCATTAATGATACAAATATCATTATATAATTATTTTTTCCAAACCATATATTTTTAGGAATAGAATATCAATTATTTATATAATATTTATTTTAAAGAAAATATAAATCAATTTTGACTCTATATGGTATTTTGTTTTTTCTAATTTCATAAAAGCATTATTATTTCGAATAATATTCATATAACCAACGAAAAAATGTCATATTAACCTATAAAAGTATTTCAATTCATTAAAAGTATCAAATTACATTTATTTGGATATTTATAATATCAATTATCTTAATCATTCATCAATACGGTAATTACTGCATCATAATTATGTCATAATTAAATTAAATTATTTAATGTCTAAAAATTATAAATAAAATACCATTATGTAGGAAATATTTTTAAATTTTTAATTAATATTTATAATAGACTTTATCTTATGTCTAACCATATATTAAATATGTTTTAGTTATTAAACATTGATTGTAACTCTTTTAACTATTATTTGAATTAAATAATAATAAATGTCCTAATATAATCCAAGTGGGCCTAAATAATCATATTTTATTCCTAAGGTTGTTTTTAGTTGACATACATTTATCCAATAGAATTTGGACATGTGTTAGGGTAAATATAATATCAATTTTACCTCTAATTACCCTATTCACTTTTAACCGTGGTAAATAAAAGTGAAACATTACTATTCACCAAAAATTATTTTCATCTCATTGAACCACATTTTACTTAATAATATCAACCTTGTCTCTCGGATTTTCTAAATTCAAATCATTGACGAAGTAAAATTAGTTTTTATGAAATTTTGCAAAAGCTCCTAGGATGTGAGTAAAAGAAAGTAAAAATTTCAAAAAAAATTCTATATCTATAATTAATAAAAACTGACTCCAATGAATTAAATTGAACTCATATAGGTATTATATATTTATTTTGACCTAAAATAAATTTAAATAAAATAAATAATATTTAAATAAAAAGTCGGTTTTAACCAATAACTCCATGTTTTTCACTATTCATAAAAAATTGAATGTTTATAGAAAAATAACAAAAAATTCACCCTACGATAATTTCGATATTCCGAATAAAAAAATGAATTCCATTTTGAAAGATAAAATTTATAAAATTTCAAAAAGTCGGTAATACTATTCATAACGGCTTGTTTGATTGGTCACGGTGTGTTAGAATCTCGATGTTTCGTACAATGCAAGCTATTGTATTATTCAAAGGGAAACACACCCTGGAAGATTTGGGTGTTAAGTTCTCCCCTCCTTTAATATATTGCATCCTCCAAATTTGTAATTGTTCATCAAAAATAAATGGATGAAAGTAGAAAATACCTTTGTGGAAAACCCATATCATAAATAGGGTTAGTGAAATTTAGTTTTTATAAAAGGGAAAGGGAAATCAGAATGTCACCACCAAATTAGGGTTTTATATAGAAGAACATTGGGGGAAATTATAGATCCGTAATTAGAGGAAAAAGGTAAATATTTATAGGGAGTGATTGAGGTCATCAATCACAATAATGTGAAACATTTAGGGCCTTATAGCCATCAATCTATGATGATTTAAAATATCATCAGTTCAACAAAACATAAGGTATTAGGATAACACATTATTGGTTTTAATATCCCTTACCTAATGTTTAAGAATTAATTTCTTCATAGAATTAGATATATATATATATATACTTGACAAGTAGAGTTTTATCCTTCAACTAATTTCTACCACAAACTCATCTTTCACTCCAAATGATAATAGAACTCAAAAATATTATATTTATCCTAATCGTATACGGATCCAAATATTAACACACACCATTAAAATGAAGAAAAATATTTTCTAATAAACCAGGACTTCCTGTAGGCTGGTGGTAAGTAATAAAGG
This sequence comes from Viscum album, assembly GCA_963277665.1. NCBI lineage: Eukaryota > Viridiplantae > Streptophyta > Magnoliopsida > Santalales > Viscaceae > Viscum > Viscum album. The sequence continues at coordinate 559,121,765 of OY728167.1, read as the reverse complement.
CCTATCGCACTATGGTTGTAGGATCAATTCCTATTGCTTTGTTCGATGCAATGGGTTATCACCCGACCTGCTGGTTCTCCTTTTCGTAAATCTAAAATATCATAATATTCCAAAGAAAATCATAAGAAATGTTTTAACCTTAAAATATATTATCCAATGTACAACTTAATCCATTATAAACATTATAGTTATCAAATGTACCTCTATCCAGACTCTATGTAAAAGGTATCAAAATTCAAAAATCAATTGTAACATCAGATTCCACCAAAAAAGCAAAGTTTCTCTTATAGTCACATAATGGAAATATGATTACATTAGTCATATTAAAACATTAATGAAAAAAACAAGTACTGCAGTACAATCCTTATATATATCACATTATTATTATAACTAGAATATAATCCATGAGTCAAAAAACAAAAATACATTAATTATTCCACTTGAACTGTAGTAACAGCATAAGTTTAGCCTTGATCCCTTGTCCTTTTCTGAGGTATGTTTCCATGACGCTTAGGAAATATTTTTGCATAATGATCCATTTTTATACAATTATAGCATTCAACATTGACAACCTCTTTCGTTCCCTTACAATCCCTTGACTGGTGACTTTTTTCTCCACATTTGTAATAAACTTCCATTCCTTTTAGGAATGTACCAGGCTATTTCTTGAAACAATTATCACATAATGGAAAATACATATTTCCCTTTTCCATTTATCTGTTTCTTGCTCCACTGTTCTCTTCTTCTCTTTCTTTACTTTATTGTCATAAGATTTACAGAATTCCTTTTCTATCTTGATTGCACATGAGACTATATCTTCACACTTTAAGAAATATAGTGATACTAATTCTCGACGGAGAAACGGTTTTAACCCATCAAAGAAATGATCAATCTTACTTCTTGGGTTACTTATATAATCTTCAGCATGCTTTGCTAACCTTTTAAAGGTATACTCATACTTTTCAACATTCTAATCCTGCTTTTACCTTAGACTCAGAAATTGTCTTTCCATATCCGGTCGATGGTCATGAGTAAAGTATTTTTCTAATAAAATCTATTTAAACTCCTTATATTCCATTCTTGATACTTTTTCATCTTCATTTGTATTTTGAATCAATGACCACCATTGTTCAGCATCTCCTGTGAGGAGATAAAATGCCATGAAAACTTTTTCCCTTTCACTACTCCCCAAATCATGAAATATTTTCTCTAAGAAACATATCCATTGCTCAGCTACTAATGGATTTGTACTCCCATTAAATGTTGGTGGTTGTTTCCTCATGAAGCGATCTATCATTGATCCTCCATGTTGTGGATTAGGGTTCTCCAAATGGGTATGGTTATTATTTACAACATGAGTGATTTTTTCAAGTATAGTGATAAGCTGATCAGCACCAGTTGTATCACCAACTCCCCTATAATTATCTTGATCAAGAGGGAAATCCCTACAGAGAGTGCATGCATTGATACGTTTTTCATTCCTTCCACTAGGTTCCATTTCTAAACAATATCTTAAACTAGATTCGTTTATTAATCGAAATATATAATTTCATACTTGTAAAACACTTAACATAAATTGAATAGTTTATGGATATAATCCATAATCATATAAATGTTTTCATTTAGGATGTATATACACATAAACCCTTCATAACGGTTTGTAATGAAAATGAGAATTATCCTAAGCATATCCCCCGGGAGTGTTGTAACCAAGTGTGCAGCAAGACTTGTTGTCTTGCAGCAGTTCCCGTTTGAGTCTAGATCAAAGCGGTGTTTTCGGGGTTTACCTCTAGGTACATCTATTCTAGATCCCCCTCTACATTCTCATATCCAGGCAGTGATTTATTTCTCAGATAACTAAAAAAATCCCTACAATACCAAAATTCGATGATGTTCTCCTATACTAATCCTTAATTTCTATCTTAGGGCTATGTGCTCTAATCTGAGTTTATCAAAATATAGCTTTCATGGTTTATTACTAAAATTCCTCTGATACCAACTGTAATTCCCTGACCCCAGAAGACGAGAGTTGGTGAATTTTTATGTATCATTGGCATGATCAAAAAAATCAAATCTTGAAATACCGATTAGTTTAGTTGCCTTTTAAACACTAGATACATTCATAAGAAAGGGGTGAGATAAAATGCTCAGTAAGGATAACAATAAAGCAGAAACCTTCATAAACAAGCATAAACATTTCCAGGTAATGTATAAGACTATAAAATAAGCCTTTTATACATGAGATTACACATAATATGAAAAACATAAAATCAGATAATTCAATTTACTTATTCACATAGACATTCTACTAGTTGAATAATCACATGAAATATCAATTATCCACATTTATAATGATGGAATGTATAATGCAAGACTTTCATAACCACATAGTCAAGGCCTTGTGGAAAGACTACAAATAATATTTTTGTCAATTTCTTCTTCCAAGTCACTAGTTTGTCTCATGATACTTTCCAATGCATCGAGGAGCTATAGCGGGATCCACCCGTCACATACTATGTCCAATGCATTCCTCATATGAAAAAGTTTAAACATAACATAAACATTAGTATTAAAACTAGAATACTAAATGTCAATACTTTATCCATAAACCATGAATGGTATAAAAAAATAAAACATCCACAGTCAAACATATCACAAAACCATCAATACAATATGGATGTTTTGTATCATAATAAATCAACCACAAATAAGCTTAAAATCCATCAAATGATGTTGACATGGAAAAAATGAAAACTACTCGAGATAAATATCCCTTTATTTTTTTGAAATCTTTTAAAGTAAAATAATTATAAAATAAATCATTTATTAAGGAAATATTATTATAATATTGTACGGGATGCTTCAACAATTTTATAACGGTGGAAAATAGCCGCATGCGCCGTATAAGTAAAAAAACTATTCTTTCCTTAAATTTGTCGAATGGTCAAAAAGTAACATGTTTGGAAAACAATGAAAATATTCCTTTCAAAAACTTATAAGATAAAATAATGGTATAAATTAGTTTCACAAATTGTCTATTAAATAGTAAAAACTTTTTGAAATAAATTTTTAAGAATCATGGATGTGGATGATAAAGAGGTCTCAGTAGATCATTACATTTGAACAACCTCGGATAATGAAGAGATTATAGAATTAACCCTTACATTGTAATTTTCATGGTCGTGGGTAGTGTAACCTATTGTATAATGGTAATATAATTTTTATTAAATTATACAATAATTATATAAATTAATATTATATCATATATGATATTTTAACATTTCTTTGTTAATAATATCTTATTATTATCGTCGTTTTGGGTGTTAACTGATTTATTTTCCTTTATATTCATTGTTAAATAAGTAATGTTTGTTATTTATAGGATGTATCTTATTCATATTCAAAATGATATTAAGTCTTTATACACTATTTTTAATCATCAAATTAAAATTAGTCTTGAATGGATACAATGGGGAATGAATCTCATCGCGTTTGTGGAGACGGTAATCCGTACGTACGCACGAGCGACAATATCATTATTTTGATATTAAAATCGTATATAATTGGATGGTATATCATATATAAATAATCATTATAATTTAATATTTATTATTGACATCATTTATACTCATTATTATACACATCCAAATAATAATGTATTGAATAACAATTACACCACGACATGGAGACAGTAAGCCGTACGTACGCATGTATGGTGACATGTCATTCAAAAGATGGAGAGAATACTGAATATGGTTGTACCATATTTATAATAACTTCACAGTATATAGAAGATATTTTAGTTATTATTTTATAATGGAAATAACAATTGACGGAGAAGTGGAAGAAGAAAGGAAGTTGAAAGTGGTGATTAAATATTTACCTCTTCTTTAGGTTCTTCCTTACGATTTGATCAAAAGGGATCCTTAGGCTGGATTTATAACTAAAGGAGAGACTCTAGGATGAATTTAGGGAAGTTGAGAGGATATTTGGGCAGGGTTTGACCAAGCCAAAAGGCTTTGAAGGTATGAAATTGAGAGAAGGGTGAGTGCCCTTTTATAAGATGGGTGAGGGGCACCTTCGGAAAATCTAGAAATATTATTTTATAATAAAATAAATTTCGGTTTCTATGGGCTCAAAACTGATTTATTTCGAAGAAAAGGTGGGGATGGGTCTAAAACCACTCAAACAATAGGTTTTAGACAGGTTTGGGTCACTATATTAACCTTGCCTTTTAAATTTAACTCTTAGTTAATTAGTATGACACTTACCATTTCTTTTTGAATTTTTAGATTTTATGGTTAATACATGTACTATATACTTCTAATAAAACCCCAAGTGATTCATTAATTTTAAAAATATATTTATATAAGTCTTTTGGCCGATCCTCAGATTTTTATGAATAGAATATCAATTAAAAATATAATATTTGTTTTAAAAACTCTTTTATGTCAATTTTGACAGTATTTGGTATTTTGTTTTTTCTAAATTTATATCATCAATATTAATTAGAATAAAATTAATCTAACCAACCCTATCATGTCATACGAACCTAGAAAATTAGTTTTATTCATATAAATACTCAAATTACATTTATTTGGATATTGATAATATCAATTGTTGTAATCATTCATTACTACGGTAATTACCGTATCATCATTATGTCTTAAATAAATAAAGTTATTTAATGTCTAAAATTATAAATAAAATAACATTATGTTGGAAATATTATTATCTTTCTAATGAATATTTACAATCGAATTTATCTTATGTATAACCCTATATTGATAATGTTTTATTTATTAAACCGTGATTTTAACTCTTTTGACTCTTCATTGAATTAAATAATAATAAATGTCCTAATCCAATACATGTGGGCCTAAATGATCATATTTTATTCCTAAGGTTGTTTTTGGTCTAGATACACTTATCCAATAGAATTAGGACATGTGTTAGGGTAAAAATAATATCATTTTTACCTTTAATTACCCTATAAACTTTTAACCGTGGTAAATAAAAGTAAAAAATTACTATTCACCAAAAATTATTTCATCTCATTGAACAAAATTTTTCTCATTGATATCAACTGTGTCTCATGGAATTTCAAAATTCAACTCACAGAAGCGCTAAAATCACATTTTATGCAATTTTGCAAAACCTCCTAGGATGTGAGTAAAAGACGGTAAAAAGCTCAATAAAATTTTTATATATCTAAAATTAATATAAATTGACTCCAATTAATTAAATTAATCTTATATAGGTATTATGTCTCTATTTTTACGTAAAATAAAATTAAATAAAATAAATAATTATTTAAATAAAAATTCGGTTTTAACCAATAACTCAGTGTTTTTCACTATTTATCAAGAATTGAATGTTTTCAGAAAAATACCAAAAATTCACCCTAGGATAATTTCGATATTCCGAATCCAAAAATTAAGTACATTTTTAAAGAAAAAATTTATAAAATTTAAAAAAGTGGGTATTAATATTCATAACATCTTCTTTGATTGGTCAGAGTGTGTTAGAATCTCGAAGTTGTGTACAACGGAAGCTATTGCATTATTCAAAGGGAAACATACAATGGAAGCTTGGGGTGTTACAACACACTATGAACAACAACAAAAAATCACATAAAGAAACGAGGGATTAACATATTAAAATAAAAGAGCATTATCCAAATGATATTTCATGACATACAAAAATAGATATAGGGTTTACACAAGGGATGAAATAAATTCCAATGAAGAATAATTAGATAAAATTTAACACCCCAAAAACCTCAAAACAACCACCAACTCTCTAATATAATAAATTTCCCAAAATACCGATATGATCAATGATGGGTATGAAAATTCTTTTTCTGATGTACATTTAGCTTGAAAACCGATTTAACATGTTAAAATTATCTATAGAGATAACAATTCATCACATCTTATAAACAATAGGTTCTGACATTCCCAAAAATCCAACATTGGAATCAAATAGTTGGATTCCACTTCCCAATAGTGGACCCCCTTCATTAATACTAACATGGTTAAAATAAAATCTTCTTAAAGGGTTCCTTGATAGAAAAATCATGAAAAATGTTTACATTATAACTGAATTATGCAAATGTAGTCATAGCAGGCTGAATCACCACTAAAATGAGATCAATAAAAATGCCTCTTTTAAATAACGACGCCTTCTTCTGATCATCTGCAACCATCTTAGGGGAGAATAAAACCAGTCTAGTGAAATATTCATCGTAGTATTTTATCGATTAATCATCTTGATGAATTCCCAAGAATCCCATAACCTTTGAAATCTTTACCACATCAGGATAAAACCACTTAAAGAGGATGACATTGAAATATCCCCAATAAAACACCTCAAATGATTACGCATGGACATTGAAATTCCACCATGTGAACCCATCTCTTAAAAAAAGGAGTGGTACACCTCACCCTATGGGTAACTAGAGTTACTGTTGACTAAAAGATCCCTTAAAACATAGATAACCACTCCATAAACTTTTGGAATACTTTATCAGAACTAAAACCTAGGAGATTTTGATTCAGAAACCCTCAATCATGATACATGATACGAGATGAACACAGAATTTCCTCTCCATCGAGAATTTTTCTAGAGTTTAAAACTAGGAAGACAAAATCCGGATCACTAGAATGATTACCTAAGATAATACCTTCTTTATTCATCAATACCATTATATTATTCACATTCAAAAACATCACCAAAACATAAAATTTAGTTAAACCATCATAAATAAAATTGTAAAAAAACAAATCAAAAGATGCATCATTGTAAACACTCTTTACAATCTTATTTAAAAAGTGCCTAATAAGGTCTTCTTTCGATTTCAACACATCATAGGGTTTTATAAAAACCCCTTATAGGGTACCCATGAAAAACCTAAAAACATTACAAGGACAATAATTAAAAAGGAACCCACTTCATGAAAACAAAATTCCCCACTAAACAACGCACACCAATATCAATCAGACATTTATAAAACAATTCATTATTTTAAAATTGAAATAAAACGAAAACCATTTTAGGAGTTACGCCATACATAAAATCTATGAAATTATTTCCTTGAATAACAATATAATCCAAAAAACTTTTTATATTCATAAATAATTCATGATAATGTTCAATTGTTTTATAAAAACAACTTTAAATTACCAAACATGAGTTTCAAAACAAATTTCATTTCCCAATCATATGAAATTACATTAAAATTTAATAAATCATCTTAAAAAATAAAAATATTATATCGATCAATAATAAACAAGTATCACAAATGATAATATGGGTTTAAATCACAAATGGAGATAAAGAAAAAAAATTAAAACTTCTTCCACTATACATGGTTTGGTCTCATGGTATTTCTGACCATGTTCCAACTATGTTAGTTGTAAATCCCCGAGATTTTATGAAAAGTATTCTTTTTAATTAATGTCTTCTGTTGTATGCTACACCAAAAGGAGCTTGCACAACATGCATCCCTGACTTTCCTTGCATTACACGCAATCACGACCTTCCTCGATAACGAGTGTAGTACGCAATACCGAGTTTCACTAAACAAGATATTATTATAATGAACTAGTCGTTATGAATAATAATACCCACTTTTTGAAATTTTATAAATTTTATCTTTCAAATTGGAATTTCTTTTTGGATTCGGAATATCAAAATTAGCTTAGGGTGACATTCTGGTACTTTTCAGATAACTTTCAAATTCTGATGAATAGTGGAAATTACTAAATTTCAATTAAAAACAACTTTTATAATAGAAATAATTAATAGTGATAAATTATTAATTTGATTGGTTTGAAAGTAAATTTATAATATATTTTTAAAATTCAATACAATTTTGGTCATTGGATGTAATTTCATATTTAAACCAGACATAAACAAGTGACAATCTTTTGATAGTTATTATCTCTTAAGAACACGCTATTTGTTTTGACGACCGGAACTAATTTTTAAATTAATTAATGCAACTGATATGTTTTGAATTTGGTAAAATAGACATCATTTTTGAATTCATAATATAAAATATAGATTAGACCTAATTTGTGGCATTTTTCTAGAAACTTTCATTTTTTTGATGAATAGTGAAACCACTAAGTGGTAGTTAAAAAAAACTGAATTTTTCAAAAAACTTAATTCTACCGCTTTTGTGAGTGGAATTTCGAAAATCCGAGAGACACGGTTAATATCAAGGACTAAAATGTGGTTTAATGAGATGAAAATAATTTTTGGTGAATAGTAACATTTTACTTTTTTTACCACAGTTAAAAGTAAATAGGGTAGTTAAGGGAACAAATGATATTATTATTAACCTAACACATGTCCTAATTCTATTGGATAAGGGTAATTTTACCAAAAACTACCTTATGAATAAAATATGACCATTTAGGCCCACATGGATTAGATTAGGACATTTATTATCAATTTATTTAAAGAAGGGTTAAAATAGTTAAATCAATGTTTAATAACTAAATAATTTTTAATATAGGGTTATAGATAAGATAAATTCGACTATAAATATTCATTCTAAAGATAAAAATATTTCCCACATAATGGTATTTTATTTTTAATTTTTATACTTAAAATAATTCAATTTATTTATGATACAATGATGATGCAGTAATTATCTTATTAATGAAATATTGACATAATTGATGTTATAAATACCCATATAAATGTAATTTGAGACTTTTTATAAATTCCAATAATTTTTTATGTTAATATGTCATGTTAGTATTGATTTAATTAAATGTTTTCGAACTAATCATTCTGTTACGATTTTCAAAAAAATCAATTACCAAATAGTGTCAAAATTGATATAAATAGGTTTTAAAACAAATACTATATTATTAATTTTTATTTTCTTCCTAAAAATATAAGGTTCGGACAAATGACATAGATAAGGATATATATGATAATAATAAACAACTTGGGGTTCTTTTGGCTTGATATAGTATGTTTATTAACCATATAGTGTAAGAAAACAAGAAGACATGGTAAAAGTTAAATTATCTAACTTAAAGTTAAATCTAAATGATAAGGTTAAAAACTTGTCTAAATTCTATTGGATGAGAGGATTTAACCCATCCCCACCACAGAGTCGAAATATATCAATTTGGAGCTATTAAAAACCGAATTTGACTTTATAATAAAATAATATTTTTAGTTATTCCAAAGGTGCCCCTCTCCTCCCTTATAAAAAGGAACCTCCTCCCTCTCTTCCTCACACCACTTTGAGACTTCAGGCTCGGCCAAACCCTACCAATATCTGCTCTAGACTTCCCTAGAAACATCCTAGAGGTCTTGGTCTTCTTCAAAGACCAATTTTAGTACCCTAATAGGAGGATTCAAAGAGGCGTGTCAAAGAAGAGGTAATATCCATTACCGATTCTTTCAATTTTCTTTCTTCTTCAACTTCTTCTTCTTTAGTAGTTTCATTATTAAGTAATAAAATCAGTATCACTCATATAATGATATGTTATTATAAGTATGAAAAAACAGTATTTCACCATCCATCCATCCTATGGAAAATGAAATCACCGCCCGTGCGTACGTACGGTATACCGTCTCCACGCCGTGGTGTAATCTGTTTTTCCAACACCACCTTACATGGATGGGTATAATGGTGTAAAGAATAACTCTACATAGTTATTATAAAATCATACTGATTCTTATATATTGTATCATCCACTCCAATTCAATTCAATAATCATGGGAACGATATCATCGCTCGTACGTACGTACGGAATACCGTCTCCACGATGTGACGCGACTCGTTATACATGATCTTCATTTCATAAGGATTATATAAATCAATTGAATGAATGAATAGGATATATATTACAGTAATACCATTCTGGAAATGAGGTATTTATAATCTAAAGATAAGAATAAGAATTTATTCGACAAAACACGCATAAGAACAAAAAGTAATAAACACCCGAATAACAAGAAGCAATGAAATATTACTAACAATAAGCTAAGAATATGACCATATATGATATCATAAAAATACGTATCATTCTGGAATAAGTCAATAACATTATTTAAATCATTATACAGGAGGTTCGGACAAATACGAAGCAAATCGGACCTGAGGTAAGGGAAAATATCACAATATCATTTTTATCCGAGATTGTTTATTCTTTGGTATTTAATAGGGTGTATTTTATCATCCACATCCAGGTTTACTCAATATGTAATATTGTTTCCATCCGCCTAAAATTTTTTAAATCCAATTTTACCCTTCGGTGAGTTTTTAGTAAAATATATGAAAGGAATCTTTTGTCGTTTTTCGTACAAGGTACTTTTTGACTTTTCAGACAAAAGTACGGAAACAATGTTTTTTTTAACTTATAAGGAATGAATGGATTTTTAAAACATTATCTCCAAGAAGCTTTCTTTACAAGTTTTCAAGTTTATTTTTAATCAAATTCTTTTAGTTTAAATTTGTATGACATGTTAAGAAAGGATAATGTTTATGAAGTAGAAAGGATATTTTCCTCAAGAATGGAGTTCAAGTGTTTTATCAAAATTATTTTCCATCTAAGATAATATATAGTTCTGTTTCTATCCCTATTATTTAATTGATTTGATTATGTTGTGATGGAATTATTTTTATGAATTCCTTTATCGTATATGAATTGTTTTATAATGTCATGATGTTTATGAATCCCATTTTTATTACATGGGTTATGCTATGATGTATGGTTTATGATTTTGTGGCACACATAAGAATGGTATAATTATGAGATGGGTGGGACCTATATATCCCTCCAATTAATTGGGTAAAGATTTTATATCTCATGCAATAGACATGGCTGGAATGGCAGGTTAAACCGGTTTAGTGAAACAGGACTGAAACGAGGAGTAAACTCGGTTTAGAAATGGACTTTTTCCACTAAGATAGTCTTGGCAATGTGTCTTGACTAATAATAAATGATTCTCTATGATTATGTGTGTATGAAACAAAGTTTCATGTTTTAGGTTATGATTATTGGGATTACATTTCACTACTATGATTTATCAAAGGTTATGAAATTATGATCTCTTTTGCAGGTTAAGATTTCAAAAAGTTATGTTCTTATGTATATGATGTGATTGATATTTCTTTTTTTACCCTTACTGAGCATTTGAGATCACCCTTTATATGTTTTTTCCTCAGGATTTAAAGAAAGGTTTTAGGTAAGAAAAAAAATGGAAGATCTTTATGGGAGATGTTGAAGATCTTTCACCACAATTAGAAGATTATATTCCGAGTTTCCAAAGACACTAAACTATTATGGTACTTGTGTGTCTGTTTTTGTTATGTATTATATATTCCATAAAATTAATGTAATATCTATCTACGTCAATCTTCGAGTCTCCACAGTTGGTATCAGAGGAAAAGTTTAGTCAACATTTGGAAACTAGGATGAGAAAACTTTAGTGAGATCCCTAGATATAATTCTAAGATATGTCTAGGGATTTCCCTAAGGATAAGTATAAGTATAGGTTATAGTCCTATAATTACGGTAACGATCTTAGAAATAAACCTAAGATGTTAGATATTGAAGGTACTCCCCCTTTATTATGTTGTTTTCCCTAGCATGATTTTTGCCTCTCACACTATTCTTTTTGGGTTTTAGATGATGGCTGGAACCCGAAGGAACCGTGTTGATCAATGCAATAGAAAATGCAATGATTGTCCTCCTGAACAAACAAATGTTATGGGAGATGGAGTGAAAAATCTTATTGCTATACTTACACAAGGTCTGAATCATTCGGGACTTCCAAATGAGCAGAGAAGGGAACAATATTCTATTGAGTCCTTCATGAGGCAACGTACACCTTCTTTCAGTGGGTCTTCTGATCCACTTGTTGCTGAACAATGGATCAGTACCACTGAAAAGATATTTTCAGTTCTTCAATGTTCTGAACATGATAAATTCATCTTAGCAGTATATCGTTTGGAAGGTAAAGCTGAAAAATGGTGGAATATTATCAAGAATACGAGGCCAAGAGATGAAATTGAGTCCATGGAATGGAACAAGTTGAAGAACTTATTTTTCAATAAGTACTTCCCTTGTATTCTTCGAACAAAGATGGAGAAGGAGTTTCTTGAACTAAAGCAAAATGATGATGAATCTGTTGGTGTATACGAAGCGAATTTTACAAGGCTTGCAAGGTATGCATATGGATTTATCATCCAACCTGAAACTAAAGTTCATCGATTCTTCAGTGGCTTAAAACCAAATCTTCGAAGGGAATTAGCTATAAGAGACTTCAGTAGCTATGAAGAAATTGTGTGTTGTGATATTAAGGTAGAAATAGAAGTTGGTGTTACATATCCATCTCATGGTTTTGACAAGAAACGAAAGATGGAGTTCAAGACGAAATCTCAGAATAATGGTGAAAAGAAGATGAATTTTTCCTTATTCTTAAAGTGTGGAAAGAAGCATGGTGGAGATTGTCTTAAAGGGACTAGAAAATTCTTTAAGTGTGGAAAAGAATGTCATCGAGCAGCTGAGTATCTAAGTAATGGGAAAAGGGTTTCTAATGATGTGAATAAAGAAAAAACTAAATAGAATGCACCACCAACACTTCAATGCTTCAAGTGAAAGGAAATGGGGCATTATGGTAATAACTTCCCAAATCCAAGGGTTATTAATGATCGACATGAGCAACCACTTAAGGCAAAGGACAAAGGGAAGTCACATGAGATCACTATTGGCGATGTTGAATATGACGACAATGTGGTGGATTGATTATGTGTTTATGTAATGGGATTCCAAAATAATGTTGTATATAGTATCGTGGAATATTAGAATATTTATGTATTGGTCTATTGTGGTTTTCAATAATTTTATGTTACCGGTAACCATGGAAAGTGATTGAGATATTTTTGGAAAAAAGATGATATGCACATAATGAAGGGATAAGGAGAAAATGAAATGTTTTATAGTATTCATGAGCTCATGACTGATATAAGTAAATAGTTATATCATGGTTTGAGGTTTTGGTATGTGAAAAGAGTTAACTTTTGACAGCACTCATGTTTTCGCTAAGATTCAATGGGTATTCATTTTTCAAGAGAATACATGATTAAGGCCTTCGAATGTTTGGAATGTGACCAACAAGACATATCTCATAATATATGGGGATCAACGATGGTATTAACATGCTTGTTATATGAACTCTTTGGTAATCATTTTCACTATAATATGAGATTGGACAGAAGTATTTTGGATAAGCCTAAAGATTGGAAAAGATTATGTTTGACATAAGTTAGTATTGTTTAAGGATAGAACTTTTTTTATATTATTGATCGGTTGTTATAGTAATTTTGTTTTAGAAAAAGGACAACCTGCAGGACGAGCGACAACCCATCGCGTCAGACAAGGCTTTGGGAATCGAACCCACAACCGAAGTACGAATGGCCTTTATTGCCTACCACTGGCCTACAGGAAGTCCATGTTTAGTATAAACTAGTTTTATTATATTAAGCAGTATGATAAATGAAGTATAAGTCCATTTTAGGAACCATATATGATTAATCACACTATAGATCGACTTTTGTATATTTAATAACTTTTGCTAACCTTTTGTTTGAGACGGATTGAATGACTCGTCATTCTATCACATGATCTGCTAACACTTCACGAATAACAAATTCAACATAATTTCTTTAAAAGATGAAGTGGAAATTTTTCAAGGCACGAACAACAGTGAGATTATACCAAAATAAAGTAAGTATTTATTCTAATTCAAATTCATCAACTTTAGGGAAATGATCTTGAAAACCAAAAATGTTGTCCTAGTGCCCTTGTATCCGATGAATCAGATGGTACCTTAGATCGTCACAAATTTATTGCTTTGTGATTGTTGGCTTTTTCATAGCCATGTTCTCTACCACTCTCCATCAGAACATGAAGGTTATATTTTTCTTCCATATCCATATTTTCACCTATGTCCTTCTACGTGGAAACCTAGGGATGAGTTAATTTGGGTAACCATTATGTTTCATACATTAATTTTTTAAAGCCATGTTTTGGTATTTCTTTTTACGATGTGGGTTTCTATTAAAGAAACTTTCAAGTAGTAAACCATTTATAACCCCGACGAATTTCGAGGGAGAAATTCATTTTAAGGGGGGTAGAATGTAACACCCCGAGATTTTATGAAAAGTATTCTTTTTAATTGATGTCTTGTGTTGTACGCTACACCAAAAAGATCTTGCACAACACACATCCCTGACTTGCCTTGCATTACACACAATCACGACCTTCCTCGATAGCGGGTGTAGTACGCAATACCGAGTTTCACTAAACGAGATATTATTATTATGAACTAGTTGTAATGAATAGTAATACCCAATTTTTGAAATTTTATAAATTTTATCTTTCAAATTGGACTTTATTTTTGGATTCGGAATATCAAAATTATCTTAGGGTGAAATTCTAGTACTTTTCGGATAACTTTCATATTCTGATAAATAGTTTAAATTACTAAATTTTAATTAAAAACAACTTTTTTAATCGAAATAATTAATAGTGATAAATTATTAATTTGAGTGGTTTTAAAGTATATTTAGAATATATTTTTACAATTTAATACAATGTTGGTCATTGGATGTAATTTCACATTTAAACCAGACATAAACAAGTGTCAATCTTTTGATAGTTATTATCTCTTAAGAACACGCTATTTGTTTTGACGACGAGAACGAATTTTTAAATTAATTAATGCAACTAATATGTTTTAAATTTGGTAAAATAGAAATCCTTTTTGAATTCATAATATCAAATATAGATTAGGCCAAATTTTTGGTATTTTTCTGTAAACTTTCATTTTTTTGAAAAATAGTGAAACCACTTAGTGGTAGTTAAAAAAAATGAATTTTTCATAAAACTTAATTTTACCGCTTCTGTGAGTGGAATTTTGAAAATCTTAGAGACACGGTTAATATCAAGGACTAAAATGTGGTTCAATGAGAAGAAAATAATTTTTGGTGAATAGTAACATTTTACTTTTGTTTACCACGGTTAAAAGTAAATAGGGTAGTTAAGGGTAAAAATGATATTATTATTACCCTAAAACATGTACTAATTCAATTAGATAAGTGTAATTAGACCAAAAACAACCTTAGGAATAAAATATGACCATTTAGGACCACTTGGATTAGATTAGGATATTTATTATCAATTTATTTAAAGAAGGGTTAAAATAGTTAAAATCAAAGTTTAATAACTAATGAATTTTTAATATAGGGTTATACGTAAGATAAATTCAACTATAAATATTTATTAGAAAGATAAAATTATTTCCTACATAATGGTATTTTATTTGTAATTTTTATACTTAAAATAAGTTAATTTATTTATGATACAATGATGATGCAGTCATTATCTTATTAATGACATATTGACATAATTAATGTTATAAATACCCAAATAAATGTAATTTGAGACTTTTAATGAATTCCAATAATTTTATTTGTTAATATGACATGTTAGTATTGATTTAATTAAATTTTTTCGAACTAATAATTCTGTTATGATTTTCACAAAAATCAATTACCAAATAGTGTCAACGTTGACATAAAATAGTTTTTAAAATAAATACTATATTATTAATTGTTATTTTATTCCTAAAATTCTAAGGTTCGGCAAAATGACTTAGATAAGGATGTATATATTATTAATAAACAACTTGGGGTTCTTTTGGATTGATATAGTATGTTTATAAACCTTATAGTGTAAGAAGACAAGAAGACACGGTAAAAGTTGAATTATCTAACTTAAAGTAAAATTTAAATGATAAGGTTAAAATTGATACCTAAACATGTCTAAATTCTATTGGATGAGAGTATTTCGACCCATCCCCACCTTAGATTAGAAATATATCAATTCGGAGCTATTAAAAACCGAATTTGACTTTATAATAAAATAATATTTTTAGTTATTCCAAAGGTGCCCCTCTCCTCCCTTATAAAAGGCCACCTCATCCCCCTCTTCCTCACACCACTTTGAGCCTTCACGCTCAAACAAACCATACCAATATCTCCTCTCAACTTCCCTAGAAACATCCTAGAGGTCCTGGTCATCTTCAAAGACCAATTTTAGTACCCTAAGAGGAGGATTCAAAGAGGCGTGTCAAAGAAGAGGTAATATCCATTACCGATTCTTTCAATTTTCATTCTTCTTCAACTTATTCTTCTTTAGTTTCT
The DNA here is from genome assembly GCA_963277665.1 of Viscum album. Lineage (NCBI taxonomy): Eukaryota > Viridiplantae > Streptophyta > Magnoliopsida > Santalales > Viscaceae > Viscum > Viscum album. Next base: position 559,105,522 of record OY728167.1, on the reverse strand, counting down.
TCATTATGAAGTAATAACATTATTATCACTCATATACTGATATGTTATTATACGTTTTAAACAACCATATAACACCATCTATCCATCCTATGGAAAATGAAATCACCGCGCATGCGTACGTACAGAATACCGTCTCCACGCCGTGGTGTAATCTGTTTTTCCAACCCCACCTTACTTGGATGGGTATAATGGTGTAAATAATAACGATAAATAGTTATTATAACATCATACTGATTAAGATATATTTTATCATCCACTCCAGTTCAATTCAATAATCATGGGAACGATATAATCGCTCGTGCGTACGTACGGAATACCGTCTCCACGATGTGATGTGACTCGTTATACATGATCGTCATTGCATAATGATTATATAAATTAATTGAAAGAATGAATAGGATATATATTACACTAATTCCATTCTGGAAATGAGGTATCTAAAACCTAAAGAGTAGAATAATAATTTATTCGACAAAACACGTATAAGAACAAAAAGTAATAAACACCCGAATAACAAGAAACAATGAAATATTACGAATAATATGCTAAGAATATGACCATATATGATATCATAAAAATAAGTATGATTCTAGAAAAAGTCAAAAACATTATTTAAATCATTATATAGAATATTCGGACAAATACGAAGCAAATCGGACCGATGGTAAGGGAAAATATCACAATCTCATTTTTATCTGAGATTGTTTATACTTTGGTATTTACTGGGGTGTATTTTATCATCCACATCCATGTTTCCTCAATATGTAATATTGTTTCCATCCACCTACAATTGTTTAAATCAAATTTTACCCTTCGGTGAGTTTTTAGTAAAATATATTAAAGGAATCTTTCTTCGTTTTTCGTAAAATGTACTTTTTGACTTTTCTGAGAAAAGTATGGAAAGAAGGTTTTTTTAACTTATACGGCATGAATGGATTTTTAGAAAATTATTTCAAAGAAGATTCATTTTCAATTTTTCAAGATTATTTTTAATAAACTTATTTTAGTTTAAAATTGTATGACATGTTAAGAAAGGAAAATGTTTTTGAAGTAGAAAGGATATTTTCCTCAAGAATGGAGTTCAAGTGTTTTATCAAAATTATTTTCCATCTAAGATAATATAGGGTTCTGTTTCTATCCCTATTATTACATTTATTTGATTATGTTGTGATGTAATTATTTTTTTGAACTCCTTTATCTTATATTAATTGTTTTATGATGTCATTATGTTTAAGAATCCCATTTTTATTACATGGGTTATGCTATGATGTATGGTTTATGATTTTTTGGCACACATAAGAATGATATCATTATGAGATGGGTGGGACCTATATCTCCCTCCAATGCATCGGGTAAATATTTTATTTCTCATGAGATAGACATGGCTAGAATGGCAGGTGAAACTGGTTCAGTGAAACAGGACAGAAACGAGGAGTAAACTCGGTTCAGAAATGGACTTTGTCCACTAAGATAGTCTTGGAAATGTGTCTTGACTAATAAAAAATGATTCTCTATGATTATGTGTGTTTGCCACAAAGTTTAGTGATTTATGTTACGATTATTGGGATTACATTTCACTACTATGATTTATCCCAAGTAATGAAATTATGATCTCTTTTGTAGGTTACGATTTCAAAATGTTATGTTCTTATGTATATGATCTGATTGCTATTTCTTTTGTTTACCCTAACAGAGAATTTGAGCTCACCCTTTATATGTTTTTTCCCCGGGATTTAAAGAAATGTTTTAGGTAAGAAAAAAAAGGGACGATCTTTATGGGAGATTTTAAAGATCTTTCACCACGATTAGATGATTATATTCCGAGTTTCCAAAGACACTAAACTATTATGGTCCTTTTGTGTCTGTTTTTGTTATTTATTATGTATTCCGCAAAAGTAATGTAATATCTATGTACGTCAAGCTTCGGGTCTCTACATTAGTGATATTGGATGTTTTCCAGAATGGTATTCTTCGTTTTTTAATAGTTCGAAAGACCTTGCATACTAACTACATCCCCGTATATTACCATAGGTTTCACTCAAAAACAATGAGTTCTCTGAGATATCTGACACGCTTCTACGATAAACAAAAGTATAAAAATACCACATCAAAAATATCAAAAATAAACAACCACAAAACCCATATTAAAAAAATTCAACTACCTATGGAAAATTGAGGTATAGAATGAGAAATATTTGTCCAAGAAATACTATATACCCACCACTCAATCGTTGAATGTCCTAACTAATTTATACCATCAACCCAAAAAATAAGAAAAAATATCTAATGAAATTTTCTAATGAAATACCTCAGGTTGACCTGACATGATTCTTGAGTCATTCCACCAAAATGCCTATGGCAGATTCTTAATAAACCAAGGATAGTGAAAATTACTAGGGTATCATAAGTGAACACATCAAAATGATTTCACCAACATGAAAAACATGATTAGTAATGGATTACAATTGAGATCCCAGTATGTGGTTTTTATTCACTAGAAATCCATTACCTAATAAATAATTAGTTCTAAAACAAGAAAATCCAAACAAGACATAATAATAAATGATACCAGACTACTTTTTTAAAAAAAATCCCATTATAATGAAACTATTTTAGGATAATATTTCAGTGTAAAAAATATGGAAAAAATCTAAAAACTAGGAGGGCATTGATCCTAATACACCACCTGACCAAACTAGTCACTTAAACTCTAGAGACCACATCCACCATAAGCAGTTAACTTTTAGGTCACCATTATAACTAAAATCACCCACCTCCAAATAGAGATTCGTAGTAGCATAATATTCAAGGCATGACATGGGAGCCTATAAGAATCATGAATACTACTTACCCATAAATGTGTGTAGGTATGGTCAGTGAAAAGTAATTATAGGATTCCACCATGATTATATTGTTTTACTTTTAGAGAAAAATGAAGTCCAATAGATTGAATGTAATAGAAAATATATTTTCATTTACATTACACTATGTTGAAATAAAAAAACACATTAAAAACTTTCTTGAAACACATCATTTATAAATCATGGCATAAAGAGAATTTACCAAGGGAATTTATTTTTTTAATAAAATATTATCCTTCAAAAATACCACCATTATAAAATCCATGGTGAAACTTAACTTCCCATTAAAAACATATCTTTTAACAATATAACCTTCACCGATGTTAAAATAATACATTTAAATTAAAAATTTCACTATGAGTTAATTTAAGTAAAACCCTCTTTACATCTTAAAAAATATAACACACAATGTCTTTAGATAATAATAATGAATAAAGGGGGAACATAATAAAATAAAATCCATGAATATTTATAAAAAATGAAAATAATAACATCAGTTAAGCCTTAAAATAATAATGATTAATAATAAATATACCATACATCAACATAATCTCAAAAAAATTGATATAAAAATCTCATGAAAATAATACAGAAAGAGACATAATATATGATAAATAACATCTGGAAACACCTTAGGAACTAATGGGACAAGTTCAAGATGTGAATAGGTGGAAACAACTGTCCGTAGGTTAAATATCATTAAAATTGTTACCCGAATCACTCTCAACAAGTATTACCTATAAAATATCCCCTAACCGGGTTATAACATTGAACCAGGGCCTACTATCTTATCTGTAAATCTCAAATATTATATCCAAAATCCAAACCACCCAAACATGAATCACAATTCACTTAATAATTAACACATTATCACTATTATAAACAATAGAATATAACATGTATCAATAATGGTGTATAAAAAATAAATAAAATATATATTTCACACCAAATTTTAGACATGCATTTACCTTGAATCAAGAACAACACCATTATAAAATCTTTTTTAAAACAACCTTTGAAAATAAATTATAAATTAAAGGGAACATAAATCAATAACAACGAATAGATTCAATAAATTCATGGAAATCGCTATTTTCTTAAATCAACCAATACACTACCTTTTAAAAATAAGGAAACCCCATTAAAATAAGACAATCCCCATTAGAGTGGGGAAACACTATTTTTAATATACAAAAACCCATTCAAAAAAATGAGAACTCTATTTTATAAATCTAAATTGGCCGAAATCATCATAAAACTGACATTTTATAAAATTTATAGAAAGAGTAATATAATATTTATAATAAACTGAAATTTTATTTAGTAATTCAACCATTTTTTAATAAATAAAATCCAACCCAATCAGGAAAAACATTTCATAAAACCAATGTTTATATCAAATACCCTATTATATTAGTTAAAATGGGATTAATGTATTCAAGGATCTATAGAGAAAAACAAAATGGATCTCAAATAACTACCACAAGAGAAAAACCATTTCACCTTCAATGGAAACCATATAATTAGGTTGGTTGTGATGGATAATAACCCTTAGAGACTAATTTCTCCAATTTAGTACAACCCTAAACATCCAAACTAGATAACCATGCAAAATGTGGTTATAGAACATTAGAGAAAGGGAAGAAAAATTGTTTGAGAAGGAAGTATAAGCCTTAAACATTTGATCTAGTGAAGAAACACTAAGAAAACATCAATAATCCACTTGAAATTGGCATTGAGAAAGTTAGAAGGTCATTTGGAGGGACCTAGGTTAGAGGAGTTATATTTGGGGAAGAGTGGGGGAGAAGCCTAAAATAAAAACATTTTCATATGTTAAAAATAACCCAAACCACAATGGTCACATGATTTATATATATTTTTATCAAAATATGTAGTCAGATGACCCCAACCATCCAAAACATCCTAGGACACATAGTTACTACTGCCTAGTTTCCCAAAACATTCCCCTTACCATATAAACCTACTAAAGATATAAAAACATCAAAATGTAACATTGTTACACCCCAAACATAATGGAGTAATCACACATATAAATATAAAAATGAATGTTACATTTCAAGGTGCCACAATTCTCTATCAAATTCCAAGTATCAATTGGTGATGAGTTTCTTTGTGCAAAGAGGGTTCTGTCTGACATGACATTATTCAGAAATAAAATGATATTATTCATGATTTATTATTTTTGATATCACTTGCATTTTTTTCATGATTTGTGGCTCATTGTTTATTTTTTATAGGGTTGTTATCAAAAATATATGCATTAATGAACATATTATTTTTTGTATTTTTATTCTTCAATTAATTTTTTGTTTGATTTAATTATCAAAGGAAGTTTTATCTATAAGAATATATTTTTATTGACATTAATATGAAAAATTAAATATTTATAATTTAATTAGTAGTTTTTTCTATTTTATTATGAAACCTAACAGTTTCAACTGATTGTTGAACAAATAGGTTGTATGAATTTTTGAGAAATAGGTAATATTGTTTCACCAAATAGTTTTAAAATAAAATTATTACATTAGTTTATATATAATACTATCACATGAGAATCTAAATAAATTTTTAGATACAAATAGGATTATAAAACGGATTTTAAATTTGAAACTAGTGATAATTGGGTGAAATATTTATTTATTAATAAGAAAATAACATTATAATGGTGTTCATTAAAATTATATTGCAATGTTATGATCCAATAAATATTTTTTCTAAGAGATCATAATATTCATTTAACTACATTTTTTATAACATCATCATCGTAAATTTTTTCTTTATAAAAAATTGAAAAAAATACCATAAAAATTATCCTTAGATTTTTTCCAGATGAAATTGCTAAAAATGCCTTTATTGTGTGATATATCAGGTGTTCCTTCTATTTTAACCATTATTTCCACGTTTATAGTATCTAATAGGTTATAAATTTCCAAATTTTGAATGAGATCAACTAATAGAACAAAATGATCCTCTGAGAGTATCCTTGCCCCAATAATTATACTCTAATATCTATTAACATTTCAAGTTCATGAATATACAATGTTCTGAGATTAAAATATAGCCTATATTGAATTTGGGGATTTTTTGGGATATATCATTATTAAAATGATTTGTTTTGTAAATGTAAATTAAATTCAAAATTATCAGCATCCTTAGTTGAGAATGTACATATGAGGTACATTTTCATAATCTATTTGTCCAAAAATTGATCTACTATGATAAATATATTTTAATAATATTAATATTTTCTATAGGTGTTTCTATCATACAAATTAAATGGGAATAAATATGAATGATTTTTTTATTTGTTAGGCCAAACGTCATTTTTAAACAAAAGCAATTAATTGATGAAGATAGAAGTTTACTAAGAGTGCACCATATAGCCGAATCATTTTAATGAAAAAAATAATAGAAAAAATTCCCTTCTTAATGCCTATAATTAATGAGAAATACTCAACATTACAACAATAGAAATATATTTTCATTTTTTCTATTACATATTAATTTTTATGGAATAACTATATTTTCATCGCAATCAATATGGATTCTTTGAAGATGTATGTATTTAGATCTAATTCATGGATATCCATAAATAGACCATATATAATGTTCCTTATGAATTATTAATATTATACATTTGAAACTTACAAATAAAATTAAAGTTATTTTTTATAATGTTTTAATAATTATTTTATTATAACAGAGTCGTACATATAAATCATCAAAACTATGGAACAAGAATGACCAATGCACACAATGTAATGAACCATAATTTTATCAATGGAGTTTCTCTTTTGAATCTATAAATGTGTCATAAATAGTATTATAATATTATATAATTCCCACACACCACATGGTGAAACCGACTATATTTTTTTGAATTAATTTAAACATGACATTTAGAATATAAATATGGCCACATGAAATGAAATTATTATAATGGGAATAAATTAAAAATAATAAAACTACAATATGAAAATTTGGATATGCTCAATCTCCCAGAATAAGAACACTCATGAAAAACAATGTAGAAATGAATCAGAATATTAGTAATGCAATATGAATTTTAAAAATTATATACAGATATATATATATATAACATTGATTGAAAATATAATTGAATGAAGAATGAATGAAATATGAACTATTTATTGAATGTAGGGAACCCATATGACCATTTCAAATATTACATTTACAATCGTAATCTACCTATTTGAATAGTAATCTAACCATTAGGAATAGTAACATGACCATTAGAATAGTAACATCACCTATATAAATGTAAAATAATATTTTGGTATCTTATCAAATGATAATATGACATATTTATGTCAATTTACATGTAAAAAAAAGTTTTAAATGATTAAATAAGTGTTTATATTTTTATAAAACAAAAATTATTTATTTGTATTTTTATATAAATATAAATATTTAAAATATATTTTATTTTTATAAAATGGGTTTATAAATTGATATAATGTTTCATTGTAATTATAATATTATTTTATGACATTGTAAGTATTTTTTCAAAGGGTCCGAAAAGTATGAATAATATGAAAATTTATATTTTAAAAATAAATGAGGATTTTATTTAAAAATAAATTTTATCATATTTAGAAAATTATTCTCATAAAAATAATTTTATTTTATAATCTATATGTCAAAAAATTTAAAGAATTTTTTTTTCTAAAATATTTAATTTTTTGTGAATAGTGAAATATGAAAAAATAAAATATCTAACATTATGGGCTAAATACATGATTTTTTTTGTCAGGGATGATGTATGAACAAATTTTTTAGACCCCACAAGAACTATTTTATATATATATTCATAATAATTATTACAATTGGATGTATTGAGTCAAAATAATAAACTAATGAATATAATATTCAGAATCACCCCTATAACCCTTATAAATACCACCCCACTACCCCTTCCCCTCATAACATATAAGACATTTAGTTTTAGAAATTTAGACTTAATTACCTTCCCAATACTGTCCCCCAAATTTTAGTTCTTTGGGTCCCATATGAAAATTATTCCAAGGAGCCTTAATGGGTAGCATAAAAGGACACAGCCAAAGGGAGAGGTAAACTCTAAACTATTTCTTCAATTTTATTCTTCTTATACCAAACCATTTTTTTTCAACCACCTATAGATACCTAAGTATGTTAAATATAATCACATATTATTTTTATGATGTAGTAAACATCTTATACACTCCCTTCATACATTTCTGATGAAAAAATGTTGTTCACCATATGGTTGGTTCACTACCTCCATGAACAACATACACGGTTTTTGTCCACTGAAGTTAAGGTTGTTAATAAATATTTTAAAATGATTAAATAAGATGATAATAATTATAATATAACTTATTTAATTTTATTTAATTAATATTCATACATAATATTAAATAAATCATATATTGATAATGATGGTCGGTAAAACTACCTAAATGAACTTACCATATCAAATTAAAGTTTTTACTAAATGAATCATTTCTATATCAGATAACAGAAAAAACTATTAGGGAAATTTTTAATTTATTTATATACATTGAATCCATTTTATTTCACTTTTTTTTTGTTATAGATACATTTGACAAGAACATCAATAATTATCCTCAAGTTATCTGACCATTCAACTATAAAACTAACACCCTCAGAATAATGAAATTAAACATTATATCTCATTGATATGTTCATAAATTTTAATAATAAATATATATTAGAACATATATAGATGGAAAATTTTCTTAATTATGAAATTAATGAATCTTATTTAATTATCATAGACATTAAGTTCACGTTCATAACAACTTTAGAACCTATGGAAAGGGACCTCTCTGAACCACCCTGTTTTCATTTACTCATATACTTTCTCAATCTAATTAATATTATCTCAATATTTTATGATATTTGATGATTTTGAATTATTTATATTTTTATCTTACATATATACATATCGTATTCTACCTTCCATTTATGGGGTTATACATTCATTAATATTATTAATCAAATTCCTTCTTTAAAATAAAGCCTGATTTAAGGGAACGTTTCTAACCCTTAATCCATTATGTAACAAAATTTTATACTATTTTTCCCTTTCATGAATTGTTTAAATAAATTAATATTTTATTTATAAACATTCTGGTTTATATCTAGTATTCAAGTAAAATTCCATGTTCTTTCTTTCTGGAAGAATCTTTATCTGATTCCATAAAACATCATTTTCAAAGTTCATTCATATACCCAATTACCTGCACATTCAAAATATTTTTTTATGTAAAAAAAATATTTGAGACATATTCTTATTTATTCAGATATTAAAACTAAAAATATTTAATTTAATATTCTATTTATAATCCTTATGAAATCTCTATTGATTGTTATCTAAGGCAAGATTATGAAACCAGTTTCCCACTATGAGTAATTCCCCTATTTATTCCATAAGTTTTATTTGCATTTGTAGCAAACATATTCATGTATATATTTTTATTAGTGTGAAAAATTATCACTCTAATTCATTTGGTAGTGTTTACGTCTTGGGAGATGACATGTAAGGGATTTGGGAGAAAATCTAACCCATTATGGGACTATTTCCACCTTGTGATGTTGTCTTGGCTGTTAGACTTGACTTATTCTCATATAATGTTATATGTTATAGCCACATTCCTATGTTTCCATGATATTATGATTACATGTTATTTTTATTATTCTAAAAAAATGAATTCATGAACCTAGTTTTACAAAATCATCCGGCCTCTTGACCTTTTGGTTATCTTTTTTTGATATTTATGTTATAAATCATGTAATAATATGTGTAAAAGGATTGGGCATACATAGAAGGTATCAAAGGAAACATGTGATTATTTTTTAGGATCCAGACTAGAATAATTTAGTTTCAACTCTAGGGATAAGTCAATTTAGAGGAAAACATCCTGAAATTTTGTTGAATTATAGAGCGAGTTGTTTCCAAGAAATTACATTTCTGTATGGATACTACAATTGGATATAGATCTTTCCCAGTTTCTCAAAAAGGTAATTTCCTCTAAAAGGGGTAATATAGTATTTAATTTATCTTCCCCTAGGTAATGAAAAATGGTCCTTAATATACACTTGTTTTAACACTCCCATGGGATATTCTTTGGAAAAGTCAATGACTCTTCACAACCCATTATGATGGACATGAATATATTGTTAGGATAGAAAAAATATTTCCAAAACTACAACGCATAACCTAAATTGAAACCTATAGAATCATATTTTAGGAAATTAATGTCATTTATATGTTCATCCATCTATGTTCATAGTTTAACATTTTATATGGTTTTATTTTTAGTAATCTCATCCCTAAGTATATTTTCTATATTAAAAATTACTCGAACCCAACTCTAATAGTGAAAGGAGTGATCAATATCCTTCTATGAACATTAGATTTCCTATATGATTATATTTCTTCAAATTATTTCATCTCTTTTATGTATAATATAACTTTTTTAAATGCCACCTCTTAACAAGCATGTTGAGCTATCTATGAGGACATAAAATGAACATTTTTTTACATCCTAGTTATATAAATATTCTCTGATAAGGCCTTCTGGATTGATCCTTCAAGAAAATATTGTCATACATAATTTAATATAATTGGATTATATATTTTTAATGTATTAAATATCATTATATAATTAAAACATAATTATTTAGTAGGGGGATATCATTCTTCAAATCTTGATTCATTTTACAATTTTGTACTACTGTAAGGAGGAGGATGAATCTCCTTTGGAATCTTATTATCATGTGTGGATATTGTTACCTTTTGAGAAAATATTTATTGATCAAATTATTGAGACCATGGAGAGAATCATACTTGATAACATTCCCATTAAAATTTAATAGACTTATGTATTACCTAAAAAATTACTTGATCATCCTCATTGATAGGTTGAGTACTGAATCAAACGTATACATAGATTTCTATCCATATCCAATACTCTACACATAATGGAAACCATTGAGTTGGAATAACTAAATAAGAGGTTATAAGAGAATCATGACAAGGGTTTTATACAACCAAGTTCTTTCCAAATGGGAATGACATTCCTCATAATTAGGAAGAACGATGGGTCAATGTGTTACTACATTTATTATTGTGAATTTAAAAAAATCAGGATAAAGAAAAAATATCCCTTACAATGGATAAAAAATTGTTTGATCAAATATATGTGGAACATTATTTAATTAAGGTGGACCCTCAGAAATTATATCACCAATTAAAGGTAAAGAAGGAATATATTACCCAAACTGACTATCAGATAAGGTATGGAAACTATGAGTTCATAGATATTCTATTCAAATTCACCAAAACACCAATAACACTTATGAACAAAATGAATAAAGTATTTATATATTACATCAAAAATTGTTGTTTTATTTAATGATGTTATTTTGATGTACTCTAAAATTAGGTAGGATCACGAGGAGAATTTTAAAATAATTCTAATGAAATTGCGAAAGGAGAAGCTATATGAAATGTATAGTAAATGTGAGTTTTGGATTGTGGAAATATCATTCATGGGGAATGTTATCATCAGAAAATGATTATATATGGTCCCTTATATGATATAGTAAATTAATGAGTGGACCAAAATAATATTTGTAATAAATATCAATAGTTTTCATGGATTGGTTAGGTATTATTGATGATTTTTTAGAAACATCTCACAAATTTCAATCCCATGAACCAAGATAACTCAGAAGGGGGTAAATTAATTCTAGACTGATGAATGTGAAAGGAACTTCATGGAATCTAAAAATACGCTTAACACTACACATGTCCTCAAATTCCCATAAGTGGGAGAATTTTTATGCTATAATATGATTCTTTAATGAAGGGATTCAGTTCTAGACTAATTAAAATGATAACGCAATAGCCTATGCCTCAAGGATATTGAATGTTCATGATAAGAAGTACCCAACTCATGATCTAGAGTTCGATTTAGTAATCACCACATTAAATATGTTACAGTATTATCTCTATGGGATGAAATGTGAAATATAAATGGATCATAAGAGCCTGAAATATATATTCACATAAAATTAACTTAATATACACCAATGAACATGGTTAGAACTAATGATGGATTATGAATTCTTATTACAATATTATCCTAGAAAATAAATAAAGGGATATTGTCTCCATATTGAAAGGATTTAAGAACCTTATCCACCTCAAATGGACAGAAGTCCTTCATTTGTTTTTTTATTTTGATAATCCACCTTTCAATTGGTGAGGTGGAACCCTTACAATGCCCGTAGGAGTAATTATTACATGGCTCATAGGCCTTAGAGGAATTCATTGCCCATAGTCTTGAAACATTACATACAACCCAATATAACTACTTGGATCTTCTCCTCCCCAAGATCTTCATCGTGAAATCAGCTCTCCACTTGTGCATGGCTATTCGGCTAGGCATTCTCATGCATACATAGACTTGTCCCGATGGAAGGGGTCATACCATCTCATTCCTGAAATCTATTTAGCTTCTGCACTGGTGAAAGCTCCTTGCTCATCCTACTTCTGAAGCCTATTCCTTGTAGGTTTTCTGGTTTGTATCTGCACTTAAGGTGGCCCGAAGGCCTTGAGGTGGCCCGAAGGCCTTACTGAACATCATCATCCCTTTCACAAATTATTTATCAACTATTCCTTTTGAATAAGAGAATGGATGATCAAAGAGATGATGTGGAAATATATAAGAATGTATAATCTATAAGAAAAGTTTACACCTTAGATTTATTAATTGATGAAAAAAGAGTTGTATGATTTGGGTCATGACAATATATACCATAAAATCCTGAGATAATGAACAAGTTATTGAATGATGCACAGAACACAACATTCTCCATCAACTAAGGGAGAAAAGAGATGTATCGATTCCTCTGATAACACTATTTGTGGGATAATATGAATAACGAGATCATATAATATACATAAAAATGACTAGTATGTCCATAGGATATTATTGAAAGGAAAAAGTACAAGGCGATGATACAAAAATTACCCATAAATATATGAAAATAGTAAAATATCACCATGGAATTTTTCACTGATCATCTGAATACATCAAGATGAAATAATTATATATGGGTATTTAGTGATCATCTTACAAGGAATTTTCATTTCATTTTAATTCACGAGGACCTCTCGTTTGATCAACAAGAAAGGATATACATTAGATCAGTGGTGAGGATAAACGGAAAACCACTAATGATTATATCTAATGGAGATCATTGATATAAATATATTTTATAGAAAAAGTATCCACAATTATCTAAACACTATATTGAACATCAGTACATTGTATCACCCCTAAATTGATTACTAATTTGAGTGAACTATCTATAAAAATGAAGTCATGTTGAGAGAATTCATGATAAACTTCATCGCAGGATGGGAAAAATACCTTCCTTCGGTTGAGAACTCATAAAATAAAAGTTTAAACTCAAGCATCCAAATCGATCAATATGAATCGAATAATAGGAAGATATATAGAACACTTTCTCATTATGATGAATTTGGATGACAAGAGCTATTAGGACCTAAAATGTTTAATGAAACAATTGAAAAGGTTAAGACCATTCCACACCACATCTGACAAGATTAAATTGGACAGAAGAGCTATGCTAACAATCATTGAAGTGGAATAGAGCTTGAAGATGGAGATAAAGTATTCTTTCAAACATATACATACATTTGATTCATGAGATTTTGGAATAAGGGAATGCTACGTTTGATGTAAATCATACCCTTTGATATTTTTAATAACACCGTAGATGTGGCATATCGACTATAACTCCCACCAACCCTTTATCATGTACATGACATATTCCACATATGCATATTGAGTTAGTATTCACAAAATCCCCAAGAATTTCTAAATAACGAGGTGGTACAACTAGAAAATTATCTCTCTTATTGGATAAATCGGTGAAGAACATGAACCATAGAGATAAAGTTCTATGCTACATAAAAAATCACCTTGTCAAAGTAATAAGGGTAAACCATAAGTACGAGGATATATGAGAATTAGAGGAATCTATGAAGTTTATGTACTCTCACCTATTTTCACATTAGTATGTATATTTAAATTTCGACTGTGAAATTTTGTATGGGGGGAAGAATGTAATGACCTAGAATTTTGTCAATGGAATTTCACATTTGAATATATATCTGTGTCATATTTTACAATATAATATTATATAATTAACATACACAACATCGTAAAACCAACTATATTTTTTTATGTTATCTTCAAAATTTCAATTTAAAAAATTAATAAGGGCTTAATAATTGAAATTATTATAATGGGATAAAAAATATTAAATAATATAATAATAATAGGAAAATATAGATCATTTATATCACACAAAATAATATCACTCATGAATAATAATGTATAATAAAATTAGAATATTAGTAATACCTCTTCAAGGATTATAATTTTTTGTTTGAATATAATACATTTCATAAATATAAAAAGGTAATAATGACTATCAATTTCAAAACATTATTTCTGACACTACAACAAAATTTATAAAAATATGTAAATTATTTATATATATATTTTGATAGTAAAATATTATTTTGTATCCCATAAAACTTATCATTTATTATAAATCTATATTATTTTCTGTATGGATTTCCAAGCCATTTACACACATTGATACATGACTTTGAACACAAGTATCCAATAAACACAACCAAATGATGGTTATTCCTTGTGTATTTATAGCACCGAGTTCATGAATATGTGTATTAACAAATATAATAAAAAACATGGAATCATAATATCATGTTAACATAGGAATGTGGTGGAAATATATAACATGATATAAGCATATGTCAAGGCTAACTCCACAGACAAAATCTCATTGTGGATAGAGTCCCATCACAGATTAGGTTTACACCAGAATCCCATCAATATCATATCATGAGAAATAAAAATTACCCAACTCATTAGAGTTCTATATAAGTACACTCATCATAACGTGTACCTGATTATGTGTTCTGAAAATGGAAACCAAACATAATACATAAACATAAGAATTACCAATGGAATTAAATGAGTTTCATAATATTTCATCCATTCAAAATCAAATGATGTATCATAATGATTACAAGGAGAAGAAGAAATTAAATGTTCTTGATGTTCACATATGAAAAAATAACCACATGTCTAATTTTTTTTATTTAAATAAATCATGATAATGATTGGATAATATGGATCTTCCCAATCCCCAGAAAAATCACACTTACAAATAACACTATAAAATAAAGTAGAATATTAGTAATGCGTAATGAATTTTCAAAAAAGCATATATATATATATATATATATATGTGTGTGTATAAATTTGAGATAATATATATGTGAACAAAGAATGAATGAAATATGGGGTATTTATAAAAATTATGTAACTCATACGACTATTACAAATCTGACTGTTGGAATTGTAATCTGACTGTTGGAATAACAATTTAAATACTAGGATTATAAATATGGTCATTATAATACTATCCTTACCTATGAAAATGTACAATAATATTTATTCATCTTATAAAATGAGAATATGACATATTTATATCATGATATATGTAACTACATGTTTAATATGATAATATAAGTGTTTTTTATAAAACATAAATGTTTTGTTTACATTTTTATATAAAAAATAAAGATTTAAAATAATTTTTATCTATATAAAATGTGTTTATATATAAAATTATGTTTTATTGTAATTATAATATATTTTATTGAGAACATAATTAATTTTTTCCAGGGTCCAAAAATTTATCATAATAGAAACTTTAGATATTCATGATCCCCAAAAATAATTGTACATATTCATAACATTGTATAAATAAAGTAGAATATTAGTAACACAATATGAATTTTGAAAATGGAATATATATATATATATATAACATATATATAATATAATTGGATAAATAAAGCATGAAATATGAGGTTATTATAAATACTATGGAACTCATATGAATATAAAACATTTTACTGATGGAATAGTAATATGACAATTGTAATAATAATATACGCATTTGGAATAGTAATCTGACTATTAGCATAGTAACCTCACCTATGTAAATGTAAAATTATATTTTGGTTTCTTATAAAATGATAATATGACAAATTCATATCATGACATAAGAAAATAAATGTTTTATGTGAAAAAATATGTGTTTATATTTTTATAAAACATTAATATTTACTGAAATTTTTATAAAAAATATAATGATTTAAAAGAATGATTATTTTCGTAAACAAGTTTATAAATTAATCTTTTGTATTATTATATTGATAATATATTTTTATAAGACCATAAGTAATTTTAAAATGGGTTTGGAAATTTATCATTATTTTAAAACAAGTATTCTTCAAATAAATAAAAAAATTATTTAAAAATTAAATTTATCAAATCTATAAAACTATTATCATAAAATATATTTCATTTTTATAATCTAAACATATAATAAGGATTATATAGAATGAAATGTCCATGGCCCAGAAGCCCCTAAATCGGTACCCCGAGCCGAGTCATCACATAACATCTAGCATGCCTCCCCGTACTCTAGAGGTTTCCAACTAGCAGTGAGGGTCTAATTATTCACATGGGGAGACTATAACCTCTTTACCAAAGTATGAAATAGTAGAAAAAAATACAAATTGTAGAAAAAATATGAAACCACTAATAAATATACAATCCAAACATCTCCCAAATGGTTACAAACCATAATTCATCATTAACCATGACATGAAAAACTATTACTGCAGGTGAATAAATCCCAAAAATAAGACAACAGTCAAATCTCCAATGAGGTCCCAACTCTAGGTCCAAATGATTCTCTATATATATCCCAAGAATAACCCAACATCGTAGTGTAGTGACCTTTCTCTTAACTTGAACTTCCACGAAAATATCCACTCAGTTACCCAACAACGGCCCAAGCTGGATGTGAGTACAAAACACAGTAGGCCACCACCAACATTGTCTACAAAATATCAAGTATAATAGACAATGAATTCTAGTACAAAATAAATTATATGTAAACAAGAGACAGTTTGGGTGACATTAGTTAACAAGTTTCATTTAATACATGACTATAATTTATCCCAATTCCATTTATTATACCAACTTCATTACATAATCAAATTTGATCACATGTTCCCTAGGATAGGCATAATTATCATCTACACAAGGATAAAAGGAAATTAGTCACAATGAATAAGGGAAACAAATCAAGTCCCTATCTCACTAGGGATCCATATATCACATGACCACATTATCGTCACCTTGATGCCTCAGTTCAGGTGGAATGCAACTGTTAGGGTAAAATAGTCTCCACCCCCTTCCCTAACCCATGCATTTTGAGGTGGAGTTTAGAGCCTCAGTTTAACTTGACCCATGGGCGTAGAACCTCATGTAGATACCCTACTCGACCAATCCATGTGAACATGCTTATTTATCATGTCACAACACACATACCACAGTACAAACAATAATATTAAATGCCATTAGAATTCACAATACATAACAAACTACATTGGAATTAATGTTATTCCATAACCCATTAATACATTTATAATTTTCAATTCATGTTCATTTATTCAAATCCCCATTATCATTCCTCAAACCCTTAACAGTATTAAAAAACCCTTATGCCTTATCCAAATTGATCAATGACCATTCATTATCCCATTTATCCCATTTATCATTTTGAACGAATTTACCCATTGATGCATTTCACGTACAATCCTCATATTGCATATCACATTCCCTTCATTACACTCAATCATTTAGGTGTACTACCTAATTCCTATGTGTTAAACCATCCCAAAAGTTCATCCATTAACTAATTACTTCCAATTAACAAATTCCCCATTTCCCATTCCATTACCCAATTTCATGTTCACTATTTGATATGCAAAAATCTTATTAAACAAATCTGACAAAATTTAATTATGCAATCGCCATAATATCATTCAACCCAATTACCCATATTTATTTCATTATGATAACACCTTGTGATTTTATCACCCTAGGAATATTTACAATTATTCTATTTATAAGTTAATAAACCATTAATACTTATTCTAAATGGGTTCCACATTATTATTCGGCACCCTTCACTTAACCTTAACACACTCTAGGTCTGGGTTTGCCAGCGCACCACATGGGTGGACCTAAAATTGTCAAGTACCCCCCCCCCCACACGCATACCATAAGGATTGTGAGGGTCTCAATTGGTTCCATAGACACCCATTTTAATCAAACACCTCAACAGGACCAAGAACGAAAAAGGGAAATACATGAACACACCCTTCCATTCACAAGTCTAACATTAAACTATGGGATAATACTTATAGACCACTTTCCTTAAATCCGTTGATGAACATGCTCTTAATCATGGAATAAGATCTAGATTCAATAACCCCTTGAATCCCCAACTTTGGTTCCACCAAAAAAAATAGAGTTTTATGGTTTCATAAGAGGATGGGAGAAACCACAAGCCCTAATCCAAAAAAGAGAAGCAAGAGGAGCATTAGACTTACCCGGGGCTTCGATCCACAACCAATGGTGCTAAAAATGACCAAGAATTGAAGGAGAATCACATCTTGGAAGCATGGGTCATCCAATTCTATCACTAGGTTTTTATGGGTGAAAGGGAGGAGAAACCCATGTTGGGCTTGAAAATCCCAGAGTGGAAATTTTGTATATTTTCCAACTTTTCTAGGCCGCACGGTTTACCCACACGATTCACCAAACTCTGTGAAAACCATGCAGAATATACTACCTAGAAATTACCACCTTTAAATGGTTTCCATGTAATTCCACACAGTTTAGCAAATAGTGCAAAAATTCTGTGAATTTCTACTGCCCGCACGGTCTCCCCTCACACAGTTTTCCAAATTATGTGTAAACTGTGTGGGTTTACCCGAGAGACCCACATTCCCCTTTTTTAGGTCCCAAACCCCCGAAACACTCCCATTCCTTATCAAGGACTCAAGAAAACACTTATCTAGCCAAAAAAAAGATTCCCAAGACAAAATGTAAATGAAAACATAATTTACTAAAACATGGGACCTTACAACCTCCCCACCTTATAACAGCTCGTCCTAGAGCCGCTCTTCCATGGATCCCTAAACTTCCGCAACTAAAGGAAATTACACGGGGCCTACCTATCCATTTCCTCCTGCCATTTTATTATTAAACATCACAAATCCAGTCTATCATGAAAATAGGGCACAAATATTCTCCACAAGCCTTCCACAAAACAACCACAACATGAGCTGGAAACTCCTGGAGAATGCATCCGCTTAAACTATTCCTACCACGAGAACATCATGGTGGAAAATTAGATAACAACACCTAACTCACAACCCAAAGAAACATAATAAAAAATATCAAATCATCATGGAGAAACCAATCGATATATCATCAACCCGATCCTCTATACAACTTGTCACCCAAATAACATGGCATCATTTTCCTATGTTTTTCAAAATCTAACAGTGACCGAAACCCGATATCACCTGAAGGAAAACAAAAGATCCTCCCAACTATGTTTCCTAATTATTTCATTCTACAACTATGCATCCAAACACAACACGAAACTCTTGGATACTCGACCAGTTAAACCGTTCCAAATCTCTTTATAGGGGCTAACTCACATGAACAATGACCACTCGAGTTCTTCCAACCTGAAACTCTGATCACGTCATCAACCAACCATTTATCCAGTATGGTTCTATCCACCATTTCTAGTTAGTTAGAACCTCCTCCATCGATGAAGGACCACGAAAACACTATCCAAATTTCCCATCACATCACCTGTTCAAACTCACCCGCCCATGAATATATGGGGAATTACCCAACATTGGCATCCATCCACACCATTGAAACCATTCAGGATGACATTCCTACACTATCCATGACTAAGATCAACAAGAGATCACTCAGGTAAAACTTCATTTAAAAATGTTCTATCTGCTACAACATGAAACTGGGGTTGTGTTACTCTCACCACACCCATTCATGTTTTTCATCTCAGGAAATACCACATTTTATTGTATTGTCCCAGAACACCCACCTTCCACTAATGGTATGCTACCCCTTTCTCACCTTCCCATATTGATTACTTACTTTAAGCCTATCATTTTCATCATATGATCCAACTGAAGTAATTCCCTAAATTCCAATACAATTCCATCATCACAACATTACATCCCTCCATATTGTCATCAGGCTTCACCATTGGAATGACACCACATCACTTGGCCATGGTTCAATCAGCTTATTGAAGCTCGAAAACCACACAAGGTAAAATTTCATGACTCTAACCCTAATATTCGTTAGAGTTATAATAATCCTACTTCTCTTGCCACAACTTGTTATCATAAAAAACCACACCCTCCTACGACTCGGAATAGATATCACAACCTTCACATGGAACCACCCTGAGCTCAAGCCAACACTTTTCTCATCAGACACCACGTCTAAGTCCCACATGCCTCTACAAGTAACCTTACATGCACCGAATAGGTCCCTCATTGGCACCCTGGTGCCACTATGTCGGCTCAATGTTCTCTTCTCCCCTTCCAGGATGGACATATCACTTCCCACCATTGGAGTGTTTTTACCACTACAATCAACAGGGGTTCCAACCACCATTTCTTACACTCAATCAGAAGCCTCACCCAAATAACATATACATTCCTATCAATCTTTTTCCAAAAACAAGAAATGAACATCACCCAGTGACCGTTATTGTCTTTTGTGAACGGAACCCATGACATTTTTTGTCATTTGTTCAATCCTGAGGAGAGTTCCCCAAGCCATTGAGGGTGTAAATCCCATAATTAGGATTCACACAAACCACTCCCGGGCACGTAAAATGCATGATGTCCCTCATCCAACCAAACACCTTCAATTATCTTGGAGTGAGCATGAGCCTCTCAATGTACTCTGGGCGATGATAAGATATTGGGCAGGATCGTCACTAGATGAGGTATGTTAATAAGTTTTAGAAGAAAAAAATCACCAACTTATCCATTTCTGATGTCAAACTATGGGACATCATGACCTACCCGGGATCTCTGGCTTCCCTGCCAAACATATCTCATCAACATATAAGCACCACCACTCATGTGTGATTGCCAACTAGATTCAACCATCTATTGAAAACCAAACCGCCAAGCAGTCATGAACCAACATTTCATATGGAACTACTTCCACCATACCACTCGAGTTCTTTTGAGGCGTCCCAGCCAGCTAAAAACCGAAACACAATGGTCTATCAAACCATTCAGGCCATTAGTCTCTTACAAAACAGCCATAAGTTGTATATTTCCCATCACCATATTACCTGTATAACCATTTCTATTGGTTAGCCTATCTCATCATCCCTTAGGTGGACTCTGCATCTCACCCATAAAAAAACCATTCACACTAACAAGTTTGTCCATGTGACCACCCTCACCTAAGGTGTCACCACTGAGTGAAAGAATATAACCACACTTTTTTCACCCTTTTCTTTTCTACTCAAAAACAACTCACAAGCCTCTATTAATCACCATCCAATAGGTTAGTTAGGAACCCATTTGATACAAACATTAAAAACAAAAATAACCTCCTATCAGAAGTTCTAGGGTTCCCTTATGAAGGAACAAGGCCCAAATATACCATTCACTAAAACATGGGTTACTTAGTATGCATTGACACCACATCGGAAGCATCTCCCTGGCTTTATATTCCATGCTACATGCAGTGCTAGCCTATGCTCTAGCAAGGTCATCCTAGATTTCATGAAACTATCCTCACATAACCAAAACACGAGGTGCACAACAAACCATCAAAAATCCCACTTATCTCTTAAGGTCAATCCTACACTTTGGACCACTCTGAGTCCCACTATCAAAGTCCAAAAAATATAGATGTCTGGAACAGACCCAAAAGCACAAGAAAACATGTCTGACTTCTCTCATAGGCCACCTTGAAGGTTTAATGATACCAAATCCCTATACTAGAGTCACAGCCAGTAGAATCCACTGGTCCACTCTCCAAACCATAATTATCATGACACAAACAAAGCAATGCTCGTGAATGGAACACTCACTCCTGTTATGATGAACACTATGCATATCACACCAACAACCGTAAATTATAGTTTCCCCACCAATGGTGTAGAAATTCATCGAAACTAAGACCAAAACACCCTATCTGGGATTCAGGACACAACACGCAAGGTATCTACTCACAAGGTCACCAAGACCAAGGTATCATCCTTAGGGTCCAACATGTACTATGTATGGTCACAGACCATGAGAGTTCCATCACTCACATTACTGATCAAATACATGGATCCCAAAGTCCACAACCCTACCATGGGTTCCCAAAACACACCATCTATGACAGATCACAACCAGAGATGCCTCACAATACATTTCCAAAGTCTCAATGTAGATCACTCTCAAAACCCCAATTCACAAATACAAGGGTCAAACTGTAAAAAAAGTAGATACCCACTATTGAAATAAATAATTCTCATTATAAACATATCATTAAATTGACACATAGAATAATGAAAGAAAGGATTTAACCACAGTTGTAAATGGTCTCACACTATCAACCATAAAAAAACCATTCTTCAAACTCTATCACAACAATCATCATCACACTTAGAAAATTTCCCCATACCATACCAACCATGGTCCTGGTCAATAGTTTAACCAATTCACTTAATCACAAGTATTTCATCAACACCTCTTTATACACAATATTCCATAACAATTCATTTGCATTTTTTCATTCACCCACATTTATTACTATTTTTAGGGATCATTTTCTTCATGTTTGTCAACGAAGTAAAAAAAGAATTCTACTATATATGCCCCACAAACCCATCCCATGAGTGTTCCTATAATGATTCATTCCACCCATATCGTTAGGTTCTTAGAACGATGCATGAATTCACAACCCCATGATTTTCCAGCAATGAGTGAAATATCATAAATCAATCAAATCACACATCATGTGCATCACCCAACTGTGAAATATCATTCATCTGTAACAACACACATCAAGAGAAAAAATTACCACCTACTGTGACTTGGGATTTCCCTCGTACATGGGCTACCTACTCTAAAGAACGAAATCATTATCAAGGCTAAAAACATCCTAATATCTTGTCTTCCATCACCAAATAGTAAAGAAGTGAAAATAAATCCTCAGATACCACTTTGTAACATACCCAACCAGGAAGCCACTAAATTGGTGCCCCGAGCCAAGTCGCCACATGACCTCAAGAGCACCTCCCCATACACCATAGGTTGCCAACTAGCGTCGAGGGTCTAACGAGTAATGTGGGAATACTATACCATATTTACTAGAGTAAGCAACACCATAATAAAATATAAATAATTGAAACAACATGAAACATAGAATAAACATACAATCCAAGCATATCCCAACTTTGTACAGACCATAATTCAACATTAACTATGTCCTGAAAGACTAATAGTGAAGGTGAATAAAACCAAAAAATAAGACAATGGTCGAATATCTACACCTGTCCCAAATCTACGTCCAAATCCCTCTCTATATACATCTTGATCCCAACTCATCATCGTAGTGTAGGGTCATTAACGTTAACTTGAACTGCAACTAAGAAATATGCTCAGGTATCCAAATGCGGCCCGAGAACGGTGTGAGTGCAAAACTCAGTAGGCCACCACAAACGGTGTCTACAAAATATCTTGTCTAACAGATAGTGTAATCATGTAAAAGATAAATGGTAATTAAGGAAGGGACATTTCGTGTTCCCTTAGTTAACAAGGTTCATTTAATTCATGAATAACATTTATCCCCATTCCATTTCTTATACCATCTTCGTTACATAACCCATTTTGATCACATTTTCCATGGGTTTGGAAAAATTATCATCTATACCACTTTTTATGGAAATCAATCACAATGCATAAAGGAAAAAATAAAGTCTCTTACCCAATTGGGATTCACATATCACATTATCACATTAGACTCACCTCAAATCCTTGGCCCGAGTGGAATCAAATAATTAGGGGAATAGATCCTATGCCCCCTTACCTAACTTCTGCATTTTGGAGTGGAGTTTAGAGCCTCGGTCTAACGTGACCCGTGGGCGTAGAACCACTAGTAAATTCCCCACTCTACCAAGCCATGTGCACATGATTATTTATCAAGTCCTCACAAATATACCATAACACAACCAATAATATTCAATTCCATTAGAATTCATAATACATAACATAAAACATTGGAATTAATGATATGCCATAACCCATTAATACATTTACCATTTTCAATTCATGTCAATTTAGTCAAAACTCGCATTCTCATGACTGAACCCATTATATGCATTCAATAACCCCTATTCCTTATCCAAATTCACAAATTACCGTTTGTTAACCCATTTATATCATTTATCATTTAACAATAATTTACCCATTAATGCATTTCAAGTACATTCCTTATATCACATAACACAATCCCTTTATTACATTCTATCATTTTGGTGTACCGCCTAATTCTCATGTAATAACACGTACCACAAGTTCATCTATTCACTGATTACATAACTTTAACACATTACCCATTCCCAACTCCATTACCTACTTGAAATTTCACCATTTGATATGCACAAATCCTCTTAGAAAAATCTAACCAAATTTCATTAAGCAATCGACATAATCCCATTCAACCCAATTACCCATTTTCATGCCATTTAGATAAAACCTTATGCATTTATAACCTTTTTAATATTTATCATTATTCCATTTACATCTTAATAAACCATTAAGACATATTATACATGGGTTCCACATTATTATTTGGCACCCTTCACTTAACCCTACCACACTCTAGGTCCGGGTTTGTGGGCGCACCCCATGGGTGGGCCTAAAATGGAAAAGTCCTCCACAAAACATCCCATATAGATCATGAGGTTTAAATTGGTCACTTAGAAACCCAATTTTATCAAACTTTTCTACGAGAAAAAGAATACAAAAAATTGAAAGACTATAATATAACCACTCATACAGAAATCTGACATAAAACTATGTGATAATACTTATAAGCTACCTAACTCGAATCTGATGATGAACACACTCTTAATCATGGCCTTAGATCTGGTTTCTCACACCCGTTGAATCCCAAAACTAGGTTCTATAATAAAAATAGCGGTTTCGTGTTCTATAAGAAGATGGGAGAATATACAAGCCATAATCCAAAAAAAGATAAGCGAGGGGACCGTTAGACATACACGAGGATTCAATTTACAACCACTGATACTTGAAATGGACAAGAATCGAAGCAGAATTACCTATTAGAATTTTTTGTGGTCCATGTCTATCACTAGGGTTATAGGGGGTGAAAGGGAGGTTAAACCCTAGTTGGGGATAAAAATTTTGGAATAGAAATTTTGTAAATTTTCCATGTTTTCTGGAGCGCACAGTTTACCAGCATAGTTTTCCAAACCACGTGAAAACCGTGAAAAATATACTAAATGAAAATAACCCCGTTCTCATGGTTTTCTGGGAATTCCACATAGTTTTCCAAATCATGCAAAAAACCATGTGGATTTCCCAAAGATCCCATTTCCCCCCTTTTTCTAGAACTGGACCACTAGAATACCCTCGATCCTTCTTAAGGACATGGTGAAACAATTATCTATCCAGAAAAGAAGAGGCCCAATCCGAAACTTAAAAAACACACCTTAAGGATATTCATGAACTTACATTGAATTTTAGGTATTTTTCTAAAATAGTCTATTTTTTTAAAATGTGAAATACAAAAAAATATGATATTTGGAATTATAATCTAAATACATGAATTTTTGAGTCATGGATGATGTAAGAACCCATTAATTTAAAATAATATGAACCATTTAAAATATATAGTCACAAAAATTAATAATATTTATCCTGTGAAAAAAAGTAATAAACTAATGAATATAGTATTCAAAAACACACCTCTCTACCCCTAATAAATACCACCATTTCTCTTCAAAACAACTAAGCCTTTTATTTCACCAAATTTCTACCTAATTACCTACCCAATAATCTCCCTCACGTCATAGTGCTTCCGGTCTCATCCAATGACCATTACAAGGAGCCTTAAGGGGAACCTTAAAGGAAATAACCAAAGGGAGAGGTAAACTCATAACATGTGTCTTTTAATTTTATTTTTCATATAACACCCCGTTATGTATTACATAAACATAAAAATAGAAAAAAATATAAAAAATATACCAGAATGTTATTATTATGAAGTAGTATCCATCTTATACCCTCCCTTATTTAATTTCTAAAATGAAAATTTAGTTTAAAATATGGGCAGTTCACCACCCATAGGAAAAATGTAATTAATTTTTCACACCACCTTCATGGATGGTCATAAAAATATTATTATGGTCAAATAAGATTAAAGTAATTATATTATAACTTAATTATTGTTTGTTAATTAATTTATATACAAAATATTAAATAAAATGGAACTAGTTCTTGATGGTATATAAAACCACCAAAAGGAAAAAAACCATATAACATTAACATTATTACAAAATTAAACTTCAATATACTGGGAAAAAATTCTATTATGAGAATTTAAATTAAAAAAAGGACCTGAGTAGCATTTTATTTCAATTATTTAGTTTTAGTTCCATTTAATGTAAAAATCAATAATTATCCACAGGTGATCTGACCATTGAACAATTAAATTATCTCCCTAAGGACAACGCAATTAAACTTTATATCTCATTGAAATGTTTATAATTGACCATAATAATGTTATAGTGAATAAAATATATATATTTAAAATGTAATAAATTAATTGGTTAATTAATTAATCTAATTTGATTATCTTGGATATTAAGTGCAAGTAAAGACTGATTTTGGAACCTAGGGTAATGGATCTCTCTAAAAAAACATTATTTTCTTTGGGATGCGAATTTATATATCTAAATTTGATTATATCTATATTTTATGTTATTTAATGATTTAAAATCATTTGTATATATATATCTGTTACATGTATACCTATATTATTCTCCATTATTTTGATGTGTTTATCCATCTGTAATGTTCATTTTATAAATGAATTCATTAAAATAAAACACTTTTAATGTGATCATTCCTAACTCTTATTCCATTATGTAAAAATATTTTTAATTATTTATTTTCATTAAGGATTTAATTAAATAAATTAATATTTTAGGGATAAATATTCTAATTTACCCCTTTTTTCAAATTAAATTTAATATTCATTATTTCTTCACAATTCATTAACTGATTCCTAAAAACACCATTTTGAATGTTAATTTCTATACCATATTGTCTAACATTTACCTTGATGTTGTATAAATGAAAACCAAATTTTGGTCCTATTATTATTTATTCATGTATGAACAACAAAAATATTTATTATGTACTTCTCTTTATATGAATTAATAAATCTATATTTATTTTTATATGATGAAAGATTATACAACCCATTTCTTTCCACGGGTAATTCTTATGTTTATGACTTACCATTGGTTTCCATTTTTTGGTTCAAATGTTCAAGTACATGTTATGATGAGTTTATCCAGATATAAATCTATTTAATTTGTCAATGTATATTTTTTCAGAGATGATACGTATGAGATTAGGTTTTAAACCTAATTTATGATGGGAATCTATCCATCGTTTGATGTTTTCATGGTATTTAGACTTGACTTATGCCTATGACATATTATTTGATGCATCAAATTTCATATGTTAAAATGATATTATTATTCCATGATCTTTATGATATTACACATTATATATATTCATGAACATTGTCCTCAAAAGACACTAGGAATCTCGATCATTTGGTTGTGTTAATTAGATATTTATGTTAAAAATCATGTATTAGTATAAGTAAATAGATTGGGAATGCATACATATAAACCTTGTAGATTTATAATAATTGATAATTAATATGGAATATAAAATAATATTTCACTATCCAAATAAATATAAAATTAATTTACATATTTTTATCAATGTTTCTGTAGTGTCCAAAATAATGCAACGAAATTGATTGTGATTATTAAATTTTTAAATTTATGAAATGTTTTATATTAAAACCAAATAATATAATACATAAATATTTTTTTGAATGCAATTAAAAATTCAATTAAAATATTTATGAACTATTTATTATCTATATTTCTCTAGAACTACCAGGAAATTAAAAAAATCTACAAATTCAGAAAATGATCAATATCTTTTTTATGAATATGTGAGAAAAATAAATGGTGCCAAAATATTTTAATAAATCATGAATTAGATATTTCCCATCATGTTTTTATTTTTTTATTTAATACAGATCATGAAGATTAGGTTTATCTAATACATATTCAGTTAATTTTATTATCATTTTAATTTATATTTATTACGGACCCTATAATCGAAAGGATTTCATCTTAGAAGGAATATGATAGAATATATAATGTGTTTTTGGAAAAGTAGTTTCTTTTAATTTTATGGATGCGAGATTGGGATCACACAATATTTAAATGGTTTTTTTGTTTCTATATTTAGTATAATTCCTGTAATTTCATTATGATATTAATGTATATGTATCTCATAAGATTCATACTAGATAGAAAAAATGGGGAAATACATTTGGGATAATTTGGTGTTGTAAATTCCTTTGAAAATGAATGATGAATTTTATAAGACTATTATTAGAGTAGGTATTCCATATTGTAGTGAATAATAACACTTAATGGGACACCATTAATAAAAAATATGTGCAATATAAATTAAAATGTTATAAATTAAATGTGGGATTAATAAGATGGATAAGATCTTAAATGAATATATTCAAGATAAAATAAAAGTGGATTCAATTAATAATAAGATGAATGATACTGTATTAAGTTGACTTTCATGTGTTAGAAGAATACCAAGGGATACAACCATTATTATGGTAATCTTAATGAAAAATTCATAAATTAAATGAAGTGTAGGTAGAGCTACAAGGATGATTTAGATCGAAATGATTATCACATACTCAAAACCAATAATATGAATTCATATTTTCTTAATATTTAGGTAAAGTGATCCATGGTTCTTTTATGATGTATATGAATTAAACACACAAACATTAGACACATGGGTTGGTTTTTTATGATATAAATTTCAAATTTTAGTTTTGATGTGAAATTTTAGTTAAAAAATCAATCTCATACTCAAAATAAATCAAATGTTATTGGATTGTCTTAATAGATTAGAAAATATATCAGTGATAATTTTTTCATGTAGGAATTAACCTCACATAAACCTAATACATGGTGTGGATGTTATGACTGAATGTTTGTGTTTTATTTTAAATCATACATTTTTGTTGAGAACACATGACTTATAGTCAAAAATATGAAAATGAACTCATATTGTATTTACATCTTAGAAAATTGATCAATTATTTATTTATGATGTGTAATAATTAACGTCATTCAAATTCTCCAAACAACATGGTTTTTATGACTGTGTGTGTGTGTTTTCATCTAAAAGATACATTTTAGTGGGAAACACACTTCACATAATCAAAATAGGGAAATTAACATTTAGGTTTTTTTGATACATTATGAAAAGTAATTAGAGTCTATTTTTCACATTTATAATTTAACCTCATGTAATATAGATAAATAATGTGTCTCATATGACTAAAAGTGAATGTTTATTGTTTAAAATTGACAGTATATTTTGAAAAATACATCATAGACATAAAACTAAAAAAGATCACATGTATTGTCTTGATAATTTATAGAAAACATAAATAATTTATTTGTAACTTCTAGGAATTAATCACACATTAGCATGACACATGGTGTGGAATTTTTGATTACATGTGTGTGGTCTCATTTAAGAGTGATAATTTAGTTCAAAATGAACATCATATGATCCAAACTGAGCTAGTAAATTTAAACAATATTTTTAGGTTTTTAAATTGATTAAAAATTAATTTTTTACTTGGAGAAATTAACAATATATTAATATGATGCATGACATAGCCGGTCAGACTGAAAGTGCATATTTTATGTGAAAGTGATATTTTAGTTCCAAACACACATACCATAATAAAAAATAAAAAAACACACAAACATATTTCCTTGATACTATAGGAAAAAGATAAATATTTTATTTTCAATTTGTAAGAATTAAACCTCCATAAATTTGTCATACTATGTGGTCGTTATGACTAAAAGTTAATGTTTTAAATTAAAAGTGACGTTTTAATTAACAAGATATGCCACATACTCAAAATTGATAAAATGAAATCTAATTTTCATGAAACATTTTAAAAAATATCAATAATTAATCTTTGACATGTAGGAATTAATCTCAAAAAAATATTACACAAGTTGTGGCCCTTATGAATAAAACATTATGTTTTCATTTAATATTGATTTTTAAGTTAAGAACACATGTATCACAGTCAAAAATAAGAAAAAAATAATTCTATTATGTTGATAATTTATAAAATATCAATTTTTTATTTGTTATATATAGGAATTAACCTCAAATAAATCTAGAAAATGGTGTGGATGGTATAACAAAAAAAATTCATTTAAAGGGCATATTTTAGTTCAAAACACACATTATATACTAAAAAACAATAAAACACACTAATATCAACAAAATAATTTAGTAAAAATATAAATAATTCATTTTTTACCTATATGAATTAACTACACATAAATCTAACAAAAATGGGGTTTTTATGGATAATAATTCATGTTTTCATTTAAAAGTGATAGTTTTGGTCAAAATGTGTGTCACATTATCAAAAATGACAAAACAATCTCGGACTATCTTTATGATTTTGGAAAAGTATTGATAATTATTTTTTTACAGGTACCAATTAACTACATGTCAATCAGATACATAGTGTGTTTGATATGATTAAAATTGATTGTTTTATTTTTAATGTACATTTTAGTTCAAAATGCATGTCACATACTCAAAGATGATAAAATATATTTAGACTATATTGATACTTTAGGTAAGAGATAAACAATTAATCTTTTATGTGTATGAATTTTCCTTTAATATGACACATTATGTGGCCTATATGAATGAATTTGTTTTTATTTTAATGAAATATTTTAGTTCAAAACTCACATCACATTCACAAAATAAAGAAAAACCACTCAGATTATTTTAATAATTTATGAATATCTGTGATAATTAATTTTTACCCTATATTAATTAACTGAAAATCAATCTAAAAAATGGTGTGTATATTAATACCAAGAGTTCATGTTTTCATTTAGAAGGGGTAATTTAGTTTCAAACACATGTCACATACTCGAAACTAAGTAGAGCTTCTAAATCTTCTTGATACTTTAGAAAAAAGATCAATAATTTATTTCATATTTGTATGAATTAACCTCATTTAAATCTAACCGAAAGTATGAATGATATGACTAAATGTTCATTGAGTTATCAAAACAATGAAAATATTCTATGAGATTCCTATTACACTATAAAATATGTACTTTATTTATTATGTTATCCTTTTCATTTATGTGTTGTTTTTTTTATACCATGTTACCTTTTATTTACATTTTTTTAAATTATTATATCATTTCAATTAATTTTTTATTTTTTATAGTATTAATAAAATAATAATTGTTTTTATTATAGGTTCATGCTTATTTTAATTGAGTAGGGGGTGGAATGTTTGGCAACTGTTATCATGATAAGGATTTACTGGAAGGGGATATCAATGATAGTGAACAAATGGACCACCTAATCCCCTAAAAGTTAAATTTTTTTTGAGTTTATTGGTAATTTTAAATGTTTATAATAATTTATACATATCAATTTAAATATAATGAATTTAAATGTTGGTAATATAAATTTATTAGTAGTTTAAATTTACTGTAATTTAAATTTATTTGGAAAATATCTATAATTTATTGATTTGGTTGATATGGTGTATTATTCATGTAGTATAGCACTACTAAAGCTGGTAAAATTTATTATTTATAGAGATAGCATTGATATTATTTTCTTTAATCAATTTATTTCACTAATAAATTCCATTTTAATTTGTATTTAAGATAGATATGATAAAATAAACTTTTATATATGATAAATCAATCTCAAATAAAATGAATTTTTATTAGTTATTTTTTTCAATTGATAAAATCCACCAAATTTTATCATTTTTGTACAAATAAATTCTTTTTTAGCATTGATAAAGGAAAAATTTCAGGCTGATAAAATCCAAAACATTAGTTGTGACATAAATATTTCTAACTCACTCTCATATGTGTCAAAAAATCCTAATGAATATATATTCGTGTGTTACCTCACAATTTTCATTTCCCATTATCCAAGTCCTTTCATAATCTGTTATAACATCATAAAAATATCATTACACTTTTTATCAATATTCACAAGCTTCTAAATCTTCAATGATACTATATATTTGGATTTTATCAAACCTCATTATGGATTTATAACTCGTAATAAATCACTAATGTTTCCAACACTGATAAAATAACCTTTTATCAGTGTTGATAAAAGTCACCAACTACAAAATTGATTGTACAAGGAAAAACACTACAGTATAAAAATAAATAAATTACATGAAAATTTATATTAAAAAAAATTAAAATTAAAAATAAATTTACTTTATAAAAATTTCAAAACATTAAAATTACAATGATATGTGTACTTTATTATAAACATTTACAATTTCAGTCAAATTGAACAAAATTTATGTCATCGGAGATTGGGTGGCCAATTATTTTGTTTTCCTTGAGACCCCCTTCTAGTATATAATTTTCATGTTACCTATTGTCAAACACATGTCCCCGACTCGAAGAAAGGAAACACGTACATGTATTTAGAAATGAAATTTATTTAAGTAATAAGATAAAGAAATAAAAAACATAAATATACCACAATAATTCATATTTAGAAAATAAATAAATAGAAAAACGTGTTTTATAAAACATTAAAAATAAATAAAAAAGGTATCATAATATATAAATAAAAATATTATAAAATAACATGACACTCACAATGAATTTTCTAGATTTTTGGTATGTGATAGAATTTCAATCACATCAGCCATATCATATGTTAGATTGATGAGAGTTTAATTACTACATTTCAATAATTAATTATAAATATTATTATTAATTTCTTAATAAAATTCAAGCGCATTTTCTTGGTTTTGAGTATGTGATGTATGTTTTGACCCAAAATATCACTTTTAAATACAAACATGCACTTTAAGTCATAACAAACACACTGTGCGTCATAAGAATGTGTTATTAATTGATTTAGTTCACAAATGAATTATCATTATTTTTAAAAATATATTAAGATAATATTATAATATTTTTTCGAGTATGTGAGGTACATTTTGAATTAAAATCTCTATTTTAAATGAATAAATGAACATTTAGTCATACCAGCATGTAATGTGTTTGATTGATGTGCTGTTAATTTTGACACATGAAAAATGAACTATGAATTTTTTATCAAATTTCCAATATAGTATTATTATTAATTATTGGTTCTGGGTTTGTGAAATGTGTTTTGAACTAAAATTTCACTTGTAATTGAAACCACACACTTTTAGTCATACTGGACACACCATCTGTCTGATTGATGTGTGGTTAATTTGTACACATAAAAACGAAATGTTGATATTTTTCATAAATTATCCTGATATTACAACTATGTTTTCTTATTTTTCTGTATTTTATGCATGTTGTGAACAAAAATTTCAATTTTGAATGAAAACACACACTTTTAGTCATAATGAAAAAACTCTGTGTCTGATTTACATGACGTTAATTACTATAAATAAAAAATTAATTATAGATCCTTTTACTAAATTATGTAAATAATTTGGGTGGGTATTACTATTTTTTGAGTATGTGATGTTCATTTTGAACAACAATTTTAGTTTTAAATGAAAACATGAACTCTCAGTCATATTAGTCACACCATATGTCAGATTTATATGAGGTAAATTCCACAATATATAAAATGAATTATAGATAGGTTTTCATAATTTTCACGACAATACAATCAAACTTTATTATTTTTGAGTATGTGGTCCATGTTTTGAACTAACATTTTAATTTTAAATAAAAAAATCACTTTCAATTATAATGGCCACACTATGTGTTAGATTGAAGTGTGGTTAATTATTACAAGTCCTAAATTAATTATTGATATTTTTCTAATGTATCAAGAAATTACAAGTTTGTTTAATTGTTTATGTGTATGTGATTCCCTTTTTGAACTAAAATATGACTTTTAAATTGAATATTTTCACTTTAATCCATAATGACCATACTGTGTGTCTAATTGATAAGAGGTTAATTTGACCACATTAAATATGATTCAGAGATAC
The DNA here is from genome assembly GCA_963277665.1 of Viscum album. Lineage (NCBI taxonomy): Eukaryota > Viridiplantae > Streptophyta > Magnoliopsida > Santalales > Viscaceae > Viscum > Viscum album. The sequence goes on along the minus strand of OY728167.1, from coordinate 559,071,111 downwards.
TTTTCTTAAATTATCAAGACAAAACAAAAATATTTTTATGGATTTGAGCACGTGATGTGTTTTTTGAACTAAAATTTCACATTTAAATTAAAACAGGAAATTTTAGTCATAATAACCACAATATGTGGTAGATTAATGTTTGGTTAATTTATAGTCTTAAAAAATGAATAATTCATATTTCTTAAAAAATTATCACAATAATATGATATTGTTTAGTCATTTTTGAGTATGTGATGTATGTTTTGAACTGAAATAAATCTTTTAAATGGGAACACACACTTTCAGTCATACTAGAAACACTGTTTACTGAATTGATGTGAGATTAATTCATATGCATCATAAATTAATAAAAAATATTTCTCCAGATCTATAATGAAAATCCAAGTGTTTTCACTCTTTTTTGAGTATGTGACATGAATTTTGAAAAAATAGATTATTTTAAGTGAAAAAACACACTTTTAGTCATACTGTATTTCACATTGATGTTTGGTTAATTTGTTAACATCAAAAATTAATTATATAAAATTATAAAAAAAGTATCATGAAAATCATATTGTGTCTTAGTTTTTTTAGTATGTGATACGGGATTAAACTAAAATTTTACTTTTAAATAGAAAACCAGATCATTCGATTTTACTAGACATGTCATGTTTCAGATTTATGGGAGGTTAGTTTCTATACCTCTCAAATAAATTATCAATACACATACTAATATATAATGGAAATTTGATAATTTTCCTTTATTTTGAGTAAGTGATTTGTGTTTTTATGTAGAATATAATTTTAATTGAAAACAAAACCTGTTAGTTATAATGAGCACGTAGTGTATTAAATTTATGTGTGGTTAATTCTTAATAGTTAAAAATATATTATTAAAATTTTCTATAATTTATGAAGACAAAATGAGTATGTTTTCACAATTGTGAGTATGTTATGTATATATTTAATGTAAAATTAACATTTTAATTCATTCATGAACTATTATTTATATCTTACACATCATGTTTCAGATTCATGTCAGGTTAATTATTACACATCAAAAATTAATTATATGTTTTATTCTTCTAAATTATAAATATAATAAAAAAAAATTTCTTATTTTTTGATTATGTGAAAAATGTTATTATGTAAAATGTCACTTTTATATAATACCGTTTATGCCACAATGATCACACCATGTGTCTTATTTACATGTGATTATTTTTTACATGTAGAAATTGAAAAATGGCTAATTTTCCTAATGTTTTATGAAAATAGATGTGTGTTTGCTCAATTTTTATTATGTTTTATTTTTAACTAAAATGTTCTTTTAGGCTACCATTACTTCTTTTAAACGGTAATCATTCATTAAGATTAACTTATCAAAAAATTCATCCCTGGTTATTATTCAAACTTGTCCAAAGCATGTTAATATAGTCTCAGTCAACTTCTCTTCAATTGGATGCACTCCATTTTTTTCATGAAGACATTTATTTATAATCTTTTCTATCTTAATATTTAATAATGAGAATCTTAAAATTTTCATTCATATTACCCATTTTTTAAGGTATCCCATTAAAGTCCAATACTCACTACCATATAGAATGGATGGTATAATAAAAATCCTATAAAATATAACCATTAATTTCAAAGGAATATTATGATCACAATGCACCCTAGAAGTATGTATCCATTTTATCTATTAAATTTTAATCATTTGAGATGAATTTTAATTAATTAATTTATCAGATTTAATAAATGTCCCTAAATTAAAAAACATCAACTTTTGAAATAACGTGGGGTCCCAATCTCATATTTATAAAATTACTATACAATAGTTTTCTAAAAAAACACTCCAAAATTTTATCTTATTATTAATAATATAGAATCCTTTATATTCTAAAGTTTCTCTCAGTTACTCTACAATAAAAAATAATAAAATTAACTAAATATGAAGTAGATAAACCAAATATTCGTGATCTATATGAAATAAAAAAAATTAATCATGTGGTAGGAAATTACATCTTCATGATGTTTATAATAATTCCTCCACAATTTTATAAACCCACTCATTTTGAAATAAGTCAACTTCAATGATGGAATATATTAAATGTCATGGTATAATTTAAAAAACTTATATAGAAATAGATAATAAATATAATTAATTAAGATATAATTAAATTTATAAAAACTTCATTGGGGATGCTAGTTTGTGGATGAAATATTATATATTTCATAAAATTTTAAATGTACTATTTATAATTCATTTCATTAATTTGTTTTAGACAGTTTAGAAATATTTATTAAAACAGGTAATATTTTATAGATGTTTTTATAGGGAAATATTATTATATATTCCAATATACATATCAAATTATAGAATCTCATATGATTCTTATGTGAATTGGTAATACTCAGTGCATGGTTGTCATTATTAACAAAAAATCCCTATATTAAAAAAATTCTGGTTAAAACATAATATAAAATACATAATTTCAAGTTTATTTGAATAATCTTAAATATAGCACATTAAAAATTTACAAGGGATATCATGTTTGTTAGATTTGATGGATATCCATTTATTAGATCTGAAAATTATATATTTTGTGTTTCTAAATTGATATCAATGAGCATTCATAAATTCCAAAAAAATTAATGGAATATGTAATGGAAAAGTGATAATATGTTTTATATGAATAAAATATAGTGTATTACCCCTCATTGTTGATATTAATAAGATCATGTCATTTTTTATTTTCTTTTAATTCTTTTTGGATACTTTGAGTGATCTTTATAAAATGTCAACTTAATTCATTGATGTGTATTGAGTTGAAGTGACAGGATGAATAATGAATCAAAAATTTGATTTTCTAGTTCTTCCCTTTATATTTGTACGATATAAATTCATATAGAAAATATGAATATAATTAAAATATAATTAACATAGATGATCAATTATTGGGAAAAAATTTAATGAAAATGAACCTCAAGTGTACATATACTACTGAGGATCGTAACCATTCATTCTTGAGAATCTTATTTACATTATTAAGACCAATACTGATACTAATGTACTCTTTATACATTTTTTCTTAAAATCCTATATAGGGAATATTTTTTATGTTGGAAAAATGTATATATATGAACATGAAATCCTAATAAAAGAAGTATTATAATTAGTCAGGTAAAGGTTGTCTTGAAATGTCCTTTCAAATTTATAAGTTAATTATTTAGATTATCATGAAACATCCTTCCATTCCCCCTTAAATTTCTTCTTTTGTAATAACATTACTCATTTGAGACCTTTTCTAATTAATTGTTGAAGGATTTTAATATAATTTAATTTATAAAGGACATGCATCATTTTAATTATTTATATTTATTTGATTAAATGTAACTTATATATGATATTTATAATAGAAATATTAACCATGTGAACCTCAATATTTCCATTAAGAATGAGTAGATCAGTGTTTAGTTAGAGATATAAATGAATCCCCAGTCTCATGTGATGTTTTAGAAGTTCTTGTTGTTGTAACATATAACCTTTGATATTGTAGATTTTACCTCTCCCAATAATGCTATGATAGTGTTTTCATATATATAAATAACAATCAATTTCCCCCTATATAATTTTATTACAATTATGTTATTAGTATTTTAATTCCAATTTATCCTAAACTCATAGGAAAAAATTGATTACATCAGGTAAGGCAGAACATTAATGGAAATGGAGAGCCTCAGAGATAGGGGTGTTTCGTTATGTTGTTGTTAATGATGTGTTGATTCTACCCATTGATAACTTCAAGGAGATTAAGTTTATCAAATCATTACACCAACTAAATTTTTTTGTTATGTGATCTATTATTTACAATATGTTTTTTATTTTATAATTTATATCCCCTCATTTATTTTACATCTCATAATATGACTGGAGAAAAACTCTAAAACATGCACCTCTTACTTGGACATATTGTTATGGATTCATTAGATACATTGAAAATAGTTATTTATTAGGTATAATAGATATTTATTCTTATTTCTAAACTGGATGAAAAATATCATATAATACATATTCATTAATATGCAATACTATTTTTAGGTATTAAAAATTTCATAATATAAAACATAAAAATTAGTCTCGTACTTTTTTTTCTAATATGCTATTACCCCCTTTCTATTTATTTTAACCAGTATATTTAACACATTAAATGGTATGGATGTATACTAACATTCTAATTTATAAATCTCCACATAATAAATGGAATATATTTATATTTTTTTCACACCACCAAAAAAATTTACTATAGATTTAGAATGCATAACATTTTTTTAAGTAAATTACACCCCATCCATACTTTATGATATAGTCATATTAGTTTTTATATACACTATATATTTTATTCAACCTATTCGATTTCATTAAATTAAAATTTTGAATCAATGTGATGAATTCATATAACATTAAATAAAATAATACCAATTACAGTATACATTGTGTGGTTCTAAATCCTCAATGAAGGTATACTAAGTGTCTTGGTTTATGATATTTGTGTATATAATTGGTGTGAAACATTTAAATTTTATAATAACATCCCTAATATGATGTATCATAAAAAGCTTTTTAAATGATATATGATCCTTTTCGATAACCATCCATAGGAATTTTATCTAAAATTAATTTAATATTAATATACTCTAAAAGGGATAATGAATAGAAAATCAATGTTTCAATATTTTATTTTTTAATAAAATATAGAAACAGTATCATAATCCTTCCCAAATATCATCACAAAATATTTCCTTCCATTCAGACACAACATTGTACCATATATATATATATCAATAAAAACATGAATTTCAGTAGTGAACCCAATGTAACTAATGAAATTAGTCCTATTGGGTTCAGTATATTCACCATATTTTTTCTATAAAAAAATAAATATTTTACCTTTACTTCTCACATTAATAAACAAATCAAATATTGTCTTCTTATGAAAATATATCATTTTTAACTATTTGTTATACATTTCTTAGAATTTTCTCATTTTCAACATTGTTTATATATTATTCTTTAAAATTAGTAGCATCAATAGGTGTAAAATCATTCATCTACAAAAATATTTCAACATTTAATTTAGATTATGTAAATAAATTGTTAAAAAATCATATTATGGGGAAACATATTGTATGTAAAAAACATATCAAAGACATTTGACCTATTAATTGAATCCGATTTTATTTTTTAATGGTTCAACTGATCTGGGCCATATATAAATTCTCCAAATCCCATAATTATGTTCCCATCTAATATAAAATAAACTCTCTATGTTGGGACTACCATGAGATGAGTGTGAAAACCAAATTAAAGGGGCATCCTAAAGGGAATTTTCTTTTGAAATTTTAATTGTTTTAGTCAAAAATAAAATAATTGTCCAATTTTTCATTATAGGATATGGGGTATAAAATACATGTACTTTTAATGATTGAATTATTAACAATTCCTCATTTTACCCTTCATTACTAATATCCTCTTTCATGAATAAGAAATCATCAATTTTAACTACACTCCAATTGTAAACTCATTTGTATCAACAAACCATTACATTGACTATTATATATTATAAATCCTATATTATTTAAATTATTTTATAGTTTTAAATTTTAACATAAATTGGATTTATGTAATTTTTACTCAATTCATGTATCGTTCCCTTCATACGAGTAACTAAAATATTTTTTTTAATATGTCCATCTTCTCCAATTATATAGAATGTATAACAATCAATTAAATAAAAATTATAATATAATATATGTGCAATTTTTCACCTTGATATCCATTAAATTCATTCAAAAGATGAAATCATATTAATAGATTAATCCATAAAAACATGTTATTAGAACCATCCTATAAACAATAGATTATATTTATTTGATATTCATATTTCATTAAATGATTAATTAAAGTACCTAAGAATTATGTTGGGAGTTTTAAAATATAGTGAAACCTCTATAATTTTAAATAAAACTAAATTTGAGAAAACTTTCTATCTCTATAATGGTAATTATGACAATATGTCTCTCTGAAATTACTTCTCCCACAACATGCCCATTGTATTGTGATTTTGAGAGACAAGTGTCTTCCACATCGGAAAGGTAGTCAGTACATAATTCAACATCTTAATAAAGAATATATCTATTTTCAAAATATCATGTAGAGAAACATTATTTTTTAAAATCAACTTTTAAAATCATCACAAACCATTAAATAAGGTATATCAAACTAAATGTGTAGGACCACAAAATTAGATCTCTCTAACCTAATGAACCTTTAATTTAATAATTAAATCAACTAATTATGGAATAAATAATATATACAATTTAAATAATATAATTATAATTTCCATTTCCATAGTGGAAAACATCACTGGGTCTATAAAATTAATGTATATAGCTTTGCAATGTAATCTAATCCTAGTTAATGTGTATTGGAATGTTTCACGTTGAATGTAATGTAAACCCGTAGAAAAATAGTCTTACATAAAAATATGTCAGTCATTTTATTTTAATACATTTAACATGAAATTAATCATCAATAAGTTATTAATTTTATTTTATGAACACCAATTTATAACCATTACACCATTAAAGACGTTGTAAAACTAAAATATATCTTGACATGAATGGGTGTTAGACATTGAAGGAAGAAAAGTCCATCCTTCAACATTCATTTGAACCAACTCTTCCGTTATCCCGACATTTATCATGTCCATTCCAGCCTTAATGTCTTATTTTATATTGTTTTGAGAATTTATTAGTTTTCTAAGGACCTTATTACATTCAATTTTTCTCTGTGCATAATATCAATAAAATTCATGATGTATAAACAATTCTAATAAATAAATTTAAAAAAAAATTCTAACTGAGTTTCAAAAGGTATTTTGAATAGTATTTATGAAAAATAGTGGAAATATCCTTTAATTTCTCAAATTTATCTTCACCTATTATTGGATAGGGTTTTTGACCTTTTTCAAAATTTCAAGGGAATAGTATTTTCCAATGTTTTTATTAAATCCATTGAGAAAAAAAATTATGATATCCCAGAAATAGTTTCTTCAAGGAAAACATTAACCACATTGAGTGTAAAGATTATTCAAAAATAGTAAAACCTAATATTCCTCAAATGATACATACTAGAAAATTTCCATTAGTTGGAATGTAATTTATCATTCCATATAACATGAATCTCAACATAAACTTTTCATTTATATGATAATCATTCATCTTAACACCTGAATATGACATAAATTTCAGATCATCGATCAATGGATCCGAAAAACCTCAATATTATTACCAGTTTATTTTAGTCCTTCTATAATAGAGATAACATATTTTATTTTTGCTTCATGAAAACTGGTTATGGAATGTAATAATTTCCGAAAAAAATCATCTATGTACTAAACGTTCAACAAAATAAACTAATAGTATTCTTTCCAACTATGGATAAAACAAAGTGTAGGTTTCTTAGCTCATTTCCATATTTAGAATTATCATGATCAATGTTCTTTCACTAAGGAGTGTCTATGGGGTGATAAATGTTTTCTTATTGAATTTTTGTATCTTCATAATATGTATATTTACTTGAATTTATGAGACTTCTATATTTTAATCTATCAAAAACATTTAATAATTTTAATGCACTATAAATTTTTTGAATCACATTATTCATCATTCTTGTCTCAATCTACACTACAATAAGCACATTTTTAAGTGATTCATTGTAACACCCGATACATTTATGTAAAATATTTTTTTTATGTTATATAAATCATCAAAGTAATCTTTCACTACACACAACACTAGCTTGGCTTACTTTACACGCAACCGCTTCCATCCTCGATAGCTTGTGTCGTACGCAATACGAGTTTCACTAAACAATGATATGCTATTAAAATATTATTAAAACCAGCCGTTATGAATAGTAATAACCACCATTTGAAATTTTATAAATTTTATTTTTCAAAAGGGACTTCATTTTTGGATTCGGAATATCGAAATTTTCCTAGGGTGAAATTTTGGTATTTTTCTGAAAACATTCAATTTTTGATGAATAGTGAAACCACTAAGTGGTAGTTAAAAAACTGATTTTTTCATAAAACTTAATTTTACCGCTTCTGTGAGTGGAATTTCCAAAATCCGAGAGACAAGGTTGATTTCAGTAAGTAAAATGTGGTTCAATGAGATGAAAATAATTTTTTGGTGAATAGTAACTTTTCACTTTTTTTTACCACGGTTAAAAGTAAATAGGGTAATTAAGGGTAAAAATGATATTATTATTACCCTAACACATGTACTAATTCTATTGGACAAGTGTAATTTGACCAAAAACAACCTTAGAAATAATATATGACAATTTAGTCCCACTTAGATTAGATTAGGGCATTTATTATTAATTTATTTAAAGAAAGGTTAAAATAGTTAAAATCAAAGTTTAATAAGTAAATCACTTTTAATATGGGGTTATACATAAGATAAATTCGACTATAAATATTCATTAAGAAGATAAAAATATTTCCTACATAATGATATTTTATTTTTAATTTTTAGACTTTAAATAAGTTAATTTATTTATGACACAAACATGATGCAGTAATTATCTTATTAATGAAATATTGACATAATTGATGTTATAAATACCCAAATAAATGTAATTTGATACTTTTTATGAATTCCACTAATTTTATATGTTAATATGACATGTTATTATTTATTTAAGTAACTTGGTTAGAACTAATCATTCTGTTATAATTTTCACAAAAATCAATTACTAAATAGTGTCAAAATTGAAATAAAATAGTTTTTAAAACAAATATTATATTATTAATTGTTATTTTATTCCTAAAAATCTAAGGTTCTTCCAAATTACTTAGATAATGTTATATATATATTAATAATAAACAACTTGTGTTTCTTTTGGCTTGTTATAGTGAGTTTATTAACCTTATAGTATAAGAACACAAGAAGACACGGTAAAAGTAAAATTATTTAACTTAATTATAAATCTAAATGATAAGGTTAAAATAGGAATATAAACTTGTCTAAATTCTATTGGATGAGAGGATTTCGACCCATCCCCACCTTAGCTTCGAAAGAAATAAATTTTGAGCTATTTAAACCGAACATGACTTTATAATAAAATAATATTTTTAGTTTTTCCAAAGGAGCCCCTCTCCTCCCTTATAAAAGGGCACCTCCTCCCTCTCCTCCTCACACCACTTCGAGCCTTCATGCTCGACCAAACCCTGCCAATTTCTTCTCTCCACTTCCCTAGAGACATCCTAGAGGTTCTGGTCTTCTTCAAATACCAATTTTAGTGCCCTTAAAGGAGGTCTCAAAGAAGCTCTTCAAAGAAGAGGTAATGTCCATTACCGATTCTTTCATCTTTATTTCTTATTCCACTTCTTATTCTTCAGTTGTTTCATTATGAAGTAATAAAATCAGTATCACTAATATACTTATATGTTATTATAAGTATGAAACAACCCTATTTCTCCATCTATCAATCCTAAGGAAAATGAAATCACCGCGCGTGCGTACGTACGGAATACCGTCTCCACGTTGTGGTGTAATCTATTTTCCACCACCACCTTACATGGATGGGTATAATGGTGTAAATAATTACTATATATGATTATTATATAGTTATATTGATTCTGAAATAGTATACATACACTCCAATACAATTCCACGATCATTGCAACGATAAAATCGCTCGTGCGTACGTACGGAATACCGTCTCCACAATGTGATGCGATTCATTCTACATGATCTTCATTTCATAATGATTATATAAATGAATTGAATGAATTAATATGATATATATTACACTAATACCATTCTGGAAATGAGGTATCTATAACCTAAAGAGAATAATAAGAATTTATTCGACAAAACACGCATAATAACAAAAAGTAATAAACACCCGAATAACAAGTAGTAACGAAATATTACTAATATGAAGCTAATAATATGACCATATATGATATAATAACAATTATTATGATTCTGGAATAAGTCAATAACATTATTTAAATCATTATATAGGAGGTTCGGACACCTACGAAGCAAATCGTACCTAATGTAAGGGAAATATCACAATCTCATTTTTATCCGAGATTGTTTATACTTTGGAATTTACTGGGGTGTATTTTAACATCCACATCCATGTTTCCTCAATATGTAATATTTATATCCTTCTACAATAGTTTATATCCAATTTTACCCTTCAGTGAGTTTTTAGTAAAAGATATGAAAGGAATCTTTTGTCGTTTTTCGTACGAGGTAGTTTTTGACTTTTCCGACAAAAGTATGAGAAGAATGTTTTTTTTAACATATACGGCATGATTGGATTTAAAAAAAATATTTCCAAGAATCTTCCTTTACAAGTTTTCATGTTTATTTTTAATCAACTTATTTTAGTTTAAAATTGTATGACATGTTAAGAAAGGAAAAATGTTTTTGAAGTAAAAGGATATTTTCCTCAAGAATGGAGTTCAAGTGTTTTATCAAAATAATCGTCCATCTAAGATAATAAAGGGTTCTATCACTATCCCTATTATTACATTGATTTGATTATTTTGTGATGGAAATATTTTTATGAATTCCTTTATCTTATATGCATTTTTTTATGATGTCCCGATGTTTAAGATTCCCATTTTTATTACATGGGTTATGCAATGATCTATGATTTATGATTTTGTGGCACACATAATAATGATATCATTATGAGATGGGTGGACCTATATCTCCCTCCAATGCATTGGGTAAAGATTTTATATCACATGAGATAGACATGGCTAGAAGGGTAGGTTATACCGGTTCAGTGAAACAGGACTGAAACGAGGAGTGAACTCGGTTCAGAAATGGTCTTTGTCCACTAAGATAGTCTTGGAAATGAGTCTTGACTAGTAAAAAATGATTCTCTGTGATTATGTGTGTATACCACAAATTTTCATGTTTTATGTTATGATTATTGGGATTCCATTTCACTACTATGATTTATCCCATGTTATGAAATTATGCCCTCTTTTGCAGGTTAAGATTTCTAGAAGTTATGTTCTTATGAATATGATGTGATTGATATTTATTTTGTTTACCCTTACTGAGCATTTGAACTCACCCTTTTGTATGTTTTCTTTCCCCATGCCAGGAAGAATGTTATTAAGTAAGATATTCCAAAAGGGACTATAGATATGATGTAATAAATTAGAGACAGTATAGATGCTTTATGAACCAGTTGTTTATGTTTCCCAGTTTCTAAAGACACTATACATATACGGTCCTTTTTTGGTTTTGTTATATGTTGTAATAAGTATGCTTCAATTTTGAAGTATTAACAATTTATGTAAAGTATGGGTCGTTATAGTTGGTATCAGAGGAAAGGTATAGTCAACCTTTGGAAACTAGGATGTGAAAGCCTTAGTAAGAACCCTAAGGATATGTCTAAGCATAGAACACAATCTTACTGTTTTAGAAATGGCCATGAATAACCTAGGATAAGACCTTAAGTGTGAAATTTTATTCTTGATTATGTGGTTTTCCTATCATAATTAGTGTTGCTCACACTATTCTTCTTGGTTTTAGTCAATGGCTGGAACCCGAAGGAACCGTGTTAATGCGGAATTCGATGGGCAATGAAATGATTTCCCCCCTAAGAAACCAAACATTATGGGAGCTGGAATGAAAATTCTTGTAGCCATGCTCACACAACTTTCCCAAGCTATGAATCATGCAGGACTTCCAAACGAGAAAAGGAAGGAGCAAAATTCTGTTGAATCCTTCATGAGATAGCGTCCACCTTCATTCAGCGGGTCAACTGATCCATTATTTGCTGAACAATGGATTAGTACTAATGAAAAGATATTTTCAGTTCTTCAATGTTCTAAGCATGATAATGTCATCTTAGAAGTGTATCGTTTGGAAGGTTATGCTAATCAATGGTGGAATCTTATTAAGAATACGAGGCAAAGGGATGAAATTGAGTCCATGGAATGGGACGAGTTCAAGAACTTATTTTTCAATAATTACTTCCCTCGTATTCTCCGAACAAAGATGGATAAAGAGTTTCTTGAACTGAAGCAAAAGGATAATGAATCTGTTGGTACCTATGAAGCAAATTTTACAAGACTTTCATGGTACGCTTCTGGTATTATTATCCAACCTGAGAGTAAGATCGATCGATTCTTTAGTGGCTTAAAACCAAGTCTTCGAAGGGCCTTAGCCATAAGGGACATCAATAGCTATGAGGAAATCATTCGATGTGCTCTCAAAGTTGAGATGGAGATTGGAGTAACCCATCAGTCATATGGGTTTGATAAGAAGAGGAAAATGGAATTCAAAGGAAAATCTAAAGAGCACACTGAAAAGAAGATGAGCTTTCCCTTATTCTCAAAGTGTGGAAAGAAACATGGAGGGAGTTATCTTAAAGGGACAAGTAAATGTTTCAAGTGTGGAAAGGAAGGTCATCGGGCATTTGAATGCGGCGATGATGGGAAGAAGATTTCTAATGATGCCAACAAAGGAAGGGATACACAGAATGAACCTACTACACTTCAATGTTTCAAGTGCAAGTAGATGGGACATTATGCCAATAAATTCCCTAATCCAAGGGTTTATTATGATGGTCGGCGTCAACAAACTCTTAAGGCTATAGACAAAGGAATTTCACATGCAATTTCTTTCAGTGATGTGGAGTATGATAACGATGTGGTGAAAGGTACACTTACCATCCACTCTAAAGTAGAAAATGTTTTATTTGATTATGGATCCACCCACTCTTTTATTTCTGAATAATTTTCTATGGGTATCACCGTATTACCTCAACAATTAGATGTTGAGTTAGCTGTGACAACACCTAATGGCACAACAGTCGCATCAAAAGTTTATAATTCTTCTCTGATCGAAGTTTGTGGGAAAGTGCTTCCTGCAAATCTTGTGATCCTTCCTATAGTGGAATTTTATGTGATTCTTGGCATGGATTGGATTTATTTATATGGAGCTCATATCAATTTCCAAAGAAGGGAAGTCACATTTCATATTCCAGATCAATCAATGATCGTCTATCAATGCATGGATGAACATAAACTTCCAGTGGAAATTCCTTCTACCTTATGGGTCTTGATTCCACTAAATGAAGGTTATTTGTCTGAAATGGTTAGTGAGAAACTCACGATTAAGAATATTCCCATTGTACGGGAGTTTGATGATGTCTTTCCAGAGGAATTACCGGGTCTTCCACCAAATCGTGAAGTTGATTTTTCAATAGAACTCGTACCGGGTGCTTTGCCTATTTCAAAGACACCTTATAGAATGGCCCCAATTGAGTTGCAGTAATTGAAGAAGCAACTCCAAGAGAATCTTGATAAGGGATTCATACGCCCTAGTACATCACCTTAGGGAGCTCCTGTTCTATTTGTTAAGAAGAAAGATGGATCAATGAGACTCTATATTGATTATCGAGAACTTAACAAGATCACCATCAAGAACAAATATCCTCTCCCACGCATTGATGACTTATTTGACCAACTACGCGGAGCTCAATACTTTTCCACGATTGATCTTCGTTCAGGCTATCATCAATTAAGGGTCAAAAGGGAGGATATACCAAAGATGGCTTTCCGTACAAAGTATGGACACTATGAATTTATAGTGATGCCATTTGGTCTTACTAATACCCCTGCTATCTTCATGGATCTGATGAATAGAGTCTTTAGAGACTATCTTGATTAATTTGGGGTAGTATTTATAGACGATATTCATGTCTATTCAAAGAGCAAGGAAGAACATGAAGATAACTTGAGAATTATATTGAAGTCCCTGAGAAAGGAGAAGCTTTATGCCAAATTTACCAAGTTTGAATTTTGGCTTCAAAAAGTTTCATTTTTGGGTCACATAATCTCAAAAGAGGGGATATCTGTGGATCCAGCAAAAACAGAGGTTATCAAAAGATGGTCGAGACCAACAATAGTAACCGATATCTGAAGTTTTCTTAGTTTGGCTGGATATTATCGATGTTTTGTGAATGATTTTTCACAATTAACTAATCCACTCACCATGTTGACTCGGAAATGAGTTATGTTTGTTTGGACGAAGGAATGTGAAGAGAATTTCAAGGAGTTGAAAAGAAGGTTATCTAGTGCACCTGTGCTCACACTGCCTTGTAGTGGAGAAAGGTTTGTGATCTATAGTGATGCATACAAGAAGGTATTGGGGTGTGTTCTTATGAAAAATGATATGTTGATAGCTTTTGACTCACGACAATTGAAAATACATGAGCAAAATTACCCAACACATGATTTGGAGTTAGCTGCGGTAATCTTTGCATTAAAGATTTGGAGGCATTATCTTTATGGAGAAAGGTGTGACATTTATACTGATCATAAAAGTTTAAAGTATATTTTCACACAAAAGGAGCTGAATATGCACCAAAGAAGATGGTTGGAGCTGATTAAGGATTACGAATTCTCAATTCATTACCACCCTGGGAGAGCAAACAATGTGGCAGATGCATTAATTCGACAAGACCATGCCAGTTTATCCATGATGAGGATCACAAAAGATCCAATATTTATGGATTTACAAAGGATGGATCTTGGAATTATAATGGAATGGGAAAACCCATATCTTTATCAAATGAATGTTCAACCATCTATACATGTGAAGATTAAAGAGGCACAGAAAGAAGATGTCGAGTTACAAAAGAAGGTGAGAAATGTTCCTGAATTTAACCTTGATTGTGATGGGATAATAAAGTTCAGGAATCGGGTTTGTGTTCCTCCCATCCCGGAATTAAAGAAGGAGCTACTAGATGAAGCTCATAGTTCTTCATTCTATATTCATCCTAGAAGCACGAAGATGTATAGGGACCTGAAAGAGTACTTCTAGTGGGATGGAATGAAAAGGAATGTTGCTGAATATGTCTCTCGATGCTTGGTTTGTCAGCAAGTTAAAGATGAGAGACAGAAGTCCAAGGGGATGTTACAACCATTACCCATACCCGAATGGAAATGGAAAAACATCACTATGGACTTTGTCACATGACTTCCTAAAACATCCAAAGGAAATAATGATATCTGGGTCATAATTGATCATCTTACAAAGTCTGCACACTTCATTGCTATTAGATTGGATTTCTCTCTGGATCAGCTTGCCAAGATATATGTAAAGGAAGTGGTAAGATTGCATGGAGTACCACATTCTATTATATCTGATCGGGATCCGAGATATACCTCGATGTTCTAGAGAAGTCTTCAGCATACTCTGGATACAGAGTTGAGTTTCAGCACTGCTTATCATCCTCAAACAGATGGTCAGTCTGAGAGAACAATTCAAACTCAATAAGATATGTTGAGAGCTTTCTCTATGGATTTCAAAGGTGGTTGGGATCAACACCTACCATTGGTAGAATTTTCTTATAATAATAGCTTTCACTCCAGTATTCAGAGGCTCCTTATGAAGCTCTCTATGGAAAGAAATACAGGACTCCAACTTGCTGGGATGAAGTTGGAGAAAGAAAGCTATTAGGAACTGATCTCGTTGATGAAATGACAGAAAAGGTCAGATCTATTCAACAACACATAAGAGTAGCTCAGAGTCGAAAAAAAAGTTATGCCGAAAACTGAAGAAAAGACCTAGAGTTTTAAGTGGGTGATAAAGTGTTCTTACGAATATCTCCCTGGAAGAGGGTCATGAGATTTGGAAAGAAGGGGAAGTTGAGCCCTATATATATCGGTCCTTTTGAAATACTGGATCATGTTGGGAAGGTAGCTTACCGATTGGCGCTTCCACGGAATCTCTCTCAAGTTCATGATGTGTTCCATGTATCTCTCCTGAGAAAGTACATACCTGATACTTCACATGTACTCATCTCAGAAGTTGTACCGCTAGAGGAAGATCTTTCTTATGAAGAATAGCCGATAGAGATTCTGGATCGTAGAGAAAAAGTCCTACGAAACAAGACCACTCGCTTGGTGAAAGTATTATGGAGGAACCACCAATTAGAAGAAGTTACATGGGATCTTGAGGATATGATGAGGGAGAGGTATCCTCATCTATTTGTTACAAAGTGACGAATTTCGAGGGCGAAATTCATTTTAAGGGGGGTAGAATGCAACACCCGAGATTTTTTGTGAAATATTTTGTTTTTATGTTATATAAATCATCAAATGAATCTTTCACTACACACAACACTAGCATGGCTTACATTACACGCAACCGCGACCTTCCTCGATAGCTTGTGTCGTACGCAATACCGAGTTTCACTATACAATGATATGCTATTAAAATATTATTAAAACTAGCCGTTATGAATAGTAATAACCACTTTTTGAAATTTTATAAATTTTATTTTTCAAAAGGGACTTCATTTTTGGATTCGTAATATCAAAATTAGCCTAGGGTGTAATTTTGGTATTTGTCTGAAAACTTTCAATTTTTGATGAATAGTGAAACCACTAAGTGGTAGTTAAAAAACTGAATTTTTCATAAAACGTAATTTTACCGCTTCTGTGAGTAGAATTTCAAAAATCCGAGAGACACGGATGATGTCAGTAAGTAAAATGTGGTTCAATGAGATGAAAATAATTTTTTCGTGAATAGTAACTTTTTACTTTTTTTACCACGGTTAAAAGTAAATAGGGTAATTAAGGGTAAAAATGATATTATTATTACCCTAACACATGTCCTATTTCTATTGGACAAGTGTAATTCGACCAAAAACAACCTTAGGAATAAAATATGACCATTTAGTCCCACTTGGATTAGATTAGGACATTTATTGTTAATTTATTTAAAGAAGGGTTAAGATAGTTAAAATCATTGTTTAATAAGTAAATCATTTTTAATATGGGGTTATACATAAGATAAATTAGACTATAAATATTCATTAGAAATATAAAATGATTTCCAACATAATGATATTTTATTTTTAATTTTTAGACTATAAATAAGTTAATTCATTTATGACACAAAGATGATGCAGTAATTATCTTATTAATGAAATATTGACATAATTGATGTCATAAATACCCAAATAAATGTAATTTGAGACTTTTTATGAATTACACTAATTTTATAGGTTAATATGACATGTTATTATTGATTTAAGTAACTTGGATTGAACTAATAATTCTGTTATAATTTTCACAAAAATCAATTACTAAATAGTGTCAAAATTAACATAAAATAGTTTTTAAAACAAATATTATATTATTAATTGTTATTTTATTCCTAAAAATCAAAGGTTCGGCCAAATGACTTAGATATGGTTAGATATATTAATAATAAACAACTTGGGGTTAGTTTGGCTTGTTATTGTGAGTTTATTAACCTTATAGTACAAGAACACAAGAAGACACGGTAAAAGTAAAATTATTTAACTTAATGATAAATCTAAATGATAAGGATAAAATAGGAATCTAAACTTGTCAAAATTCTATTGTATGAGAGGTTTCGACCCATCCCCACCTTAGTATAGAAATAAATCAATTTGGAGCTATTTAAAACCGAACATGACTTTATAATAAAATAATATTTTTAGTTTTTCCAAAGGAGCCCCTCTCCTCCCTTATAAAAGGGCACCTCCTCCCTCTACTCCTCACACCACTTTGAGACTTCAAGCTCGGCCAACCCCTACCAATGTATTCTCTACACTTCCCTAGAGATATCCTAGAGGTCCTGGTTATCTTCAAAGACCAATTTTAGTGCCCTAAAAGGATGTCTCAAAGAAGCGCTTCAAAGAAGAGGTAATGTCCGTTACCGATTCTTTCATCTTTATTTCTTCTTCCACTTCTTCTTCTTTAGTTGTTTCATTATGAAGTAATAACATCAGTATCACTAATATACTGATATGTTATTATAAGTATAAAACAACCCTATTTCTCCATCTATCCATCCTACATAAAACGAAATCACCGCGCGTGCGTACGTACAGAATACCGTCTCCACTCCGTGGTGTAATCTATTTTCCACCACCACCTTACTTGGATGGGTATAATGGTGTAAATAATTACTATATATGATTATTATAAAGTGATTTTGATTCTGAAATAGTATACATACACTCCAATACAATTCCACAATCATGAGAACGATATCATCGCTCGTGCGTACATACGGAATACCATCTCCACGATGTGATGCGATTCGTTCTACATGATCTTCATTTCATAATGATTATATAAATTAATTTAATGAATGAATACGATATATATTACACTAATACCATTATGGAAATTAGGTATCTATAACCTAAATAGAATAATAATAATTTATTCGACAAAACACGCATAAGAACAAAAAGTAATAAACACCCGAATAACAAGTAGTAATGAATTATTACTAATAAGAAGCTAAGAATATGACCATATATGATATCATAACAATAAGTATGATTCTGTAATAATTCAATAACATTATTTAAATCATTATACAGGAGGTTCGGACACTTACGAAGCAAATTGGACCTAAGGTAAGGGAAATATCACAAACTCATTTTTATCTGAGATTGTTTATACATTGGAATTTACTGTGGTGTATTTTATTATCCACAAACATGTTTCCTCGATATGTAATATTTATATCCTTCTACAATAGTTTATATCCAATTTTACCCTTCGGTGAGTTTTTAGTAAAAGATATGAATGGAATCTTTTGTCGTTTTTCGTACGAGGTACTTTTTGACTTTTCCGACAAAAGTACGAGAAGAATATTTTTTTAACTTATACAGCATGCATGGATTTTAAAAACATATTTCCAAGAATCTTCCTTTACAAGTTTTCAATTTTATTTTTAATCAACTTCTTTTAGTTTAAAATTTTATGACATGTTAAGAAATGAAAAATGTTTTTGATGTAAAAAGGATATTTTCCTCAAGAATGGAGTTCAAGAGTTTTATCGAAATCATTTTCCATATAAGATAATAAAGGGTTATGTGTCTATCCCTATTATTACATTGATTTGATTATTTTGTGATGGAAATATTTTTATGAATTCCTTTATCTTATATGAATTGTTTTATGATGTCCTGATGTTTAAGATTCCCATTTTTATTACATGGGTTATGCAATGATGTATGATTTATGATTTTGTGGCACACATAAGAATGGTATAATTATGAGATGGGTGGGACCTATATCTCCCTCAAATGCATTGGGTAAAGATTTTATATCTCATGAGATAGACATGGCTAGAACGGTAGGTTATACTGGTTCAGTGAAACAGGACTGAAACGAGGAGTGAACTCGGTTCAGAAATGGACTTTGTCCACTAAGATAGTCTTGGCAATGAGTCTTGACTAATAAGAAATGATTCTATATGATTATGTGTGTATGCCAAAAAAATTCATGTTTTATGTTATGATTATTGGGATTCCATTTCACTACTATGATTTATCCCATGTTATGAAATTATTCTCTCTTTTGCAGGTTAAGATTTCCAAAAGTTATGTTCTTAGGAATATGATGTGATTGATATTTCTTTTGTTTACCCTTACTGAGCATTTGAGCTCACCCTTTTGTATGTTTTATTTCCCCAGGCCAGGAAGAAGGTTATTAAGTAAGATATGCCAAAAGGGACTATAGATATGATGAAATAAATGGGAGACAGTGTAGACACTTTATGAACCAGTTGTTTATGTTTCCCAGTTTCTAAAGACACTATACCTATACAGTCCTTTCATGGGTTTGTTATATGTTGTAATAAGTATGCTTCAATTTTGAAGTATTAACAATGTATGTAAAGTATGGGTCATTATATTCATGGTCCCTAAAAAATAATACATATTAAATTAGACAAGTATGTATTCTTTCATAAATCATAACCATTGTCCATTTTATTTCATTAGTATCATTTTTTGGAAATGAAGATCATTATATTATAGTAAGATATCACTCAAAAGAACAAGTAATTTTGTAAAGCTGGTGTCAGTCTATTAATTTATATCATTCAAAATATATGGATTTAGTGCTGATAACAATGTTGAATTTTTAGTATAGCAAGTATAAAATTTAATTATTATATATATATTTAACTTCTAAAATATATTTTTATTATTTTGAATTCATATTCAACTGTCATTATCATTTCATCAATATGACATGCATCATCATTTACTGTTTTAATATTATCAAAAACCCTATAAAACATAGTGTTAACCTAGTTAGTAGCTATATTTAGTGATT
This sequence comes from Viscum album, assembly GCA_963277665.1. NCBI lineage: Eukaryota > Viridiplantae > Streptophyta > Magnoliopsida > Santalales > Viscaceae > Viscum > Viscum album. The sequence goes on along the minus strand of OY728167.1, from coordinate 559,050,895 downwards.
TACCATGTTTATTCCAAAATTTATAACTTCAATGCATTCCATGGTATATTAAGTATTCTTCCAACTCATGTGGGAAAGTATTTATTGAATAAAAATAATGAAAACATTGATAAATGATTTTAAAAGGGTAATTTCAATTATTTGTTAAAAAATTGATGATATCTTTAACCCCATCATAAAAATATTTTATTATTATTATATGTATAAATCTATTTTGGATTAATAATCATCCAATTGGGTTCAAAAATAATAATATTTAATAAAAAAAAATATAGTGAGGGTATGCACATAATGTAATTTTTTACATGCCTAAATTATATAAATTTTAAATTTTAAAAATATAATTATAAATGAAAATACATTCATATATATTATGTATATTAAATAAAACGTATATAAAGTATATGTTTTATATTAAATCACTGTAATAAACCATCATGGGTTGACTTGATGCATCAGCCGATATGGCTCACCATATGGCCTCATGCCTGCCTCCCTATATGCCTGTAGCTGGAAACTAGTGGTGAGGGTCTAAAAGACATAGTGGGAATTCTATAACAACTTGTTAATGTGAAAAAATGGATATGAACAAACTCATATGACTCGATAAAAATCAATGTTCACATAATAACTTAAATGAAACAATGATATACTATAATAAATGAAATATTGTGTAAAGTCATATAGACTCAATGCATTCTCAACTAAATAAATACCAGTCAACCACTAAGATGAACACATATATAAATTAAACTAAATTCAAAATAAATACATCATCATCTACTACCATCATTGAGATAAACCACATACCTGGTCTCTAAAATGAGTGGCTTTATCTAGATTGTTTAGGATAACCCACATGAATGACTTCACTAGATCAACAAAAATTTTGCCACTTCTCTATCCATTGCACAATGTATGATTTAACCTAAAATAGAAATATGGATTTTATGCACACCAAGGTGAACATACATTGGGTGAGAAATAATCTCAATAGGACACCACTAATCATAAACCTATAATCTATTTTCATAACATGTAAATGTACATGTGATATTCCCATCCTTGCTAAAAACTTATAATAGTTGGAATAAAATAAACCAGTAAATATAATAAATTAATAGGGGAACAAACAAAAACAAAAAATAAAAAATCATGGGTTCTATCCTAACACACTCAGAAAATTAACACTCACTTTTTCTAATTAAAAATTAATTATAGCACATAGATTATACATCCACATATAATCAGGAACATCTTCTAGATCTACACAGATGCTCTAAGATGTCTAAAACACAATTGGAATTTATTATCGACCCCATGCTGAAACTGTAGGGATCCAAGACAAAAAAACACGATTATACCAGTCTCTAGGCTTCAAATGGAATTATTTTAACTTGTCACAAGAACTACACAAACATCGATAGAACTATTTGAGAACACCTTAGTCCTATATAACTCACAGAATCCATAAAATAAACATCGTTGAAGGGATAATCCCACATCATGGGATCTCAAAACATCCATTACCAAGTAAACCCAAACTCTAAATGAGGTAAATCATCAATTTTCCTTCAGTAGGGCTACAATCCTCTAGATAATCCATTAGCTCCCTATGACAATCATACCATTGCTATCAAATTTTGGAGAGAACTGGATAAAACACATAGACCACACCATATATAATGAAATCCATATTCTCTCCTCTTTCACTATAATCCAAATAATTAATTAACCCATACAAATCTATCAATATAAATGAAATAATGGATCAATAAACTCTCAAACACATTATCTAAACGACATTAACATCACCATTGAACATGTTGGGGTCAACAATGTTTTGAGATACCATGGTCCATGAAAATACATGAAACAATACTAAATTATATCACTATCAGTCTCTAGGATATAAATTGACATCTAATTTCTCCAATAATAACAAATTACCTACCCATAATTGGCTCAACAAAAACATGGTGCTCCAGGAGTCCCTAAGATCATATCCTTCTCAAAACCCGGGCCACACCCGATACCTTAAATATAAATGGAAACTCGATACCCTTCCAAACCATGACCATTAAATCATGTACAAGGCCATAAAAATGATAGAACTAGAAACCATATATGGCGATCTTCTATTAAATCCAATGCATGGGAAAGGATTGTTATGAAAATCATCTCCAATCGACCCTCAATGTACAACCACTAATCATCCATCAAAAATGCCCCTGCAAGATAATCTATGAGAATCACCACAAAAGTAAGGGAATTTTAAAAAATACTTATTACTTTACCAAGAAATGGACACCATAAAATGGGATCATATAGTATAAGAAAATCTACATGAACATTTCACCTCAAGAAATTATTATCCAACCTTCCCACCATACAACACTTCCTTAGGTACTACCTCACACTAACGTCATCCAAAACATCCCCTAGTTAAATACCAAAATATCTTTAACAAATTCAATCCAAACCTGATACCCATCACTTTCAAAAAATCTCTAATAGTATAATATAACAAATCCTCAAACATTGGATCTAAAACCTCAAGCGAGCATTCTAGAACCTCGAACCTTCAAAACTCAACCAACCATACTAAAAAGCCTCATCAAATACATACTTAGGTCAAGTATTTTGTAAACAACCACAATAAAATTAAGTAGATAAACTTAGAATACACAAGTCAGGTTGATCATAAATTAAAAACCTTTAATCATGCCTCATATCGCACAACCCAAGAACCAGGAGGACTCCGAAACAAAACCTCGAAGAAAACCACCGGCTAATAGTTTTCGATTCCAAAACAACACAATGATTGACTCTAAATTCTGAAAGGTCTCATCCATGAAAATATATGTGGAAAAAAATGAACTACTCATGGAGATAGTTATAACACTAATGAGATAATATAGGTAAAAATTTCTTAAAAGTCGATGTATTTGATGTGCACCTCATGTAGAAAACCTGTACTTGAAACCCTCAACCTTGGTTGGGTACCTCTGACCAACCTAGGGTGTACATACCAATGTAAATATTGTGTAACAACCCTACATGACATTAAAATAGCCTGGAGTACCTATCCATGTACCCTACTTGAGGTTTTTCATTGTAACCGACATGGCACTAATTATGCACATAACAAAAACATTTTTACTTAACATAGGGTTCATGGTCAGGTCCCAGGTCAAACCCCTAGTCATCCCACAGGGAATTTCCCAAACACACATTCCCTATAACCCTATCTTCCACACCTAAACCAAAAGAAATAACACATGGTGCGTGTTCCTAAACTAAACTTCATGTGGTATGGTTTTCCTAAATATAAACCCATATGATCACCACAAAACACCCATTTTACACCAATAATTTGGGATTAAAAAAAAGGTCCCACCTCCATATGTAAAGCAGCAATGATTCACTCCTAGATCTGTACAAAGAACATGTTGATACCTGATCTACCTATGATTGATGAAGTTAGTAGGAACCACCATCCCCTATCTATCTATCTCTCCATCTCTCTATCTTGGACACATGACCCTTAGGGGGGGACATTGTTTTCCCAAATAAAATGTGAGGAATAAATTTGAAAATTGGAAAAATAAAAGAAAATAATGAATCAAAAGAAAATGAAGAAGAAAAGGGTCTCGAGTTTGGCCCTGACCCCCATGATGAGAGTATGTCTCACCCTAGAAAACCCCCCATTCCATACACAACTGTAGAGTTAGAATATTAATAAAACACTATATGAAAAAAATATCATTGAATTAATAGACCCCAATAATGTAGTATATAATTAATTATATATATATATTCCATGAATAATTTAATGATTAAAATTTCCATAAAACTTCCATACTAGGGTAAGAAGCCTATTCCTTGAAAAAAAGTGGCTAGAAAAATTATCTGAGTCCTTTTCATTGAAAAAATTTAAAAAAAGGTCACTTAAAATAAATCAGGAAAAAAATGTTCAAATTCTTCCTGATTTTATTAGTATATAACTATGTGGGTCCCTAAAATCTCCAAAATGTATCACTTCTCACCCTCAACTAGTCTCAGTGGTCAAAAAACCACCCTGGTCACATTATAAGAACTGACACAACCTACATTATCTTGAACATCCACTGATTGGTCCCTTAACACTCATAGGTCTCCCAATATGAGAGAAATTCAACTGGAATCGATATGATACTCTCCACCATAGGAGTATCCTTATCATCACCTTGTAACTAAGTCCTTCCTCAATGACCTATAGTTCACTCTTTATAAAATAGATTTTTTACACCACTCCTTAAGTTCCAACCTCAACATGCCAAACTTGGATACACCACCATGGGTTCCTGAAGACCGAAAAAACTCTCAATGTACCCACAGATGGACAAATAAACACTATTCATAACCCAGTCACACATTTCATCACTCAAAATTGATTAATCAAAAAAATACACACCTATAACCACACTCATACTCATGGAAGAGTGATTCCCAAAGAACCTCTCAAAGACCCTTATGCACCCAAACAAACAATAATACATATTATCACATTGTCTAAGCCCTACAAACCTAGGATAATTCCCCAAAACCACTGACTATGTTCCTCACACGTGTTTGATAAAAAACATTGTAGAACCCTCTACAGTCATCATCAAAATTGAGGAATCTACCTCATGACATGATCAAACATATAACTATCATGCACTCAAGCATCGATCCCAATAAACTAGCATCTACAAACACTCCCACTATACTAACCAAATCATAACAAAAAACTAAGAGGGTTATGTATCCAACCAAACCATCCCTCCCCGACTGGCCACATGTCTAGGAACACTCCCACCATTATACAACTCTAGAAAAAGTGAACCTCATGACTAACCCAAATGACATAGTTTCATGAAATATCCACATGTGATAGAAAAATTTGATGAGCCCCATCAATGGAATGGTAATACATGGTCATCTATTCCCTAGTTGATAGTTGGAACACATGCCCCACTATAATAACGGATAGTCAACACATGGTAGAAATTTACCCCTCTTCACAATAGTGCACTAAATTTTTTTCCCCACACCTCAAACTAGGATATTATTTGAAAACACAATCTTAGTGAAACTCAATACTGATCTAAAATTATCTAAGGAATCATTTCCCTCATCAATCCTCTAATAGGTTTTTCAGATCCTACAATAACCCACAAGGGTATCTATGCTTCCCTCAATTAAGGGAAGGTAGAATAACTCCTTTAGTGAAATAACTGATTAATAAGAATAAGTCATTGGAATCATAAAAAGCTAGGATTATGTGTGATCACCATTAAATTTCTCATAGGATAAGATCTAACAACCAATTTATCCATAAATACTTTAATGAATGTACATCATGCTAAGTGAAATCACACAACCGTAAAAGCGTAAACCAAGAACATAAATCCCAATCCCTATAAAATTTCACATCATGTTAGAAAATGTGTTCATGACCGACCAATACTATATATATCACAAGTCTTGACATATTCCTAGATCACCTTTCCACTAACTACCCAAATCATAAAACCAAAAAACACGGAAACCATTTGGCAGTGAACCAGCTTGCATTGACCTAAAACATCACCTGATCTAACTCACTACATGGTCTAAAGTATTCTTACTCATACACCATAGGAATCCAAATAGTATTGAGTGTGTCATATACTTGTATATAGGATAATTTATAGAGAATATTCTGTCTTTTTATTTTTTTCGGTCTTTCGTAGGTAGGGAGAAGAGTGGTTGGTAGGTGGTGAAAGATAGATTCCACTGACTAGCCTGTAAAGGCAGATATAATATGACCAAATTTATTGGTCCAACCGTAAAACCATTGGATACATGGAAGTATAATACCTTTTTATATTCGTAAAATCATTCCATTTCTCTAGAACCAACAATTTAGTAGACCACTGTCTCCCAGATAGTTGTCGAATAGCTACCATGTGTTCCATTAGGTATACGATTGGGCATGGGTAACATTTAGTTTATTCCTAAAATGTTAATTTAACTTATTTAATATGATCTTATTAACACTAATAATACTTTCTTGGATTTGGGGTCTCTATTTTGAAAATTTTCTCTTTTTCTCTCTCTCTCTCTATCCCTCTTTCGGATGGAATATATTCGTACCAATTATAATTTTTAATCATCATCAATTATTAACCATTGAGTTTTATCTAATCCAATCTATTTTATTCTCTGATTATATATGAATTTTACTTCTTATAAGTGTGTATCACTGGATCAATCATTTATATAGATAATTGATATTATTTCCTTCATATCATGGTTCTTTAGGATCTGATATCTACCTCCCCCATCACTGGACATGAAGGCAGTAGAGTTTCCTTTGTTCTTGAGGTATGTTTCTATATTTTGTTTTTTATACCTTGTAATTATTTTTTTTCATGTAATTATTATTTTTTATTTTATTTATGAAACTGAATTCTTATATATTCCTTGATATTTGGTGGTAATGTAATGTGTTTTCAAAATGGGGTTTCTTTGAAAACTATATCATAGGCACATGATGTGTTTGATAAAATGCGTTAAAGATTGTTTTGAAATGGAAATTTTTTTCAAACATGATTGAGGTGTGGAATCACTATAAAAAATTATTTGTAAAATACGTTCTTGGTAATCTAGAAATGTGATGATGATATATAAAATATTGAGAGATCTTATAGTATTTGGGAAAACTAAATGTAATAGAAACTTAGGGGAGTAAAATATCACTACGGTTGGTGCTTGTAATTCCATTGTTTCTAATGGGTATCCATATATGGGGATTGAAGTTCCCCTAATACAGGTTTTACTTAACCATACTAGTGTTCTTCCCTATGGTGGAGTTATGTACATCCTCAAATTATGGATACCAGTGTTCTTCTCTAGTGTTCTTCTCATATTATTATTTTTCCACTTGATATGGATATTGATGCTTGAAAAATATTATATTCATATTCTCATTACTTATTGATATATATTATGTAATATTTATCTATTTCATTTAATATGGAATGTTTTTGAATCAAAAACCAAAGGATGATCTTATATGGGATAATGATATCTCTTGGAAATGTTTTAGAAATTATTTTACACAATAAATAAAAAATGAATGTGCATATAAATCATATATATTATTTGGTGGTATCCTATTGAGATTTATTTCCCAAACTTAATTAATAATTTGGGAATTTTTAGAGTTGATTTTGTAGGATATTATTATAGGGATATGTGTAATATAGGCAACAACTCTCATGGATAATGTTACCTTCTAGTGGGTTGGGATGGTGGTGATACATGGTCAGAGGATATAGAACCATGGTTTTAGTAGGGTTAAAAATTTTTGGTATTCTAGTATTTTCACCTAGTATTTTTTATTATGTAGGTGGATGTAACCTTTTTGAATTGTTTTTTTTATATATGATTTATTTTGTATATCAAATATTATACTTTTATTATTTCTCTATTATTACATGTCAATTGAGGGGAAAATCATTACTACATTTCATTATATGATATATTTGTTCTTTTCATCATCCCATATTGACTATGAATGTGATTTGGGCCTTATTGAAGTCCAATTTAGTTGAAATTATTGGTTTAACCATATTGGTGTATTATAAATTATTATCAAAGTGTCACGTTTTCGTTAAAGCCTACACTCATGCTCGTGTATCAACCTCTTGTATCTCGATGTTATTGATAGAATAGTGATAGGTATATCAAAACATGATACGTAGTGTGGAATTTTACATGGATAGATCAATTTCATAAAAAACCCCATGTTACCATGATATGTCTGGTGTTTTCTAGAATCATTTTTATGATTTTATCCATTAGGATTCAATTTCCTAATTTTATTTTATCATAAATGAATCAAAATTTTGTTCTTTTTGATACTAATTATCTTTATTTTTATAATAGGTATTCTTAAATATGACCACATATGAATTATATATAGGAATATGTGGAGCCATACTTTTTGGTGAATCCTCCAGTTGAAATAGATTTGGTGGAAATGTAGTCAAAATGATCCAGTCCTTGGTATAAGATTCCAATGTTGAACTAGAATGGAAGATGGACAATGATTTAGAATTCACTAAGAAAAACCTAAAGGTTCCAGGAAGTAAATAACACCATACGGGGCATACACAACATGGGTCTTTTCATAATCAGTTATTAATCCGATATTTACATTGATGATAAACATAATGACCAACAGAATTGAATTAAAGATTAACTGAAGATTGAATATCAGAACCAAAATACTAGATCATCGCATGTTATTTATAATTATGTTAAACTATTTAAGAATTATGTTTTGATAAATTTTTTATTTTTTGACGAATATGAAAATGAAACTACATCATATAGTCATTGAGTCATTTTAATCAAGAGTATATTCCCAATAATTGTGATCCACATGTTCTCCATGAACCTTTCAATATCGTCCTAGGAATCTCAATGTGCTATAATGGAAGATCATAATGCTTCATTGTTCTCTTTTTATTATCTCATGAATTTATTTAGGAAGAGTTCACTTCAATATATCTAGACTTAACTATGGTGGTGGATGAGGATAACTCTTTGTTCTTGATAGCATTCTTATATAGGGATCTTTCATGGTCTATGAGAGAATTCTCTCCGGTTGTCAATTTGCAAAACAATAAAACTAAAATTCCAACCAACCTCTGAGAAATACTATAAGTGGGTTCCAATGTAGCAAGGGTTAGATAATAATAATTTTATATACACCATTATTATTTCATTAATACCTATGGATCCCCATTTTTATAATAATATTATTATTATTATTTCCTTATATGTGCTAAAATCATGATTTATATTAAATATTATCTATTATAATAATTTTTAAAATATACTATTTCACATCAGACACTTAAACTCAGTCCACCATTCCTCAAAATTATTTATTGTACATTGAATACTTACTATTAAATAAAAATATCACTGAATTATTCGCCAATAAATAAATAAATGTTATATTCACCAAATAAAAAATATTATTTAATAGTTTTTTCATAATATACTCTTGAATAATTGGTCACAGAATATATGAAATCAAGAAAAAAAGATTAACTATTGAACCACATGTAGGAATAATATTTTTTAAACTTTTTATGTAATAAATAATTATATTATTAAACTATTTTTATGACTAAACTTTGTGAATGACCCTCTAGGCATATTTCTCAATGATAATAGAAAAAATAACAAGATGTTCATGGTTTTCATCTAGAATCAATACAAGAAAACCAGACAGAAATAAATTAGTTTTTTAGGAAATTAAAGCTCATATGGATACTTACTGTGTAATAAAATCAATTTATCATGATATGTCTAATAAAGTAGGTTGCATGATGGTGACATCAACTTATGTTCTCAATATCTCTTTCTTTGTCTTTCCAAACACTGAAAATACCTATATAACACCATGTATATAGATTTCTGTAAGCATTATCATTTACATCAATGGGAGTGAGATATAAAATTATATTAATTAAAATATGGTAAAAATTATGTCTCTCATTTTTCATTAATGAAATATTACTCATGACGCAGCCAACATATCCTACTTCACCAAGAAAATCAGCCATCATGGTTTTCATGAATACATAAATGTACATAACTCATAATATACATTAATAATAATATTAAATTCTAAGGATTAATACACATGTCTGGATATAGGAACAACCAAAGACACATATGTATATGGATGTTATAACGACCCATACATTAAATACATTGTTATTAGATCAGAATTGAAGCATACTTATTACAAATTATAACAAAACCATGATAGGACCATATGGGTATACTGTCATTAGAAACTGGGAGACATAAACAACTGGTTCATAACACATCAACATTGTCTCCAATTTATTTCATTATATATAGAGTCCCTTTTGGCATATCCTACTTAATATCCTTCTTCCTGGCTGGGAGAAAAGAAAACATACAAAAGGGTGAGCTCAAATGCCCAGTAAGGGTAATCAAAGGAAATATTATATACATAAGAACATAAAATACTGATAATCATAACATGTGGAAGAGATTATATTATCATAACATGGGATACACCGTAGTAGTAAAAATTATTCCCAATAATCATAACATAAAACATGAAACTTTGTGAAATACCCACATCATCATAGAAAATATTTTCTTATTAGCCAAGACTTGTTTCCAAGACTATCATAGTGGACAAAGTCCATGTCTGAATAGAGTTCACTCCTCATTCCAGTCTTGTATCACTGAATCATATTAACTTTCTGTTCCATCCATTTCTATCTCATGAGATATAAATCTTTACCCAATGCATTGGAGGGAGATATATGTCCCACCCATATCATAATGAAACCATTATTATTTGTGCCACAAAATCATAAATCATACATTATAGCATAACCCATGTATTAAAAATTGGATTCTTAAACATCATTCCATCATAACATAATCCATATAAGATAAAAGGAATTTATAAAAATCATTCCATCATTACCCAATGAAATAAATGTAATAATAGAGATAGAAACAGAACACTATATTATCTTATATGGAAAATAATTCTAATAAAGCACTTGAACTGCATTGCTGAGTGAAATATCATTTCTTCATCAAAAACATTTTTCCATTCTCAATATGACATAAAATTGTAAACTAAAAAATTTAATTGAAAATAAACATGGAAACATGTAATGGAATCTTCATGGAAATAGTGTTCTATAAATCATAAAAATCCATTCATGCCGTATAAGTTAAAATTAAACATTCTTCTCGTACTTTGGCTAAAAAAGTTTAAAAGTACCTTGTACTAAAAATGAAAAATGATTCCTCTCATATCTTTACCAAAAATTCACCAATATTTAAAATTAAATTTAAAAAATTTTAGGAGGATATAAATAATATTACATATGAGGGAATCATGGACGTGGATGATGAATATACCCTAGTAAATTCTGATGTATAAACAATCTAGGATAAAAATGAGATTTTGAGATTTTCCCTTACCTTAGGTCCGATATGCATTATACGTATCTGAACCTCCTGTATAATGATTTAAATAATTTCATTGACTTTTTACAGAATAATATTCATTTTTATGATATCATATATGGTCATATTCCTATCTTCTTATTAGTAATATTTCATTTCTACTTGTTATTTGGGTGTTCATTGCTTTATGTTCTTAGGCATGTTTTGTTGAATAAATTATTTTTACTATTTTTAGGTTATAGATACATCATTTAAGGAATGGTATTAGTGTAATATATAAAATATTTATTTATTAATTTAATTTATATAAATATTATTAAATGAAGATCATGTAGAACTTGTCGCATTACATCGTAGAGACGGTGGGCCGTACGTATGCATGAGCGATGATATCATTCTTTTGATATTAAAATCATATATAATTGGATAGTATATGATATATAAAGAATAATAATAATGTTATATTTATTATTTATATCATTTATTCTCATTATTATACCCATCCAAATGATGAAATATTTGAATAACAAACTACACCACGACGTGGAGACGGTAAGCCGTACGTACGCACGTGTGGTGACATTTTCATTCATATGATGGATAAAATAACCAATATGGTTGTAATAATTTTATAACAATATAAAAATATATTGAAGATACTGTAGTTATTATTTTAAAATTGAAACAAAAAATAAGGAGGATGTGGATGAAGGAAGGAACTTGAATGATGGTGGTGAAATCATTACCTCTTTTTCGGGTTCTTCTTTTTGATTTGTTGAAAAGGGCTCCATTGGTTGTATTTATAACTAAATGAGGTCCTCATGGAGGGAGGATAGTTTAGAGAGTATTTTGGCAGGGGTTGGCCGAGCTAAATGGCTTTGAAGCTGTGAATTTGAGAGAAGGGGGAGTTCCCCTTTATAAGAGGGGTGAGAGACACCTTAGGAATAAAGTGAAATATTAATTTATAATAAAATAATTTTCGGTTTATAATGTCTCAAAAGTGGATTATTTCGAGGATAAGGTGGGTATGGGTCTAAATACACTCACCAATAGGTTTTATATAGGTTTGGGTCATTATATTAACCTTATCTTTTAGATTTAACTCTTAGTTAATTACTTTGACATTTACCATGTCTCTTTGTATTTTTATATTATATGGATAATAAACATACTATAAACATCTAAAGGAACCCCAAGTGGTTCATTAATGATTCAATTATCATTATATAAGTCTCTTTTCCGAACTTTAGATTTTTAGGAATAGAATATCAATTAATAATATAATTTTTTTTAAAATACATTTATGTCAATTTTGACACTATTTGGTAATTTATATTTTTTAAAGTCCTATCAACTTTATTAATTCAAAATAAACTCATTTTATCAATCCCTTAATGTCATATTAACCTAAAATATTCTTGTATGGAATGAAAACATTGAAATTATATTTATTTTCACATTTATAATACCATTTATTTGATTCTTTCACTAATAAGGAAAATACTCCATCATCATTGTGTCATAAATAAAATTAATTATTAAATGTCTAAAAATAATTAATAAAATAACATTATGTAGGAAATATTTTTATATTTCAAATGAATATTTACAGTTAAATAGATATCATATATTACACTATGTAAAAATTGAATTACTAAAAGATATATGCATATGTTATTTTTTTATTTACGTTAACTTAATTTATATAAATTGTAATTTTCAAATACAAGTGGATCACTGGGGTCCCAAAATCGACCCAATGATGCCTATTGTCGGAAATGTGTCTTCCAATAGGGTTTTGACACGTGTTTGGTTAATTTAATATTATTATAATATTATTTTTTTACCCTTGTTTACCGGATTACCATTTAACCATGGTAAATAAAATATTTACCGAAATAATTATTCAAAATGACTAAAAATAAAAGTTACCTATTTACACAATTTGGAAATACTAATTTCAAATATGAAATCCATTTTTCATAATTCAAAACATATAAGTGATAGGAAATAATTTAAAATTAATTCCCACTGTTAAATAAAAGCGTGTTTTTAAGAAATAATAACTGTCAAAAGATTGAAACTTGTTTATGTCCATTTTAAATTTCAAATTAATTCCAATGGCCAAAATTTGATTAAATGGTAAAAATATAATATAATTATACTTTTAAACCACTAAATAGTATAATTTATCACTATAAATTATTTTGATAAAAAAGTTTTTTTAATTAATGGTTAGTATTTTTCACTATTAATCAAAACCTGGAAGTTCTCAGAAAAATACCAAAAATTAATCCTAGTGTAATTTCAATCTCCCGAATCCATAAATGTAGTCCATTTTGAAAGAAAATGTTTATAAAATTTCAAAAAGTGGGTATTACTATTCATAACGGCTAGTTTATATAATATTTTAATGACATATCGTTGTTTAGTGAAACTCGGTATGGCGTACAATGAAAGATATCGAGGAAAGTTTCTCTTGTGTGTAACGCAAGACATGACAGTGTTGTGTGTAGTGAAATATTACATTGGTGTTCCGTATAACATAATTAATAAAGACAAAATATTTCTCATAAAATCTCACGGTGTTACATTATACCCCCCTTAAAAAGAATTTCTCCCTAGAAATTCTTCACTACGTAACAACCAGATGAGGATACCTCTCCCTCATCATATCCTCAAGTTCCGATGTACCTTCTTCAAATTGGTAGTTCCTCCATAAAAATTTAACCAAGCGAGTGGTCTTGTTTCGTAGAAATATTTCACAATGATCCAGAATCTCTATTGGCTGTTATTCATAAGAAAGATCTTGCTCCAGCGGTACAAATTCTGAGCTTAGTACATGTGAAGGATCGGGTATGTAAATTCTCCGGAGAGATACATGGATCACATCATGAACATGATAGAGATTTGGTGGAAGTGCCAATCGGTAAGCTACCATCCCAACACGATCCAATATATCAAAAGGACCAATATACCTAGGGCTCAGCTTTCCCTTCTTTCCAAATCTCATTATTCTCTTCTAAGGAGATATTCGTAAGAACAGTTTATCACCCACTTCAAAATGTAGGTCTTCTCTTCGGTTTTCGGCATAAATATTTTTCGACTCTGAGCTACTCTTATGTGTTTTTCAATAGATCTTACCTTTTTCTACCATCTCATCAGCAATATTAGGTCCTAATAGCTTTCTTTCCCCAACTTCATCCCAGCAAGTTGGAGTTCTGCATTTCTTTCCATAGAGAGCTTCATAAGAAGCCATCTGAATACTAGAGTGAAAGCTATTATTATAAGAAAATTTCACCAAAGGTAGGTGTTCATCCCAACCACCTTTGAAATCCATAGATCAAGCTCTCAACATGTCTTCTAGAGTATGAATTTTCCTCTCAGACTGACCGTATGTTTCAGGATGATAAGCAGTGCTGAAACTCTACTCTTTATTTAGAGTATGCTGAAGACTTCACCAAAACATCGAGGTAATCCTCGGATCTCGAATATATATAATTGAAAATGATTCTCTAAGAAATCTTACGACTTCCTTCACATATATCCTGGCAAGATGCTCAAGAGAGAAATCTTCTCTAATAGCAATGAAGTGTGTCGACTTCGTAAGACGATCAACTATAACCCAGATAGCATTATTGCCTTTGGATGTTTTAGGAAGTCCAGTGACAATGTCTATAGTGATGTTTTCCCATTTTCATTCTAGAATGGTTAATGGTTGTACCAACCCCTTAGACTTCTATCTCTCAGCTTTAACTTGCTAACAAACCATGCATCGAGAGACATATTCAACATCATCTCTTTTCATGCCATCTCACTTGAAGTGCTCCTTCAGGTCCCTATACATCTCTGTGCTTCATGGGTGAATAGAGAATGAAGAACTATGAGCCTCATCCAATATTTCCTTTTTTAATTCTGGGATTAGAGGAACACAAACTCGATTCCTGAACCTTATTATTTCATCACAATCAATGTGGAATTCTGGAACATTTCTCAACTTCTTTTTTAACTCTACATGTTCTTTCTATGCCTCTTTAATCTTCACATGTATAGATGGTTGAACATTCATTTGAGAAAGATAAGAGTTTTCTCCTTCCAGTATAATTCCAAGATCCATCCTTTTTAAATCCATAAATATTGGATCTTTTGTGATTCTCATCATGGATAAGCTTGAATGGTCTTGTTGACATAATGCATCTGCCACCTTGTTTTCATTCCCAGGGTGGTAATGAATTGAGTACTTGTAATCCTTAATCTGCTCCAACCATATTCTTTGGCGCATATTCAGCTCCATTTGTGTGAAAATATACATTAAACTTTTATGATTAGTATAAATATCACACCTTACAGCATAAAGATAATGCCTCCCAATATTTAATGCTAAGATTACTGCAGTTAATTCCAAATCATGAGTTCTATAATTTTTCTCATGGATTTTCAACTGTCATGAGGCATAATCTATCACCATATCATTTTGCATGAGAACACACCACAATCCCTTCGTGGATGCATCACTGTAGATCACAAAACTTTCTCCACTACAAGGTAGTGTGAGCACAGGTGCACTAGATAACCTTTTTTTAACTCCTTGAAATTCTCATCACACTCCTCCATCCAAATGAACGTAACTCCTTTTAAAGTCAACCTGGTGAGTGGATTAGATAATCGTGAAAAATCATTCAGAAAATTTCTATAATATCCAGCTAAACCAAGAAAACATCGGATCTCAGTTACCGCTGTTGGTCTCGACCATCTTTCAATAACCTCTGTCTTTTCTGGATCCACCGATATCCCCTCTTTTGATATTATGTGACACAAAATTGAATCTTTTTGAAGCCAAAAATCTCACTTGGTAAATTTGGAATAAAGCTTCTCTTTTCATTGGGTCTTTAATAAAATTCTCAAGTGATATTGATGTTCTTCCTTGCTCTTTGAAAAGACAAGAATATCATCTATAAAGACTACCACAAACTGATCAGGATAACAGATAAAGACTCTATTCATTAGATCCATGAAGATAGTAGGGGAATTAGTAAGACCAAATGGCATCACTACAAATTTATTAGTGTCCATACCTTGTATGTAAAGTTGTGTTTGGTATATCCTCTCTTTTGACCCTTAATTGATGATACCCTGAACGATGATCAATCTTGGAAAAGTATTGATCTCCGCGTAGTTGGTCAAATAAGTCATCAATGCGTGGGAGAGGATATATGTTCTTGATAGTGATCTTGTTATGTTCTCCATAATCAATGCAGAGTCTCATTGATCCATCTTTCCTCTTAAAAAAAACATGTGCTCCCTAAGGTGATGCACTAGGGTGTATGAATCCCTCATCAAGATTCTCATAGAGTTTCTTCTTCAATTAGTGCATCTCAATTGGGGCCATTCTATAAGGTTTCATTAAAATGGGAATAACACCTGGTATGAGTTCTATTGAAAACTCAACTTCACGATTTGGTGGAAGACCCATAAATTCCTATGGAAGGATATCATCAAACTCCTGTACAATGGGAATATACTTAATCGTGAGTTTCTCTCCAACCATTTGAGATAAATATCCTTAATTTATTGGAATCAAGACCCATAAGATGGATGAAATTTCCACTGGAAGGTTATACTCATCCTTACATCGATAGATGATCATAGATTGATCAGGAATTTGAAATGTGACTTCCCTTATTTGGTAATAGATATGAGCTCCGTATAAGGAAATCTAATCCATGCCAAGAATCACATCAAATTACACTATAGGAAGGATCACAATATTTTCATGATGTACTTTCCCACAAATGCCGATAGGAGAAGAATTATAAACTTTTGATGCAACTGTTGTTCCATTAGGAGTTGTCGTAGATAACTCAACTGCTAATCGTTCAGGTAGTACTGTGATTCCCTTAAAAAATTATTCAGAAATAAAAGTGTGGGTGGATCAAGAATCAAATAAAACATTTTATACTTTAGATTGGATGGTATGTATACCTTTCACCTCTTGGTTATCATACTCCACATCATCGATAGAAATTTCATGAGACATACCTTTTTTCCTTTGTCTTAAGAGCTTGTTGAGGTCAATCATCATCAACAACCCTTGGATTAGGGAATTGATTAGCATAATGCCTAGTTTCCTTACACTTGTAACATTAAAGTGTAGGAGGTGCATTCTGTGTATCCTTTTCTTTATTCTCATCACTAGACATCTTTTTCCCATCACTACGGCATTCAAATCCCCGATGACCATCTTTTCCACATTTAAAACAATTACATGTCCCATTAAGACACGTCCCTCTATGTTTCATTCCACACTTTGACCATAATGGAAAAATCCTCTTCCTTTTAGTGTGGTCTTTATATTTCCATTTGAATTCCATTTTCCTATTCTTATCAAACCCATATGACTGATGGGTTACTCCAATCTCCATCTCATCCTTCAGAGATCATTGAACAATTTTCTCGTACCCGTTGAATTTTATTATGGATAATGCCCTTCGAAGACTTGGTTTTAAGCCACTAAATAATCGATCGATCTAACTCTCAGGATGGATAATAATTCTAGGAGCATACGTTTCAAGTCTTGTATAATTTTCTTCGTAAGTACCAAAAGATTCATCATCCTTTTTCTTTATTTCAAGAAACTCCTTCTTCATATCTGTTCGAAGAATAAGAGGGAAGTACTTATTGAAAAAGAAGTTCTAGAACTCATCCCATTCCATAGACTAAATCTCACCCCTTTGCCTTGTATTCTTGAAAATATTCCACCATTGATATGCTTCACCATCCAAACGATATACTACTAAGATGACTTTATCATGTTTAGAACATTACAGAATAGAAAATATCTTTTCAGTGGTACTGGTCCATTGTTCAACCACTAATGGATCAGTAGACCCATTGAATGAGGGTGGACGTTGCCTCAGGAAGGATTCGACATAATGTTTCTCCTTCCTTTGCTCATTTGGAAGTCCTGTATGATTGATATCTTGGGAAGGTTATGTGAGCATGGCTAGAAGATTTTTCATTCCAGCTCCCGTAACATTTGGTTGCTCAGGGGGACAATCATTGCATTTCTCGTCGCATTCAACATTAACATGGTTCATTCAAGTACCATCCATTGACTAAAACAGATAAGCATAGTGTGAGAAACACTAATCACAATAGGAAACCACATAATCAAGAATAAAATTTCACACACTAAGTCTTATCATAGGTTATTCATGACCATTTATAAAACACTAATATTGTGTTCTATGCTTAGACATATCCTTAGGGTTCTAACTAAGACTTTAACATCCTAGTTTCCAATGGTTTACTATACCTTTCCAGTGATACCAACTACAACGACTCATAATTTACATACATTATTATTAATTCTGAATTGAATTATACTTATTAAAACATATAACGAAACTGTGATAGGACTGTATAGGTATTGTGTCTTTAGAAACAATGAATCATAAACAACTGGTTCATAACACATCTACATTGTCTCCTATTTATTTCATCATATCTAGAGTCCATTTTGCCATATCCTACTTAATATCCTTCTTCCTGGCCTGGGGAAAAGAAAACATACAAATGGGTGAGCTCAAATTCTCAGTAAGGGTAATCAAGGGAAATATCATATTAATAAGAACATAACATTTTGAAAATCTTAACCTATAGAAGAGATCAGAAAATCATAACATGGGATAAATCATAGTAGTGAAAGGTAATCCCAATAATCATAACATAAAACATGAAACGGTGTGGAATACAAACATAATCATAGAAAACCATTTCTTATTATCCAAGACTCTTTTCAAAGACTATCATAGTTGACAAAGTCCATTTCTGAACCGAGTTCACTCCTCGGTCCAGTCCTGTATCACTGAATCATATTAACTTGTCGTTCGAGCCATGTCTATCTCATGAGATATAAATATTTACCCAATTAATTGGAGGGAGATATAGTTCCCACCCACCTCATAATGATACCATTTTTACGTGTGCCACAAAATCATAAATCATACATCATAGCAAAACCCATGTAATAAAAATGGGATTCTAAAACATCATGCAATCATAACATAATTCATATAAGATAAAAGTTATTCATAAAAATCATTCTGTCATAACATAATCAAATCAATGTAATAATAGGGATCGAAACAGAACCCTATATTATCTTACATGGAAAATATTTTTGATAAAACACTTTAACTCCATTCCGGAGTAAAATATCCTTTCTTCATCAAAAATATTTTTCCTTTCTAAATATTTCATACAATTTTAAACTAAAATAATTTAATTAAAATAAACATGAAAAATTGTGAAGGAAGCTTCATGGAAATAATTTTCTATGAAATCTAAAAAATCCATTCATGTCTTATCAGTTAAAAATAAACATTCTTCTCGTAATTTGGCCGAAAAAGACAAAAAGTACCTCGTACTGAAAAGGACAAAATATTCCTTTAATATATTTACCAAAAACTCACCAATAGGTAAAATTGGATTTAAAAAATTGTAGGAGGATATAAATAATATTACATATGGAGGAATCAGGGATGTGGATGATAAATATACCTTAATAAATTTAGAAGTATGACCAAGCTCGGATAAAAATGAGATTGTGATATTTTCCCTTACCTTAGGTATGATTTGCTTCGTACGTATCTGAACCTCATGTATAATGATTTAAATAATGTCATTGACTTATTATAGAATCATATTCCAATTATGATATCATATCTGGTTATATTCTTATCTTCTTATTTGTATAATTTCATTGCTAATTTTTATTCAGGGTTTCATTACTTTATGTTCATATGATTGTTTTTTCGAATAAATTCTTATTCATATTTTTACGTTATAGATACCTCATTTACAGAATGGTATTAGTGTAATATATATCATATTTATTCATTAAATTCATTTATATAATCAATATTTAATGAATATCTTGTAGAATGAGTCGAATCACATCGTGGAGACAGTAGCCCGTACGTACGCATTAGCGATGATATCATTCTTTTGATATTAAAATCGTATAAAATTGGATAGTATATCATATATAAAAAATCATACTAATGTAATATTTAGTATTTATATCATTTATACTCATTATTATACCCATCAAATTGATTAAATGTTTGAATAACGAACTACACCACGACGTGGAGACGGTAAGCCGTACGTACGCACGTGTGGTGACTTTTTATTCATAGGATGGATAAAATAACTAATATGGTTGTAATACATTTATAATAACATCAACGTATATATAATATACTGGAGTTATTAATTTAGAATGGAAAAAAAGAATTAGGATGTGGAAGAAGGAAGGAAATTGAAAGAGGGTGGTGAAATCATTAACTCTTCTTCGGGTTCTTCTGTTTGATTTGATCAAAAGGGATCCTTAGGTTGGATTTTTTACTAAATGAGGGCCTCTAGAATTAAGGGAGTATAGTTTAGAGAGTATTTGGTCAGGGGTTGTCTGAGTAAAAGGGTTTTGATGGTGTGAAGTTGAGAGAATGGGGAGTTCCCTTTTATAAGAGGGGTGAGGGGCACCTCAAGAAAAAAGTGAAATATTAATTTATGATAAAAGCATTTTCGGCTTATAATGGTTCAAAAGAGCATTATTTAAAGGATAAGGTGGTTATGAGTCTAAATACACTCAAACAATAGGTTTTAAATAGGTTTGGGTCATTATATTAACCTTATCTCTTATATTTAACTCTTAGTTAATTAGTTTGACATTTACCATGTCTCTTTGTATTTTTATATAATATGGTAAATAAACAATCTATAAACTTCCAAGATAACCCCAAGTGGTTAATTAATGATAAATATATCATTATATAAGTCTCTTGGATGATCCTTATATTTTTAGGAATAGAATATCAATTAATAATATAACTTTTGTTTTAAAAACTCTTTTATGTCAATTTTGACACTATTTGGTAAATGATTTTTGATAAAGTACTAAAAAAATTATTAATTCAAAATAAACTCATTTGATCTATACTAAAATGTCATATTAACATATAAAATTCGTGTATGGCATCAAAACTTTCAAATTATATTTTTTCTAACATTTATAATACCATTTATTTGATTCTTTCACTAATAAGGAAAATACTACATCATCAATGTGTCATTAATAACATTAAATATTCAATGACTAAAAATCATAAATAAAATTCCATTATGTATGAAATCTTTTTATATTTATAATTAATATTTATAGGCAAATATATAACATATATAACCATATGTAAATTTTTTTTACTAAAAGATATATGCTTAAGTCATTTTTTGTATTTACTTTAACTTATTTTATATGAAGTCTCATTTTAAGTTACAAGTGGTTCCATGGGGTCCCAAAATCAACCCAAGGATGCCCATGGTCGGAAATGTAGCATCCAATTGGGTTAGGACATGTGTTATGGTAAATTAATATTGTTATAATATTATTTTCTTACCCATCTTTACAGAATTTACCCTTTAACCATGGTAAATAAAATATTTACAGAAGTAATTATTCAAAATGTCTAAAAATAAAAGTTATCTATTTACAAAATTTGGAAATACTGATTCAAAATATGAAATTCATTTTTCATAATTCAAAACATACAAGTGGAAGAAATTAATTTAGATTTAATTCTCACTTTCAAAACAAAAATCTTGTTTTTAAGAAATAATAACTTTCCAAAGATTGACACTAGTTTATGTGCAGTTTAAATGTGAAATTACGTCCAATGACCAACATTGGATTAAATGGTACATATTTAATCTAAATATATTTTAAAACCAACCAATAGTGTAATTTAGTAATATAAATTATTTTGATTAAAAAAATATATTTTTAATTAAAGTTATTATTTTTAACTATTCATCATAAATTGGAAGTTCTCCGAAAAGTACCAAAAATTCATCCTAGGATAATTTTGATATTATGAATCCAAAAATGAAGTCCATTTTGAATGATAAAATTTTTAAAATTTTAAAAAGTGGGTATTACTATTCATACCGGCTAGTTTATATAATATTTTAATAACATATCGTTGTTTAGTGAAACTCGGTAATGCATGCAACATAAGCTATCGAGGAAGGTTGATCTTGTGTGTAACTCAAGACAAGACAATATTGTGTGTAGTGAAATATTCATTTGGTGCTGCATATAACATAATACACAAAAACAAAACACTTCCCATAAAATCTCAGGGTGTTACAGATGTCATATCAGTAGGCCTTGTTTATATAATCAACTCTACTAAAAATTACTAAGGGAACGCCTAATTATAAGGTGTGTAAAATTACATTGAGTTTAAACCCATGATATTCTATATCATATGATTCCCTAAAAAAATTCATACATCTATATAACATATATTTAAGAATACAATCGTGGTACTTTTGGGTTTTCATCATAGTAGGGAACTGCTATGACCTTTTAGTAGAACAACTAATCATAGGACATTATCTCATACTATGTTACACATAAGATTAATCATGAAATAATAAGTAGATTATTTATATTCAAATATATGAATACTATTAAAAATAAAGTACACAGAAGATGGTTATAGGGAACTAACTCCAATACAATCCTACATTAACAATATCCAAATACCAACAACCTTTAATTCACTTGATCTATCATGATAATCATACATTTATTGAAAAATTTATTTAGTTAGGATCATAACACACATTCATATGTGGAAAATATAATTACTATAAATTCACCCATTTGAGATACATACCTCAAGAGGTGATACTTCCAATGTATGTTATTTATCCATTGGTGTGACCATGGTTCTTTTGAACGATACACCACTAAAGTATTATCACAGTATAACATGATAGGGAATTTTCTGATTGGTACCAAATAAAGATCATGGTCAATGTTTCATATCCAAATGGATTATTTTTTTCATTGAATGATTGTATATTCTCATCTTCCAATGTAGTATCAGTGAAAAATGACCGCTTGATATTTTTTTCTCACAGATCCCATATTGAGACAAAAAAAGATCATAATTGTGACTTTAGATCGTTCATATCAATTTGAACATAGGCGTCAGCATAACCCCTGATGAACTGCTCCCCATCACTTCTATACACTTGGAACATATCCTTAGTTATTATTATATACATAAATATAGCCTTAGTAGTAGACTAATGTTATTCACTAAGATTGGCATGATATCTACCTATCATGAAAAATGTATAGGAAACATCATGGTTAATACATATAATGGAATTCGGGAATAATAATACCCCCAAATAATATGAGAACATACTCATCATATCTTTCTTCCATTATGTATGATGATTCATTTTCTTGGAAATATGTATACCATGTGACAACAGAACCAGTCCCCTCTTGTATTTTTTCATAATAAATCCATTTAGTTTCTTGTCAATATATGTACCTATTCATATTATATGTATCATCTTGGATCTATAATTAATGATATTGATCCTGAGAATGTAGGCTATTTCACCGAAGTCCTTCATGGAGAAGCACTTATTTAACCAATACTTAAGAGACTATAAGAAAGATATATCATTTCTAATAAGTAATATGTTATCCACATATACTAATAGGATAACAACCAAATTACAACTAAAATTTTGTAAATACATGGCTCCAATTTTTTCTTAATGAAATGAAATTATATTATGACTTCATAAAACCGAATGTTCCATAACCTAGATTCCAACATCAATCCATAAATGTATCTTTTCAATTTCCATGATGTTTTTAAATCACCTAGAGACACAAACCTTCGGTTTTTGTCATATATACATTTTTATAGAGGATCCCATTAAGAAAATTGTTTTTAACATCCATCTTACAAGTGCCATATTTATTGTATGCTATTATAGAATGTAGAATTATAATGGATTTAAACATGGAAATTTGAGAAAAGGTTCCATCATTGTCAATGGATTGAATTTTTTAGAACCCATTTTCCACTACCCATTTTTATAGGTACTTAATTTACCCTCCACGCCCATTTTCGCCTTGAATACCCATTTGAACCTAAGAGGATTTACATCAATTAGCTAATTGAAAATAACATGAGATTCATTCTAATACCTAGAATATATTTCATAATTTATGTTTTCTTTATCAATTACAGCTTCTATGCTCTCTACAATATATTTTTAAGTTAGAGGATCATTTTTTAACCAATAATGAGTCACAATATTTATTGAATAGAAGACCATATCAATCCAATTCCCTTACCACTACGGTTCTCCTATATTGTACTATTTTTTCAAGAAATAATTCTTCTATGCAGAACTATGGAATATATTTCTGTTCCAACTCTTGTGAATCCTAAATATCAACTTCATTGAAATCAATATTTCTCCCACTATCCTTCTTGAGGATATGCTCCCCCTCAATAAAAACAGATTTTTTAGCATTATCCAATTTATTGATTAAGTGGTTGTATATGTCTTATCCCATTATTTTCATATGATATCTTATAAATATACACTTTGGGACCCAATTTGCTAGTTTATTTCATGATAAGGCCTTAACAAACTCTTTGAATCCCCATACACATCTATGTCAGAAAATTAGTTTATTTCCACTCCATGAATTGTTGGGATTTCATTTCACACTTTAGTTGGTAGTTCTTTTAGTGTGTATGTCATTGATTGTAATTCATATTTGAAAATGGATAAAGGATGATTCACATTTCACAAAAACAAATTCCATGAATAAAAAACACACAATATTTTAAAAAATCATTTTAAAATCAAGAAACAAATCACTTTTGACAACAACTAATTTCCACAATTTTCCAAAAAATATGTAAACATGATTTATACCATGATTTTCACATTAATTTCACAATTAAATCCAATAAATTCAAACAATTTGAATCCAGGACAACAATTTCTAATAAGACGAGTTTATAGTGAAGCCACCTACCTTGAAAACTATAACAAACATGAAGAATGACATGAATAATTAAACAAAACCAGATTTAATCATCAATAACTCACCTTATATGTTGTTCCCAAACATCAAAACAACCACATATCAATATTTATTGGAATAAAAAACTATTGATATATCCATTATGAACTATATTTATGAATCCATGAGAGGGACGAAGAATAGAACTAATAAAAAATACAAATAAAGGAGTCTTATTAAGCAATCTTACCTTTATTGTATAATGATTTAAATATAGATCTCTCAAGGAACTAAGCATTTGTTCCCCACAACCTTTAGATGGAGTGAAAACTGAGTTAGGTAAAAATAAGTGAGAAACAGTTTATGAGTATATCCTTGTGAGATATACTATTTTCGGATCTAAAAATTAATCATGCATTGTTGAGTAACACAGTTAGGAATGTCATGTACCAACTGTGTACAAACCACTTCCTACCTACACCATCACATGGTTGGATCACAAAGGTAGAAAAACCATGATGAACCCATATATTCCCTCAGTTCAAAAAATCACAGTTACTCCTCAGTGTTCATATGGTTTGGACCAATTGTGCACCTAACAATGTGCCTACACAGTAACCTATGTTTCAATTTCTATGTTTCTATTATGATATGGATAGTTTCTACTAACCATAATCACATTGTGAACCTCTATAAAAATCTTCCAAAACTCTTAAAAAGTCCTCTAAATCCTCTCAAAAATCATCCAATAATAATAAATAATAATAAATAAAAATGTGTAATTATCTAAATTGAGGGTTCTATATTTTCCACACCGTTAGTATTTCCATCATAAAAAAGAAAAAAATATTATTTCCGTGAAATACTTTGGGCCATTGCTCGACTATTTTTTCTTCTGTTCTGAAGTTTCATCCTAAATCTACCAATGTTTCCCCAAAACATGAACTAGGATGGTTATTTTTCCATGAGATACATTATATATCCTATATATAATCTGTACTTCCATATGAACTAATAAAGATTCACACTAATGGTCAATGTGATCCCATTAAATCACATGGTTAGGATCAGAATGACACTTTTTCCATTGAGATACGTGAAAAACATTTTTCACTACACTAGACTGTGGTGGAAAATCCAACCTATATTACACCCCAAATACAAATTCAAGTATGTCAATTAGTCCTATATGTCTAGGAGATAACATTCCATACATTAAAAAATGGTGATTCCAGATCCTTGAAGAGATCATTAAGAACACATGATAAATCAACTAGAAATACAATGATCGTCAATGCTGATCTACATAAAATTTCTGAATACTCTTAGACATATACATTTTCTTTTAGATTAACTAAATATTCTATATTTCCTCATTGAAAAGGCTTATCCCAACCAATTATGTCTCATCTATTTCCACCAAAATAAGTTGATATAAATAAAGGACACCCATAAAATTCTTTAAAAGGAGCCATATGTATCAAGTAATGATAGCTATTGTTATATGGGAACTCCACTGACAGTATATGATCCTCCCACATGCCACTAAAATACATTACATAGTCTTGTAACATGCATTCCAATGTTTTTGTCATCCTTTCATATTTCTTATCCATCTGAGGATGATAATCTATACTCATTTTCAACTATGTCACATGGAAATTCTATATGTATTTATAGAAATGAAACATAAAACTAATATCTTTGTCTAATACTATCGAAACTGGTACACCATTCCCCTTTACCACTTCTTGGATATATATTTAAGACATTTCATCCACTGTTTGAGTTTCATGAATAGGAATGAAATGGGAAGACTTGGCGAGCTGATCCACTAGATATGTGTCAAAATATATATATATATATATATACTCCCATTAAAAAAATAATATCTAATGAATAAAAAATACTCGATAGTCACTGATTTTTTTCATTGACCTTCTGAGAGTTGATGAATCATGACATAAACTCGATGACCTCTCTTTTCATAATGAAAAACAAAAATATGATTTTTGAACCTTATACATCTTCTGTATTTCAAGATGAACTTCCCATATTTAAGAGTGGTATTCATGAAGACTTTTTTCCAAAAAAATTCATAGGTATGAATATCGTTTTTCAAAACCAATAAACTGAAGTTCCATCCGGCTTCCATCCCTCAATGGTCTCCCCAAAATTATGTTTGTACCTCATAAAAAACATTCTAAATCATATTTATATGCATCATTAACCATATCCACAAAATCAGGAACAAAAGAAACCATAAAAAAATAAATTCACTACCTAGGTCTTCAAAATCCAAGGGTATATTGGCTATAACTGAAAACAAGTGCCACTGATGTGAAGCCTCCTTTTCCAATTGAGCATATGAACTTCTGGTTAATTAATATACCACTGAATTGACTTTATCTATGGTGTACATCATGTCAATGTTTAAAATTTGGAGATAATCCATCAATATTCTCTACCTCAGGTTCAAATACCCTTTTGTGAAAATGTGTTTCAATCTCTTATGATCTGTAATATTAGTAAATTTATCATTAAAGAGGTAATGACGCTAGGTATATAAATTATGGATGACAAAAACAAACTATAAATAATGTGTTGGGTAGTTCTTCTCATATAACGAAAAATTCCATGATCCATAAGCAACAAAATGATCTAATTTCATGAGAACACATTCCACCCGAGATCCAAGAGCATCCCAATACACCACATACCCTTGTATGGATTGTTGAATTATCATTATTGGTTCTAATGTAAGAAGAAATTTAATTTCTAAGAGAGACATCTAACATTCATCATCCAATTGGAATGGAATATTTTTCCTTATAAAATATGTCATAGGTGAATCTGGTCATAAAATATATTGAATAACACATTCATAATAAATATTAAATCCATGGAAAATAAGTATATTGAAGAAATTATTTAGGGTTTTCCAATAGATAACATCCACTATATTTTCTAGATCCAAAAAGACTCATGTTTTAGAGATATCATGGAAAATGGAAAAATACCTCTTGTATCCAACAATCAAACATTGATAGATTATAATAAAATCAATGATCATACAATATTTACAGTGTTATCTAGAAGTGTTTCTCATCCTCATTCAGTTTCCATGAATACCCCAATATATCATCCATAAAAAACTAGTGAAAAAGAATTAGATATCTGTAAAATATCGAATTAATCAATTTCATAAAGACCACTAGTTCATTATTAAGACAAAAGTGACGCCCTGACCACAGAAGCCCAGAGCTGGTGAATTATTGAAATAAATTGGAATGATTACAAAGAATCAAGTCCCAAAGGACCTATCAGCTTAGCATTCTTAGAAGATATTATACATACAAGAACATTATATTAAAATTTCAGAAAAAAATAAAGAATAGATAATCCTTTCAGAATGAAATTATCTACCTAGTATAATCTTTCATATCAATAACAATACTCTTCATGGAATCCTAGGAAAATAAAACATAAAAATGGGTGAGCTCAGATGCTCAGTGAGGGTAAATAATTCAGCGGATATATAATATTTTAAGGAAAGATTTATAATAAAAACAGTAGTCTTTTATACATAATTATGAACATAATATGGAAAAAATAAATCAAACAATACCATATAAAAATGCATTTGGGTATTCTAAAAGTCAAATAATCTCATGTAATAAGTAATTTCATAACGAGGGAATGAATTATTCTAGAAATAATAACTACCACATCATGGCCTTGTGTCGAGACCATTCCAAAATATTATGTCATTTCTATTTTCTAAGACACTATTTTGTCTCATGAGACCTACTGATGCAACGAGGGGCTAATGCGGGCCCCTCACATCACTTACTATGTCCAATTCATTTCTTATATGAAAAGGATGAAACATAACATAAACATTTGTATTAAAACTAGCATACGAAATGTTAATGCCTTAAATGTAGACCATGATTGGTATAAAAATACCACATCCATAGTCAAACATATCATAACACATTAAATACAATATAGAAAATTTTATTACAATAAATCAACCTCAATCAAGAATAATATCTATTAATGTATGCTGACGTATTTGAGAATGATCAGTAAGACTCCTTAAGATAAATATCCCTTTTTCATTAAATTATTTAAAATTCACACAATTTATAAAGTAATACATTTAATTTTTTTTAATCAAAGTTTCCCATATCACATCGAAACTTTGTAAATGTATTAACATTTTAAAACAATCATGTCCATATAAATAAACCCTTAAAATCATTTTCAAAACAAGGAGTTTAATGAAATAGATTTAAAAAATATAAATAATTAAAAAAATTAAAATGATGATATAGTTAAAGATACACATTCCATAAAACCAAAATTATTCATTTTGAAAACATTTTTATGAAATATGGGCATGGGTGATAAATTTATCCCAATAAATACATATACAGAAACAATATCAAATAATAATGACATTAAGAAATTAACCCTTTCCTTAGATCTCATATTATCTATATGTTTATAAAACTCTTGTATAATGTTTTTAAATATATTATTAACTTATATATGAATCATAATAATATTTATGATATCATATATGATTATCTTATGGATTTATATTACCCATTTATTAATAATTCTAAGTTAAAGCATCATTTTAGGTAATGTCGCTTTGTTTATGGTACGAGTTATGTCTTGTTATTATTGATCATATTACATAGATAATGATTTAATTACTTCCAAAATGTATAATATGATTTATATATCATATTTATTCATAATATAAATATATAATATATAATATATATACGTATATAATTTAACACACGGTTTTTTTAGACAGTAGGCCATACGTACACATGAGCGTTGTTTCTATTTTCTAATCGTATTGAATGGAAGTGAATGACATATATGTACACATATATATATATATAATTCCAATAGGCATATTATTTAACATATGTCATTATTATGAATAATATATATCTATTTATAATATTTCATGGATGGTTAAAGTTGATAAATAATCTCATCGCATCTTGGAGATGGTAGGTCGTACGAACGCACGAGCGACGATATAATTACTTTAATGATTAAATGATATACAAATGGATGTTATATTAATTATAAAGAATGATAATCATGGCATATTCACTGTATATGTCTACTAAACTCATCATTTTACCTATCCAAATAAAGTAATGTGGAATAACAAATTACCCCACGGTGCGGAGACGTTAATCTATACGTACGCACGCATGGTGATATTATTATTTGTAAGATGGATAAAATGATGAATATAGTTTTCTTGTGATTATATTAAAATCTCAGTATATGTATGATAATATATTTATTACTTATTTATGGATAGAATATAGAAATAAGAAGTAGAAGAAGAAAATAACATTGAAAGAAGGAATAAAATGGTTACCTCTTCTTCAGGTGTTTCCTTTTGATTTGAAAAAAACAGCTTCTTAGGATGGCTATATGCACAAAATTAGGCCTATAAAATAAATTAGGGAGGTTGATAAGAAAAATTGGTAGGGTGTTTCTGAAAAAAAGGATTTAGAGTTTTTATTTAAAAATAATGGGAGGTTCCCTTTTATAAGAGAGGTGAGGGGCACTTTAGAGAAAATATTGAAATATTAATTTATTATAAAAATATCTTCGATTCAAAATTAATAAAAATTGATTTATTTATATTATAAGATGTGTATGTGTCTAATTACACCCATCCAATAGGTGTTATAGATTTTTAGTACATAAAATTAATCTTATATTTTAGATTTGACCCATTGTAAAATAAGTTAACTCTTACAATGTCCTCTTGTATTTTTATACTACACTGATAATATATTTACTAAAAAATTCTATGAGAAAGTATAGTGGATAATTTAGGAAATTTTAATCACTATCCATTTTATATGGTGAAAATTTAGATTTTATTATTTTTGTATCATTTAATAAAATAGTCTTTGTTTTAAAAATTCATTTATGTTAACTTTGACAGTATTTAGTAATTGATTTTTTTTAAATTCACAAATACTTGATTACATTGAAAAAATGAATTAAATTATCCATAATATGTGAATAGAATAAAAAATATTCATGGATGGCATCATAATGCTCAAATAACATTTATTTTATTATTTATAAATTCATTTATTTGAATCTTTCATTAATGAGGTAATCACTCCATCATAATTGTGTCCAAAATAAATATATTTAACTACGGTAAAAAATAATAAATAAAATCAAATGATTTAGGAAATATTTTTATATTTATAATTACTACTTATAGACATACAGATCATTTATATAATCCTATTTTAAAACCCATTTAGTAAAATATATATGTTTATGTTATAATTATCAATATTTTAAATTAATCCATATAACATGTCATTATCAAACCCAAGAGATACCATGAGGTGCGAAAATAATACTAAGGTTAACAATGGTCAGAAATATCTCATATAATTGGATTATTACATGGTTTTTGGGTTGTTTAATAATATAATAATATTATTTTTTACACTTATTTGCCTGATTTACCCTTTAACCACATTAAATAAAAATAATTACTAAATTTACTATTCATAATGTAAAAAATAAAAGGAACTTATTTACACAATTTAGGCCTTGTTATTAGAAATATTGAATCCATTTTTCCAAATTCAAAATACAAAGATTGCTGAAATTAATTTAAAATTAATTTTTGTTGTCAAAACTAAAAAGTGGGTTTTTAAGAAGTAAAAACTATCAAAATATTGACAACTGTTTATGTTCAATTTAAATTTAAAATTAAATAAAATGACCGATAATATATTAAAATATAAAAATATAATCTAATTATACATTAAAACCACTCAAATTTATTATTTACCACTATAAATTATTTCTATTAAAAAAAATCAATTAAAATTTAATATATTCATTATTCATCAAAAAATTAATATTATCCAAAAGTACCGCAAATTTATCAAAACTAATTTTTTTTCCATATTCTAAATAATAATTTAATTTTGTCAATTTAAATATAAATATTTTTTCAAATATGGGATTTGAAGAGGGTTTTCCATTAAAAGGCAGAAAAAATGCATTTTTTAAAAACACATCTTTTAAACGAAAGAATAAATTTTTCTGTATAATATTTCTAATAAACACAAATTATGCATGTTAAAATTATATGGGATATATAAAATACAAATTTTGGTTAATACAATTCATAACCTCTTTTTTAAATGGCTTGTCTGATAGGTAGTGGTGCCCTTGAACTCAGTGTTGCGTACATCACACACTATTGAATTATTTAAAAAGGAAGCATACTCTGGAAGCTTAAGGTGTTAAATTATCCCCTCCTTCAATAAATTTCATCCTCGCAATTTAAACCCAGGATTGAAAACTGGGGGTTTGACATTTAAAAATATCTTAGTTGAAATCCGACATCGAAAAATAGTTTAATGTGTCCTCAATTTTAAAATAAAGAAAGGAATGTATGATGGTTACTAGAAATAACACATATTAGGGTTCCATGTATGAAAAAATGGATATGGAAGAGAAAACTAAAAATCATGTTCTGATGGAGAGTGATAGAGAATATTATTAGGAAAAATTTGACAACCTGAAATCCATAAATATATGATGACCCAAGGGACCATTTGATTCATTGCAAAAATAATGTACTAGAAAATAATTTATGATATTTTAACTAGAGTTAAATAATTACATCATATTATAAGAACACAAGGATGTATACATCATTTAAATGTAATGTTTCATCTATTAACTAATTTCTATCACAAACTCATCTTTCCCTTCAATAAATAAAAAAATCAAAAAAATATTCAATTTAACTTAATCATATAAGGTTAAAAATATAAAATTATAGTATTTTAATAATGAAAACTTTGTTTTAACAACCTTTTAAATCTTGTAGGCCAATAATAGTTGATAAATCCTTATCTCACTTTGGTTTTGGGTTCCATTCCTATAGCCTTTTCTGACGCGATGGGTTATCGCCCGACTTGCAGGTTGTCCTTTTTCTAAATCTATTGTATTATAACGTTCCAAAAATAATATTAAGAAAATTATTAACCATAAACAATACTATAATAATTTAAAATTAATACATTCCATATTTTAATGTTATCCAAAATATTACTGTCCAAACTCTCTCTAAACGGCCTATAAATTTCCAAAATCAATCATAACATCAGATTCCCCAGAAAATGTAATGTTTCTATTATTTCCTGATAATTAATATATGATTACCTTAATTATATTAAAACTTGAATGCATAAAATGTCCGAAAGTATAATAATTATATATATCATATTCTTCTTATAAAAGTAATATAATTATTGAATTCAAAAAATAAAAACACATAAATTATTCCACTTCAATCATAGTAACAACATAAGATTCACCTTGACCTATTTTCTTCTTATCAGATATATTCCATTGAAAATTCAGAAAATGGTTTCTATAATTTACCATATCATTACAATTGTAACATTGTACTACTTATTTATTTACCTAAAAATTATGAGCCTGCTATCATTTTTCTCCACATTTTAAACTTACTCCCTTTCCTTTTAGTAAATTACCAGGGTGTTTCTTCCAACAATTAACACATAAGAGGGAATCATTATTTCTCTTTTTTCCTTTATCTATCTATTTATCCAACATTTTCTTCCTATCTTACGTTACATTAATTTCATAAGAGTTAGAGAATTCATTCTTTATATTGATAGCACAAAATACTATATCTCCATACGATCAGAAAGATTGTGAGACCAATTCCCGTCAGAGAAAATGATTTAACCCATCAATGAATCGATAAATATTACTTCAGGGTAATATATGTAGTTTATATAATATCATTCTATCATTGTGAAGTTAACCTCATACTTTGGATCATTCTGATCCTCCGTTTTCCTTTGGTTCAGAAATTTCCCTTCCAAATCAGCTCACTATTCATGAGGAAAGTATTTCTCTAGGAAAAGTTTTTTAAACACCCTCCATTAAATATTTTCTACATCTTCATCTTCTTTTATGTTTTGAATTAATGGCCACCATTTATCTGCATCTCCTGAGAGATGATAAACATTCATGACAACCTTTTCCCTTTCATTACATCCAAAGCATGAAATATTTTAAATAAGGAACTTGTTCATTGCTCAGCCAAAACTGTTTTTGTAGTCCCATTGAATGTTGGAGGTTGTTGTCTCATGATGATGTTTAAAATTGATCCTCCATGTTGTGGATTAGGATTCTTCATACGGGTATGTTTATTATTCATAACCGGAGTCAGATTTCCTAGAATGGTTATAATCTATTCAGCACCTGTTGTGTCACCAATTCCACTATCATTATCTTTTATAGGAGGTAAAACCCTACATGGATTGTGTTCATTGATATGATTTGAATTCCTTCCACTAGGCCCCATTTCTAAATAATGGTATACACTAGATTTGGTTATGAATCATAATTCCTAATTTCAAAATAGTAAAATACTTATCATAAATTAAACTTCTTATGCATATCTAATCCTTAATAATAAATATTGTTCTTTTGAGGATTCATTTACTCATAAATCCTTAATAAGAGTTTGAAAATCAAATATTAATTATTGTAAGCATATCAACCAGGAGTGTCAAACCAGGTGTGCAGTAAGGCTCATTATCATGTACCAGGTTACACTGAGTCATGCCTGGAACACGTTATTAGAGTTTTCACCCCAAGGTACATCTGTTCAAGAACCACATCCATATTTAATATCCATAAGGGGTTGTATTAAATGGAATATCCTTGTAATCATTAATTTACTAAAATTCTTAGGGGTTCTTCTATACTTATCCTTGAAATCTATCTTAGGGCTATGATCCAAAATCTATGTTTTCAAAATCTATTTACATGTTTGATGATAAAACTCCTCTGATACCAATTGTAATGCCCAGAACCCAAAAACCCAGAGCCCATGAATTATTTTAATACATTTTCATGATTACAAGAAATCAAGTCTCGAAGGACCGATCATTTTAGCAGTCTTTAAAAATAGATTACATATATGAACATTAAATTATATTTTCTAACATAAAATACAGCATAGATAATTCTTTGAGAATTCCATTTTCCCCTATTTCAATCCTTCAAATCAATCATAATATACTTCATGGCATCCTGGTAAAATAAAACATAAAAGGGGTGACCTTAGATACTCTATAAGGGTAAATAATTCAGCAGAAGCTATAAACATTTCTTTAAAGATGTATAATAAAAACATAATCCTTTTAAACATTAACTTGAACATAATATGGAAAAATGAATCACAAATTACGATATAAACATGAACATGGTTATTCTACTAGTCTAATAATTACATGTAATAACTAATTTTAAAACGATGAAATGCATTAGGTCAGACATAATTACTAAAACATCAAGGCTTTGTGCCAAGACCATTCACAAATATCCTATCAAGTCATTGTGACAAGACACTAGTTTTTCTCATCATACCTATCAATGCAACAAGGGGGCTATAACGAGCCTCGCCTTTCACTTACGAAGTTCAATGCATTCCTCATGTGAAGAGGTGGAAACATAACACAAACATTCGTATTAAAACTAGAATATGAAGTGTTAATACCTTAACTGGAAACCATGAATGGTACAAAAATATAACTTCCACTATCAAACATATCATAAATCATTCAATACAATATGGAATATTTTATTACAATAAATCAACCTCAATCAAGAATAATATTTAGTCATGGATGTTGACATAGTTGAAAATTATTAGAAAAACTAATTTGGAGAAATATCCCTTTTTCATGAAATCATTTAAAAAGTAGAAAAATTTATAAAGTAAATCTTTAAAAAGATGTTTTGAAATAAATTTACCCCATAACATCTAGAAAATATTGAAATTAATTAACATTTTAAAACAATCATGTCCCTATAGATAAAACCTTAAAATCATTTTGAAAACATGGACTTTAGGTAAATAGATTTAGAAAAAAAATATTTAAAACATTTAAAATGATTATTTTTTTAAAAAGAAAAATCCATAAAAACATTAATGATTCATTTTGAAGACATTTTTATGAAACATGGAAATGGATGATAAATATGTCCCAAGAAATACTTACCCATAAAAAATCTCAGATAATAATGAGATTGAAGATTAAACCCTTACCTATGATCTGATACTCTCAGTATGTGTATGAGACTCTGGTATAATGTTTTTAAACATATTATTAACTTATATCATTATATTAATAATATTTATTATATCATATATGATTATTTTATGATTTTATATTACTGATTTATGAATAATTCCTTGTTCATGCAATATTTCAGGTAATATCGCTTTGTTTACCGTAAGTGTTTTGACATGTTATTCTCAATCATATTACATAGATCATGATATAATTACTTCCAAAATGTATAATATGATTTATATATCATATATATTTATAATATATATATATTTGAATACACCATTCATAGAGACGATAGGCCGTACGTACGCTTGAACACTGTTTTCTATTTTTTATCGTATTGAATTGAAGGTAATGACATATATGTACATATATATATTATTATAGTAGAATTATTGTGTCATATATTTCATAATTTTGAATAATATATATATTTATAATTATTCATGGATGGTTAAAAAGGACAATGAATTTCAGAGCGATGTGGAGACAGTTGGCCGTACGTAAGCACGGGCGACAATATCATTCCCTTAATGAGTAAATGATATGAAACTGGATTTTATTTTATTTATAAATAATAATAATCAGGACATATTCATTATTTATGTCTATTACAATAATAATTATACCCATCCAAATAATGTAATAAGGAATAAAAAACTACACCATGGCGTGGAGTCGGTAAGTTGTATGTATGCATGCATTGTGATATTATTATTCGTAAGATGAATAAAATGATGAATATAATTTTCCCCTAATTATATTAAAATATATTTATATGGATGATATTTTATTTATTACTTTGGTATGGATACAATACAAATGGAATAAATATAAGAAAAAAAGAACTTTAAAAAAGGAATAAAACGATTACCTCTTCTTCGAGAGTTTCCTTTGGATTTGAATAGAAGGGATCCATAGGATTTCTCTATTCACAATTTTATGCCTCTAGGATGAAGTTAGGGAGTTTGGGAGGAGAAATGGGCAGTTTTTTGCTGAACCAAAATGTTTTTTAGGTATGAGATTAAGATAAAGGGAGGTTCCTTTTTTATAAGAGAGGTGAGGGGCACTTTTGGAAAAATATTGGAATATTATTTTATTATTAACTTATTATCGGTTTCTAGTAGCTCAAAATTGATTTATTTAGAGGATAATATGTGGATGGGTCTAGTTCCTCCCAACCAATAGGTTTTATACATGATTAGTACATTAAATTAATCGTATATTTTAGATTTAACCCTTTGAAAAATAATTTATCTCATACCATATCCTCTTGTTTTATTATACTACATGGTTAATATATTTAAAATAAAATTCTAAGATAACCTAAAGTGGATAATTTATGAAATTTTTAGCACTTAAAAATTTATTTGGTTGAACTTTATATTTTCAGTATTTTTATATCATTTAATAAAATAGTATTTGTTTGAAAAACTCATTTATGTAAATTTTAACACTATTTGGTAATTGAATATTTTAAAGCCATAACAAAATTATTCCATCTAAAAAAGGAATTAAATAATAATTAATATGTCAATTTAATCCATAAAATTCTTGTATTGCATCAAAATTCTCAAATTAAACTTATTGTAATATTTATAAATTCATTTATATGAATCTTGGATTAATGAGGTAATCACTACATCATAATTGTGTTATCAATAAAAATATTTATCTAATATATAAAAATTATAAATAAAATTACATGATGTAGGAAATATTATTATATTTATAATTAATATTTATATATATAGATATCATTTATATAACCCTATATTAATTCGAGTTAGTAACAGATATATGTTTATGTTATAATTATCATTATTTTAAATTAATTCTTATAACATGTCATTATCACACCCATTCGGTCCAATGAATACCAAAAATCATCTTATGGAATCAAATGGTCGTATATATATATCATAAAATAGGATTTGGATATGTGTTTGTGTAGTTTAATATTGTTATAATATTATTTATTACCCTTATTTACCTGATTTACCCTTTAACCAAGGTAAATAAAAATAATTACTGAAGTGACTATTCATAATGTCAAAAAATAAAAGTTACATTTTTAAACAATTTGGACCCTATTATTCCAAATATTGAATTCATTTTTCCAAATTCAAAGTATATTTTTGGCAGATATTAATTCAAAATTAATACTGTTGTCTTGACTACAAAGCAGGGTTTTAAGAAGTAAAAACAATCAAAAGATTGACATGTGTTTATATTAAATTTAAATGTAAAATTACATCTAATGAAAACTATTATACTAAATTATAAAAATATAATATAATTTTACATTAAAACCATTCAAATTTATAATTTAACACTATAAGTTATTTCGATTAAAAAAGTTGTTTGCAATTAAAATGTAGTATTTTTCAGTATTCATCGAAATATGAAAGTTATAAGAAATGTACCAAAAAAATTTCCAATCTAGATATTTATTACCCTATTATAAATAATAATTTAATTTCATAAAATTTATTATATATTAGTTTCAAATATTGGATTTAATAATGGTTCTCTATTAAAAGGCTGAAAAATTGCATTTTTTGAAAAATGCCTCTTTTATCTGAAAAATTTAATTTGTCCTTATATTATGTATAAGAAAAAAAAAGATGAATGTTAAAATATTATGTGAAATAATAAGTTAAAATTGTGGTTAATAATACTAATAACCACTTTTTAAATGGCTAGATTTATAGTTCAAGCTGCGCTTGAACTTGGTGTTGTGTAATTATACTCTATTTAATTATTTAAAAACGAAGCTTACTATGGAATATTAGGGTGTTACACCAAAAGGAATAAAGAAATACTATTAATGGCCATATATACTCTTAAAAGATACATTTGGAATATCCAATTTTCTAATATGAAAATAGTGATATCCTGAATGCATGTTAGATTTGGAGAGCCACTGATCTCCCCTCAATTGATCGATTAGATTATCAATAAACGAGAGTGAACACTGGTTCTTTATCATAACATGGTTTATAAAACGATAATCAACATATTAATAGAGAGTTCCATCCACCTTTTTGAAAAAAAGACTGGTGCTACCCATTGAGGCGCGTTAGACCGAATGGACCCTTTGCTTTCCAACATGTCCTACTGAACATTCAATTCCCTTATTTCGGTTAGAGTTATCTGGTATGATGGAAGGCAAATAGGAATGCTTCTCATAAAGGGGTCAATTGTTAAATCCACATCTCTAGTGGGTGGTAACCCTAATAAATTTTTTGGAAAAAAATCCGGAAATATATCAATAACTGATGGAAAACCACTATTCTCGATCTTTTCCACTAATACAAAGGTCAATGCTGCCAACTGGTATGAGATGATTCCAACTACTTGTTCCAACATGCCCATTGCACTTTCCTTTTTATTCCAATATCCTATTAATAGATTCAGGACAACAAAATTAGTCTTGTAACTAACCGTTCATATAAGAAAATCGATTTGTGATTTAAATATAGTCAAACAATCCATACCTATGATTATGCCACAGACATCCATCTGATGTACAAATAAATCCCATATCAACTTTCCTCACCCAACAGTTTTAGAACATTATTTATACATAATGTATCAATATTCATTTTAACCAGGATGAGTTTGAGGTTTCAAAACATAAAACCTATATATCAACATGAAAACAATGAAATTCGACAATATGTGATACAATAAATGATTGAGAAGCCCCTAATCAATCTAAGATTGAATAAGGGTAGAATAAAAAAGAATAATTTCTCTCACCATTTATAGTCCATATTGATTATCCATAATTACATTCGTAGCTCCATATAACTTCTTACTTACTACACTTTTTTATTTATTGCACTATTGGGATTTCCCCTGCAGACGATCCATGGGATTCATGGAATCACAATGGCTAGCTCCGTTCTCCTGAAATTAGGTATTCTACTATCATCATCCAATCGAAACATATGATGTCTTTGAAACTTAATAAGTGTCCCGAACACCCAACATTTTAGCACTACAACAAAAGAACTAAATATTCCCCATCTTGTTGCAATTTTTTCATGGTCTAGGTGGTGTTGTACAATCTCTCTTCATGTGGTCCAATGAACCACCTTGAAAAAATCCATCTTTACTATTGGGTTTTGGAAAAATATTCACTGATTTAGCTATATGATCTTGAGTTATCCCACTACCTTGGAAATAGGTTTCCCTCTTCTTCTTATTCCCAACATTAGGGATCTCACCATTTCTTATAGGTATCAAAATTCATCCTCTACTCATAGGTCTCAAGATTCTCCTTTCATGCACAGTGCCTCGATTGACAATCTCTGTATAATCCATTATTTAAAGCACATCAACCTTTTTGTGAATCTCTTATCTCAAAACCCACTAAAATGATGTATACCTTTATGGATTGACTAACAGAAAATTCAGGTTCGAAGCAGACTAAACTCTAAAATTTAGCCACATTATCTGTCACTAAGAGGATCTACTAGATCAAGATAAAAAAGTATCATTTTTTCAATTCTGGACATATAAAGATGTAATTTTTTATTAGAAAATTCTTCAAAATCCATTCATGCAATTACTTGGTCTAATTTAGCCTAGATGGTTAAATCCAAACCCTATTGTTAAATATATTTTATCCAATACATTGATAACCTGAATTGTTTCTCAGTTAGTGTGCCTAGGAAATCGAAGATTAGATTCATCCTATTCACCAACACCAATTCCATCGCTGGTTTTGAATCACCCCAAAAGTTGGATAGAATATATATTTATAATTTTATAGAATGATACACTTTACTTTGATAATACCTTCAGATCCCTTTATCCACATCCTAAAAATTAAGAAAATACTCTGAACCAGCTATTGGTTCACATGTGGCTCTGGTTCAACAACATTCTTATCCATCTATTCCAGTTGTTTCTATGATTCCAATCAAGTTCCATTTTAAATAACCAAAACAAAACTTCCTAAGTCTCAATATTTTGAAATTGAAATATTAATAATTTAAAATATACCACAACATAACTATCACATATTTTTTTCCAAAATTACAAACATTCTGTTTTCTAACAATTTTTGAAAAGGTCTATATGTTTTTAAAAACAAATAGAAATTCAAAATACCATTTTAATTCTATTTTCAAAATAATTCTTTTGAAAACAGTTTTCAATAGTTTTCTAAAATCAAAATTTTATCACCAAATGATAAATTACTTCTAAAAATTGAATATGCCCTCCATATAGGATATCATTTCTAAAATGTTTGACGGGCTCTTTTCATTGGCTAAACCCATGATAATGAGATTACAACTCATATAGGTGTCTGCAAACACTCATATACACAACTCCTTGAAAACATTAGGTTCATCATAAATAGGTTGGATATGACTTTATAGGGTCTATATTTTATGTCAAGATAATCATACTATATTCTACTATCCAATCCAAGGACTAATCATAGATGCTTCTCAACTCCAAGACTGAAGAATTCTATTTTCCCGAAATGAAATATAAAATGGTCATGAGTGATACCATTTGTATTATCAAAACCCTCTTAATTCTCTTGAGTTAATGTGGATTTTATAAATAGACAAAGGTTATATCCCTAAGACACCATAGGATGGAAATAAATTCCAAGGGCCTAAATAAAATTGGGGGACTATTTTCCCTTTGACACTCATCCAAAATATTTTATGTTTTATTATAAAAATCAATTCTAATCCTTAATAATAAAAATGATTTTCAAAATATCTATTTTCTAAGTCTTTTATATATTTTTCAATTCCTCTAATATCAAATTATTTATTTTTATGAGTCTTTGTAATTTATTTTATCTAGGAATCATTATTTTAAGGGGGAATCTATTTTTATTTTATAAATATTTTTATTTTGAGGAGAAAATGTGTTTTTAATTTGATCTTTTTTAGTTTTACTTATTTGTTTCATAAAGGGGGTGAAATTGTTTCAAAATGTTAATCTTTTTGATAAATTCGAAAAGGGGGGTAAAATTTTCAATTGATATTTTTTGAGTAATTATAAAAAGTGGGATATTATTGTGGAAAATCCTTATCACTTTAATGATTTTTTGTTTTTATAATAAAAATATACTATATTTTGTTATTTAGTTATTATTTCCATAATTACTAATATCATTGTTTTTAGTTTTATAAATTATTTAATTGATTACTAATTTTTTTGAAATGAATTTTCAATTAATTTTTATTTATTATTCTTATTATTCTATATAATGGTTTTTAATTCTTTCATGTGAAAAAGTAGTTTTCTAACTTTTTTTACCCTTGTGTAATATTTATTTATTTTTTCATTACTTTTAATCAGTTTTACCATTCCATTATTACCCTTACGCAACTCCTTATTCATACCCCAGTGCAATCCAGAAAAACTATGAGTTACCTTTATACATGATATTATTTCATTGATGTATCCTTATGTGAGTTCTCATATACCTTTATGAAAAATTATTGTTCCCTTAATAAAAAAATGAATTTATGTGTTTACCTTTAAACACCTGTCATGCTTACACTGACACAGTGTGGTTAATATGAATTTTCACTTATGCATCCTTGCTCTTGTCTTTAAACAACTATGATCTTATTTTTACATTGTTATAACTACCCTTAAAGTTGTATATAGTGTAATAGTTACCTTTAAGCAAGATTTTTACCCTTAAATAACATGTATGAAATGATTGTTATACTTACACGGACTATATGAATTGTGAGTTACCATTATGAAAGTTATAAAATTTCTTGGTTATCCTTATGCCACATTTGAAAATTATAGGTTTACTTTATATACTATTTTGATTTTATATTCAACCTTTATGTATGAAATGAATGTTACCCTTATATAATTTTTAAAACCTATAATCTCTAGTTGTCATTGTTTATTGATATTTATAGTATTTTTATTTGATTCATTCTAATAAAAATGTTTAAATTTTCTAATAATTGTATAAATTTTTATTAATGATTTAGAACCTACGTGAATTGTTTCTAAATTATTTTAATATCAGTATTTTTATGAATAAATCTTCTCTTTATTCACCCATATTTTTACTGTATGAAACACCAATATTTTTATATTATTATTATTCATAAATTTTGTTAATCATTTATATATTAATATTTAAGATAAAAAAGGTTAGTTATGATTTATTTATTGTTTTTAATGTAGTATAAATAAATTTTTACATTATCACATCGATAAATTGAGAAAGATATTTGAATTTAAATTTTTCTAAAATTAGACGGTGTGAGATTTTATGAGTTATTATTGGATATTATTATGGAATTGTTTTGAACTCTTTATAATGAGTGCTTTAAAATGAATTTAAATTGTTCAAATAGATTTAAATTCAAATTATAATACTTTTGATAACTTGTTTATCTCTCGTTGATAATTATAATATATTATTATTATCTTTAATTTAAATTTCTTAATGATTTCCTTGGCCTTATGGAGTTAATTATTTTTAAAGGGATCAAGGGATAAACAAATGGTGGTTAAAATAAATTTAACTTATTTGTATTCAACTTATTGACTCTCAAAGGGTTCCATAAAATTACTAAACAACGTTATGTCTATAAATAGAGACATTTTGTGGTCTTGAAAATATACAATGACATTTCTTAAATTTCATTCTACAATTACCAACATGTTCAATTTCTCCCAAAGTGATTTAATTTGTAAATTTCTATTTTCCTTATAGAGTGTGAAATAAATTCAATATCCATATCACTCTATTATTTTATTCTCATTCTATAGTTTTTTTCTTCGTATTAATTATGATATTTTAGATCAAACATAAAATTGATTGATTCATATAAATCCCCTCATCTTCACCTTTCTTCTAATTTTTTCCTTCACTACCATTAAAGTGTGGGACTTTTATTTTCATTTAATTTCCATTAAAAAGGAAATGTACTATTATTTTTTGGTTTCTATCATTTTCCTTAAAGAGATAGTATCTACTTTACCTATAATCTTATTATATCCTAAATACAAAATGATAATTTTTATATCATGGATACTATTAAATATAGTGGAATAATACACTTAATCCTAAAGGGATTATGGTGGTAGGCATAAGGGTACATTCAATAACTATTTAAGTACTTAATTACTAAATATTATGTCTCATTTGTTTTATAGAATTTGATTTAATTATCACTTTTAATCATTAATTCCATAAATTTTTAATCCAACAAGAATGCTTAGTCTATTTATTCTCAATTCGCTCTTTGTTTTATTATTCTACTTTTATTATAATATAATATAATATA
Source organism: Viscum album (assembly GCA_963277665.1). NCBI lineage: Eukaryota > Viridiplantae > Streptophyta > Magnoliopsida > Santalales > Viscaceae > Viscum > Viscum album. Next base: position 559,006,391 of record OY728167.1, on the reverse strand, counting down.
ATTATTCTTTCAAAAAATTGATTATATTATTTTATTCAAAATAATTTAATTTCATTAATATTTTTAAAAAATGTTTATAAAAATTAATTATCATCCTTTAGTTTCTTAAATGGAAATTCACCCCCTCTTCCATTTTACCAATCTTCAACCTATATACCACATGTATTATTGAAATTTCATCTAATAGTACATTAAATAAATAATATAAATCATGTTTCCCTATTATTTGACATCATTCTGCGGTCTTCTTCTATGTATATTACTATTAAAAAATGTTTTGGTGTTTTTAAAAAATAAATTTATTTTTCTAATCATCCTACAAAAAAAGAACCTCATATTGAAATTTAGTATTCTACACCATTTATAAAATCACATTACATTTGTTTTCATTATATTTCATTGTATTAGGAGGTCGTTCTATTTGTTTTCACACCATGATTCTCATTTTTAAATGGAATCATACCATAAAAAATGTTTATTTGGTTGTTCAGAAAATATTACAAATCTAAGTGGTGTGTTGTCTACTCAAACTTGTTGAAAATTCTGAGAATACTATTTTAATATGATTTCACATCATTCCTATTTAATTTTATATATATATAACAGTTAAACACACATTTTAGTGTTTTAAAATTGTAAAAGTGTGTTTCTAGAAATACAGGGAAAACAGAAAACCAGAATTGAAATTCACTTTACTCTACTATTTCACAAATAATTGTATGGTTGTTCTCATATGATTTCATGGAATTAAGAGGAAATTTGGTTGGTCATGACCCCTTTACACATGTTTTAAAATTACTCAAACATTTAATAACTATTTTACCATTTGTTTTTGGTTGACTACATGTCTGAATGATGTAATTTCTACTCATACGTGTAATAAATAATAAAAATATGATTTCTCTATTATTTTACAACATTATGTTGTCATTTACTATGGATAAAAATATTAAACACGTGTTTTGGTTTCTTAAAACAATAAAAGTACAATTCTTGTAATCCTAGGAAAAAGGGAAATTCGATTGAAATTCTATTTACACAAAAATTTCATAAATCATTATATAGATGTATCTTCTTAATTTCGTGACATTTTATAGTTTTATGATTGGTTTTGACCACATGAGTGACATTTTCAAAGGGTGTATAACCTTAAATAAAATTCCATTCAGAATTTTTAGGAAGGGTTCATTCCAATTGATGTGTCTTCTACTCTTAAACATCAAAAATAAAACATATATTGGTTTTAGATGATTTCATGTCATTACATGGTTGTATTATATAGATATAACTATTAAACATATGTTTTTATGTTTTAAAATAATAAATGTGTGTTTCTATTCATCCCAAGAAAGCAGAACATATGATTGACATTACATTTACTCCCCCATTTCAAAAATAATTGAATGACTATTGTTATATATTTTCATAACATTCAGTGGTTGTTCAATTGGTTTTCACTCCCTGATACATGTTTTAAATGATGTCAAAACATTTAAAATATGTTATTCATTCATTAAGGGTAGACCGTACATCTAATTGATATTATTTCTACTCATAAATGTGAAAAAATAAGAAAAATTTCGTTTTCCAAAGATTTCACATCATTCTGAGGTCATTTACAATAGAAATGATCCTTAAACACACCTTATTTTAAGAAAATAAAAGTGTGTTTCTGGTCATGATGAGGTAAAAATGGATAGTTGTTTTTTTCTACTCCACCATTTCACAAAACACACTAAATCTATTTTCATATAAGTTTACATCATTTACAGGTAATTGAGTTATTTTTGACCCTATGAAACACATTTTTAAAGGGTTTAGAAACCTTTAAAAACTACCTATTTGGTCATTTTAGAAAGACCACATGTTTGATTTATGTTTTATCTACTAGTAAAATCAAAACTAATACAAATATAGTTATTTTAAGATTTATGTTTATTGTGACGTTTTTTTCCATTTATATGACCTATAAATACATGTTTGGGTGTTTAAAAATAATTAAAGGGTGTTTTTGGTCATCCTGAAAAAAAAACATAGTTTGATTCTCCATTAATCCAATATTTAAAAGTTACAATACTTTTAATTTTGTCAGATCTCCGGAAATTTTGAAGTCGTTCATTTTTTTTTGACATCCTAACACACATTTCAATTAAATACAAATTTCTTTGTATTTTTTGGAAGACCACACATGTTATTTATGTCATTTATTCTAGTAAAAATAATAAATAAATCAAATATGATTTTTTTATGATTACATGTCATTCTGAGATTGTTTTCTACGGGTATGACCATTACATGCACGTTTTGGTGCCCTAAAAAATGTTTTTTTCCATCCATCCTGGGAAAATATAACCCAATATTGAAATTTTAACTTTATAAATAAGTAAAAAATTAATATACAGTTATTTTAACACGATTTCAATATATTCTGAGGCAATTCAGTTTGTTTTGACCCTATGACACATGTTTTTAAAGGAATTCAATCCATTAAAATCATCTTATTCGGTTGTTCCTGGAACACCGCAGGCCTGATTGATGTTATATCTATTAAAAATGTAAAAAATAGTAGAATGGTGGTTTTTATTTGTATTCAGATCATTTAAGGTTGTTTCTTGTGGATATGGTTGTTCAACATAATTTTTGTTATTTTAAAAGAATAAAATTCTGTTTCCAACCGTCCTAATAAAATGAAACCTCATACTTACAATCGATATTTAACACCATTTGAAATACCATAATATAGTTTTTCCTATTATTTCATAGTTTTCATAGGCCGTTCGATTGATTTTTACCCCTTGGAAAATTTTTTAAAAGGGCACCAAATGTTTAAGAACAACTTTTTGGAATGTTCTGACAAAAATACATGTTCAATTGTATTTCCATATACTTATACACATAAAAATAATCAAAATATATTTTTTCTTATGATATTACATCAATACAAGGTCATTTACATTTAATAGGACCACTAAACACATGTGATGGTGTTTAAAAAAAATAAAAAATGTGTTTCCAATCATCATGGGAAAACAAAACCTTGGATTCATTTTCCATCAACAGTAGTATTTCGAAAATAATTTTATGGTCATATTTAAATGATTAGAAATCATTCAGAGGTCATTTGGTTTTTTTACCTCCTAAGGCATGTTTCTATATGGCGAAAAACCTTTTAAAACCAATTATTTTTTTAACTCAAGGAAGATCACATATCAGATTGATTTTTCATCTACTTATACACATTTGAAACAATTTAATTGAAATATAATTGTTATTTCACAACGTTATGAGTTCATTTTTTCTAGTTTTGACTATTAAACGTATGTTTTTGTGATTTAAAAACACTAAAAGTTTTTTTCAGTCATATCTATAAAATGACAAGTTAGATTGATATGTTGTCTACTAAAATACCTAAAAAATGAATCTATATTTTTTTTGTATTTCATAGATATTTTGGATCATCTATTTAGTTTTGATTATGAAACAATAATGTAAGATAGATTTTTTCTTTATTATAAAAATTTAGAAATATAAAATGAATTTAAATTATTTATCTATGGTGAAATATTAAATATTATAATGGTATCCTAAAATAAATCATGCATCTGGTGCATCCTTATTAGGATCATAAAAACTCCTAAAATTTCCACTAGAATTATATAGATCCAAAAAATTTAAAATATTATACAATATATGAATATAAAAAATAGTCAACATGACATTATATTGTTTTCATTTGTATATATTGAACCATTTGTGTACAATAAAAATGATTATGTGTCATTAATTCATCAATATTTGCAGATATATGTGATAATATATCCTCATACTCTGCTAATAGTTGTTTTAATTTATCATACATACTAAATGTTGGAGGATTAATTGATTATCTACTTCAGTCGGTGTGTGCATCCCTACATCTTCATTGCTTAGTACCCTCATTATACAACTGGAAGAGAGGAGATAGTTTATGAATAAAAAAATCTATTAAAACTTATGGGTAGAAAAAATATAATAATTGAATGAAATCTAAGAGTAAATATAATTTATTATTGAAAATAAAACATAAATATTTGAGTATTAGTTAGTCATAAGACATTTTTCGATAATTGATTTCATCGTTTTTTTCAAATTAGGACTAAAACTTTTCAAGGATCTTGTTGTAGAGGAATATTTTCATAGATTAGGAAGACTCTAAAAGATGAATAAAAATATAACATCCTGATCGAGGATTCATAATATAATATCTACAAAGCATGAAAGATGATATAATGACCTAGGAGAATGCTCGCATTAGAGGAAAGTATGTTAGGGATCATTTCACAAGTAAATTTGTTACATCATATTGATTTTCATTATTAATTCAATCACAGATGCAACATTGGATTTCTTATAGGAGGATAAGACAACATGAGTTGAAGCCACCAGAGAAATGATAAATTATATATGAGATGACTCGCTTGGGGAAAAGAATACTTGCAACATTTTTTAAATATAATGAAAAAAATAATATTGTAACATGAAAAGGGTTCCTAGGGTAATTGGGATTGATCCCAAAGAATGAATCACTGAGGTCAGGAATGAAATTAAGCTAGTCTCATTAGCACTATTTTATTTATTATAGATGATGCTGTAATCATGATAAATATCCAACCAATTCTCTCATACCTTACCTATATAATTTCTCATCCCCTACAAATTCATAGGAATTATAGACAATAGTGAAAAATTGATTCCCATTTGAGAATTTAATCTATTTAAAATATGTAAGATTATATTTTTGAACTATTTTATCCCATAATAGTCATGTACATTGGAAGTTTTCACCTTCTTCGTTATGAATATATATGATTATGGGGTTTCAAAATCTAGTAATTAATTAAATAACCACATAACAACTTGAAAAATTAAATTCACATATGAGAACAGATTATAACCATATATACAGAGTAGAAAGTGATACTTTCAAAAAAATAACAAATGAAATTAGGAATTTGGAAAACAAAAATATGATGGATAATACATGTTCTGAATTAATCTTTACGTGTTATGAATCTTAATGGAAAAACGATTTCCCTACATGACAGCTTAAAATCATTAATATTGGGCAATTTTTTACAAGTTAGGTAACAAAACTATATAAATGTAAAATATTTCATTATTATATGGGAGAAATAATATGTTTTGAAATGAAATTCTATAAAGAAAAAAATAAACCAACACAGGACAGTAAGGTTGTTTTAAAAAAACAATGATATATGATAATAAATGACAAAACTGATGCTAATGGTAAGATATTTTGGACTATATTATTGGTGTTATAAGGACATTTCCTTAAATATAACTTATTCTAGTGTTTTTAATTAGAATTTATATTCATGTATAATTTCAGTTTAGAGTTCTAGAGATTTGGAAAAACACTTACAATTTAAACCAATACATTTCATCTAGACACTTATACTTATTATCCATTTTTCCACAATATAAATATCTTAAAAATAAAAAATGTTTTTAAAAAAAATTGTCCCAGTTATCCCCTAATTTCATCCTTATCTTTATTCCCCCTTAAACCATATTAAATACATTTAAAAACATAGGATGAGCACATAAGCTCAGAAAGGGATAAATAAATAAAGGAAATCATTAGATTAGTAAAAACATGAATACTCATATAAAGTATACCATTATCTTCAATGTTCCAAGAGAATATTAAATAAAACATATTCATATGAAAAAAATACATTTTTGCAAATAAAATCATCAAAATCCACAACAAGTATTTAAAAATCTTTTAGGTGATATGAAGAATCATATACATATATCTCTTTTAAAACCCATTCAATTGGAATAACCATAGGTCCGACATCCAAATAATCTATTATTGGATTACCAAGAAATATTTTTTCTACCTCGTGTTATGTTTTAATAGGATTTTCAGGTTCTATTTGGTATACCCCATGTTAAGTTGTATAGGCTTCTGATGCTATCTCGGCCTCCCCATGTAATGCTCTAAGGGCTTTTCCCAGAGTTATCTGGGTCACCCCATGTAAATGATATATTAGGATCACCCATTTCATATAATTATAAAGTACTATATAATTAATAAAAATAATTCCTCATAAAATCCATTGAGAAAATATTTTAATCCAATATCTAAACACTTTCAGATAAAAATACCCTTTTATTTATAGAACCCATTTTCAATACAAAAATAATAATTCATTTAAAAAACATTTACAACACCAAAATAACCAAAAAGATTAATATGGGTTTCATTTAAGGATTCCTTAAATATTTAAAAGGAATATATTAATAAAATAATATCCAAAATAGTAGATTAGTCATTGTCATCATGTGCATTAAGAATAAAACATTCCTTCGGTTGTTCCTCGAAATTTTTTGTATAAAACAACTAAAAAGATTATTTTTGGATACCTTTAATAGAAATTAAAAATAGATATAAAATTTTATTTATAATGCTCTAATATCCATATAATTTAATATATAAAATAATATCAAGAATATTGAAATTGAGAAAAAGATTTGTTAATTAAATATTTATACATTCAAAGTGCCCCATAAAACATTAGACATCTAAATAATAATCTCTGTGAAAGAATAAAATCACCAAAACATTAAATAACACAATTATAGATAAAATATGGATATTAAATGTCTTATTAGAAATATATACACCTTATAAAATAATAAAGGTGTATATCATTATGAAATGACTCTATGAAAGGATATTGAGACAAAATACCTTACCTCACGTCAGATTCATCACATTTTTTCATTATCAAAATGAATAATAAACATAGGATAATTATTTCCTTGATTTAAAACCATTTTTCAGGTTTATTTCTTTATTATCATGTTATATAATTCAATTAATTATTTGAGTTCACATCATACGTTTTGATGATATTCGGTACCTGAGTCCGAAATGACTTTGCTATGATGTATATAGTAAAAGTGGTCATTAATCCATCATCTACAAAATAATATTCATGACATGATAATAAATTTTATTCATAAATATGCTTTTAAATCAAACCATTTTTTTGGTTATAAAAAATGAACAACGCTATAATTATTGAGGCAATTGGTCGTATGTACCAATGAGTAATGTTTCATGTTTTAAATGATCATTATTGAAAGAAGAAAAGTATTATTTTATGTTTCCATAATTATCATAATATTATTAATATAATATTAATAATTAAAATATACTTATATATATCAATAATGTGATATGGTGATGAAAAAATGAATCACATCGCATCAAAATAATTTCATCTAATGAAAATTATACAGGTTTTGATTATTTATTTAATCGTAATCTTTTTATTTTAACCATTACTTTACCCTTCTAAATCTTACCATTTTATCATGTATTTTAAAATTTGTGGGTTAATATAACTATTATTAATAATTTCAAACACCAAATAAATTAGTCATTTATGATATTTTAGGACTTATAACAGTTTGTTTTCTTAATCTAGTATTTATTGAAATATTATATCATTTAATAAAATATTATTTATTTTAAAATATAAATAATATAAATTTTGAAACTATTCATTAGATGAATATATAAAAATACCATAAAAAGATATATTTGAACCAACAAATTTATATTTTCATAAACATGTCAAATTCTTCTAAAAAATAGTTTGCGACATTAATTATATCAAATTATATTTATTTTAGTATTTTCATTTTCATTTATTTGTTATTTCCTTTTATGAAACAATTATTGTGTCATAATTATGCATGCATTTAATTAATTATTTACTCCATAAAAATTAAAAATCATTTATTATTATGAATAAAATCATTTATGATTTATTAAAACTATTAATACTATAACATATATCTTTTATATCCTCTTATTAAAAAATTTTAAATTGTTAAAAATAAAAATGTGAGAGAATTTTCATTTATTTGAATAAAATACTATAAAAGACATAATCTCTCCACTCTGGATTTGAAGGGTTATATTTCATTATATGAAATATTTTAGGTGGATACAAAATAATCTAATTAAATTATAATATGTTTCTGTGTAATTTTATAATAATTATAATATTATTGTTACCATTAATTACACGATTTACCCTTAACCATGGTAATAAATATAATTACCAAGGTATCTATTAATAATATCCAAAAAAAATTATCTTATTAGATCATAAATATAATACTTATTAAAATTAGTTATTTCATTTTTTCAAAATTAAAAAACATATATGGGTCTAGGATTATTTTAAAATTAATCTCATTGATGGATTGGGAAAATGAAGTTTTAAAGTAAAAAAGTTTAAATGTTTACAATGTTTGTATATCCAATTTCATTGTCAAATTGAATAAAATGACATATATTAGATTAAATTATAAAAACACGGTCTTATTATAATTTTAAAAAAATCAAATATAAAATTTAACACTATAAATAAAATTTATGAAAAATTAGTTTTCAATTAAAAAGCAGTATTTTTTAACTATTCATGGAAAAATGAATCTTGTCAGACAAGTAACAAAAATTAAAAATAGGAAAATTTTGATACTATAATTTCAAAAAAGATGTTTACTTTTTAATATATTACTTATATTAGTTCCAAAAATTAGATTTAAAATAGGTTCACCATAAAAATGAGCAAAACTGCTTTTTAAAAAAATACATGTTTTGTGTTTCAAATATTATTTGTTCATATATAATGTTGAGAAAGCACATAAAATTACTTTTAAAAATGATACTGAATATTATATATATATATATTTCCTTAATATAATCCAATAATAGTGATTTTTTATTTATTGGTATAAAAACATACCTTTTCACATTTAAATCGTGTTTTAGAAAAAAAAATATTTTTAATTATAAAGGGTTTTACATTCATTTTTAATTAACTGGTCAAAGGATTAATTATTTAAACTTGTGTAATAATATTTTCAAAATTTGATTAATATTATTCATTACATTCATTCTAATGACTATGTTGTAATGGTAACATTTAAATAATAATATTAAATTTTTCATTTAAACATGATGTATCGTATCATGTACACTATTGAACATCATGATTCTTTTTAAGATCATGGGATGTTACATTATATCCCATTTAATAAACCAAATTATCACAATTTGTACTTGGGATAAAAAACTAGGGGTTTGGATTTTCAAAATACAATTATAGAAACCCCACCTAGAAAAAAAAAATTTAATACAATATCCATTGTAATAAAACGAAAGTGAAGTATAATGGTCACCTGAGATAACAAATAACTGGTTTATAAGTTGTAAAACCATTTCCTGGAAGAGAAACATAAACATCATATTTTTATTGATAGTGATATAGAACACGGTAATGAAAAATTAATAATAACAGAATGTTAAATCAGTGATTGATTATAATGTAATTGGTTTCTTAATAAGAAAGGTAAGCGAATAATGTTTTTGTTTTAAGATCTATTAAATAGAGTTGAGTAAATATATTAATAATTATAATAAGATTATAAGGAAATATAATAACTATATAGGTATAGATTCATACTTAAATAAATTTCCACCACAAACTCATCCTTTTCTCGAAATGATGAGTATTCAGGATGAATCAACTTTTAAAGCATCACATAATACACAAAATATTATATATATATTTCTCATATCATGAAACATAAACCAAAACCAATATGGTTAGTATAATATAAAAAATATTTAAAAATAATAAACCATTGTATGATGACAAACTATTTTTAATCTCCAAAATTCAATAGTAATACCCAAAATTTCAACATAGACCATTCACTAAATAATTGTTCTTAAAATTCATCAAAAAAATCCTAGATAAGATTGAAACCCAAAATTTATAAGGATTTTATATGATAGTATTCCATGATAAATCATAGAATTTGTGTCCATATAAAATCAATCATTCTTAATGCCTCATTCCAAAATGTAATTTCCCTAGAAATTTTCAAGATATGCTGACCATTTATATAAGGACTCAGCCTTAAAACATTAAATAATCATGAATTAAATGAATAATACACATTGAGGATCTTTTCAGGTTTATAGTTTTACTGAATTAGGCCATAACTGTTACATTACATCTCAAAAATTATAAAGTAAACACTTCTATGCAGTTTACATTATTTTCATAAAATGAAAACTCTTAAAAAAGATTTGTCTAGTCCCATGTTTTAGAAAACATGATTTTTCCATGATCCCATCCTTGACCCTATTCATCTTTAAGTCATGTGGAAAACATTTCAAAAACATATTATGAGCATAAAAATCTCTTTAAGGGTTATAAAATGAGAAAGTAAAACATTATCCCATCAATTAATACAAATCAATGCTACCAATACTTTTCAAACATAATACACCTTATGAAACTATATGATTTATGAATAATGCACAAAAATCATAAATCATAAAGGTAAATGATGGAATTCATAACATACTTAGATTTTAGCTATGACAACTATATATGGAGTCACATTAGGAATACCTAGAACAGTATATTCCCTAAATCTCTTTGAAGAAACATTATTGTTTACCTCGGTCACGTTACCCAATGCATTGGAGAGCTATCTCAGGCTCACCCGCCCTAGGTGTATCACGAAACCACCCATATACATATACAATTCCCAATATCCATAACATCTTAATAACACATAACCCAAGCTTAAAAGAAAGAAAATGTTTCAACATTTCAATCACAATATATCATATCATGATATAGACATAGTCAATGCTTTGTAAAACCATTTTCAAAACAAATTAAAACATTTAATAAAGAGATTTTTTAATAAAAGTGTCCCATACCACTTTGAATATTTTAAAGGAATTATAATTTAAAAACATTAATTTACATATAAGTAAATCCCAAAAACCATTTTTAAAACATGAACATTAATGATAAATATTTAGAAGTATAAATCTTTAAAACATTTAAAATGATATTTTAGTTAAAGGGGTTTTAACAAAATGTGAGATGCTTGAATACAAATAATTGAGGAATTAAATTTAATCATAACTATATAATATCATGATAATAAATAGATTAATGATATAATATTCTAAAGGATAGTATATACACCATATAAAAGTGAATTGGTGCATAAAAACAATGAAGTCTCAATGGAATGTAAATTAAGACGCAATCCCTTATAAAGAAGGTATCCTTAGATTAAAGATAAATCAATGAAATAATTATGAGTGAAAAATATAAATACATTAAATATAAGTGGATATTATATGTAAAAAATAAGAGGTTAATCACACATATTTATACCATGACATAATCAATAAGTAGACATTTAACCCAAAGAATTGAAATTGGGTAAGGAAGTTCCCTTACAGATATTCAACAGCCTAACAATGTCACATTAAAGAAAGAACAAGATTTTATGAGAGATAAAAGATTATATCATAACATGTATATAAAATTTACATCAATAAGGATATATAAGAACATATCCTATAACAATAATGTGTAAATTAAAAGACATAACAAAAAGAAATCTTTTAAAAATGTGAGGATGAAAGGTTCCCTTACCGATTTGGTAAATTTCGAAACATACACCACATGAAATAATGATCATAAAATAAATATTTAGATACCCACAAATGAATGTATATTTCAAAATGATTACAATTATGGGATGTAAATACACCACACAAAAGAAAAAAGTGGAAAATAGAGCATGAATCTCACGGGAATAAAAAGTGAGATGAATCCCTTTACCACGTTGTAATCAATTGAGTCGTATGACCAAAAGTTAGTATCCACCAAAATAATCACATAATACCATGAATATAATGAGTATCATGATAATATATATCAAAATTCAGTACACAATACACCACATGCAATAAATAAGTGGCGAACAATGGAAATCTCACAGAATTAAAAGTGAGATAAGAAATCCCTTACCTCATGTCTGACATGACTTGTTTGTTCCTTCTTTTTCCGGAATAATAGACTTAAGTAAGTTTATACTTGATTAAGAACATTTTTATAGTTTATTATTCCTTTTATATCACTTATTATCATGTTATAAAAATTATGAAATCATTTAGGTTATTAATGGTCTTTTTGTCGATATTATGTACTTGAGTCAAAAATGTACACCTTATAATTACAGGTTGTCAATGTGCTCAAGAGTAAATTACATCCAGAATGATATTAATTATTTAGATACCATATATATCATATATATCTAGTATATATATGTATTTATAATAGTACATAACATTTGGAGATATGAAATGAAATGCACCATTCATGAAAACGGTGTGTCGTACGTACGCATGAACGCTACTTTCATTTATATTTCATGTTCTAATGGAATGAAAAAATAATGATACATAATTATATTATAATTAAAGTATATTATGATATATAATATCATTAAATCTATCCTTTATACATACCACATATGATATGAATGAGTCATATCATGTTGAGGGGGCGGTATCCGCACTTCCTCAAATGAAATTATCGCCTTTACCCATTATGGAAACCACAAAGGTATGATATAAATGGAAAATACTGAATCATAAAGAAAATAGAAACATAATATATATCATATATAAATATAGTTCCATTATAATGGCCACCATGAGAGGCGATAGGAGATAATTGAACAATCATCGTTTCGTGAGGCGTTAGTTGGGAATCCACAGAATCCTTATGTTCTTCACCCATTAGAAGGAGGTGTGTGTGATTGTAGTTATAATTATTCTCATAAAAACATCCTAGTATATTTAGGATACTGTTTTTGTTATATAATAAAGTAATAAAAACTGTTTTGGGGTTGGAGAACTAAAAGAAATGAAAATAAGTGAAGAGAAACGATTACCTTTAATTTGGGTAACTTCCTTTGTTTTGAGCAAAAATTACTTCTTGAAGTGCCTTATCCCTTAGGTAAGGATTATAGGAGGAGTATAGGGATGTAGGGAGATTAATTGGGCCATGTAATGACGAGACAAAAGGCTTGAGATGTGTGATTATTTTGATAGATGTGGTCTTCTTTTATAATATAGATGAGGGGCTCTTTAGGAAAGTGTGAAAATATTATTTTATTGTATAATGATATTAGGATTATAAATGTCAAAAACTAATTAATTTAAAATATAAGATTACTAATGGTCGAAATAAAATCAACAAATATGAATTTTATAGGTTTTGGATATTATTTTAATATTTATATTCTTATTTATTTAAATCATTTATTAATGAGGTAAAAACCACATCATTATTGTGTCATAAATAATATTATTTATTTGATGTATAAATATCATAAATAAATTACCATGATGTTTTAAATCATATTATATTTATAATTATTATTTATATTATAAAATATAACTTATATCAAACCAAGTAAAAATTACTTTACTAAAAGATATTTGTTTGTGTCATTTTTTCCTTTACTTTAAATTAATTAATCTAAATTGTCATTGTCACTCCCAAGTTTCTCCATGGAGTCCCCAAATCGACCCAAGTATGACCATGGTCGTCCATGACTCATCCAATAATGTTTGGACTAGTTTGAAGGAAATTTTATATTATTATAATATTTTTTTACCTTGAATTACCCTATTTACCTTTAACCGCAGTAAATAAAAGTCAAAACTTACTATTCACCAAAAATTATTGTCAAATTATTGAACCACATATTACATACTAATAACAACCATGTATTTAGGATTTTTGAAATTCAATTCATAGAATTGGTAAAATTTCATTTAAATGAAAAAGTCAGTTTTTTTAACTACTACTTAGTGGTTTCACTATTCATCAAAAATTGATGTTTTTTTCCGGAAAAATACCAAATTTCTACCAAAATATATTTTATATTCCTAATTAAAAAATTATTTCTATTTTAAATAATTAATAACATAGATTATTCAATAATTAATTTTAACTTAATTTTCGTTGTCAAAACAAATAGAGTGTTTTTACGAAACAATATCTATCAAAAGACTGACACTTGTTTATGCCCAATTTCAAAGTGAAATTAATTAAATTGAATAACATTGAATTAAATGGTAAAAATATAATCTATTAAAACTTTAAAACCACATAAAAATATAATATAACAATATAAATAAACTAGATTAAAAGTAAGTTTTGAATTAAAATACAATGTTTTTCACTATTCTATAAAAAATGAATTTTATTAGTAAAATACCAAACAATTACCCAAAGTAAATTTTGATGTCCCAATTATAAAGAATAATTATATTTTTTCAAATAGAACATATAAAAGTAACAAAACTAGATTTTAAAAGGAATCTCCATCAAAAGGCGCTAAATCGAACTTTTAATGAATATTAGAGTGTTAGTGCTTAAAATTGGATTCATTCACATTTTTGGCCTCTATATTTTATTGGATAAATGTGAAAACATTTAAAAAAACATGTATAATAATATTGTAGTTAGTTATATTCATTCCCGCCAATACAATGACTAGGCGTCAACTACTATTTAAAATAATATTATTATATTAATGGTGTGAAACGTAAGATTCCAATGAAACTAGTTGTTGCGTATCAGGTAGGCCATGAAACATAGAATCCCCTTCATATTAAAATTAATATTTAATTCACAAATATTAATGAAAGTGAAAATTTCTTATTCTTTATTTACCTGAGATGTTACAAATTCTATAAATTAACTAAATATGAAAAAATCCATAATTAAATCATAGATTCTTCCAAAACATAGTTCTACTATTATTCGTCAAGTTAAATACCATAGTATTATATTTTCCTTGATCATATATGATCACCAAAATATGGAACCTCTTATGAAATAACATGCATCACTTAATCCCCAAATCATTTTTACAATATGATAATAATCTTTTTTCTCAAATTAAGCTTATTCTTATTACATCAAATCATTTAACAAAAATAATCATACTATCTTGGAACTCCATGTAGGCCAGTGGTAAGTGATAAACCCTGGCCGCCCATCAGTTGTGTGTTCAAAATATGCAGCCTTGCTAGACGTGACAGGCTATCACCCAAATTATGAGTTTTCTATTATATAAAACAATATAATTACCATCAAATTCAAAAAGAATGATAAAAATACTACAAAATAACCATATGATATTTTAACCTCAAATTGTATCTTATACCTTTCATTTTTTATCCCAAAATGTAATAACCCATAATTACCTCAAAATTAAATGTCTCCAAAAATACCGTTAATCACCTTATAATTTCATTACAAAAATCATTAAATGGGTTTATAAGACATTAAACTTATGATAAGCCTAAAAATTATAAACCCATAATGATTTCCCTAAATATTATGAAAACATCATAATCTCCAAAGTTATCTAAACTATCCTTTGATACCAACTATAAGGACACAACCATAAACATTACTTATTATAGTTTTTTTAAACAAGAATCCAGATTCGAGGATATTTTCAATTTATAGTTTTATAGAATTAGTAAATACTCATAAAAAGTAATCCCATAAATTATATCTGGACACTTATACATTGTATCCATTTTCAACAATATAAAACTCCTTAAAATAAAACATCATTTCTATTTATAAAAAATCATCGATGTTATCCCGTGATCTCATCATTGACTATATCCCCCCTTAAACCCTTTGAATGACATTTTAAAATCATGGGATATAAATTTTCTCCCGCTCAGGGATAATTAAATAAAAGAACCTGTTAGTTCAGTAAAAAAATGAAAACTCATATAATGTTTACCTTTATCTTCAGTGTTCCTTGAGAATATGAAATAATATATTTTCACTTGAAAAACAACATACATTTTTCTAAAATATAATTATTAAAACCCATATAATGAAATTAAAAATAATTTAGTTGACTTAGAGAATCATATACATAAGATTCATTCAAAACCTAAAAACCACTTAAATTGCAATAACCATAAGTTCAAATTCCAATTATGTTATTATGGGCTTACTAGACGCTATCTGGGCCACCCCATTTTAAGCTATAACGGGATATCTCAACACTATATAGGAAAACCCAAGTATAATCTATATCTGGTTCACCCATTTCTAATAATTTTCATGTAACATATCATTAATAAAAAACATTTATCATTAAACCCTTTTAAAAACTCTTCTAATCCCATATATAATCACTTTCACATAAAAATACTATTTTTATTCAAGAACATATTTTCAATTCCATAACATGTTGAAAACCCATTTCCCATACCAAAATAACCAAAAATATATCATGATCCTTTCTAATTTTAGGGAACATGAATTATTTAAATGGAAGGCATCAATAAAATAATGGCCATGGTGGAAAAAATTTCATTTTCGTCATGTGCATTAAAAATAAAACATTTATTTTGTCATTTGTCAAAACATTCCTTATAAAACATGTAAAACTATTAATTTTGAAAACATTGGAATGAAATTAAAAATATCAATAAAAAATTCTTTATAATCATTTTATATCCATATAAATGAAAATATAAAATAATATCAAGAGTAATAAGATGGAGAAAAGGATTTGAAAATAAATCCTTATACATTCAAATTGTCCTATACCACTTTAAACATTTAAATAATAATATCCATGAAATAATAAATTTAACAAAACATTAAATAAAATTATTATCTATATAATATGGTTATTACATGTCAATGTATCTATATATATGCTTTATAAAATAATAAAGGTGCATAACATCCAGAAATGCCTCAATGAACGGGGATTGAGAATAAATCCCTTACCTCAAGTTTGATTCATAAGGTATGTTATTTATATTCATAAATAATAATTATTGGTTAATTATTTAATTACTTTGGATTATTTTCATGATTATTATTCCTTTACTATCATGTTATAACATTTACTTAATTATTTAACTTCCTATCAGATGTTTGGATGATATTCGGTACATGAGTATAAAATGACTTTTGTATGATTTCAATAAACAAAGTGTTCATTATTCCATCATATCATGAATAATATTAATAAAATAAAAATAAATTTTAATCCTAAATTAATATTTTAAATCAAACCATTTATGTATGGTTATTAAAAAATGAATAACGTTATAATCATAGAGATGGTAGGCCGTACGTACTCATGAATAATGTTTCCATTTTTCAATGATAATCGTGGAATGTAGGTAAGTATCATTTTATATTTACCAACTTTTCATAAAATAATTAAAATTTTATTAATAATTTAAATATTCTTATATATATCATCGATATGATGTGGTGATTAAAAATGAATCACATCGCTTTGTGGATGCTACAGTTCACACGTATGCACGAACAATGTTATCATGTTAATGTTCTTAGAATTTAAGAAATTAATTGATATATTATTATCTTATAATGATATATATTTCCTTAATATCATATATAAAAATTAATTCCATCATTATAAGCAGTATTTAGGGACAGAAATGTAATTCAAATTATGTCGGCTCACGGAGGTGATAGTTCACACGTACGTATGAACGATTAATTATTTCCCCATTTGATGGAGTGGAGATGGATTTAGGTGATGATATTAACATAATAAAATCATTGTATAAATAAGACACTTTATTTATTATTTAATCATGGATGAATAAGATTTTAAGTAAGAGGAAGAAAAAATAAAATTGAAACACGTAATTAAAAACGATACATCTTCTTCAGACGATCTCCTTTGATTAACCCCATAACACTTATAGGGAGGGTTTATTCATAAAATAAGACTACTTGAATGTGGGTATGGATTATAGGAAGTAAATTGGATATATAATGGCTGAAAATGGTTCATAATTTTATTCAAATGAGAACAGCTGGTTCCATTTTATAAGAGTGGGGATGTTCCCTCCTAGAATTCATTCAAATATTAATTTATTAAAAATTTAATTTCAATTAAATGTGGAACTAAATTGAGTTATTTATAATATCGAATAATTAGGAGTAAAAATAGATTCATCTAATGACATTTATATACTGTTTTATTATTATTTTAATCCTTTACTTTTTCAGCCCTTATATTACCCTTTTAACTCTTATCGTGTTATCATGTAATTTACAAGTTGAGGGTCAATATAATTACAATAACATACCAAATAAAAAATAAATGAATAATTTATGAAAATTTATGACTTATCATAACTATTTGGATAAATCTAATATTTTTATAAATTTTATATCATTCAATAAAATATTATTTGATTTAAAATATAAATAACGTCAATTTTGACACTATTCATTACATGAATTTTTAAAAATTTCATAAAAACATTATATTTTTTAAAAAAATTAACCTAAAATATCACATAAATTTTTATGGAATCCCAAAAATTCATTTATTTCATTGATTATATCAAATTATGTTTATTTAGGTCTTTTTAACATCATTTATTTGGTATTTAATTTAATTAAAAAATTATTGAAACATCATTTTGACAAGATTTTATTTAATTTTTCTCTCCCTATAAGTTGAAAATTAATTGAAATTATGTAGATACATATTTTAGATTTATAAATACTATTTTCATTCTAACGTTTTTGTTATATAAGCCCATAATAAAAATGTATCACTTGTTAAAAACAAAAGCATGAGAAAATTAACTTTTATTTGAATAAAATACTATAAATGTCATTCTCTCACCCATTTCAATTCCAATGGTTATATTTAATCCCAAAAACAATTTTAGGTTGAAAAATACATATCCAATGAAATTAGGATAAGTTTAAGATTTATTTTTGTAAATTCCTAGTTCTGGGTGATGCCTAGAGGTTCCCCGTACCGAGTTTGTCTCACGGCCTCATGCGTATTTTCCCAAATTCCGTAGGCTTACCACTAGCTGTGTGGTCCTTGGGTGTGATTGTGGGGAAACTATTCCCTCATTTGAAGAGTAATGCAGTGGGAAGAAATATATAATAATAGCGGAATAAGTAATTACATGAAATAAGTAAACATCAAAAGGCTGAAAGTAATTAAACAACCAGAGTCTATATATAAAGATGCATGATAACTATTTATAGGAAAGAATCCAAATAGAATATAGTGTTGGAATACATTACTAATTCAAAGTATAAAAGAAAATCATGTTAACATCTGCATAGCATCGCACTCCTCAACTTTGTCCCATGCTCCCTAGCTCCACATCAAGCAAGTACCTGAAGAAGAACATAAATTTCCCTTATCTATACATAAAACAATATAATATGTTGGTGCCCAAAGGTATGACCCAAACATGGTGTGAGATGAAACCTATTAGGAATCCACCCAAATATTTGTGCAAAACAGTCAGTGAATATATATGGTAGGAAATATGAAAAATGAAGTAATAAACAAGGAAGTACTCAAAAGTAAAAAAACATACAGTTTTCAATACATTCAATAAATTTATCAATTTAGTCAACGAAATAAGTAATAGAAACCCTCTGGGATGTTCTCACAGTCTAACCGCTCTGGTTCAGCTTAGTAAAAACACAAGAAACCCTCTGGGAAGTACTCACAGTCTAATCCATGTGGTTCATCGTTAAAACAGACTCTCTGAGGAAGCACTCAACATCCAATTACCTGGTATTCTCGTAACGAGGAAAATATTGAATCTATAAGGGAGAAAAATGTTCATCCACCCATGGTCTAACAACGTAAAATTAAACAGACACTCTGGGGAAGCCCTCATCATCCATTACACTTATTGACTACTACACCAGGATCCCACAGCACTGTATAAGTCAATCGTGCATAATCAATATATGGCCTCCAATATAAAACTCAAGAACTACTTGGATAAATAGCTTACAACATATCACAACATGGAAGATAAAATAAATCACTCCATCTTAACAACACTAGCCATGGAAAACAATGTTGCCTAACATGAAATCCTAGACCAAACGGTCCATAACAACAAGCATAGGAATACACATCCATATCATTTCAAGAATAACCCTATTCCCATCCAAATACCTCTACTCAAGTAACAAAGATATAATAGGCATTAACAAGGTTAATATTCCTAAACATGCAATACCCAGAACAAGTGAATTATACATTTTGTATATATAACTGAAGGAATAACTACAAAAAGGCACAAACCACCTACATCAGTGTTGTATGACCTATATACATTGGCATCTGCCCTTGAATTATCCTTGAACCTATTAGATATAAAAAAATGTAAAAAACTCTTATCCAATGATATCTCACGAAAGGAGAGAAATCAATAAATTAAGCTCTTCATGAAGGAATAACTATCCGATTTGATTCCAACACAACTGACAGAGTTCGATTTGGAGAAAAGATGGCAAGTCAGGATCCCGGAGAAGATTCATCGGTATTCGTTGCTCCTAAAGAGACAGACCTAGAAGAAGGTTGTTCTGCCAATTAGACATGACCCCAGTCTGATATAACAATTAAAAAAATGTACATGACATTTTATTTAAAAGTACACAGTGTGTACTTTCCTTAATCGGCCTCCACATTAGGCGGTATTTAGGTCACCACACTTGGCCATGTACTCGGTCGTTACACGTCCAGTACATGGTCACCCGTGATGACCAGGTACATGGAGTGTACTCCAAAGTACACGACATGTACTACTTACATTTCCAAATTCCCCTCTTTTTCTCAATAACACCATAAAATAAAACTCATACCTGAAAATAAGGTTCGTGTTCATAAAAACATCCCCCCTTAAATAAATTTGAACCCGAATTTCTATAGATAGGTGTCATAGAAGAATAATCCTCAAATAGCTCTGGTGACAATGATCATACATCGGCCTACCTCTCCCAAGTCTCCCCCTTTACTCGCTCGTTCTACCATAGCACTCGTTCCAGAGGAACAGACTGACCATAGAGAACACTTTCACTTCGATTAACAATCCAGATAGGATGATACTCAAATGAAGTGTCCACATTTTTCTTAACCACATTAGGTTGAAATACGTGAGATGTGTCTGAGAAGTAACATAGTAGCTGAGAAAAATGGAATACATCGGACAAAGCCCGATACCTCTGAGGTAAATTCAATCGATTGGAAACTGGCCCGACTCTATCCAAAACCTCAAACAGTCCAACATATCTTGCTGAAAGCATTCCCTATTTCCTAATACTCATTTGTCCCAACATCAGTGTGACACATAAAAAACTAGATCTCTGACCTCCAACTCAAAAATTTGTCTTCGTCGATTAGCAAAAGACTTCTGTCATAACTATGCAGTAGCCATCATATTCCGAATAAACTCCACCTTCTCTGAGGTCTCCTGAACAAGATGAGGTTTCATCATAGTTTCATCTCCTGCCTCAAAAAAATAGGGGTGATCAGCATGTCCTACCATATAAAGCCTCATAAGGTGACATTTTGAATAGTTTCTTGAAAACTATTATTATATGAAAACTCCAAAAGTGGTATGTGCTTCTCCCAAGAGCCTCAAAAATTAGGGATGCATGCATGAAGAAAGTCCATCAGGACCTGTATCATTCTCTCGGACGGGCCATCTATCTGGGGATTGTAAGCTATACTCTGAAGTACCTATATACCCAAATCCCTCTGTATTCCCTAACAGACCAAAAATTTAAAACGGGCGTCTCTCTCCGAAACGATGGAGTGCATAACTCCATGTAAATGTATAATCTCTCGAATGTACAACGTTCCTAGTTCATCAACACTGAAGCTCTCCTTGATCGGAAAGAAGTGAGAAACCTTCTCGATTCTGTCAATTACAACACAAAGTGCATCATTCCCTTGAGGCGGCCTCGGTAAAACTATCAAGAATTCTATAATGACATCATTCCACTTCCACTCGAGAATGGGTAACTGCTGCAAAATAATTGTTCTTTGTTGATTCTCCGCCTTCACCTACTAACAGGTAGAACACCTCATCACAAAGCTAACAACATCTCTCTTTATACCTAGCATCCAATACTGTTGGTGTAGATCTCTATACATCATGGTGACACCAGGATGAACTTCCCATGTTGAAGAATGAAAATTCTGGATCATCTCCTTGTGTATGTCTGCTGACAACCATACCCGTCCATGGATGTGAAAGATCTCATCCTCACCCACATTCCACCAAGGAATATGTCCCTCTCTAGACACACTCTTCCTTAGAACTAGGAATTCCAAATCTGATAGCATCCTCATTCTCACTTGATCCTGTAGAGTAGAGGTAACATACACGGGAGGAAGAAACGTCTACCCATATTTTCCGTGCAGATCCAAATGCATTTCATAGAATAGATTCATACGCTCCAACTCAGTATTGGCCTCCTAAAATACCTGTAACAGAGTCCTCCTTCTCAGCGCATTAGCTACTACATTTCCTTTTCTAGGCAGGTAGGTATGCACAAAATCAGAGGACGAAATGTATTCAACCCACCTTCACTATCTGAAATTCAGTTCACACTGAGTGAAGATATGTTTGATACTTTTTTAGGTCGGTGAAAACCAGAAAATTGTCTCCCAGAAGGTAGTATCTCCAATATCGTAAATCATGAGCAACTGCAACCAATTCAAGATTGTGTGTCGGTAAATTCTTCTTGTGTGTCCTCAACTACCAAAACCCATACACAACCACTCCTTCCCCCTACATAAGCACTGTTCCCATCCCAATACATGATGCATCGCAGTAAACAATATATCTATTTCCTGGATATAGAAATACTAGTAACAATTCTGAAGTAAACCTCCCTTTCAGCTCATGAAAGGCTGAATCACAATAATATGACCATAAGTACTTCTTACCCTACATATTCAGGCTATCCAGTGGTGCTGCTAAGCATGAAAAGTCATAAATGAAACTTCTGTAGTAACCATCCATCCATAGAAAACCCTGTACCTAAAAGAATTTCTTTGGTTTCTCCCAAGAAACTATTTCTATCACTTTCTCTAAGACTACTGATTCTCCTATCTCTAAGATAATATAACCCAAGAAGTGAATATGGTCTATCCTAAAGTAGAATTTTGAGAGCTTAGCATATAACTAATGCTCTCTCATTGTACTCCAAATGATCTCAAGATGTGTGGAATGTTTGTGTCGAGTGTGGGAGTACACCATGATATCGTCCACGCAGACATCCATGAAACAATCCATGTATGGATGGAACACTTGGTTCATCAGTTCCATGAAAACTGCAGGTGCATTCCTAAGATAGAATGGAATAAACACACACTCTTATAGAACATACCAATTCCAAAATCCTATAATAGATATATATAATGGTCTAACGCACTACTGATGGTAACCAGTTCTCGATCCAATCATCAAGAACACCTTGGATCCCCAATTCTAATCAAAGATATCGTCAACACTCAGAAGGGGATATCATTTCTTGACCGTTAACTAGTTCATATTTCAATAATCCACAAAAATTGAAAGGGTACTATCCTCCTTCGTTAAAATAGTATAGTTGAAGCCTAAGGAGAAGTACTGGGTGAAATGAAACCCTTTGCCTACAACTCCTCTAAATGATTATTGATCTCATGTAACTCTATTGTAGCCATTCTATATCAAGGAAAGGACACTGATGCCTCCCCTGGAATAAGATCAATAGAAAAGTTCACCTGTCACTATAGAGGAAAACCGGAAATGTCAACGGGAAAGACATCCCTGAAATGATCGACCACCAAAAGAAAGTCCATAAGTGAAGTCCCATGGTCATCCAGATACTAACTAGTTATGTGATATGTAACACTTCCCAACCCATGATGCTTGGGTCCTGTTATGCTCTCTTGGGTATCCCATTCCCCCTTATGTAGAATCAAACCTCCCTCTTGTGATGTAAAAATCACCCTATAATGATATCAATGAACAAAAGACTGGAAGGAAACTGACCAGTCCATTTAAAGAATGAAATCATAACCTAGAATATCTAATACATAGTGGTCCCATAAGAAGTGACACCCACAAATCTCAAGAGGGAACTACTTTCACTAATGTACGCTAGCCGTTCTTGTCCCCAATGGAGTGTATTGCATCAAGATATCAACATAAGGAAAGATACATAACCCAAGGCTCTCCAAAATAGTAATATATATGGAACTATGGGATGACCTTGTATCGGAATTTGTAGAAGAGATAACTAAGGCAACTATAATTCTATCTCAAACTATAGAGTGTTCGAGATCGTGCTCCGACTGGATCTCCTATATCGCTAAATCTGGACCTGCACCACGGCCCTGTGAAGCTGACTAAGATGCCTGGGCTGATCCACCATGTAGCTTCTGAAAAACCTGTTACTAACCACTAAAAACATGACCTCCACCTCGAACTGAATTCCATGAAGAACTCCAGTTCCAATACTAAGGAGGAAATGCTTTTCATGCTCCTGAACTTGGAGTCATAGCAGAACTCCTATCACCAGCTTATGGTGAGAAGAACAGACAGAAATGCTGAAGATGAAACATCTTTCCACAAGTTCGGAACTCTAATGGGTCTATTTGAAAATTTTTCCCTGTATGTCTTCTCTTCACACAATGGTAGAACAACACCAGGAAACTAGAAGAAGTATCTAGTTTCCCCGGATCCCCACACAAAGACTCCCTACGACGCTTCCTACTATTAGTAAGTGGGCTACCAACTACTGATGTTGAGCCGCCCTGGCTCACAGCTCCAGATTCCCTCAGATTGCACTCTATGATCAGTTCTTGGTTGACTATCGAGGTTATGTAAGGAAACCTGAAGATGTTCACATGAGATCAGATGTTGTTCCTCAGACCATCCTCAAACATCTCGCCATGAATACCTCATCACCTCTGGGGATGTTTTGTGAAATATTGCTACTATGTGAAGCAAGACGAGTACTCCATGAAGGAAAGAGTACCCTATTCTAGAATCATAGACCCTCAGTCTCAATTGGCCCTCAAATTATCTACATAGAAGTAATCATAGAGGGAATTATGGAACACATCACAAGAAATAACCTTATGGAGTCCCATCTGTGAGATCACATCCCACCATATCATGGTGGAATCTCATAACATGTATGTAGCGGGCTTCACCCTCTGCTCTGGAGGAATCACCAGATGCTCAATGGTCGAAAGCATGGCCTCCAACCACGAATCTGTAGCATGAGGTCCTAATTCCCCTGAGAAAAAGGGAGGATGTTTCTTCTAAAAAACACTTTTCAATTTCTCCATAGACAGGGAAGGTTGTGGTACTCCTCAGACGTTTTTCATGAACCTCATGAATCTCTCTTAGAACTATGAATCAACGCCTATATCTTGAATAATTGTTGGTGCAATGAATGACACTACAGGAGGATCTGCTGGTAGTCCTTGATCAGCAACGTTCAGTGTCTGACCACATCCATGAATCGGACGTACAACTAGAGCATGTCTCGATGGCATGACTCTACAAGGTCAATCACACACTTAGTTCAAGATTACAAAGGACTGAACATATAAGCTCAATAAAGAAACAGGAGAAATAAATCATTCATGTTTTTCAAAAAATTGATAAATTGTGTTTATGTTGCTACACGGTGTGTTCCTTTTACCCTTCACATGGGTGAGTACTCTTACCAACCCTAGTCATGTAGCACTGCATAAACACTGCATGTTTCACCAACACATGGCATGTATATGAATCAAGTTCCCCTACCCGATTTATTATTTATAAATAACCCACATGGTTCCCCTAGAACAGGACTACACTACGTGTTTGTGCCAAAGATGGTGTGTACTAGAAGAACTTCACTGAACCATGTTTTTAGTCACATGCTCGGTTACACGGACGACTGTACATGGAGTGTTAGTTCTAGACACAGTGTGTACTAGATACCAACCATC
This sequence comes from Viscum album, assembly GCA_963277665.1. Lineage (NCBI taxonomy): Eukaryota > Viridiplantae > Streptophyta > Magnoliopsida > Santalales > Viscaceae > Viscum > Viscum album. Next base: position 558,980,594 of record OY728167.1, on the reverse strand, counting down.
CACCCATGTCATTAGTCACATGGAAAAACACATGGTCTCTATAACACAGCGTGTACATACGGTACATGGTTTGTCCCCCCAATGATTTCCCAACCCCGTGTCTCCGCCCACATAGAAAATGACACTGTTATATATTTACATGGAGTGAACATTAGTACATGGAATGTAATTAAGAAAAATTGTTCCTTCGAGGACTGAAGGACACATGATGTTTATTCTGGAATACACACCATGTATTACAGGGGTTTACGGATATTAAGCCTTAGAAACTACTCTAAAACCCCATCAAACATAGAAACAAACATAAAAGTGAAAAATTTCATTCCGTGAGGTCCTGATAAACCCTGAAAATTAGATATTGGAAACTTATACATGTCATATACATGGAATAACAAAGAAATTACCCACCAAATTCTGATTCATGAGGGCCCATAACACCTCAAGAACCAATGTTTAACATTCAATTTAAACTAAAACTTAAAGAATCTATACTCTATCAGTTTTCAGATATTCTTTAATGTAATATATAACAACAACACACATATCTATCACAAAATATAACACAATAACATTCAATTAATAAATCACCATAAATGGAACGGTGATAATTCATTACATGTGATCTCTAAAAAGTGCATATAAGATGCATGATATAGGATACCATCATCTCATCTGGTTAAAATAGAAATAGAAGCTTAATGATATCAATGATAACATCCCAAAACATATGAATCACCAACAATGAAATCAAATCAACTATAATAATTGAAAACCCAGAAAAATTGCAATAAACATGGTAAATTGGATTTTCCCAATACATGGGTTAGAAACTCCCAGGCACAAATTTATACCAAGTACCTATTATATCCTATACATGACTATAGTCTCCAAACAGTAAGTCAGGAAGAAAAAAATTTCCACTGATTCCACTTTGTAACATCCCGGTTCCGGGTGCCGCCTAGAGATTCCCTATACCCGGTTGGTCACATGGCCAAAAGCGTATATCCCCAAACATCATAGGATGCCGAAAAGCAGTGAGGGCCTTGGGTATGATAGTGGGGAAACTATTCCCTCATTTTCAGAGTAATATAGTAGAAATAAATAGATACCAATAGTGGAAAGGGTAACAACATGCAATATGTAAACATCAGAATACTGACTCTAATTAAACAAGTATCGAACATATATATAAATGATCCATCATACTTATGTCATGGATAGTAGATAAACAAGTCACAATGCTAGAATACAGTACGAAACAAAATTATAAAAGAAAACCCTATAAAAATCTCCACAACATCACAAGCCTCAGATTGGTCCCATGCTCCCCTACTCCACATCAATCAAGTACCTTATATAGAAGGGTGCTTGACCTTATCTATACCAGCAACAATATAATCTGTTTGGTCCCAAATTCATGACTCAAATGGGGTGTGAAATGAATCCCAGGAGGCAACTACCCAATTATCTATTCCTAATAGTCAGTGAAAATAAATGGCAGGAAATATGAAAAATGAAGTAATAAATGAGAAAGTACTCAAAAGTAAATAATCCAACAATTTCTGCTAAATTAATTACATTTATCAATTTAGTCATCCAAAAAATTACAAGAAACCATATGGGATGTTCTAATGGCCTAAATCCTCTAGTTCATCTTAGGAAAAACACAAGAAACCCTATAGGAAGTACTCATAGTCTAACCCCATTTGTTCAGTTTTAAAATAGACTCTTTGAGGAAGCACACACCATCAATTCCCCCTGTGGTCTTGTAAAGGAAACTATAGACACTCGGGGGAAGAACTCAACCTCAAATTCCCCCTCTGGTCTTGTATCTATGAAACTACATACACTATATGGGATTACAAAGTCCATCCCCTCTATAGTCTTCCATTATAAAACTAAACAGACACTCTAGAGAAGCCCTTAGCATCAATTCCCCCAATGGTCTACTACACTAGGTTCTCACAGACCTGAATAAGTCAATCGTGCACAAATGATATATGGAAGCCAAAGTAAACCTCAATAACTACATGCCTAAATAGTCAAAGGCGTATCACATCATTGTAGATAAAATAAGTTAATCCATCATAACAATAGTGGGCATGGTGGACAAAGCAGCCTAACACGCAAAGCAAGACCGAACAGTCCATAACAACAAGCATGGGAAAACACATTAACATTATGAAAAGAATAACCCTATTCACAAACAAATACCTCTACTCAAGAAACTAAGACATAACAGACATTAATAGGGTTAAAATACCAACCCAAAAAATACCATGAAGAAGGGTATTAGAAATTTTCCACATATAACTCAAATACTAACTACAGAAAGGCACAAAACACCTACCGCATCGTTGTATGATTGATATAATTCATTTTCGACCATTAAATCGACCTAGAATGTGGTCGATCTATAAAAATTTCAAAAACAGTCATCCGATGATATCTCATGAATTGAGAGAAATTAGGAAATGAAGATCTTGAAGAATGAATAACTCACTAATGCAATTCCAATGTAACCGATGGAGTTAAATTTGGAGAATAGATGGTGAGTCTGAATCCCAGAGATGGTTCGTCGGTATCTGTCGCTCCTGGATGAGACAAACCTAGAAGAAGGGTGTTCTTCCAATTAGATGTGACCCATGTCTGATATAAAAATTAGAAAAAGTACATGGCGTGTTATTTAAAAGTACACGTTATCTACTTTCCTTAACCATCCACCTCTTTAGGCAGTCTCAAAGTCACCCCACATGGCCATATACTCGGCCGTTACACGTCCAGTACACGGTCACTCATGACAATCGGGCACACGGTGTGTTCTCCAATGTATACGACATGTACTCCATAAATACCCAGATTCTCCTATTTTCTAAAAAACACCAGAAAATAAAACTAATACTTGAAAAGAAGTTCGGTTTATTACAATTTTATAATATTTTATTTTATTTTTAAATTTAATTTTCCAATTTTTCCACAATTGTGGTAATGAAAATAATTACTAAATTTACTATTCTTAATATCCAAAAAAATATGTTGATCAGATTTATTCATAAATATCATACTAATTACAATAATTTATGTCCACTTATCAAAATTCAAAATACTAATGTAGCTAAAATTAATTTAAAATTATTCCCATGGAAAGATCGAGAAAAACTAGTTTTCAATGTAAAAACCTTCAAAAGATCACAACGTTTTTATTTCCATTTTCATTTTGAAAATGATTCCAATGACCAAAATTGGTTGAAATGATAAAATATTGATATAATTATACATCAATACAATTAAAATATAAAATTTAACACCACAAATAAATTTGATGAAAACTTATTTTGTAACTAAATTGCATTATGTTTCACTATTCATAAAAAAATGAATATTATCCAAAAAATACCAAAAAATGAACAAAAGTAAATTTTGATACTACTATTACATATAAAAAGTGTATTATATTAAATTAACGTTATAAAATTGTCAAAAAATAAATTTAAAATAGTTGTTCCATCAAAAGGGAAAAACTACCTTTTCTGAAATAAACATGTTTTATGTGTAAAATTTTATTTGTTTACATATCTTTACTAGAAAACAAATAAAATGAATTTTAAACATTTAATTGAATTATATATATATATATATATTAATTTAATCCATAAATACTTATTTGATTATATATTTGTATAAAAACAAACCATTGAACATTTAAACATTTTTTTCTCAAAAAAATTATCTTCTATTTTAAAAAGGGTTATACATTAATTTATAATTAATTTTAAAAAGAATTAATTTTATATAAATGAGTAATAAAATATTCATAATTCAATTAATACTATTAATTCCCTCTATTCAAATGACTCTGTTATGATAGTAACATTTATATAATATTATTTAATTGTTCATTTAAACTTGATGTGGTATATCAAATATTCTATTTAACATCGTGTTTCCAATTAAAAACTCAAAAGGTTACTCGTGATAAAGAATAAACCTCTATTTTCCACCATCTTCTTGAGTCATGGAGGGACTTCCATTAATATGTCAACCTTATCCCTCCTTGATTGATGAACTAATTGACAAAAAATATTTCATCGATGTCATTACCAGGGAAATAATATGTCAGACTAGGATTGATAAAATAGATCTCTATTTTTGAATTTGATATGAAAAACACATGGGATCATCCCAAAAGAAGTTTTCCGTTGTTCCCGAACATTTATAGTATAATTAATATAAGGCCCCTCTTATAAACATTACATAATCTCCAGTTAGGTCATGAAATCACATTGAAAATATTTTCAGGTTTAGAGCCTTAGATAATTAGGCCTTAACTATTATATAATAAAAACATACAAATACAAAGTGTACACTTCCAACAGTATCAGTTTAATCCATAAAAATAAAACTTTTTTAAAGAATCATGGTTTCTTTTCATTTTTAATCAACACAATATTTCTTTGATTTCATACAAGAATATATTATTCCTTAAATCAAATGAAAAAATTAGAACATGGGTTGAGCACAAAAATCTCATTTAGGGACATAAAAATAAAAAAAACCATCAGTCTAGTTTAAACTTGATAACCTATTAAATGTTCTTTGATAAGATGAAGTACAAATTTTTCATATGAATAACACTCAAACTTTTTTCTCCATGAAAAAAACTAAAATAAAAAGAAACCAATTAAAACTCATTTAGGTGACTTAGTGCATCTTATAAATAAAACCCTTTAAGAAATCTTCCAATTGGAATAACCATATGGTTGACTTCAAAATTTTGGATCTATAATGGGGAACACCCATCGTATAATCTATATTATTCTCACCCGTGACTATAATGGGGTTAACCCTTCATATAAGATGTATCGGGCTCACCTGTGAGGTACAATGGGGATAAAACCTTCATATAAGCTATTTCGGGCTCACCTGTGATCTATAATGGGGATCATCCATTCATCAATGCTTTAACGGTCTCACCCATTTCATATAATGATCATGTACCATTTTATGAATGAAACACGTTCATCGTAAAACTTTTTTTTTGGAAACTTCTTCTAATACCATATCAAAAAAATTTGTATAAAAATAAATTATTCTATTCTGAACCCATTTTCAATACCTAGATACCCAAATAATGTAATAATGGTTTTGTTTTTATTTTAAAATACATTAAGGCTTATAGAGGAAGCCAAATAACAAATTTCGGTTACAGCGGCGAGGACGTTGTTATCTCCATATATGTTAAAAACATTACTTTTTGTCATTTAGTAAAACACATAATATAAAAAAAATTCTCTTTGAATGAAATTATATTTTAATGGGTTTTATTATACATCGTATAAAATATGGTCGTATATAAATCAAAATATGCCTCAATGAAAGAAAATTGAGACGATGTCCTTTGCCTTGAGTCAGACTTTTGTCGTATGTTCTTTATATTCATAAATAGTAAACATAGGTTAATTTCTACTTAATTTAGAACCATTTTCAAGTTTATTATTCATTTTATATTACTGATTATCATGTTATAAAAATAACATAATTATTTATGTTCATATCAACGGTTTGGTCGATATTCGGCACTCGAGTAGAAAATGAAACTATAGTGATGTAAACTTTCTTTGTGGTCATAAATAGATATTCTCCAAAATGATATTAATGATTTAAATATAATATATTTCCAATATATAGTTTTATATATTATTCCATATTATTTGGGGATATTAAATGAAATGCACCGTTCATGGATACGGTAGGCCGTACGTACGCATTAATTCTACATTCATTTTATTTTCATATTAAAGGAATAAAAAATAAATCATATAAATGTATATTATAATAAAATTATTATCTTTAAGTCATTTATGTCTCATATGATTAATAAAACCATCCTTTATACATTCCATGTATGTCATGAATGAGTCATATCACTTTGAGGGGGCAGTAGTCCGCACTTCCTCAATTGAAATTATCATATTTACACTTTATGGAAAGCATAAGGGTATGTTGTTAATAAAACATTTAGAAAAATATTGACAATATAATTATAATATATTTCATATATAAATATAGTTCCATCATAATGGCCACCATAAGAGGTGCTAAGATAAAATTGAAGAGTGATCGTTTCTTGAGGCAGTAGTTCATCGTACGTTGAAACAGTGTGTTTGTATCCATTAGATGGAGGTGTGTGTATGTTTAATTATATAAATCTTATAAAATAATCCTATAATATTTATGATTTTTGTTCTTTATGTAATCAGATAACAAGATGAGAATAGGGAGTGGAGAAGGAAAATAATGGAAATGAACATGAGAGAAGACGTTACCTATAAATTGGGTAACTTATTCTGATTTGATCAAAAAGGGTTCCTTGAATTTACATCATCCAAAGGTGAGGCTGTTATGAGGAAGATATAGATATATGGGGAATAATATACTAGTAGTTTGATGATTCAAGGGGCTTGAGAGGTGTGAGTAAGTCGGTAGAGGTGGAGGCCTTTTATAAGAGGGAGGAGGGGCACATTAGGAATGTCTTGAAATATTTATTTATAATAAATTAAATTTTGATTAAAAATCAACAATAACTCGTTTAATTATAAAATTATATGATTTGCGTTCAAATACACATCATCCAAAAAAAATTAGAGATGTTTTGAATATTTTTTTATCCTTATCTTTTTCGTTCAATCGTTATTTTACTGTTTTTAATCAAATAGTGATATAAATGTTATTTACACATTGTTGATTGATTTGATTACCATATCATTTCAAATGACCCAAAAAAGTTATTTATGACATATTTGGACTGATCTGAACAATTTTTCTGAATATCACAATTTTTATGAAATTAATATTATTTAATAAGCTATTTTATATTTTATATTATGAATTATGTCAATTTTGACATTATTCATACCTGACTTTTTAAAAAATATATGACAACTTGATTATTTCTAAATAATTTTAATAACACTAATATAACATTTCAATGTCATCCAAAAAAATCGTGGATGGCATAACATTTTCCAAATTATATTTTTTAAATATTTATACTATAATTTATTTGAATCTTTCATTAATAAGATAATCACTGCATCATATTTGTTCCATCAATAAATTTCTTTAATTAATTTATAAAAATTATAAATAAAATAAAAAGAGTATTGAAATAATTATATATTTTTATGGACTATTTATAGTCAATGAGATCAGTTGCATAACCCTTTATTAGAATTGTTTTAGTAGAAGTTACATGTTAATGTTATATTTCTCTTTACTTTATATTAATTCTTTTAACATATCATTATCACACCCAAGTGGCATCATGGAATCCCCAAATCATTTCAAGGATGTCCACGGTTTTAAATATTTCTTCCAATTGGCTAATTACACGTGTTTGTGTTTTTTATATTGTTATATTATAAATTTTTACCCTTATTTACAATATTTAATTTTTTAATCATTGTAAATAAAAATAATTACTGGGGTTATTATTCATAATGTAAAAAAACAAATTATACATATTTAAACATTTGGACCCTCTGATTCCAAATATGGAATCCATTTTACCATATTCAAAACATTCAATTTTCCGAAATTAATTCAGTTGTCAAAACCCGAAAGAATATTTTTAAGAAGTAATAACTATCAAATGATTTATATGTGTTTATGTCCAATTTTATTTGGAAATTACTTCCAATGACCAAAAATGGATTAACAGATAAAAATATATTACTTTTATACATTAAACCCATTAAATAATATGAATTATCTATATAAATTATCTCGATGGAAAAATATGCTTTCAAATAAAATTTAGCTTATTTTTACTATTAATAAAAATATTATAGTTATCAGAAAAATATAAAAAAATCATCCAATGTAAATTGGGATGTACTGATTCAAAATAAGAAGTTAATTTTTTCAAATATAAAAAATTAATGTGTAATAAAACAAAATTTAAAATGGGTTCTCCAATAAAATGTGGTAAAAATTCATTTTTAGAAAAATACGTCTTTTATTGGAAAAATTGAGTTTGTTCTTATATCAGATCTAGAAAAAATGTAAGGTGAATTTAAAAAATTATATTGAATATATAAAATATATTTTTCATTAATGAAAAATCCATAAATAGTGATAAGATTTTATAAAAACAATTATTCTCTTTAAAATAGAATTTCATAAAAACACATCATTTATATTTAATTGGTTTTTATTTCCATTTCTGATAAATTTGGTAACCAATGAATCCTTATTTAATAATGTGTAATCCATATTTCAAAATTTATATAATATTATTCATTCATATTATTCCAATATTTAGACGTTAACAACCATTTAAAATTATATTAATATTATTGTATTATTTTTTGTTATAACTCAATGTTTTGTGCAACATAAAATTTCGTAGAAACCCGTTGTTGTGTGTCGAGTACAATATTCGAAAAGGTATCATCTTTAACGTAAACTAAATATATTATTCGTAAATGTTAATAGATATGAAAATGTATTGTTCTTTAATTACATGGGTTGTTACAACATTTTGCCACTTTGGAAATTCCTTTCTCGCAATTTTTAAATTGGGATTAGTAAATTCATTGAATGTCCCACATCGAAAAAAGAGTCAATAAAACTATCACATTAAAAGAAAAAAATAAAAGTAAAAATGTCAAAGTATAAAACACATACTATGATTCCACGTAGGAAAACATGGATATAGGATAAAAACTTAGTGTCAAATTCTGATAGAGTGTATTAGAAAACATGATCTGGAAAAAGTTAACTACCAAAAAAATCCGAAACATGTTATGGTTCAAATGGTCATTGATTTCATAGTAGGAAAAGTAAACCGAAAACATATTTTCTTAACATTTTTTTCATAGAATTGATTAATTCTTTTATTACTTAAAATAATTACATAATGAAATATAATTACATGACAAGTAGAGTTTCATATTTTAATAAATTTCTGACATAAAATCATCTTTTCTCAAGAGAATCACCTAATCCCTAAAAGATGAACTACATATTTCCCCCATCTTTAGACATTAACCCAAACCAAACTGTTTACAAGAAGATCATATAATATCCCAAAAATAATAATCCTCAAAAAATAGTAATACTACTCTTAATATCTAATATATAACAAAAAATTACCCAACAGTGAACAAAGACCATTCCATAAACAATTGTCCTTAAAATTCCTCAAAATAATCCAATCTAAGAATGAATCCAAAAATTCCTATGGATCTGATATCAAAGACTTACATGATAAATCATAACATTTATCTCCAAATAACATCAACCACTCATAATGTATCACAATTAACATTAATTATCCTAATATCATTATCTACATGATGGGTTAATCATTTCCAAAAATAACCCAAATCTCCATTTTACAACAATAAAATCATAGATTCTTCCAAAATAAAATTCAAATAATAATACTGAAATGAAATCCTATGGTATTTTTTTACCTTAGGCATATAGTGTTCCCAAAATAATGAACATCTTCCAAAATATCATTTATCTGTTAATCACAAAATCATTTTCCTATACTAAGGATATCAATTTGATAAAACATGAGTTCCCAAAAAAACATATTCTTGACCCATAAAATTAGTTAAATAAAAATAATAAGTCATACTAATCTGGGAATTTATATAGTGTCGTTCTAGGTGATAAATCCCAATCTCACTTTAGTTGTGGATTCGATTCCCACAGCACTGTTCGATGTGATGTGTTTTTACATAGACTGTGTGTTTTCCATTTTCAAAAACTATATAATTCAAATAACATTAAAAAAATTAGATAAAATCTAACAGAATAAACATAACATGTTTTAACCACAATGGATATCTTATACGTCACATTTTTCATCCCAAAAACTAATAACACATAATTTTCTCATAGGTGAATGTCTCCAAAAATACCGCTAATCACATTGAAATAAAAAAAGACTCAAAAGTGGTTTATAATTAGTTGAAAATATAATATACCTTAAAATTATAAACGCATGATCATATCCCAAACACTTAAGAAGGAATACTAATCTCCAATTTTTTCTAAACCTTTCCTCAGATACCAACTATAAGGCCCCATCATTAAATGTTAGATAATCACTATTTAAGTCATGAATTCACATTGAGGATCTTTTCAGGTTTATAGATTTAGAGAATTAGTCCAAAACATTTACAGAAATAGTATAAATACAAAGTGGACACTTCCAACAGTATTTGTTTCTTCGATAACAATTAAAATTTGAAAAATAAACTTGGTTTATTTTCATGTTTATTCAATATAACTTTTCCTTGATTTTAACCATGACTCTATTCACCAATAAATAATGTGAAAAATATTAAAAATATGTGTGAAAAAAAACCTTAGTATGGGACATAAAAATAAAAAAAACCAATCGTCTAGTAAAAAACTGATAACCCATTGAATTATATTTGAGCAGATGAAACAAAACATTTTCACATGAATAACACTCATACTTTTTGCTTAATGAAAAACAATATAACAAATTGAAATAAATTGTAACTTCTTTAGGTGACAAAGATAATCATATAAATAAAACCCGTTCCAAAATAATCTAATTGGAATAAACATATGGTTTACTTTCATATTAGAGATCTATAATGGGGGTCACCCTTTGTATAAGCTATATTAGGATTACCCCACAGCTATAAAGGGGATCAACCCTTCTTATAAGCTATGTAAGGGTCACTCGAGAGCTATAATGGGTATCAAGATTTCATATATGTTGTGTAGGGCTCACATGTGAGCAATAATGTGTCCCAACCCTTCATATATGTTATATTGGGCTCACATGTTTCATATAATGGTCTTGTACTATTTTATGAATAAAACACATTCCTCCCAAAACCAACTTTTTAATGCTTATTAAAATCCCATATGAAAAACATTTCTGTATAAAAATATAATTTTTATTTAAGAACCCATTTTCAATACCAAGATCCCCATATAAAGTAATAAGGTATTTATTTTCATTTCAAATAACATAAATGCTTATAGAGGAAGCCAAATATCAAATAAAAGTTACTGCGGCAGAGAAATCGATTTGGATGTATATTTTAAAAAAATTCCTTTTTGTCATTTAGTAAAATGATTAATAGAAAAATATTCCATTTGAATGATATTAAAACTCAAATGTGTTTATTATATAGCATAAAATGGATGATCGTATATAAATAAATATATTCCACAATAAAAGGATATTGAGACGAATCCCTTACCTTGAGTCCAACATGTCTCGTTCATTCATTATATTCCTGAGTAACAAATATATGTTAATTTATAATTGCTTTAGAAAATTTTTTAGGTTTATTATTCATTTTATATTACTTATTATTAAGTTATAAAAATTACACAATTATTTAAGTTCATATCGGTCGTTTTTCCAATACTCGGTACTCGAGTCAAAATTGTACTTTTTTTAATGTAAATTTCCCATGTATTCATAATTCCATCATATTCAGAATGATATTCATGATTTAAATAATATATATATCTAGTATATATTTATTTATAATATTCCATAATATTTGGAGATATGAAATGAAATGAACCGTTCATGGAGATGGTAGGCCATACGTAGACATGAACGCTACATTAATTGCCTTTTCAAATTTAAGGATTTATAAATAAATGATATAAATGTATATTATAATACTAGTGTTATATTTATGTCACTTATGTGTCATTGTTTTAATAAAATCATCCTTTATATGTTCCATTCAAGGCATCAACGAGTCCTATCACTTTGAGGGGGGCGGAAGTCCGCACTTTCTCAAATGAAATTATCATATTTACGCATTATGGAAATGGAGAAAGTATGTTATAATTAAAAATTACTGAAACATATGGAAAATATAAATATAATATATAATGTGTAAATACAGTGCATTTATAATGGCCACCATGAGAGGTGGTAGTACAAAATTGAACAATCATCATTTCGTGAGGCAGTAGTTCACCATACATAGAAACAATATGTTCGTATCCATTAAATAGAGGTCTGTGTAAGTGTAGTTAGAATAATTATGAAAAAAAATTCAAATATTATTGATGATAATGGTTTTGTTTTTTAATTGTATAATAATAATATCATAGGGAGTGTAGAAGTGAAATAAAGGAAAGGTACTTAAGAGGAGACGTTACCTCTAAATCGGGTAATTTCATTTGATTAGATCCAAAATGATTTATTGAATTCCCTTCTACCCATGGTGAGTCTTCTTGGAGGAAGGGAGATATGTTGGGAACTTATTCTCATATAATTTAGATGACCCATGGAGCTTGATAGGTGTGAGTAAGGGGGTAGTGGTGGTTTCCTTTTATAAGAGAGAGGAGGGTCACTTTATTAATGTCTTGAAATAATAATTTTTATAAATTAAATTTCGATTAAAAATTGTTCAAAACTAATTAAATTCAAATATAAGAGGATTTTTTCCTATTTCACATCATCCAATAATTTTTAGACAATTTTTGAATATTTTTTATCCTTATCATTTTGGTTTAACCATTATTTTACGCTTGGTAATCTTGTAGTGATGTCTTGTTATTTACACATTGTGGATTAATGTAATTAACATATCATGTAAAATGGACTAGAAAATTAATCTATAAAATATTTTGAATTATATTTACAATTTTTTGTAATATTATATTTTTTGTAATTAAATATTATTTCATAAACTATATTATATTTAAAGCTATGAATTGTGAAAATTTTGACACTAATCATACTCGAATTTTTTAAAAATACATAACAACTTCATTACTAAAAAAGGCATTAAATCATCCCTAACATGTCAATGGAATCCATAAAATTATTGGATGACATCAAAATGTTCAAATTATATTTTATTTTAATATTTATATATAATTTCCATGAATATTTCATTAATAAGGAAATCACTACATCAGCATTGTGTCATAAATAAATTTATTAGTTTAATGTATATAAACTATAAATAAAATTCCATGATGTAGGAAACCTTTTAATCTTTGTAATGAATATTTATAGGCAAATAATTCAGTTATATAACCCCATATAAAAATTGTTTTAGTAAAATCTACATGTTTATGTTATATTTCTCTTTACATTAAATTAATTCCTATAACATGTCGTTATCATACCCATGTAGCTCCATGGGGTCCCAAAATCTCTCCACGGATGATGATGGTCGGAAATATTTCATCCAATTGGATTTGGATGTGTGTTAGGGTAGTTTTATATTTTTATAATATTATTTTTAACCCTTATTTACCCAATCTACTCTTTAACCATGGTAAATAAAAATAATTACTGAAGTTACTATTATAATGTTCGAAAGTAAAATATACAAATTTAAAATTTTGGATGATGTAATTCAATATTTGGAATCCATTTTTCCAAATTTAAAACACATAATTTGCATAAATTGATTTAAAATTAATTCTCGTTGTCAAAACAAGAAAGAGAGTATTAAGAATTAATAACTATCAAAATATTGACATATGTTTATATTCAATTTCAATGTGAAATTACGTCTAATTACCAACATTTGATTAAATTTTAAAAAAAATTATTTATAATTTAAAACCCTTATATAATATAATTTAACTAAATAAATTATCTCGCTGAAGAATGTTATTTTCAATTAAAATTTATCATATTTTACTATTCACCAAAACAAGATTGTTAATAGAAAATTATACAATATTCATCGAATGTAAATTTTGATGTCTCGCTTCTAAAGAATAATTTTATTTGTTCAAATACAACATATAAATGTGACAAAACCCAAATTTAAAAAGTGTTCTCCACCAAAAGGCGGTAAACAATCATTTTTAGAAAAATACTTCTTTTATCCAAAAAATTGAATTTTCACTTATATCATATCTAGAAAAAATATAAGATTAACTTAGAAGATTAATTTTAATATATAAAACATATTTTATATTAAATAAAAATCCATAATTAGTTATATGATTTTATTATCACAATTATTCTATTTTAAAAATGCTTTCATAAAAACATATCCTTTATATTAAATTTGGTTTTGATTTCCATTTATATAAAATTTAGAGACCAATAAATAATTTTTTAAACATGTGTAAACCATATTTCAAAATTCAGTTGATACTATTCATTCCTTCGATTCCAATAACTAGGTGTTAAGTAGCTTTTAAAATAATAAAAATATAATTGTATTATCTTTCGGTATAACTCAATGTTGTGTGCATTGTAAAATTTTGAAGAAACCCGTTGTTGCGTGTCTAGTACACTATCCGAAAAAGTGTCCTCTTTAATGTAAAAGTAATATCCTATTCATGAAGATTAATATATATTAAAATATATAATTCCTTAAATACATGGGTTGTTAAAATCATAGGCCCTTGAAAATTGAAGCCATGTCAATCATACTTTTAAAGAATAAAATATAGAAATAAATTAAAAAATAATATAGTATCCTAATAAAATAATGGAAAATAATCTTTAAAAAATACTGAATAATGGTAGCCGCTTTAAACAATTTATAATTGTTTCAGATATATAATAAATCAAATAGTAAGATATCCATTGTTCATGTAAATATTCAAACAATTAAATTATTAGTTTTACCATAATCAGGATATAAAAATTGACAAAAGTAGGGACCTTCAACATAACATCAAAATAAAAGTTTATACTATTATTTTTACCTGAATAATCTCATAATAATTAGTTGAATAATGAATTAAATTATGTCTTGGATAATATTGATATACATCCTTCATCATTTAGGAGTAACCTAAAAATTAATAAAATCAATTAGTTCATAAGGATAAATACAGAGAGCATCTATCATTACTATTAAGGAAAAGTAAATGACGAAAGGTTCAGTTATTAGTAATTGAACAATCTAAAAAATATAATTTAAAAAAATATATAATAAATTCAATAATGAATAAATTTAGTCATTATACTCTACCTATATATCTCAAGCTTCTATAATATCCCCAATCTTAGACTTACAACAATAACGAGTTGAAATGAGGTATGATTATATATTAATATAATTGAAAATAGAAAGTGTTATGTAAATCACATAAGGATCAAATTGTTTATTACATAAAAGAAACTGCCTAGCTCATAGTGAATAGTGAAAATATTGGTATAGTAGTCAAAAAAACAATTATTTTCTATGTGATATAAACAGATATAATATATTTTCAATAATCAACGATGAATCAATTTTAAATAGTGTTTGTAAAAAATTGAAGTAATAATGAAAACATTTATAACTATCAAACTGAACACCTAAAACCTAAATATAGTTTGATATTAAAAATTCCTAGAATGAATTTAAATAATAGATGCAGAATCAGTTTAACAAATAAATTTACAAGTAGGGGATATAAATAGTGATCTTATTCTATAACATATAATAGCCTAGTTGAAATGGATTTAAAAAAATTTCAGTAAAATTTAAATAAAAAATAAAATAAGGATAGTGTCAAAACTAATTGTAGTATTTTTGGTTCACCTCATCATTGTTATTAATGTAATAGTGAGTGATCTGTGTGTTATATACCAATTAAAAGTGAGAATAATAAGATCTTACTTGGCTTGAATATATTTTGAAATGCCCTAGAACAAAAACATTTACCACATTTTTGTAAAATCCCATGTAAATAAAGAATATGAAATTTTCATATTTATTAATATTTTTGAATTAAATACATGTTTTACATGATAGGGGATTCTATGTGTGATGGCGTACTTGATACACAATAACAGTTTTCTTTGAAATCGTACGTTGCACACAACATTGAGTTATATTGAAAAATAATATATTATTATTATTATTTTAAACTGCAGTTAATGCATAGTGGTTGTATTAGCAGGAATGAACAAAACTAACTAAAATATGATTATACATGTTTGTTAAATGTCTTTACCTTTATCCAATAAATTTTAGAGGATTAAAGTATGAAAGAATATGATTTTAAGCATGAAATACTCTAATATTCTTTAAAGGCCGTTTTACCGCCTTTTGAGGGAGAAACCCTTTTAAATATAGTTTTTCTCACTTTTATATGTTTCATTTGACAAAATAAGCTTTTTATTTAGAATAGGTACATCAAAATATACTTTGGGTAAATTTTTGGTATTTTTCTGATAAAGATCATTTTTAATGAATAGTAAAAAATTCAGCATTTTAATTTGACGCTTCATTTTAATCTAATTTATTTATATATTTATATAGTTATTATTATTTATTATAAAGTGTAATTGGATTAAATTTTCACTATTTAATCCAATTTTTTCATTGGAAGAAATTTTACTTTGAAATTGCACATAATCAAGTGTCAATCTTTTGATAGTTATTATTTCCTAAAAACACGCCTTTTGGTTTTGACAGCATGAATTAATTTTAAATTAATTTATGCAACTTATGTGTTTTTCATTTGGAAAAACAGTTTCCATATTTGGAATTAGGAGGTCCAAAATTTGTAAATAGGAAACTTTTATTTTTAGAAATTAAGAATAGTAACATCAGTAAATATCTTATATACCATAGTTACAGGGTAAATCTGGAAAATAACTGTAACGAAATAATATTATAATAAAATTAAATTATCCTAAAACATGTCCTAACCCTATTTTATGATACATGTCCGACCATGGGAATCATTGGGTTAATTTTGGTACCCCATAGAGCCACTTGTATGTGAAAATGTCATTTTATTAAAATCAGTTTAAACTTAATGAAAATATTACTTAAACATATATCTTTAATTAAACTATTATTATATAAGGTTATATAAGTTATACCTTCGACTAAAAATATTCACTAAAATTACAAAATGATATCCTACATCATGTTATTTAATTTATAATTTTTAGACTTTACATAAATATATTTAATTATGACACAATGGTGATGAAGTAATTGCTTCATTAATAAATGATTCAAATAAATGATATTAAAAATATTAAAATAAATTTATTTTCAATATTTTTATACCATAAAAAATTTTATATATTATAAATACTTGTTATATTTTAATAGATTATGGTTTTCCAAAAAATAATTTTGGTTTAGATTTTTTTTAAAAAGTCATGATATGAATAATGTCAAAATTATCAAAATTCATATTTTAAAATATAAAATATTTTATTAAATATTATAAAATTATAAAAATATATTATTAGGATAAATATTTATCATAAGTATAATAATTAATTAATTAATATTTAATTGGATATTTTTTTTCTATTACTAACTATTTTTAATCTCAAAGTGTTAAATACTTGATAAAACGGAAAGAGTACAAACTGATTAAATAAAAAAGATAAGGATTGAAAAATATCCAAAACCTATCCAATTCTTATTGGATTATTTTTTTCAACATATATGTAAATTATATTATAATTAAATAAGTTTTGGATCTTTTGAAACCTAAAATAATTTTATAATAAAACAATACTTCCAAACTTTCATAAAGAGCCCCTCCTCTCTCTTGTAAAGGCCACCACCTCTAACCCATTACACACACCTCTCACACCCATTTTCTCATCCAAAACTACAATCCATGAAGCTAAAAAAATCCCTATATTTTTTCTAGAAGCCGTTACGTAGGCATAAGGAAATTCGAGGAATATGTTTGGTTCAAACCAAAGGGTGTTACCTGATTTATAGGTAACGTCTTCTCTCAAGTTCTTTCCTTTTATTTTCCTTATCCAACCCCTTAAACTCTATTTGTTCCATTATTTTATAAAAACACCAGTATATTCAATATAAAAGGATGTTTTTTAATAGTGTAATTTTAACTAAACATACACACACCTCCATCTAATTGAAAAAAACAATCTGTTTTGGTGGACGAATAACTACAACCTCACGAAACGCTGATTGCTCAATTATCTCCTACCGCCTCTCATGGTGTCCATTATGATGGAAATATATTTATATGTGATATATATTATATTTATATTGTTTCCATTCTTCATTTATTTCCATTTATAGCATAAATTTATAGTTTCCATAATGGATAAATATGATAATTTAATTTGAGGAAGTGCAGACTACCGCCCCCTCAACGTGATTTGACTCGTTCATGCCATATGTGGAATGTATAAGGATGGTGTTAATGAAATTATATATGATATTATACTGGAATTATAAATACCTATGTATTAATATGTTTTCATTCAATTAATTACGAAATAGAAATGAAAGTAGCGTTCATCCGACATACGAGTTACCGTCTCTATGAACAGTGCATTTCATTTCTTATCACCAAATGTTATGTACTGTTATAAATATATATATATATATATACTAGGTATATATTATTTATATGATATCTAACTCATTAATATCATTTTGGAGATAATAGTATTTTGACCACATGGAAAACTTGTAATTATAAGAGGTTCATTTTTGACTCAAGTACCAAATATCGGAAAAATGACAATTATTAACATAAATGGTTATATAATGTTTATAACGTGGTAATAAATGATATAAGAGGAATAATAAACGGGAAAAAGGTTTTGAATCAAGTATAAATTTACTTTATTTTATTATTCATGATATTAAAGAACGAACGAGTCATGTCAGACATGAGGTAAGGGACTTCGTCTCAATCTCCTTTCATTGAGGAATACTTTGATTTATACACGACTTTCATTTTTACAGTGTATAAACACCTTTGAAATATAATTAATTCAAAGGGAATATTTTATCTATGAATATTTTTACTAAAAGAAAAGAAATAATATTTCTTTTTAATGTATGCAGTGACAATGACCTTTCCACCATCACGAGCATTATATGATATTTGGCTTCCATAACAAGCCGTAATTTTTATAAAAGGAAAATAAATACCATATTCTCTTTTTACGTATTTTGGTATTGAAAATGGTTTTGGGAAAGGATTGATTATGTCAAAATATTTAAATGTTATTTCAATGTTTCAATATTATATTTCATTTATATTTGTTCATGTGTTATGATTATGTTACGGTTTCTTGGAATTTTGTACGCATGCGGGTGGTTCTGTGATAAAACTAGGTCTAATGCGTCCGAGATAGCTCTCCAATGAATTGGGTAATGTGAATGAGGTAAATGTTAATGTTTCCCCTAAGATATTTTGGGAATATATTGTGATGGGTATTCCAAATGTAACTCCATACTTAGTTGTGAATGCTACAATGTAAGAATATTAAGGATGCCACAAGATATCTTTATGATATATGAGTTCTATGTGTTATTCATAATTCTTATGATTTCATGAGGTGTGTTAAAGAGATTATGTTTTCTATTCATTAATTTCATAATTATTTCTTTATTTATTTTATAACCCTTACTGAGTTTTTTTGGACATCCCTTGTTTTTCAAATGTTTTTCAAAGGGTATATGGCCGAGTAAGAGAAACAGAGAATTCAAGAAGATTTATATCAATAGAAGAACTTTTATGTTCTTTTAAGAGTTTTTGTTTTATGTAAAAAGTGATCCTAATTATATGTGTCTACTTTGTAATATTTGAGATGTAATTTAATTGTTATGGCCCAATTCTCTAAAAATCTAAACCTGAAAATATCCTCAATGTGGATTATTAACATAATTCTTGATTAAGTAATGTTTAATTTTTTGGCCTAATAGTTATTATCAAAGGCATGTTTAGATAATGTTATGAGTTAGGATACTGTTAAATTAATATCCATAAATTAATTTATGGCAAGATTTAAATGATATAGCATTTACAGATTACCATGTTTCATTTCCAAAAATAATTATGTGTTCCAAATGATTTTCCACAGAGGAAACATGGAAGCTATGATGGGGAGTCATAAGGAGGAAGAAAACCTTTCAAATCAGAAACTTGAGATGGTCGTAATCGGAACTGAACATTTTATTGGAATGATGACACATTGGACTCAGGTTATAAATGGTAGTCGTATCCATGCACGATATTAGTCAGATTAACCACAGAGGAACATGTTAGTAGTGGAGAATATCATGAGGCAACATCCCCCATCATACTTTGGATTATCTGACCCTATTCTAGTTGAAGGGTGGATTAAAGCACATGATATGATTATCTATGTCATGGGGTGTTCAGAACACTGAAACGATATCTTCGTTGTTTACCATTTTGAAGGTGAAGTTGATCAGTGGTGGTTGATACATGAAAATATCAGGGATAATGAGGAGTTTGATGATCTAGATTAGAGTGAATTCAAAGGTATTTTTCTTGAGAAATAATTTCCTATAGTGGTTCGTCTTAGGATAGAATAACAATTCCTGGATTTGGGTAGGAGGATGACTCAGAGGCTGCTTATGAAGCGAAATTCCCTCAACTGGAAATGTAAAAACCCAGGTATTTATAAAATAATAATTTTTGAATTCTATTATATGATATTAATATTATTTTAAATGGGATTATTTTTATGATATCGTACTTGAAACTTAACCATAGTTCTCTCTTAAATTTCACATTCCACACATCACTGAGTTATACTGAAAAATAATATAGTAATATTATTATTATTTTAAATGGTAGTTAACATCTAGCCTTTGGAATGTATATAATGAATAGTATCAACTGAATTTTGAAATATGGTTTACACAAGTTTTTTTAACGTTTTTTAAATTTATCAAATAAAATTTAGGGGCTTAAAATGAGAATGAATCCAATTTTAAGCATAAATACTCTAATATTATTAAAAGGTTGTTTTACCACCATTTCATGTAGAACCCTTTTTAAATATAGAATATTTTATCTTTTAAATGTTCCATTTTAAAAAATAAACATCCTCTTTAGAATAGGGATATCAAAATTAATATTGGGTAAAATTTTGGTATTTTTCTGATAAAGTTCATTTTTGGATGAATAGTGAAAATTACTGCATTTTAATTCAAAACTCCGTTTTATTCTATTTTATTTATATGATCATAAAGTCTTTCTAATTGGATTTAATGTGTAAATAGATTAAATTTTTACCATTTAATCCAATTTTTTTCATTTGACGTAATTTCTCTTTTTAATTAGACATAAATACATATCAGTCTTTTGATAGTTATTATTTCTTAAAAACACGTTTTTTTGTTTTGACAACTGGAATTAATTTTAAATTAATTTCTGAAACATCTGTGTTTTGAATTTGGAAAAATAGATTCCATATTTGGAATAATTATTTAAAAATTTTCTAAATAGGTAACTTTTATTTTTATACATTATGAAGAATAACTTCACAAAATTTTTTATTTACCATTGTTAAATGGTAAATATGGTAAATAAGGGTAAATAATAATAATAAAATAGTATTAAATTACCCCAACAGGTGTCCTAACCCTTTTCGATGATACTTTTCCAACCATGGTAATTTTTTGGTCAATTTTGGGACCCTATGGAGCCACATGTAAGTAAAAATGACATTTTATAAAAATTAATTTAATGTTAAGGAAAATGTATTTAAAACATATAACTTTTATTAAAACAATTTTTATTTGGAGTTATATAAGTAATCATTTCAACTATAAAAATTCATTGGAAAGATAAAAATATTTCCTAAATTATGGTATTTTTTTATAGTCTTTCAACATCATATAAATAATTTTATTTTTGAAACAATGATGATGTAATGATTACCTCATTAATGGATGTTTTAAATAAATGATATTATAAATATTAAAATATTTTTATTTTGAAACATTATAGGCCATACAAGAATTTTAGGAATAATAATGACTTGTTATCATTTAATTAATTAAGGTTTTTCAAAATAATAAAGTTGTAAAAGATTTTTTTTTTGGAAAGACTTGATATTAATAGTATTTAAATTTTCATAAATGAGGTTATAAAAAATTTAATATTTTATTAAATGATAAAATAATAATAAAAATATAATATTCATCCCACTGGAATATATGATGTTAAAAATGTCATTAATGATCCATTTTGGGTATCTTCTCATTTTATTTTAAATATATTAACCATATATTATGTGTATATAATAGTATATGGTAAAAGTTAAATTAGATAACTAA
The DNA here is from genome assembly GCA_963277665.1 of Viscum album. Taxonomy (NCBI): domain Eukaryota; kingdom Viridiplantae; phylum Streptophyta; class Magnoliopsida; order Santalales; family Viscaceae; genus Viscum; species Viscum album. The sequence continues at coordinate 558,958,542 of OY728167.1, read as the reverse complement.
TGGTTAAAGATAAAATAAAAGGTTAAATTTATGCCACAAACATTTCTAAAACCCTTTAGGTTAGAGGATTTTGAACAATCCTCACCTTATATTTGAATTGAATTAGTTGGAGACATTTTGAAAATCTGAATTCAATTTATAATAAAATAGTATTTTCAAACATTCCTAAAGAGCCCCTCCTCCCCATATAAAAGGCCATCCACTCTAACCCATTACTCACAACTCTCATGCCTCTTGGTTCATCCATAATCTGCTCCAATAAGCTCTAAATATCCCTCTCTTCCTCTTAGAATCCTTTCCCTAGGTAGAAGGAATTTCAAGAAAGCATTTTGGTTCAAACTAAATGGAGTTACCTGATTTAAAGGTAATGTCTTCTCTCATGTTTTTTTCATTAATTTTCTTTCTCCACTCCCTACGATATTCTTATTATTTTTTTACATAAGAAAACATTATCCTCAATATACTATGTTGTTTTTATGAGAATTATTCTAACTCAACATCCACAAACCTCCAACTAATGGAAACGAACATACTGTTTCTGTGGATAGTGAACTATTGCCTCATGAAAGGATGATTGTTCAAATATTTCCTACCACCTCTCATGGTGGCCATTATCAAGGAATTGAAATTATATATGATATTTATGATATTTATTTTATCTCTATGATTTATTAATTCTCATTTAGAACATTTATTTATGATTTTAATGTTCCATATATATGATAATTTCATTTCAGAAAGTGCGAACTACCGTCCCCTCAAAGTGATATGACTCATTAATCTTATAAATGGAATGTATAAAGGATAGAATTAATGAACTTATGTAACATATATAATACACATATTATAATGGAGTTATAATATATCTATTTATAGTTTATTTTTCATTCCATTAAATTTTAAGAAGAAATGAAAGTAGTATTCATGTATACGTATGGCTTACCATCTCCATGAATGGTGCATTTCATTTCTATTTTCCAAATCCTATGGACTATTATAAATAAATATATACTAGATATATATGAAATATATTATATCTAAATAATTAATATCATTTTAGATATAATTTACTTTTCACTACATGGACAATTTGGTAATTATTACAAGTTCATTTTTTACTCAAGTTCTGAACGTTGAAAAAATGCCTAATATGAAATCAAATAATTAACTAATTTTTATTGAAAGGTAATAAGAGAAATAAAATGAATAATAAACTTCTAAAATGATCAGAAGTGATTATAAATTAAATTAATTTTATTATTTATGAATTTAAATAATGAACGAGTCAAGTCGGACACGAGGTAAAGGAACTTCTTAACCCAATTTTCATTATTTGGGTTAATCATCTATTTATTGATTATTTAGTGATATGAATAAGTGTGAATGACCTATGATTTTTTTCACTTAATATCTACTTATTTTGGATATATTTATATTTTTCACACATATTTATTTCACTGTATTATTCTTAATATAATGATACAATATTTTTAAGGGAACCTTTCAACCTCCTCTTTTAATCAAAGACTTCATTTATGTTATATATTTTAATTTCCACTTTCATGTGTTCGGATATGGTCTTATATATCATTATTTTTTAAAATTTTATGTCCATGTGATTAGAGAACCTTTTATCTCACATTGACTCATTTTCTGAATTTGAAAATGATGTTGTTAGGCTGTAGAATTTTCATAAAGGACTACGTATCAATCTTTATTCATCGAGTAATAGCTAGATATTCTTTAGAATTATTATCCTATAAGGTGTATATACAATCCTTTTGACTTTTTATATCATGAATTTCAATATTCTCATGATAATTAAGGCTTGGATTGATTACATTCTGTAATTATTTTTACTTAAGTGTTTCTCAAGTGTTAAAAGCCTCTTTAACTAAAACATCATCTTGAATGTTTTAATGATTTTTTTAAATATTTCACATTTATTTCCATGTTTTGAAAATGGTTTTGTGGATTTACTTATACAGATATTAGTGTTTTAAAATTGAATTCCTTTAAACGTTTCAAAGTGGAATGGGATATTTTGATTCAAAAATCATCTTTTTAAATGTTTTAAACGTGTTTCATAAAAATGAATTTATTATGTCAAATATTGAACTGATATATTGTTATTTCAATGTGGAAATGTTATCTTTCCTTTATTCTTGTTTTATGTTTTATGATTACGTTATGTTTCTTTGGCATTTTTTATGTATATGGGTGGTTCTGTGATAAACCTAGGGTGGGTGAGCCAGATATTTCTCTCCAATGCATTGGGTAATGTGACGGGGGTAAACATTAATGTTTATCCTAACAGATTTATGGAATATACTATAATGGGTATTTGAAAATTAACTCACTATATAGTCATGAAAGCTTCTGTTTAAATATTTTATGGATTCCATAATTTACCTTTATAATTTATGATTTCTATATGTTATTCATAAATATTATACTTTTGTGAGGTATGTTAAAGAGATTATTTTTTAAGATTGAAAAGTATGATTTCATTGATTTGTATCTATTCATTGAATAATGCTTCTTTCCTTATTTTATTTCCCTTGGTGATATTTTTATGCACATCCCATGTTTTTGAAATGTTTTCAACATGACATAGAGATGAATAGGGTCAAGTATGAGATCAAGGAAAAGTAATGTTGTCTAAAACATGGAACTAGACATGTTTATTATTTAGTGAATTTTATTTTATAAAAAAATAGATACTGAGTAGAAGTATCTACTTTTAATATTAATGTTGTTATGTATTAGTTATGACCTAATTATCTAAATCTAAAAACCTGAAAATATCCTCAATGTGAATTGTTAACATAAATCAAGATTATGTAATGTTTAATTTTGGGGCCTTATAGTTGGTATCAGATTTCTGTTTAGATACCTTTAAGGGGTAGGGTGTACCCATAATGGTTAGAATATTAGAATGAGTCATGATTATTTTAGATAAAATGAATGAGTTTAATATAACATGAATAAATATATCTTACTTTTACCCTCCTCATAAGATATTATATGTTGATTTTGGTGATATACTCACACTGACCATTTTAGTTTTAATAAATGGATGGATCTAGCAGGCGCCAAAGTAAAAATGGATGTGAAGAAAACTATGACGGTTTTCTGAGTAAGAAACCAAATTAAATAGGAGATTCAATGAGTACTCTTGTAGTTATTCTCTACAAAATATATGGAGTCATGATTGAAAAACTGAACCTCAGTGATTTTATAAGGTATCATATATGAGAGAAACAAATACCTATAGACGTTCATGTAATTATCATAAGGGTAAGTATATTCAAAAACCTATGTGTCAATGATGTGGAAGGAAACACCTAGGAAATGATTCAAAGGGACAGGAAGATGTTTTTAATGTGTTTATGGGGGTCATAATGTAATAACCTTCCATGGAAAAAGGAAGCATCATGTTGACTCTAGGAAAGGGAATGAATTTCTTTTTGAAGGATGAATTAAATTTTTTAAATGTGGTCTGCATGTTCATTAGATAAATAAATGCCCTACGAAAAAGATTCGGGAATGGGATCAGTAGGACTGTATAAATATATGTTAACCAATACTTAATTCCATTCCAATTGGTGTTGACAAGACTGAAAATGTCCAATGGAAGGTATGGATTGTATCATTGATGATGTTGTGACATTATTTAATCTTAGGATATGATTCATGATTTTGTTTGTAGAAGAGAAGTATTATGGAATAATTTGGAAAAAATGGTTAATGGATCATAACGAACATTGAATGAATATGAAGTATATGTATAATGGATTCAAGAGTTATGATATATTTTAGGATGACGAAATGCTTAAAAGTATTAAGGCTATTTTGATGATGGGATTACTTTGGAAGTCATTTTCTAGTATTTGTAAACTTGATGTCTGATATGTGAAAATGTTTTTCATGGAATAATTTTATTTTTGTTTGTAGATATAGTTATAATGAACCATTTGGGTTTACATGATTTATGAATTTGAGGCAATTACTGATTATTACTTTTTTGAATGAAAATACGATGTATGATATAAAATTTGTGGTTAAAATATGTTATGGTAATTTATTAGGAATTTATCTCATTTTTCGGATTGCTATAAAATTATATTGTTTTCTAAAAAACACAAAAAACGTGTGAGAACTCGTCGTGTCAGAAAAAGATGCGGGAATCGAACACGCAACAAATGTGAGACTGGGATTTATCGCATACCACTAGACTTCGTGACATCCTTAGTTAGTATGAATAATTATTTTTACTGAAATGATTTTTTGTATCAAGAATATGTGGATTTTGGGATCTTATGTTTTATTAAATTGATATCCTTAGTATTGGAAAATGATTTTTTGATTAAGTGATAATGGTTATTTTAGAATATGTTTTCTCTTTTGGAAACATTATATGCCTATGGAAGAAAAGAAGAATATAGGATTTCATTTATGGAGTAATGGTTGAAATTTTATTTTGGAAGAATATATGATTTTATTGTGGACATATGGTTATTTTGGTTATTTTTGGAAATGATTATCTTATCATAGAGAATATGTGATTAGGTTAATTACACTTCAATATGAGACTTTAAGAGTAGTCTATGTTATTTGGAGATAAATGTTAAGATTTACTTTGGATGACTATGTGATTATATCCTTCTGATTTATGGGTTTCAACCATTATTTGGATTTCATTGAAAAACATAACAGACAGTTGTATATTGAATGTTCTTTGTTGAACATTGGATATTTTTTGTATTTTAAAGATTAAGAGTATTATTTTTTATGAAGTATTATACTTTTTGGAGAGTATCTAATATTTTACCCACTTTTTTGGTTTTAGTTAATGTCTAAAGGCATGGGAAATATATATTACATCTTTTTTGTATTATGTAAATCTCAATAAGTTGATTCAAAGTATTTAGTTGTGACCAAGTCATCTTGAATACTCATCGTTTGGAGAAAAGATGAGTTTTTTTTGTAGAATCATATTAATGGATGAATCTCTGCTCGAAAAGTAATTATATATCACTATAATCTTAGTCATGCTCATAAATAAATTCTTCAACTATATTAAAAGGAACTTAAAATAAAAACAATTCATTTTCATTTCCTACTGGGGAATAAAAGAAAGTTTAACTTATCACAAGTTTGTGGTTTTCTGGTGGTTAACTTTCTCCTGATCATGTTTTCTAATCACTCTACATCAGAACATGACACATAGTTTCTCCTCCATATCCATGTTTTCATAAAATCCTAGTATGTGTTTTCTTAGTTAAACTTTGTATGTTTCTCTCTTTCTTTTAATATGATTGTTTTATTGACACTTTTTCCTATGTGGGACATTCAATGAAGTTTTCAATCACAATTTTAATATTATGAGGACACAATTTCCAAAAGTGGGGAAGGATGTAATGAACCATGTTTTAATAGAATAATACTATTCGATTTATATTATAAGATATTAATTTTAAGTTAAAGTAGAATCATTTTCTTATAATGTACTCAATACGCAACAATGAGCCTCTCATAAATTTTACATTGCACACAACATTGAGTTATATGAAAAATAATACAATAATATTATTATTTTAAATTGTAGATCATGCCTAGACGTTGGAATGGAGGGAATGAATAGTATCAACTAAATTTTGAAAAATGGTTTAATTATTTTTTTTTAATTTTTTTTACATTTATCCAATTAAATGTATGGGCCTCAAATGAAAATGAATCCAATTTTAAGCATTAATACTCTAATATTTTTAAAAGGTAGTTTTGCCGCTTTTTGATGGGGAACACATTTAAAATATTGTTTTTGCAATTCAATATGTTCAATTTTAAAAAATAAACTTCTTATTTAGAAGCTGGATATAAAAATATACTTTGTGAAAAATTTTGGTATTTTTATAATAATGTTCATTTTTGGATGATTTTTAAAAAATACTGCATTTTAATTCAAACATCATTTTCTTATAATTTATTTATATGATTATAGTTTATTTATAATTGGTTTGAAAGTTTATTTAGATTATATTCTTACCATTTAATCCTATTTTGGTCATTGGAAGAAATTTCACATTTTAATTATACATAAACATATCTCAATCATTTGATAGTTATTATTTCTTAAAAACACGCCTTTTGGTTTTGACAATGGGAATTAATTTTAAATTATTTTTTTAAACTTATGTGTTTTGAATTATGAAAAATGGATTCCATTTTTGAAATCAGGGGATCCAAATTGTGTAAATATGTAACTTTTATTTTTAGACATTAAGAATTGTCATTTTAGGTAATATTTTTTTCACCATGGTTAAAGGTTAAATTTGGTAAATAAGGGTAAAAAATAATGTTATAAAAATATTAAATTACCCAAACATGTATCCTAACACTATGGGATGATATATTTCTGACCATGGTCATCCTTGGGTCTATTTTTGGACCCCATGGAGCCACTTGTATGTATAAAAGACATTTTATAAAAATTAATTTAATGTTATGGAAAATGTAACATAAACATATATTTTTTAGTAAAATAATTTTTATATGGGGTTATATAAGTTATATTTTCCACTATAAAAAGTCATTATAAAGATATAATGTTTTTTTAAATTATGGTATTTTATTTATAATTTTTATACCTCAGAAATATAATTTTTTTCTAACACAATGTTGATGTAATGATTACCTAATTAATGAATGTTTTAAATAAATGACATTATAAATATAATATTAAATTTATTATGAACCTTTTTATGCCATAAATGAATTTTGGGGAGAATAATTAATTGTTAAATTTTAATTAATGATGTTTTATTGAATGAAACATGTGGTTATATATTTTTTAAAAGTCGTGATATGAATAGTTTATAAATTGACATAGATGAGGTTATAAAACAATTAATTTTTTATTAAATGATAAAATAATACTAAAAATAGAAGATTCATCCAAATAACATATTTGAGGATAAAAATATCATTGATGATCTATTTTGGTTCACATGGAATTTTATATTAAATATATTAACCATATAGTATAAATATACAAGAGGACATGGTAAATGATAAATTAGTTAACTACGTGTTACGGATAAAAGGAATGGTTAATTTTATGCCATAAACTTCTCTAAAACCATTTTTCTAAGAGGATTTAGAACAGTAATCACCATTACATAGAATTAAATGTATTTGGACCTTTTTAATATCGAATTTCAATTTATAATAAAATAATATTTTCAAAAGTTCCTATAGAGAACCTCTTCCACCTTATAAAAGGCCATCCCCTCTAATTGATTACTCACAACTCTAAAGCCTCTTTAGTCATAAAAACTATACTAAAATAATCTCCAAACATCCCTATCTTCCTCCAATAGGCCTTCCCCTATGATTAACGCAATACAATAAATCCTTTTGGTTCAATCCAAAGGGAGTTACCTTGTTTAAAGGTAACGTCTTCAATCAAGTTCTTTTTAGTTATTTGTATTCTCCACTCCCTATGCTCTTATTGTTATTTGTTTTCATAAAAACACCAGTATATTTAGTATAATATGTTATTTTTATGAGAATTATTTGAACTACAGACCACAAAACTCTAGCAAATAGATACGAACATACTGTTTCTGTGGACAACGAACTACTGCCTCACGAAACGATGATTGTTCAATTATATCCTACCTCCTCTCATTATAGCCATTATTAAGGCACTAAAATTATATATGATATTTATGATAATTATTTTATCTCAATTATTCGATAATTCTCGATTTGAAAATCTCTTTATACTTTTCATGTTGTATATATATGATAATTGCATTCGATGAAGTGAAAACTATCGTCCCCTAAAAGTGATATGACTCGTTAATGCTATACATGGAACGTATAAGGGATGGAATTAATGAAATTATGTAACAAACATAATATATATATTATAATATAATTTTTATATACGTATTTATCATTCAGTGTTAAATCCTTTAAATAAGAAAAAAAGTTTCATTTATGCGTATATACAACTTACTGTCTCCATGAACGGTGCATTTCATTTCATATGAAAAAATGCTATTGAATTTTATAAATACATATATTTTGGAATATATGATGGAATATATGATATATGATATATAATGAATTAATATCATTCTAGAGATAATATGTAACATCCCAAAGTCTCCATATTTTTTTAATTATATGATATTATTTCGAGACCGCAAAATCTGACGGCGCGCAATTCCAAGGCCCGGAGTTCCCAGAATGAATCATTGAAGTTTTGTTAATCTTTAAATAACGCGAGTATGATGTTTTACTGAAAATGTGAAATAACTCTTAAATGGTTTCCTAGAACATAAATTCGAGTGCACTTTTGTGTTTTATGTGGCGGGTTTATCCTAGGCATGACTTCACATTTGTCAGCACATGCCTCCTAAGAGAAAACCCAAAAATGGAATAACCGTAAATAAAATAATTAATTAAATTATTTTATTTTTGAAATTATTATAACTCACAAAAGAAAGCTCGTAAATCTGAGACCACTGCTGAACTCATAAGGGTATTCTTTATTTAGTCATATACTAACTTTGGTCATAGTGAGCCACCAGTGAAAGTTATTTTTTGGCCATAAATAAAATAATTAAGTGAAAATTATTTTATTGTAAAATATATAACATCTAAACGGTAACTTGGATTGGAAATCTGATAGTATAATTGGATTATATGTGGCGTGTTTCACTTAGGAAGATCCTAACCTCGACCAGCGCTGGTTGAGGGTGACTGTTTATAATTTTCTAAACTTTTTTTCGGGTAAGTTCAGTAAACGCTTGAGCGGCCTTTTCAAACTTTTGAACTGGTACACGGATTAAAAAGATGAGGGAACTGTTTAATATGTAGCACTGGGATTTTTTTAAGGGAGAATTTTCTTTGACCACAGTAGGTCGGTTGAAAAAGTTAGGTTTGGGGACTTTTTAAGGAAATAAAATAATATAATTTTATTATTTCATTTTTATTTCTATCTTATCCTCCAACGGAAAAACTGTGGTGGGACCAACAATGTGCCAAGCCATTAAATGGCTTGACCCCTCAATCCTAGTAACTACTTCATTGGAAAATTTGGGATGATTCCTTATAAATGTACTCCCATTAATTCCTGACACTGTTAGAAACCCCCTATCCTATTTATATGGAGATTGGGGAGAGGTGTCAGTATAGCTGCACCAATAAACGAATTTCTGAAGGAATGTCATGATATCGAGCCCTTGGAAGATGGAGCCGGTTCAGGCGAGTGGTAGCGATCGACACCAAAACCCTGAACAAGGATCGATGACCAAGAGAAGTCAATGGAGGTTGTTACGGGAATGTCGAAAACTGACCCACTTCCTCAACCGTGGGTGTTTCTCCATCGTTCACAAGGTAGGGGTTATAATTTGAAGTCCGATTAAATATATTTTTTTGATACTTTATATTATTGATTCTCAATGACGATGTCCAAAAAAAACATGGCAATCATTCCACACATAAACCATTCACCTTTTTCTTTCATTCATCGCACGTTCTTCGTGCATTTTTTGACATCAAATATTAATGACATTGGAAACAAAAAAATTCATAGCACGACATATTGTCACAGATCCCTCGAACCGAGGATCTTGAATATGTGAACGAAATAATTTTTGGGCTTGGAACAAAGCCGTGATGGTTCGTTGAAAAATGAGGTGGCCGACACCCAGCCGACTACGACGAAGGTTGGGCGTTGTGCGTTGACGCCTCCAGTTGAGTAGGAGGCTGCGGCTCGTCAGCCGCAGTGGAGTAGGGTAGAGCCCGGCATCCGATCGGCTGTGCGGCGGAGTGGCGGCGTGTAGCAACGCTGCCGGTGGAGAATGAGTCCGCAACCACTGGGTCGCGATGGAGGCTAAAGGGAGGTCGACACTTGGCCGACCGTGGAGGACATCAGCGCTGCTACACCATTGGGAGGAGCAGGACCGTCCGGTGAGCTGGCCAGCCATGGCGCACCGAGCAGGACCCACTACGGTTTGTCCCGCTCCGAAAAACTGAATGACCATTTGGCCATTCGGGTGACATGGGAAGTGCCTCCCTCCCAGGTGTCGACTAGGGCGGACCCCACCACAATGGTCTACCCAACCGCGGGCCGCGCCGTTGGGTCACGCCCCGCGGGCCGTACCCAGCGGGCCATGCCATCGGTTCATGCCCAGCGGGTCGCGACCGGCGTTCTGGGTCGGGCCACCCTCTTCGCTGGGCTAGCCGGACCACAGCCTGGAGGCTCGGTTCTACTGAGGTCTAGGCCAACCGGGACGCGTTGGGCCATGTTGGTCCGACTACGTCTGACTGGGCTCGGTCCCCTCTAGACCCAGATATGCCATTCTGGCCATATCATGAGAAAAGGGTGTCTGTTTGACGAACCGCCTGCAGCACCGGAATCCTTGGATCAAGATGTTCCTTTTGGTATACTCCACTATAGTTTTGTATAAAGTGGGAGTACAGATGGGTTGGATCAACCCCCGAATCCAACCGGGCCGTCAGAGTGAAAAGGCTAATAACTTACAGACCGGGTGTCCGATTGACGTGATGTCTGTTGCGGTGGGTCCCATATGACGTGACAGACCATTGGAATACTTCTCCATTTGACTTCATAGTGGTCTAGGTACGACCGATATCTCGAGGGATAGATTCTATAGAACTCGAGTGCACCGGGTGCGAGGAATCCAATGGCTGGCAGTGAGGCGGAGGTTGGAGACAGATAATACGAAGGTTAGTTACCTATCGACTCTATGCAGGTCGAATCCTGTGTGGGTCATGGAGGGGGTTAGTTTCTTATCGAATCTGGACAGGTTGGATCCTCTATGGGTCATTGCGGGGGTATTACCTATCGACCATGTGTGGGTCAGCACTCAGCGATCCTGTGTGGGTCTATACATACCAATCATGTGTGGGTCAGTGCTTAGCAATCCTATGTGGGTCAGTGCATACCGATCATGTGTGGGTCAGATCTTGTGTGGGTCAATGCTCATCAATCCTGTGTGGGTTAGCGCATACCGATCCTGTGTGGGTAAGATCCTGTGTGGGTAATTGTGGGGGTTATTACCTATCGATCCAGTGTGGGTAAGACTCAGTATAATTAGCAGTAATGCATTCTGATAGAATAAGATGATCTAGTTTCGATACTACTAATCTGTACATCTATACTTCACTGAAAACCTGGTTTGAGAGGAGGCTTTGTTTGAACTGTGTCTTTTACCTGTGTGGTACTTTTACCTTCATCTAACTATATTTTTGGTGATTCTTATGTGGTACGTTTACCTTTGTGGTACTATCTTCGTGGTGATACATGTGTGGTACTTTTACCTGTGTGGTACTTCAATCATTGTGGTGATACTTGTGTGGTACTTTTACCATTGTGGTACTATCTTTGTGGTGATAAATGTGTGGTACTATTTCCTGTGAGGTACTTCTCCCATCGTGGTGTTACATGTGTGGTACTTTTACCTTTGTGGTGTTACCTTTGTGGTATGCATCCCTCATGTATGAGATGAGTATATCACGATAACATAGGTATATGTACGGGCATATACCTATGTAGATTTGATGTATTGATTTGTGGATTTTAATTTGTGGAACCTTAGGTGCCCTACGGGGTCTCGGGGTCCCTACCGAGTATCGTTATACTCACCCCTGCATGGGATTCGCCCACACCTTTTTGTGTCTTGTGCAGATGACGTAAGACATTGATCGAGACAGACGGATCCAGGACTGGACAGTTCTCAGAGGTGGACCATTTGGTGTGACATGACACATGGACTACTGATCGTGAGCTGTACCTACCCTTGAGGTAAGATCCAAGGTGGACTGTGTGGTATGATGAAACACAGGGACTAGTGGATCGTGAGTTATACCTACCCTTTATGTAGGATTTGTGGTGGATGATCTAGGAGCTACTTTTCAACTTTTCTACTGTTTTTTACTTTTCAATTGTAGTTTTACTCTTCTAGTTGGGCTTCTATTTTGGCCACCATTACTTTCAGAACACATTTTCTATAGTCGTTTATATCACAGTTTCTTCTTGTTATATTCCTAGATCGTGTGTTTGTATAGGTTAAAAGTAAATTCCATCCTATTTAGGGAATATTCCTTTCAGCGCTAGTCTCCTGCCGCTAGCCTATGGAATGTGGGCTTGGGGTAGACACCACACATACCCCATGGGACGGGTCATGGAAAATTGGTATCTGGGGATTTCGGTTCTACCTAAGAACTAGGACTCTGATCTTTTCTCTCTGGAAATAGTATTAAGTGTTATGAGTGTGATTTTCAGTTCGGGGAGTCCAGTGTTGGTACGGCGGCCGATGTATCCATACACCAAGTCCCTAAATTCTTATTTTTGACTTCGTGCATGAAAACACTGATTGCATGTGTTTTTGAAATGTTTTTCTTTTGAATTATTTGGATTCAAATCACCATGTTTAACTTAATGACCGTGGGACACCTGTTCTTTATCAAGATTCCTCCACATAGAAAGCCATCTAGGATTATTTAGAGAGTACATGACGACGGCCCACCGAGCGATGAGGCTCTAGTGCAGGGCCCTTTTACTATGTTGGAACCTTCAGGTGGTTTCCATTGAAAAAAATCACCCCTTGGGAAGTAGTTTCCACTAGCCATGCTGGTAGATGGTGCATGCTAACTTAGTGCATTTCATGAGTTCCAACGGCAGAGGCCTCTGTGGTTTTGAGGTGAGACAGGTTCCCAGGAAGCTGAGGACTGACTGGAGGTTATGGATAGAAGTTTCCACCTAGTTGAGACACCAATATATTAGATAATGATGAGTATTTGGTATGTGGACCGTTGACCGAGATGGTACCTTCGGGTATTATGACATTTATATCACTGCCCGTTGGTCAGTGGTTACAAATGGCGGTACCGGTAGATGACACATTTAGGCTTAGTGCCTTACACATGTTTCAGCATCAGATACCCCTTAGGTTCCGAGGAAAGACCACTCACAGGTGGATAAGGAATGTCTTGAGTAGGTGTATGAGAGTTCCCTAGATATTCTATAGCTTCGGAAGGATGACATTTCATCGAGGCATACCGACCATTCCTGGTACTCGATGAATTCGATAGGACCAGTGCATAAGGGGATGGATCTCTGAGCGAGTTGTGTTTAGGGAAATTTGAGCCCCCACTATTACTCTATTTCTTCCTACTAATGTTTGGGTACTAGAGTGGACCTTTTTAGTTGAATGTTCTTTGACTGAGAAGATACATCCAGTTAATGTTAGCAGTGGGAAAGCAGGAAACTAGTGCCAGTCACAAAGACTTGGGCATGTAAAATGTTTCGGGAAGAGGATGTGATAGGTAATGATAAATATATAGGGTTGTAGATGCGGTAGAAGAGAAAATAGGGAAGAATGAGGTGGTTTACATTTAGACATGTTACAATAAACCCCCCTATGTGGTCTCCACCAGGCTCAAGGAGCTGGAGGACAAGGGAAGGTAGTAGCTGCATGCGGTCAAGGAGTGAAACCCAAGGGCTCTAGGAATGATTCGAGGTATATTCTATGTCTACTAATAGTTATCATATCAATATACATAGTAACCAATAATTCATTCCTTCCATTAATCTTTTCCAAGACCTAGAGTTCCTGGTTAAACTGTTGACTTGACCCTCACGTCTGAAAATACCTTTGGGATAAGACTTAATAATCACACTTATGCTGATAGTGTGATTTGACCCTCGAGGTGAGAGTTTCTGCTAGAACAACTTGTTGGCAGCATCAAGGCCTTGCGACCTTAGTTGGGTATGGATAGGGCATCCACAGTTCATACTCAGATTGACTGTATAAGTCGTAAAGTTTGTGGTTTATCTATAAATTTGTTATGGGGGGTTCCTTGGATGGAGAAAAAAGAAACCTTGTAAGAACATGATAAAATCATGTATTGGAGGGTGCGGCCGATCACTCTTGATTCATCTAGCCTTATCATCATGGAAGTAGGAGTTTTGAGTTTTCAGAAGAAGTGGCAGAGTTTGGGGACATCCTTTCAAAAGATGTTTCCAGATATACCTCCCCTAAGGGAGAAAGACTTCTGATTTGGCTAGGTACTACTGGAGTTTTGAACCAGACTTCTCCAGGGTAGCGACACCCTTTTCAGCTTGACGAAGAAGGGGGGGCCTTTCATGTGGAGGGAGAAGTGTCAGCAGAACATTCAAGAGCTGAGACAGAGTCTTAATGAGTAGAACTACATTACCCACAACTTGGAGTTAGCAACAATGGTATTCGCCTTGAAGATGTTGCGACATTAATTGATGGGTTGACATTTAACAGTCTACTCTGATCACAAGAGTCTCAGGTATATCTTCTCTCAGAATAACCTGAACATAAGATAGTGACAATGGCTAGAGTTCATCCAGGATGATGACTTTATTATTTTCCTTCCTCCTAGGAAGGGGAATGTGATAGCAGAAGAACTCAGTAAGAGGTTTGGTCAACAGCTGCTGAGTGAGGCGTCGAAGTAGCTAGTCGCGCTGCAGATATCCTTTGTGGATAGAGATGGTGTATCTTACTTCGAGTCTATGACTTTCACTCCACCAATTCTTCAGCAAATTCTGGAGGCACAGCTTGAGACATTGACTGCGAGGCCAGGCGTGCTCAGATATCCCAAGGCATGTCTTTTAAAGTATTTTCTGAAGGTGAGGAGCACATCATCCTTTTTAGAGGATGCACTATGGTACCAGTGATGTTTCGGGAGGCGTTATTGAGGGGTTCCATACATAACCTTTAACGGTACATACTAGAGTGGAGAAGATATACCAGGACCTCTGGCATCAGTACTGATGACCAGGGATGAATGAAGTAGTGGATGAGTTTTTATCATATGGACCACTTATTAGCAAGTGAAAACATATCAGAGCCAGAAGAAGTCTTATACCGATTGGAGGAGTGATACCTTGTCTTCCTACGTGTCTCACCTCGATGAGGTTTTCAGAGATTTGGCTAGGGAGGAAAGTTATTTCTCAATTTCATCAGACATTTTTATATTCTCATAAGAGTGGGGTAGGTGGTAGACTCTCTATATTTTTTTCCCACATATGTACTGGGTGAATTATGTTTCCATGTGTTATAGCTGAGGAGATGCGTGAATGATCCATCACACATTATCGACCATGGAGAGATGGACTTAGACGATGGGGCTGTGTTGTAGAGACCAAAAGCTTAAAGTTCATGGACATTACATTACTTTTGCAGAATATGTAATACATAAAAAACAGACACACAAGGACCGTAATAGTTTAGTGTTTTTGGAAACTTGGAACGTAATCTTCTAATCATGGTGAAAGAACTTCAACATCTCCCATAAAGATCTTCCTTTTTTTTCTTACCTAAAACAATTCTTTATATATTGGGGAAAATAAAACATAAAAATGGTGAGCTCAAATGCTCAGTAAGGGTAGGCATGGATAAAATAAAACATACCATATACATTTGAACTAAAAAACATGAACATAATGTTTAAACTTCAAAATCTTGAGCAATGACATAAAACATGGAAGTACGTAAGGCATAGATCATAAAGAAACATTAAGAATGATAAAATATAAAGGGAATAAAACATGTAATTGTGGAAACCATTAATCACATGATATGATTTCCATATTAGCCAATACATTGCTTCCCAGACCATCTTAGTGGACAAAGTCCCTTTCTGAATCGAGTTCACTCCTCGTTCCAGTCCGGTATTACTGAACCAGTTTAACTTGTCATTCCAGACATGTCTATCCCATGAGATATAAATCTTTACCCAATTCATTAGAGGGAGATATAGGTCCCACCCATCACATAATGAAATCATTCTTACATGTGCCACAAAATAAACATACATCATTCATAATAACACAATAAATAAAATGGGTTTCATAAACATCATCCCATCATCACATAATCCATATAAAAAATGGCCATCATTTCATAATAAGAAAAGTGAATCCATGTAAATCATAGAGACATGATACTTGAAACATACACATATGAAATAATGTCATCTTAGATGAAAAATGGTTTTGATAAAACACTTGAAATGAATTTTTGAGGAAAATATCCTTTTTTCTTCAAAAAAAATTTCTTTTCACAAAATGTCATGCAATTTTAAAAGAAAAAGATTTTTTTCAAAATAGTCATGAAATATTTTGGAGGAAGATTCATGAAAATAAGTCTTTAAAAAACCGTAAAAATCCTTTCATGCCGTATACGTTAAAAAAACATTCTTCTCGTACTTTTGTCAAAAAGTCAAAAAGTACCTTGTAGGGTAAATAAAAGAAATATTCCTTCCATACCATTGGGTAAAAGTCAAAATGGGTAAAAATGACATTAAAAATACATGAAACATTTTTTAGGAAACATGGACGTGGATGATAACAATAACCCCAGAAATTACTTACGAATAAACAATCTCGGATAAGAACGAGATTGGAATAGTTATCCCTTACCTTAGGTCCGATATGATTCGTATGTATCCAATCCTCCGGTATAATGATTTAAATAATTTCATTGACTTATTACAGAATCATATTCATTGTTATTATATCATATATGGTTCACTTATGACTTTATATTACCCATTCTTTTGTAAATTCACATTAAAGTTGCGTTTTGGGTAAAATCGTTTCATTTGTCATTCATATTTTAACTTGTAATTATTCATATGATTACTTAGATAATGATTACATAAATCCAGAATTTAAAACATTATTTATATATAATATATATTCAGAATATACATATATATAATGGATCGATAAATGGAAAGAAATACATTGTTCATGGAGACGGTAGGTCGCACGTACGCATGAACGTTGTTTTCGTTTCCTTATTGAATTGAATGGAATTAATTAGATGACATAAATATATATATACATAAATCCAGTAGCATTATTATGTCATATATTTCATTATTACTTATTATATAAACATTATAATCATTCTTGAATGGTTATCATGGAGAGAGAATCTCATCGCGTCGTGGAGACAGTATTCCGTACATACGCACGAGCGATGATATCACTCCCATGATCGTTGAATTCTATTAAAGTGTATGTATAATATTACAGAATCAATATCACTTTACAATAATCATATATATTTATTACTTTCACCATCATACCCATCCAAGTAAGATGGTGGTGGAAAATAGATTACACCACGACGTGGAGACGGTATTTCGTACGTACGCACGCGCGGTGATTTCGTTTTCCATAGGATGGATAGATGGTGAAATATTTTTTTTTCATAATTATAATAACATATCCGTATATGAGTGATACTGATGTTATTAATTCATAATTAAACAACTAAAGAAGAAGATGTTGAAGAAGAAAGAAAATTGAATGAATCGGTAACAGATATTAATTCTTCTTTGACATGCCTCTTTGAATCCCCCTCTTAGGGTACTAGAATTGGTCTTTCAAGAAGACCAGGACCTCTAGGATGTTTCTAGGGAAGTTGATAAGGGAAATGGGTAAGTTTTGGACGAGCTTAAAGGCTCAAATTAGTGTGAGTAAGAGAGGGAGGAGGTGCCCTTTTATAAGGGAGGAGAGGGGCACCTTTGGAATAACTAAAGGTATTATTTTATTATAAAGTCAAATTCAGTTTTTAATAGCTCCAAATTGATATATTTCGAAGCGAAGGTTGGGATGGGTCGAAATAATATCATCCAATAGAATTTAGACATGTTTAGGTCATTATATTAACCTTATCTTTTTGTTTTAACTCTTAGTTAATTGGATTGACATTTACCCTGTCACTTTGTATTTTTAAATTATATAGTTAATAAAATTACCATATACATCCAAGAGACCCCCAGGTGGTCCAATAATGATACACCTATCATGATATAAGTATATTGGCCGAACCATAGATTTTTAGGAATATAATAACAATTAATAATATAATATTTGTTTTAAAAACTATTTTATGTCAATTTTGACACTATTTGGTAATTGATTTTTGTGAAAATCATAACAGAATTATTAGTTCAAAAAAATTAATTAAATCAATAATAACATGTCATATTAACATATAAAATTATTGGAATTCATAAAAAGTCTAAAATTACATTTATTTGGGTATTTATAACATCAATTATGTCAATATTTCATTATTAGGATAATTACTACATCATCA